>CM059437.1:47974481-48717777 GCA_030390025.1 Squalus acanthias | reverse complement strand
GTGTGTGTAAAGTGTTTTAATAAGTTTTACTTACCTTTACTTTCTCCTCCAGGCTTCCTCCCTTTAGTTCTCCGGAGTCCCTCAGCTCACCGGCACAGAAAGCAGAATGGCCGCTGAGCTGTCAAAAGCTGCAGCCTCTGCTTTCTGGTCTGGAGAGCTCTCTAACTGAGTCTGAGTAGGACTCAAGTTAGAAGACAGATTGTCAGTGTTTGACAGCTTCACAGAGCTGTGAAACGCTGATATTTCATCTGTCAAAAGCTCTTGACAGATGAAATGTCAATCGCTGACGTCACCAGTATCCCTTAATTGGCCTGCTGAGCCCGCTGGGTGGGCTTAACAAGGTCAATCAAGGGAAAGTAGCGTGGGTTGGCCACAGATCGATGGAGGCGGGACTACAACCCAAAAAGTGGGAGTCCCGCCTCCATCACGTCCCCATTGACAAAATCGAGCCCTTAAGTCTACCAACTGGTGGAGATTCAGTGGGCCGGGGTGCTGTAGGGTGGGTGGGGCCTGGGGCCAGGCTGCTGTAGGGTGGGTGGGGACTCGGCCAGGGGTGCTGTAGGGTGGGGACTGGGGCCGGGGTGCTGGAGGGTAGGGCCGGGGTGCTGGAGGGTGGGTGGGGCTGGGGCCGGGTGCTGTAGGGTGGGGACTGGGGCCGAGGGTGCTTGGGGGTGAGGCCAGGGTGCTATAGGGTGGGTGGGTGACTGGGGCCGGGCGGTTGCTGGAGGTGGCGTGGGGACTGGGGGCTGGGAGTGCTGGAGGGTGGGTGGGGACTGGGGCCAGGGTGCTATAGGGTGGGTGGGGACTGGGGCCGGGGTGCTGTAGGTGGGGACTGAGGGCCGGGGTGCCTGGCGGGTGGGTGGGACTGGGCCGGGTGCTGTAGGGTGGGACTGGGGCCGGGGTGCTGGAGGTTGGGTGGGGACTGGGCCAGGGCTTTGCTGAGAAGGGTGGGTGGGACTGGGGCGGCCGTGCCTATAGGGTGCGGTGGGGACTGGGGCCGGGGTGCTAATAGGTGGGTGGGACTGGGCCGGGTTGCTATAGGGTGGGTGAGGACTGGGGCCGGGTGTGCTATAGGGTGGGTGGGGATTGGGCCGGGGTGCTATAGGTTGGGTGGGGACTGGGGCCGGGGTGCATAGGTGGTGGGTGGGGATTGGGGCCGGGGTGCTGGAGGGTGGGTGGGGACTGGGGGCCGGGTGTGCTAAGGGTGGGTGGGGACTGGGGCCGGGGTGCTATAGGTGGGTGGGGACTGGGGCCGGGGTGCTATAGGGTGGGTGGGGATTGGGGCCGGGGTGCTGGAGGGTGGGTGGGGACTGGGGCCGGGGTGCTATAGGGTGGGTGGGGATTGGGGCCGGGGTGTTGGAGGGTGGGGACTGGGGCCGGGCTGGAGGAGACACTCAGTGTGTAATGTCACCAATGGGAAGCACCAGTGGAAGAAAGAAGTAGAGCCCACCACACTAGAAACACCATAAACTGGACATGGCTGAAGGGGATATTGGAGTTTGTGGTCCCTCAGAGCGACACACCGTTACTCCAAGGTTTCTGCCGAAGTTACCCTGGGGGAAATCAGGAGAAACCCCTTGGAAATCCTTTCCCTGATGTAAAGTAAAAGAGGAGTAAAGTAAAAGCAAGTAAAGAGGAAATAGTTCAAGAACAGTTGAGGTACATTCCCACGAGGGGGAAAGTCAGGGCTCCCTGGATGACGAAACAGATAGAGAATATGATGAAGCAGAAAAAGAGCGTATATGACAGATGTCAGGTTGCAAATACATCTGAGAATCAGGCTATATATAGAAATGTCAAAGGAGAAGTGAAAAAGAAAATAAGAGGGGCAAAGAGAAGGTCTGAGAATAGAATGCCAACATAAAAGGTAATCCAAAAGTCTTCGATAGGCATATAAATAGTAAACGGGTAGTAAGAGGAGGGGTAGGGCCAATTAGGGACCAAAAAGGAGACACATGCATGGAGGCAGAGGGTATGACTGAGGTACTAAACGAGCACTTTGCATCTGTCTTCACCAAGGAAGAGGATGCTGCCATAGACATAGTGAAGGAGGAGGTAGTGGAGACACTTGACAGGATAAAAATTGATAAAGAAGAGGTATTAGAAAGGCTGGCTATACTTAAAGTAGATAAATCACCAGGAGTGGATGGGATTCATCCTAGGATGCTGAGGGAATTAAAGGCGGAAATCGTGGAAGTACTGGCCATAATATTCCAATCCTCCTTAGATACAGGGGTGGTGCCAGAGGACTGGCGAATTGCAAATGTTACACCATTGTTCAAAAAGGATGTAAAGATAAACCCAGCAACTACAGGCCAGTCAGTTTAACCTCGGTAGTGGGGAAGCTTTTAGAAACAGTAATCAGGAACAAAATCAACAGTTACTTGGATAGGTGTGGATTATTTAAGGAAAGCCAGCACAGATTTGTTAAAGGCAAATCGTGTTTAACCAACTTGATCGAGTTTTTTGATGAGGTAACAGAGAGGGTTGATGAGGGCAATGCGGTTGACGTGGTGTACATGGATTTCCAAAAGGCGTTCGACAAAGTGCCACATAATAGGCTTGCCAGCAAAGTTGAAGCCCATGGAATAAAAGGGACAGTGGCAGCATGGATACAGAATTGGCCAAGTGACAGGAAACAGAGTAGTGGTGAACGGTTGTTTTTCGGACTGGAGGAAGGTACACAGTGGTGTTCCCCAGGGATCGGTTCTAGGACCACTGCTTTTCTTGATATATATTAATGACATGGTTGTGGGTGTGGAGGGCACAATTTCAAAATTTGCAGATGACACAAAACTTGGAAGTATAGTGAACAGTGAGGAGGATAGTGATAGACTTCAAGAGGACATAGACAGGCTGGTGGAATGGGCGGACACGTGGCAGATGAAATTTAATGCAGAAAAGTGTGAAGTGATACATTTTGGTAGAAAGAACGAGGAGAGGACATATAAACTAAAGGGTACAATCCTAAAGGGGGTGCAAGAACAGAGAGACTTGGGGGTATGTGTGCACAAATCGTTGAAGGTGGCAGGGCAGGTTGAGAAAGCAGTTTAAAAGGCTTACGGTTTCCTGGGCTTCATAAATAGAGGTATAGAGTACAAAAGTGTGGAAATTATGATGAACTTGTATAAAACACTGGGTCCGCCCCCCCATGGGTGCGTACGAGGCGTGTACGCGCCTGTAGGGGCCTCGCATGTGCCGGTTTCAGGCATGCGAAGCGCATGCGCTAAAACCCGGCACTTCCACTCTGTCAAGAATCTTCTTGACAGATCATCCGCCCGCCTGCCCTGGAAAAGGGCCTCTGCGGGCAGAGAGTTCCGTTTTCTGCAGAACCTCCGCCCGCTGAAAACCTTTAAAAATCTTACGCCTGGTAAAAGCGTAAGGCCTGCTTTTACCAGCATAAGAGTTTAATTTTTCCACTCATTTATAATTAAAAAATACTTTTAATAAAGGTAAGTTTATATTTAGCCCCGTAAAAAGCTTTAATTAATTTTTGTTTAAAATATTTAATTTAATGTAATTTTAACTAATTTTAAATATGTGATTTAAAAAAAATATTTATGTTTAACTGTGTTTTTTAAGTGATCCCCATTCATACTTTTGACAGATCAGTCCGTAGAGACCTGTCAAAAGTATGAAGGGGGATTCCCTTCTTTGATTGGTTCCCCATGGCCCACGTGATCCCAGGGGCGCTTGCGAACCGCCTGCGGGGCCTCTGTGCATTTCGTAGAGCAGAGGCCAGGATCAGAAGTCTCGGGACCTACGGAGCCAATAGGTAAGTTCGTAGATTTTTTCCGATTGGAGGCATCCGCCCGTAGGAAGCCTCCGATCGAAAAATCCGGCCCAACTGGAGTATTGTGTCCAATTCTGGGCACCACACTTTAGGAAGGATGTGAAGGCCTTAGTGAGGGTGCAGAAAAGATTTACGGGAATGATTCCAGGGATGAGGGACTTCAGTTACGTGGATAGACTGGAGAAGCTGGGGTTGTTCTCCTTGGAGCAGAGAAGATTGAGAGGAGATTTGATCGAGATGTTCAAAATCATTAGGAGTCTGGACAGAGTAGATAGAGAGAAACTGCTCCCATTGGCAGAAGGATCGAGAATCAGAGGACACAGATTTAAGGTGATTGGCAAAAGAGCCAAAGGCGACGTAAGAAAAAACTTTTTTACACAGCGAGTGGTTAAAATCTGGAATACACTGCCTGAAAGGGTGGTGGAGGCAGACTCAAGTTTATCTTTCAAAAGGGAGTTGGATAAGTATCTGAAGGAAAAAAAATTGCAGGGCTACGGAGAAAGGGCGGGGGAGTGGGACTAGCTGAGAGTCGGCACGGGCTCGACGGGCCGAAGGGCCTTCTTCCGTGCTGTAACCATTCTACGATTTTCTGTGACTTTTTTATATGCAGGACGTGCAAATTACCTTCACCCCGTCCAATGGTTTATAGAGTTCAGACCCAGCGGAACAAACAACGCGAGACAAAGATTTCAGGGAAAACTATTCTTTAACTTAAAAATCAGCAAGAGGTTACAAGTAAGCACACACAAAACTGTTACATATAGTAAAAGCTACAACCCGCACTCGTTCATTCACTTATTACAAGTAAGCACGCACGGGTCGATTCATTTACTTTAAGCTCAAGTGATCATAAGCAAACACATAGGCACGACCACGCGTGGTCGGTTCGGTTCGGTTCGGTTCGGCGGTGACAAGTCGTGCTTCTTCAGCTGGCAACTGACCAAGTTGCCCGACCTGCTGCAGCAACCCCGAGTCTCTTGTAGCAGCACTTTTTATACCCTAAAACTTGGCAACCCGCCCACAGCATTCATGTCCCAAATAATGGTCAGCAGTTGTTTTCCCTCTCTCTCTCTCTCTTCCTGATCTGTCAGTTAGCCAGTGGGCCTCAAGGCCTGAAGATGTTCCTGTTTTTGCAGTGATTCCACAGTTCAATAGCTTGTTTCTACAGAACTCTCAAGGTCTGTTACTTATCTGGGAAGAACTTCACAGCTTACAACCGCTGCAGTTTTATTTTCACAAATGTTCTCTCGGCAACTAGTCTCTTGGCCTCACAAAGCATGCTGGTACATAAAATGTGGTCAGCTTTTAAGTTTGGTCAAGTTACAGCAGAGGTTACAGCTTATTCTTACATACATAAGGATTCAGAGTGATCAAGGACCACACACAGTCTTTGAGATAGTCGCAGAATGACCCCGATATTTACTGAGCCGTGCGTTCGGAGTGGGCGGAGGGTGTCGGGAGGAGTTATGGACGGGAAACCCAGAAGTACGGGTTTCCCGAACGTCCTGCGGGTTTTAACTGATCGACAGGCTGTTGGGTGGGAAAGCCTGCAGCAGACGGAAGAACGAGTAGGGAGGCAGGGAGAGATCACAGTCCCGGGGGGCGGGGGGGGGGACTCTTGGGGGAGAGATCATGGGGGAGTGAGATGGTAGTCAGGGGTAGAAAGTGGTCGGGGGGGTGGGAAATTGTGCTCGGGTGGGGGGGAGATTGTGCTCTGGGCGGGGGGAGAATCGTGGGGTGGGCAGGGGCGGGGTGAGGGTGGGAGGGGACAGATTGCCGGGGGGGGCGGTTTACAGGTTATTTTGGGGGGCCGGGAGTAAACACTTCGGCTCCTCCTGGCCCACAAGCAGTGCTGTAAAGCACTCACCTCATGGATCCAGCCCTTCTCACCTCCTTTTACCTGCCGGGTTTCCTGAGGCTCGGGAAACTCAGCCCGACATTAGCTAAAAATTAAAAGCTTGATAAAATGGATGCACGCAGAATACTGTGCCCAGCTTGGGTCCCCTCACGTGGTGGGGTAAACAAAGCCCCTAGAGAAGGTCCAGAGGAGAGCCACCAGAATGAAACCTAGTCTTAAAGGTCTTCGTTATCAGGATAGGTTCAGGGAACTGGGGCTTTTTAACTGGCGAGTGCAGACTTTGAGTTGAAATTGTTCAGGTTTTTAAAATGATGAAGCGAATAGATTCTTTTCTGTTGAAGAGGTTATTTGAGCTGGATGGGGAGGAGAGGACTGGGGAATCAGTACAACATAAGAAAGCAGAGAGTTAGGTTAGACACCAGGAAACACTGTTGACTTAAAACAAAGTTCTGCTTGTTCACTTGAGTATTAACGAATTCAGTCTTCTGGTTGTAATAATTTTATTCTTTAACTTCAGCATAAAAAGCAATTTACAAGCAGAGTCTAGTCACAGATAGAGTGCGCAAACCTCGGCATGGGTTTTTTCATGCTCTCCGAACAAAGGAAAAAGCTTACCTTTATAGACTGTTTTCTTATCAAACTGGAGCAGGCATTGCCTAATATGGTAGTCTCTGGCTACTGCATAGTGCAGAGACACAAGTCCACATTTTCTTCAACATACCTCAACAATGTTAGGTGCACACTAAAACACTGTGGCCTTGCTGTGGTGAACATAACCCTTCTAGTCTCTAGACATTCTTGCCAAGGCCGGTTGGTTGCGAACACTGGTGTTGCTAAGTGAAATCTCTCTCTCTCTCTAATGATGCCATCCACATTTTCTCCCAACATTGAATGAACTGAATGTGAACACCTTTCGGAAGCTGAATTAACCGGGGTCCATATGCCAACATGTCCTACTTTTTTATTTATGGGTTACGTTACCTCTTGGCAAAGTGTTTGATATCTTTCTTTGTCTTTAATAATCCTGGCTTCCTCTTTGTGCCCTTGCTATCTCCTTACCTTTCCTTATATTTTCTATGTCCCTCATCGACTTCCTTACACAGCATAACGCAATGACCAGAATCCCTAAAGCTATTATCTGTGCTCTCACCAATCCCATCTGGAACAATCTAGCCCAAGGATGTAGTTCCACACTAGATACTACTTCCCACCATTCATGATTCCCAAGTCTGGGGATTGCCTGTTCTGTCTCCCTATTTGTCTGTATCATTTGCACTGTGTGTTTCTGGGATGTCCTAATTCGCTCCATTCTGCCCTTTAAAGCCAGAGACAGGGGAGGTATATAGTGTCCCATATGTGGAATGGCTCGAATGGCTTCATCCTCCAGAGGCAGTCTCATCTGCAGATAAGTGGCGTTATGATGATGTACCAGTAACACCGTTTTAGCACCGATACGAGTGTTTCTGGCTGGAGTCAAACAAAACTGGCGTTCTAGTATGGGGTATCGGGTTGAACCCACAGTCATATGAGTGGCCGTGGTAGTCACACAACACTGTCCTTTTCCTTTATACACGGTATTAGTTTGGTCTTCACCCCATTTATTTATTCCAATCTGGCATTTTGGTGATTCTTTGTCGAGGGTGAACCCACAAGCTGGTACAGTCTGTTGATGGACTACGTCACATCTACAAACCAATTTTGTCCCTTTCAGACTGCATATCTGGTGCTATCCAAGTTCCCCCATTAATCAGATATCTTGGATATTCCTCATTCTGTTTATGGATCGGACTGAACTCAGAGTCTTCCACCATTCCAACCGATTCTACCCTATACACCTTCCAAGGTTTTGTTTCATTTCCATTTTTCCTTAGCAAAGGCAAGACCAATCCCACAGGCCTAATATCTTCATTTCTTTCCCTTTCCCTCGGGGCCAGAAACGCCATTCCCATTTGCTGCAACAAATCATAGTCCCAATCATTCTCTGAATTCTTTGGGCTGGATTTTCATTGACCCGTGGAGGCGGGTTTGGAGGCGTGTGGGGGGTTAAAATTGCGAAAAGTGGCGGGCGGGCACAAGTCCGCCTCCACACAATTTTGATGAAATCATGTCTGCTGGTCCCGACTGCGTCCCGCCTTTAAGAGACGGGATAGGCTGTTAAGGCCCTTAACAAGCACTAAATTGGCTCTATAATGCCATTTTGAAAGGCCTTTGTGATTTTAACCCTTGTTCTACGTGAAGCACACCTGTTCTGAAACACGATTGTGAAACCTGGCGGGAGCACATGTGGATAGCTGAATGTCAGTGGCTGCGCTGAGTATCAGTGAGTGGCTGGCTGGCATCTGGGAGTGGTGGAGCAAAAAAAATCTCTCTCTCTCTCTCTCTCTCAGAGCTGCTGCTCATTTTGCATCCAGGTCCTCTCACAGCAAAGGCCAGGCAGTCTTTGAAGACCTTCAATGCAGCATCAATGATGACATCATCAGAGGCGACTTTCAGACTGAAACCACTAATTGGTTCATGGGTTCCCACATGCTGGAACTCAATTGCCCAATTAGGTGAAAATTGCATCAATCTCCCACATCCAATTGCAGGCGGGTGGATAACACGACCCCAACCCGCCCCAGTATCAAAATCCAGCCCTTAGAGTTGTTAAACCACCTTCTCATTTGTTTCTCATGAATAAACAGAGGCAACTTACGTCTCTTTATTTGATCCATTCCTTTCTGGATTATGTTCATCACAAAAGCCGCACACAGGCTACACATAATGCCTCTCGTTGTCTCCTGCTTTTCATTGGCCTCATTATTATCTATTAACTGATTAATTCTCTTCTGTACTTCGCCCAAATTCTCTCACTAACTCCTCAGTAGATAATAAGGTGTTTTGTTGTTCCACTAAATCATCTCCCCATCCTTGGTTCATTTTGGATAAAATGTCTTTCAATTGCTTCCTGATCATGTTCCCGCATTCCCTCTATATCAGCTCGGTTCATCCCAGACACACCTGCTGTTGCTCCTATGCCCATCCAATCCATTAGTCCCCTGTTCCTTCTTTTCTTACCTTCCTTGTGCCGACCTTCCCACCAGTCTGACTCTTCTTCTGATCCCTTACACTTCTCTGTCTCCTTTTCCACCAAGGCTTGCAACGTTCTAGGCAAGAGAGCTGTATAATTACAATGACAGAGTTTATTGGACATGTCCAATTTCATATTCAATAACACTGGTACAATCTCAAAACGGACATCATTATATAGCACAGTCCCAGATTCGATTACTTTGAGTCTGTTTTTATTTGGGTTTGGTCGTTGAGGTAGGCAGGTATAATCTTGTGAGCTTGAGTTGAACACATGCTCAAGCTTTTCCTCAACAACTGTTACATTAATATAAACAGCATTTCCGTTTACTGCAGTTAAATGGCTAGCACTGTCCATGAAGGAGCGTCCCACTCCTAGCGCGTCTTTGGGAAAGCTGTGTTTCCAGATTCTCCGCCAGTTCAATTTTTGTTTCAAATCACTGTAATTAGCATTAATTATTAAGATTCCTTTATACGGGATCCCCAAGTCCCCTATTTTGCTGCTGATATGTCCTTGAGTTTGGATCCACTTAAAAGTGCTCTTAGTTACACCGAAAGTATTATTTCCCATACAACGACATTGTATTTGTAGCCCATCCCCTTCTGGTACTTGCCCCCTCCAGTTGCTTCCATCACTGGATCTGTCCGGGCCGACCGGGCTTGTTACACAATTCCATCTTCTTTCCGGTTGTTGTTTCTCGCTGGTCGAGGTCAGCAGTCGTACAATGACTCTCCACACCCTGTTCCTGTTAAAATCAAATCAAACGCAGCATTTATTCTCCATCTAGTTATCTGACCTCTTTTTCTTGTAGAGTTTACACTGACCTCCATGATACCACACATATTGTGGCTTCTTCCCTCGTTTCCGAATGGCCAATTTGAGGTTTGTTTCTCCCAATTTGTCCATGATTTCATACGGACCTTCCCAATTAGCCTCCCAGGCCTGCCCTTTAAAAAAAATGTTCAGCATGACTTGATCGGCAATCAAGTAGTTAATGCAATGGGTGGGGTGGTCGTCCCTGGTGGTGTTAAAATGGGTGGCACCCATCTTCTCCGCTGCACGGAGCAAAGTGGACTCAAGAGATTGTTGGAGGTTCTGGAGGAACTGGTTATGGATCTGGCGAGTAGCAATGGGGAGTGGAACCCCATTTGGATGTGCAATTTGCATCTGTCGGCCTGTCATCAGCTCAAATGGGCTGTTTCCGTAGAGCTCACTGGTGTGGCACGGATGGCCATCAGAATAGCAGGCAAAGCCGTAACCCAATCAGTGTTGGTCTGAACCAGATCGTCAGTTCTGTAGGATCCATTCCTCCTCCCCGCAACGGTAAAAATTGGACTGTGAAATATAAAAACCCAGAACTGCAGAGCCAACAAAAAGGGCTTGGCAATAAAGGGTTAATTCAAACATTGCAGCCGAAACGACGACTGGATCACAGACAATCTAAAATACAAATGCTTCTGAACAAGAACATTCGCATATTCATTTTCCGTAAGGGGTTACATTGTCCACCTTAGACCATGGCCCCCAAATAACCAGTTTCAGTGCAGGCCTAGACAATGAGCCGGGCCTCGAACCTTTTGAATACGAATGCTAACAGAAACCAACAACTTCGCACATGCAGCCAGTTTGGGAGGGTTGCATTGTCAGAAAGATATCTCAAATCAGTGGACAATACCAGGAACAATTCACACATTTTGAAATGAATCATATGCTCAAGAGGGGGCCAGGAAATACTGCAAGTTAGTTTTGGTTTAAAGTAAGATCACTTCGAGGACAGTGGTGTGGGAAGCCGATGGCAGAACAGTGAACAGAAAGATTCGGGCCTACAATCAACTCCAAGAGACAGCCGATCGGGAGTGGTGATTGTATGTTTCAGTCAAATCATAGAGGGGGCTTTTATGATTGAGTCTGAGTAAGTTTGTGAGTTTCAGTCAGATCACAATGAGGGTTTTGTGATCGAGTCTGGGTAATGATATGTAACAGTCAAATCGCGGATAGGTTTAATTCTGTCATATTGTGTCGATGCAAATGACCCTTGCGTAGGGGTTTGATTTTGGGGTTGTTAGCCTGATATAAATCGTAGGGATTTATACTGGGGAAGTAATTGTGTGTGTGTGTGTGTGTGTGTGTGTGTGTGTGTGTTTTCAATAAACGAACGAATCAAAGGTTGAGCAAAAGCCCTGTGCCGTGTGTATTTTGTTCTTATAAATCCTGATGTCCAAGAACTGTGTGTAACGGAGAAAACCCCTTACAGAAATTGGCGACGTCAAGGTTTAAAACAAAATTATGGACAGTGTTAAGTGCAAGAAACCCGCGATGGAGGATAGGATATCCTCGTACGTGTTTGGGAAAGTAAACATTTCCGAGCACTGGGTGCGGGAAATGTTACACTCTGACAGTCTGTATGAGAAAGCGGTAGAGTGGACGTGTAGTAGTATACATGAGAAATCAAAGGAAAAGGCGATTTGGCTAATATGTATGCAGAAACAAATTCAGATGCTCACAGAGAAAGTTCAGCGTTTAGGAAAAGAGAAACAGGAATCAGAAAGTAGGGCAGGAGAGAGAGAGGCTGCAGTGAACCGGCTGACAGAAGATTTGAGCTTTGAAAGGCAGAAGAGAAAAGCGCAGGAAGAAACAGCTAGAAACACGTTCGAGTACCTGCAATATCAGGTCACTGAAAGTAGAAGGCAGTGTCAGGCTCAGCGTGAGGAAGGTAATAGGAACTCAGAGAGAGCTGACAAGGCTGAGGAGCAGTTAAAAGATATAAAGGTGGCATACAGGGCAGCCAAAAACCGGGTACATGAAGAGGCCGATCACGGGCCCTGTAATGAAAAAATCCGTAAGTTGACCCCAGCATTATCCAGGGCCAGGGGTATGGTTTGTCTCATGGCACCAGGGGAAGTTAGGGTAGACTGGAACGAGGAGGAAAAGGAGCCCGATGATGGGATCCAGTATAGAGAGGTTCGACCGGCTCCCGAAGCACAGGGACCACCGGGACTGATGTGTCCCCTGTGACAGCAAAAGTTCGGTCCACCCCCACAAGGCGGTGGTCAGGGGCCATTGCAGAGTGATTACGTGTTTCCCTATACATCCCTTCAGTTGCAGGAAATGCTGGCCAGTGTGCCGAAACTGAAGCACAGAGGGGATGCCTCTGTTCATTTTGCCAATGTAGAGCAGATAGGGGTGATCAATAATTGTGACGACGACGAACGGAAAAAGCTGATACTGTTCTCTCTAGATGGGAAGCTGTACCAGGGTTTGTCGGCAGCCACTAAGTTAGGAGGGGGTACCCTGGACGGGGTAAAGGATGAAATTTTAGTGTCGCAGGGACATAGCCAAGGCAGCCCGTTCTTGCAGGTCGAGCAGACCAGACAGCTGGCTGGCGAGGCACCGGATGCATTCGCAGACAGGTTGTGGACCATGTATCTGAAAGCGACGGGGAGAAATCTAGCCCGAGCATAGTTGTTAGAGGCTCCCAGGAATCATTGGTCGAGGACCCTAGTGGCTAACAGCCTGCCACGGATCAGGGCTAGGACGGAATCATGGTTTGACTCCGAGGATGTTAATAATACAGAGCCAAGCATGTTAAGGAAACTGACTCTGGCTTTTAAATCCGACCGAGGGGAGGAGAATTAACAAAAGGGAAAAGTGCATGAGATGAAGGGAAGCGTGAATGGTAGAAAAGAATGGAAGCAGGAGGGGGGTAAGGTGGACAGATCCCAGGCGTGCTTTAACTGTGGGAGAATGGGACACTGGAACAGGGAGTGCAAGTTCCCAAAAAGGGAAAAACCAGGATACGGGGGTCCCTCAGGGTCAAAACCGCGGGTAGTAGAGGCAGAGAAGGAGAGGGTAGAAGACCCGGTGGAACTTCTAGTGACCGCGTTACGGCAGGTTATGGGCAAAGACCAGGGAAAGCTGGACGCTGCCGTATGCAGTGAAAAGCCCAGCGCGCCCCCACTTCCCCCATGACTAGGACGCACCCAGCCCGAGTACCTGTGCCCGCTCACCTACGATGAGTGGGGCAGACCTTGTGTAGAGATCAGGGTAGAGGCCGTTCGGGGAAAGTATCTAGTGGACACCGGAGCTTCCAGTACAGTGGTTCACTCACCAAACCCGACCACTTCTCCATGGTCGAGCAGGGTCCCGTTTAAGTTAGTAGGTTTCACAGGGAACGAGCAGGCTGGGGCGGTATCGAAACCTTTGTCTATAGGGTTAGGACCCCTTGTCACTAAGTGGGAATGCCTACTGATGCAATGGGATCAGCCCGGCGCGGGGGTCCTCGGAGCTGATTTTCTGCTGGCCCACTATGTGATCGTGGATATGAGAAACCACTGTCTATGGGGGGCACTTGGTTCAGATAAACCTGAGGAGGTTCTAGTTATCCCCAAGGCGGAGAAAGTGAAAGGTAGCGCCTGTACTATGAAACCGAAGGGTAGCTATGACTTGGAACAATTGGTCCGTAGCACCCCGGAAAGGTATCGGGGGTATGTGAAAAATAATCTCGCAGTGTTCGCCACTCACCGACATGACTGCGGAAGGGTAACAGGGGTGGAGATGGCGGTACACGGGGGACCCAATGTCGCGACCTCAGAAATAGTATAGTTTTCCCCGGGAGGCAGAGAAGGACATGGAAACTGCACTGAGCTCCCTCGTGGAACAAGGGGTACTGAGGCTGATAGCGACCCACGTAAATTCACCCCTATGGCCAGTTAAGAAGCCCGATCAGTCATGGAGTGCCACGGTAGACTACCGGGTTCTCAATAAAGGTATTCCAGCATGCACGCCCACGGTAGCAGCAGTAGCCGATCTAATAGGGAATATCCCTGCGGAGGCAACGACGTTCACTGTATTGGACATAGCTAACGGGTTCTGGTCTATCCCAGTAAGACGGGAGGATCAGTATAAATTTGCCTTTACATTCAAAGGGCAACAGTATACGTGGACGTGCCTCCCGCAAGGGTTTCATAACAGTCCCTCGATTTTCCATCAGTGTATGGCTAATGCTTTAAAGAATTTCAGTCAGCCTAGCCAGTTGATCCAGTACGTGGATGACCTATTATTATTCTCAGAAAGTGCAGAGGACCACGGGCCACTACTGGACGAGCTGTTGGGGGAGGCAGGGTTTAAGGCAAACCCCAAGAAAGCCCAAATAGGACAGGAGGAGGTGAAATTCTTAGGATTGATGATTAGAGCAGGGGAAAAGGCTATAGACGAGGCGAAGAGGAGGGCAGTACAGGAACTACCCACTCCAAAGAGTGTAACTGGGGTGCGATCTTTTCTTGGTATGACAGGGTATTGCAGGGATTTTATTGAAGGCTATGCAGCCACGGCAGCTCATTTGCTTAGACTCCTTAGGAAAGGAGTAGGATGGGAATGGGATGAGAGTTGTGAGGAGGCATTTACTCGCATAAAGGAAAATTTACAAACTGCACCCGCACTAGGAGCAATAAACGGGAACGAAGATTTTTATCTGGAGGTAGCAGCTACTGGGGATAGTTTGAGTGCAGTGTTGCTCCAAGAACGGCATGACAAGTTGAGGCCAGTGGCCTATGCCTCCCGAGTCCTGCCAGATGTAGAGAGGGGTTACTCGAACTGTGAAAGACACCTTTTGGCGAGCTATTGGGCCATCAAACATTACCAATTATTTACAGGGTCATCTTTAATAACCTTACTGACATGTCATACCCCGACACAGATGCTATTGGACGGGAGGATAAAAGTTGGGACAGTGAGTAGCAGTCGTATTGCCCGCTGGACATTGCTGCTCTCCCAGATGAACCTGAGGGTGGAAAGATTGGCGGAACCTAAGCTGGCCTTGAACATGATTTATCCAGGGACGAAACACGTGTGCACGGTAGAAGGGGTATGGGATGTAGACGTGGGATTCCGGGCCAGGCAACATCCGACAGGGAGAGATATATATGTGGATGGGTCCAGCTCGGTGACAAACGGAGAGCGTAGGACAAGGTGTGGAAGTTATGACCCAGGGGCTGGGATAGAGAAAGCCATCAAACTCCCCAGCACACTGAGCGCACAGCAGGCCGAGCTGGCGGCTGTAGCTTATGTGGTCACGCATCCCGAGGAATTCCCAGCCCCTACACAATATGCTCAGACTCGATGTTCACGTGCAATTCTTGCACTGAATATCTGGCAATATGGGCTAGACGAGGATTCAAGTCCGCCGACGGGAAACCGTTAGTAATCGCCCCACTGCTGAACACAATCCTGGGCGTTACGAGCAATAAAGGGGAGTATTACATTCAAAAAGTAAAGGCGCACTCAAAAACCGAGCCTAAATGGAAAGGTAAGCAGAAGGCCGATGAGTTGGCAAAAAAGGGGGCCAGGGAGGGAGTACTTTGGGACCCGTACCGATCTGGACAGATCGCAGCCATAAGGGATATGAAGGGCCCACAGGAGGTGAAGTTTCCCCCAGACCTGACCCAGGTTCAAGCACAAAATGTGGTTTTAAAAACTGTGATTAAGAAAAGGGTAGAAGGGGAACCAATTGAGGGTCCTTTTGGAGCAGCAGATATAGTGGTCAAAGAGGGGATGCTGTTTAAAGGGGAAAGGTGGATCGTGCCCACACAGTACTGGGAGGAATTTATGCAGCTAGCTCACGGGGGTCCGGGAGCTGGACATCCAGGGCTGGAAACTACCTGGAAGAAAGTGGAAGAGGTGGGTTGGTGGCCTCATCTCAGGGAAGAGGTGAAGGAATATTGCAGTGAGTGCCTAGTGTGTGCTGTGAATAATCCAGACCCCCACCGTAAAAAGGCACTGTTGGGACACGTTAGGAGGGTAGAGGGACCATGGCATTCTATACAAATAGACTTCATTGGGCCCCTGCCCACCACAAAAGCAGGCAACAAGTATTGTCTGGTGTTGGTGGACGTTTTCTCTAAGCGGGTTGAGGCCTTCCCTTGTCGAACAGCTACAGCATTAAACACGGCTAAGATCCTAGTAAGGGATGTGTTCTCCCGATGGGGATTGCCCCAGGTAGTGGAATCAGATCAGGGGTGCCATTTCACTGGACAAGTCTTGCAGACCACCCTGAAACTTTTAGGGATACAGGGAAAATGGCATGTGGCCCACAACCCCCAATCATTGGGAATGGTGGAAAGGATGAACCGGACCTTAAAGGAAAGGCTTAGGAAGGAGATAGGGGGGTACCCAAAGAAATGGGACAAGGTCCTGCCTCAAGTTCTCATGAATATCAGGGCCAGCCTCTCCAAAAGCACAGGACACTCTCCGTAGGGCGATGAGGACCCCGACTCATGTGTTGGGACCGGTCCTGACCGAAGCTCAAACGAGGGAGGTCAACCGGGACAGGTTCGTAAAAGACCTGTATGAGACCTTGAGGAAAGTACAATGGGAAGCTGCAAATAAAATGGGAAGCCAGCACCAGAAGAATAGAATGCTGTTAGAGCCACAGAAAGTACAGGAGTGGAAGGTAGGGGACCAGGTCATGGTGAGAAATTATGCCCGGGAAGGGGCTTTCGAGCCACTGTACATGGGGCCATACAGTATAGTGGACAAGGCAAGCCCTATGGTTTACGCAGTGCAGCTGCCAAAACAGACAAAGTGGTTCCACATTAATCAATGTAAACGCTATGACCCCGGGAAGAGGGGAATAAAACGAACCAGAGTCCAGGGAACGATCATGAGTTTGACCAGTGTAAGTTTTCCTCCCATGTTGTGGGATGATGACGAAAACCCAGAAAGCGGAGCGGTGAGAAGGAGTAGTCGAACACCCCGACCTAGGGTGCCTTGGATGCCTCCTCGCACACCGACCCCGAGTCGCAAGAGGTCCCAACCGGACAGTAGGAAAAAGGGACGCGGTGATTGCAGCAATCACAGCATGTATAATATGTATATAACCTAAGTTTGACCTGTGGAGGGAAGACCTCACAGAGCGGTGCTATTTTTCTTTTCTTTTATTTGCAGAGGCGAGTCGAACGGAGGATGCAGGATGGAATGCACTCTGTGGCTGGGCCTGTTGGTAATCCTGATCAGATCAGGACAGATGGAGCGAGGCGACATCGAGATGTCGTTTAGTTACGGGTGTATGGGAGGAGCCGGGCCCACCGTAACACAGGGAGGTAGAGCACGGGGCACTGACGGGATAGCTACATACTTCCATGAGGGAGAATGGCCGGGTTGGTTGGGGTCAAATTCCACTAAATATTCCAATTACACTGGTTACAAATTTGGTGAAGCATCAGTGCCCTGCCCCAAATTAAATATCACCACCAAAAAGGTACTGGTGAACGAGGGAAGGCAAGTGTGCCGAGAATGCTGGGGAAGTATCTTTGTGGGATGGTGGTGGTGGCTACGGAAAACAGACAAGGCAAAGGGTAATGAATCCACGGATTGGGAAAGATTGGGGAACGACTCGTACAGATCGATTGTGGAGACAAAGGGAGGTGTAAAATTATGTTGGGACAAGTGGTGGAAGGAGGAAGAAGAGGTTTATGTGTGAGTGGGAGGATTGGAACGTAAATGCCAGAAGGGGGTGTCCATCGCTTTTAAACGGTAATGGCAAGATTTCGGGTCTGGAATAGGCTGGACTCAGAGTTTCGATTCGTGTGTGGTCCCAGATCCTCCAAACGCAGTCAATGCTACCGAACTAGTAGCGCACGATAAGAAGCCCCTACCATCAGCCCCAAAGACACGGGATTAAGAGGTTAAGTGCCCCATAATGACACCCGGACCTAGGAATGGGTTAGTACTGATTCCAACAGGGAAGGTGTTGTACCATGACGTGCATTACGAGGTAGCATCTGTCATCCTTAATTTGACAAAGGTACGGCTACCCCGGTGGTGCCCAGCTGAAACGGAAAAATTGTACGAGAAACTATTAAAAGAAATGTTCCGGCAATTCTACGAGTTGAACAATGGGGAAGAAAGTCGGAAGGATTTGTATAAACGACTGACAATAGTCACACCGGTTTGGGGAGACGGAAGAGGGGATTGATCAATGACGCGACCACGGGGTTTAATACGGGGATGTCATTGGTCAATAGTATAGATGATGCCCAGCTGCAAACGCAGGTCAATACCTTACGGGATCAGCTAAAGAGGATACTGGGGGAGGGTAATGAGATTGAGGGACAGGAATTACAAGAAGATTATATATCACATTTTGGGTATGATATCCCGCCATTACCTGAGCATTTGACAAAACTGGTAAAGGATGTGGAGCTTTCCCAGAAACATTACTGCACTCTCCAGCAGGAAAACAGAGAAACGCGAGAGGAGATCAGGGAAATGAACACCCCACCTTGGTGGGACATTGGGTTTAATATTGAAATTCCTCCCTGGATCAGAATTGCCTCACATGTATTGATAATTGTGCAATTAATTATGGTGTTGTATTTGTTCAGGTTATCATGTAAAACGAAACAAAGAGTAAAAAGGGAAAAACAGGAAAGACTGTATAAGGGGGATTTGGGATTATAAAATAAAATGTATAGACTGTGTAAAAAATGTGAGATTTGGCTGGAACTGACAATACACCCTCCACGGCAGAAGAATGGACGGAAGTAATATCTCTAATGTAAAAGATATTAAAGGGGGGAGATGTAGGATCGATTCCTCCCCCCCCCACGGTAAAAATTGGACTATGAAAGATAAAAACCCAGAACTGCAGAGCCAGCAAAAAGGGCTCGGCAATAAAGGGTTAATTCAAACATTGCAGCCGTTTCGACGACTGGATCACAGACAATCTAAAATACGAATGCTTCTGAACAAGAATATTCGCATATTCATTTACCTTAAGGGGTTACATTGTCCACCTTAGACCGTGGCCCCCGAATAACCAGTTTCAGTGCAGGCCTAGACAATGGGCCGGGCCTCGAACCTTTTGAATACGAATGCTAACAGAAACCAACAACTTCGCACATGCAGTCAGTTTGGGAGGGTTGCATTGTCAGAAAGATATCTCAAATCAGTGGACAATACCAGGAACAATTCACACATTTTGAAACGAATCATATGCTCAAGAGGGGGCCAGGAAATACTGCAAGTTGGTTTTGGTTTAAAGTAAGATCACTTCGAGGACAGTGGTGTGGGAAGCCGATGGCAGAACAGCGAACAGAAAGATTCGGATCTACAATCAACTCCAGGAGACAGCCGATCGGGAGTGGTGATTGTATGTTTCAGCCAAATCACAGAGGGGGCTTTTATGATTGAGTCTGAGTAAGTTTGTGAGTTTCAGTCAGATCACAATAAGGGTTTTGTGATTGAGTCTGGGTAATGATATGTAACAGTCAAATCGCGGATAGGTTTAATTCTGTCATATTGTGTCGATGCAAATGACCCTTGCGTAGGGGTTTGATTTTGGGGTTGTTAGCCTGATATAAATCGTAGGGATTTATACTGGGGAAGTAATTGTGTGTGTGTGTTCAATAAACGAACAAATCAAAGGTTGAGCCAAAACCATGTGCCGTGTGTATTTTGTTCTTATAAATCCTGACGTCCAAGAACTGTGTGTAACGGGGGGCCGGTACCGGAGAAAACCCCTTACAGTTCTCTGCATGACAGCTTTTTTCAGCCCTGCTCTCAGAGTGCGATGAAAGCGTTCCACCATCCCATAGACTGCGGGTGGTAGGGGATGTGGAAATGTTCCACACCGATGAGGAGGCACAGGTGTTGCTTCACTTCTGACGTAAAATGTGATCCATTATCACTTTCGATCCTTTTTGGAAAACCCCATCTGGTAAAAAATTTGCTCCCACAAAATCTTTGCCGTGGTAACCGCATCATTTTTACGGACTGGGAAGGCTTCGATCCAGTGGGTGAGCATGTCTATCACCACTGAGATAAACCAATAGCCCTTCTTGCTGTGGGGAACGGGTCTGTATAGTCAGTCTGCAATGTTTCCCATGGACCAGTATTCAGGTGGGAGGTACCCACCGCCACCTTTCGTTTATTTGGGGCTGGATTCATTTGGGCACAAATGAGACCCAAAGCTCGGTGATGTTGAACATCATTGGCCTCCAGTAACAACTGTGTAGCATATCCATAACCCGAGAAACAGAGGCACGTCCCCCAGTTTGATGCACATACAGAATCAATTCTTTTCTGAGACAGAGAGGGGCGACCCATGTCAACCTGAGACCATCCTCACGGTACAAAGCCTCTTCATGTAGGACAAGCGAGTCCTTACTCAGTGTGAAGGGCGGGGGAAGATCCTTCCCGTGGTGGAGGGCCTCTTTAGCCTTTACCACATCAGGGTCAGTATCCTGGCAGGTTTTCAAATCCGGTATGACCGGAGTCTGTCGCAGTGGTCGTGAGGTAGGTGGTTTCCATGGAACCCCTTCTATAGCTGCTTCGCTGGCCAATTGATCAGCCACATTACTGTGGGCGCCTTCTTGGCTCATTCCCTCCCGCTGATGGGCTTTCACTTTACAAATGGTAATTTGCCCCGGTCGCTCACTGGCGATATCCCAAATCATTTGGAGTTCCGAATGATGGGCGAGTGGTTTACCTTCCGCAGTGCAGAAGCCACGTTTTTGCCAGATAGGCAAATACTCTGAGGGAATTGCACACAGATGAACTGTCCGAGTATATGGTGACCTTCCCCATAATGGTCTGGAGAGCTGTAACTACAGCAATAACTTCGGCCTTCTGGGCAGAGTGCTGGGGCGGACATTTAATGAGGACACTTTGAGTGTCCTGTGGAATCCAGCATACAGCGCCTGTCTGGTATTGTCCCTGTTCATAAAACCTGGAACCATCCTCATAAACACTAGTGGAGCCCACCAGTGGCATGGCTTTAATAGGTCCACTAGATACGACCTCTTCCACTTTGCAGGCATGGGGTGTTCCCTGATACTGCAACAGATGAGCCAATTGGTAGGTGTGGGAGTGTCGGACCGTAATATCACTGCCCAATTCCAAGATCCATCTTCCCCACCGCGCCTGGGACACTCCTTCCACCCGGCCCTTCACTAATAACGCCACTGGGCTATGAGGGATGTGCACGATTAACTGATTGAATCCTACCAAATATTCCGTGTGCTTGACTAACCAGTGGCCCCCCCAGGATCTGCTTAGTACATTGGTCGTACGATCACTCCTCAGGGGAGAGTGCAGGTGAGAAATATCCTACTGGGATGCACCTTCCATGCGCCTCTTGCATTCTCACGGCAGATATACATCGCTCTGAAACTGCAACTTCCATAATGAAGGGCTCAGAGGGATCTGGACTCCGCAAGGCCGGAGCTTGTCAGAGTGCCTCGTTAAGATTTTTGAATGGCCTGCTGCGATTCCCAGTCCCAATCCTCAAGGTGTCCTCTTTACCAGGGTTGCCCTGTAGATGGTGATACAACAGGGCTGTAATCTCACTGAATCCTTCAACAAACTCCCTCCAAAATCCCACAATACCCAGGAACGACCGCAAAGCCGTGGTCTTGGTAGTTCCGCTACCAACCGTATCTTGGCTGGATCTGGGGTTTTTCCTCCCTGTTCAATTTTAACACCCAAAAAAGTTACAGCTTTCTGCGCAAGTGCAGCTTTTTTCGGATTAATTTTAAATCCAGCCTCTTCTAAGAGGCTCAAGACTTCCTCCAAGAGGAGGGACTGCTTCACCATTGACTCTGACTGCACCAATAAATCATCAACATACTGAATCACATCGTCAGCTCGTGAACATGACCGTGATACATCTGCCACACGCTGGTGAAACAAAGTACTGTTGTCCCCTGAAGCTAAATGCAAATTTGTACTGACTGGATGCACTGGAATGCTCCAGAATCTGTTTGAAATGTCCAAGGTTGAATAGACGGTGGCAGTGCCCCGTAACTTGGACATCACATCAGGGTGACTGCTTACTAACGGGGTGGCAGACGGGGTTTGTTTATTTAGCTGACGGTAATCGATAGTCATTCTCCACGAGCCGTCAGGCTTCATTACAGGCCATACGGCTGCATTGTTCCGGGAGACACATTCCCGCAGTATTCCCTGGCCTAAAAGGGACAGTTGCCTGTTCTGCATCTTTTTGCATCCTGGTACTGCTTCTGGGGCGTGGGGGTCCTCACCGTCTACTGCTACCACCATATTCGTCACCCTCCCACAATCATGTTTATGCTGTGCCCATACTTTCTGATGTTTCCAAATGATGTCTGCCAAACATTGATCGGACGTCTGTAATAGTAGGTGAACATCACAAACCCTTTTACAATAGCAAAATACCGCTTTGCAGAACACCTCCGTTCAGTCCGTAAGGGTGACCCCGAGCTTCCGGTTGCCTGTCACTTTAATTCCCCGCTCCACTGCCACTCTGACCTCTCTCTCTTACACTGTTCCAATGAAGCTCAACATAAGCTCGAGGAACAGCACCTCATCTTTCGATTAGGCACTTTACAACCTTCTGGACTCAACATTGAGTTCAACAATTTCAGACTATAACCCCAGCCCCCATTTTTTCAGGCGGCAGCTGTTGATGATTCTGCCATTCCCATTTGCAACATTTAATCTCTCCTGCCTTCAATCCTAGCACAGACCGTCCCTTTAGTTCCTTCCTCCCCTCCGCCCCCCTTTCCCTGCCTCTGCACTTGCTTAAAATCTGTTACATCCCTAACTTTTTGCAGTTCTGACGAAAGGTCTTCGACCTGAAACGTTAACTCTGTTTCTCTCTCCATGGATGCTGCCTGGCCTGCTGAGTGTTTCCAGCATTTTCTGTTGTTATATCATAAACCCTTTACTGTATACACTGAGTGTACATCATGTATCACGGTTAGCACATGCGTGTCATGGGGTGGATTGGGTCCCTGCCAAATCATATGGTTTGCAACATCAATAATCAATTTCCCTTTTGCGATCCCGTCTGACCCTAAAATTGACCCTTCATGTGTGGAGGTCGTACACAATGATAATTCAAACTTAATACTGCCAATCTGTAATTGAAGGGGAACAGTCATCTCCGCCGAGATGCCTCCTCCTCCTACTCCCAATAACTGCAGGCAATGAACATAAGAACATAAGAAATAGGAGCAGGAGTCGGCCATTTGGCCCCTCGAGCCTGCTCCGCCATTCAATAAGATCATGGCTGATCTTCTACCTCATCTCCACTTTCCTGCACTATCCCCATAGCTCTCAATTCCCTTAATATTCAAAACTCTATCGATCTCTGTTTTGAATATACTCAACGACTGAGCCTTCACAGCCCTCTGGGGTAGAGAATTCCAAAGATTCACCACCCTCGGAGTGAAGAAATTTCTCCTCATCTCAGTCCTAAATGGCCGACCCCTGGTTCTAGACTCCCCAGCCAGGGGAAACATCCTCCCTGCATCTACCCTGTCAAGCCCTGTAAGAATTTTGTATGTTTCAATGAGATCACCTCTCATTCTTCTGAACTCTAGAGAATATAGGCTTAGTCTACTCAATGTCTCCTCATAGGACAATCCCCCACATCCCAGGAACCAGTCTGGTGAACCTTCATTGCACTCCCTCTATGGCAAGTATATCCTTCCTTAGGTAAGGAGACCAAAACTGTACACAATACTCCAGGTGTGGTCTCACCAGGGCCCTATATAATTGCAGTAAGACGTCTTTACTCTTATACTCAAATCCTCTTGTAATAAAGGCCAACATACCATTTGCTTTCCTAATTGCTTGCTGTACCTGCATGTTAACTTTCAGCGATTAGTGTACAAGGACACCCAGGTCCCTTTGAACACCAACATTTCCCAATCTCTCACCATTTAAAAAATACTCTGCTTTTCTATTTTTCTTACGAAAGTGGATAACTTCACATTTCTCCAAATTATATTTCATTTGCCATGTTCTTGCCCACTCACTTAGCCTGTCTATATCCCCTTGAAGCCTCATTGCATCCTCCTCACAACTTACATTCCCACCCAGCTTTGTATCATCAGCAAACTTGGATATATTACATTTGGTCCCCTCATCCAAATCATTGATGTAGATTGTGAATAGCTGAGGCCCAAGCACTGATCCTTGCGGTACCCCACTAGTTACAGCCTGCCAACCCGAAAATGACCCGTTTATTCCTACTCTCTGTTTTCTGTCCGTTAACCAATCCTCAGTCCACGCTAGTATATTACCCCCAATCCCGTGAGCCCCAATTTTGTTTAATAACCTCTTGTGTGGCACCTTATCGAATGCCTTCTGAAAATCCAAATACACCACATCCACTGGTTCCCCCTTATCTATTCTGCTAGTTACAACCTCAAAAAATTCTAAAAGATTTGTCAGACACGATTTCCCTTTCATAAATCCGTGCTGACTGCCCAATCCTATTATTATTTTCTAAGTGCCCTGTTACCACGTCCTTAATAATAGTTTCTAGCATTTTCCCTACTACTGATGTCAGGCTAACTGGTCTGTAGTTCCCCATTTTCTCTCTCCCTCCTTTCTTAAATAGTGGGGTTACATTTGCTACCTTCCAATCTGCGGGAACCGTTCTAGAATCTATGGAATTTTGGAAAATGACAACTAATGCATTCACTATCTCTATAGCCACCTCTTTCAAAACCCTAGGATGTAGGCCATCAGGTCGAGGGGATTTATTGGCTTTCAGTCCCATTAATTTCTCCAGTACTATTTTTTTACTAATAGTAATTTTTTTCAGTTCCTCATTCTCGCTAGACCCTTGGTTCTCTACTATTTCCTGGAAGCTTTTGTTTAATTTTTCTGCTATTTCCTTATTCCCCATTATAATTTCGCCTGTCTCAGCCTGTAAGGGACCCACATTTACTTTCGCTAATCTTTTCCTTTTTACATACCTATAGAAGCTTCTACAGTCTGCTACAGGGGAAATCTTCATTGTGAGTGATGGAACAGGATGCCCCCATGTCCACTAGAAAATTGTCTCGGCGGCCCCTTACCAAGATTGAGACACAAGGTCTACCCTCTTCATCAAACTCACCGCGGTTACTGAGGCCTGTCCCTGTCAATCCTTTGTAAAAGGATTTGGGTTCGTGGTTTTAACCTGATTCTTTCTCTCCCCCAATTTCTGTAAGGCCCAAATTGTACACATTCTGTTCGTCCAGAAGAGGTTGAACTGAGACTCTCTGTCCTCCTTTCTGTTTGGGTCCCTGCCTGTGGGCTCCTCCTCCCATAGACCAGCACTGTCCTTTAGTATGTCCTGACTTGCCACAGTTACCACAGGTGTTTTGTGTACGACACTCCTTGGCAAAGTGTCCCTGTCTCCCACAGTTAAAGCAAGGTCTCCCACCCTTTGCCCCTTCAGCAGTCACAGCTGCTGCTGATTGTTTAGTTTTGGGGATTGTCGGGGTTTTATGCTCGAGTCGGGATTCATGCCAGGCTTGAAGGACTGTCTGAAGATCCCTCCCTATCCCTTCTCTCAGCTTCATCGCCCTCAGTTCGGTTGCGTTTTGATGAAGTATGTGCTCACAAGCAGGATTTACTAGGGTCTCGTACTTTTTAATCACTAAACTCCAAAAAGTGGGATTGTCCTCAGACAATTCAACTCGATCACCACGGGGTCCACAGTTCTGATTATACACTTCCACAAAGTCCCTCAAATACTGGATTGGGTGCTCATCCCTGGGCTTATGGTCCATACTCTTTCCCATATCTGACACTACCCTATACCCCACTGCCTCACACACTATGATCTTACGCTCTTCATGGTCTAGAAATTGGCCCTCTTCCCCCCAGTACAAACTCATCAGGCAATGTCATGCTTGGAGGTAAGACAGCCTGCAGCAGTCGACAAGCATCCTTGTCTGTCAAGCCTGCTGTAGCAATCGTACTTTATTTAATAGAAAGACTTGCATTTCTATAGCGCCTTTCATGACCACCGGATGTCTCAAAGCGCTTTACAGTCAATGAAGTACTTTTTTGAAGTGTAGTCAGTGTTGTAATGTAGGAAACGCAGCAGCCAATTTGCGCACAGCAAGCTCCCACAAACAGCAATCTGATAATGACCAGATAATCTGTTTTAGTGATGAATATTGGCCCAGGACACCAGGGAGAACTCCCCTGCTCTTCTTCGAAATAGTGCCATGAGATCTTTTACATCCACCTGAGAGAGCAGACAGGGCCTCGGTTTAACATCTCATCCGAAAGACGGCACCTCCAACAGTGCGGCACTCCCTCAGCACTGCACTTGAATGTCAGCTTAGATTTATGTGCTCAAATCCCTGGAGTGGGACTTGAACCCACAGCCTTCTGACTCAGAGGCGAGAGTGCTACCCACTGAGCCACAGCTGACTCTGTAATAACCGAGTTGGGTCTCCTATTCCCTCATATTTAGGCAATTGGCCACTGAGTTGGCATGATTGTAAAAGGGTCAGATCCCGACTTCTCTATTTATGTATTGATATACTGTTTGACCTGTTCTTGTAACTGTCTCCCCTTTTGTGCAGAGGTGTTTGGTCACTAAGGGGGCCATTTTAACAGACCTGTGTACCTCCGTACGATCACCTGTTTTAGACCGGGTGTAATCGACGACATGCCCTACATTACTACTGATACTAGAAGTATCACTTCCTCCCTGCTCGGCCTCACAGACCTCCACCTTCAGTGGTCTTCCGGACTGTGGGGGGCGCTGCTGGGAGGACTGGATCATCCTGGTCATCCTCACTATTGGATTCCTCCTCGTGAGTGCCGACAGACAAGGCTGCCACTCTAACTTTCAATTCTTTAATCTTTTTCCTGTCCTCTGCTGTTCCCCGTCTCTCCTCTCTCCATTGCCTTATCTCCTCTCTATCCTTGTTTTCTTGCGACAAGCTCCATAGATCTCGATAAGCTATTTTGGTACCCTTCAGTTTCCCCTGCATCTTAGTTATTGTTTCGGAAGAATCTTGCAGCTGGGCGGGTAATTGGTGCATCTCCAACTGTTGGTTGGCGGCTAATCTCCGTGCTGCACGTACAGGAACGTTTTTGTTTTTCAATCTCTCTATTTCTGCCTGTAGAGCCTGAACCTGGCTACTCTGTTTAGTGAATTTCTCATTCAAACGAGCTATTATTTGCACCATTGCCATTATGCAATTGGCCTTTCTTGCTTTCTTATTTTTTCATTTACATTTCGATTCTCACACTTCCTTGAAAGGTCTCTATAAGGGTCATTAGTGATACCCTCCTCAATAGGTCCTTCCCTACTGCGCTTTTGGGCATACTTTTCTGCCCACGCATTCCACGATAATACTCCTTTATAATCGCCATCCATTTTTATTTTTACAGCTGTCTTCTACTCGGCCCTCTCCTTCTTGGACTCAGCCTTTATTGGAGGTGATCAGTGAAGGATCCAGCTTGTTCCCAAAGAATTCTGGGATACTTGACTATGTTAACTGAAAAGGTTCAGCTTGTTTCCAAAGAATTCTGGGATACTTGACTATGCAGGTTTAGCTGACTGAAACACATTTGCAGACAGCAAGGGGCCTCTTCTCTTATCAAACCTCGGAATGTGTGTATTCACAGCCTCAGTAGAGCCATTGTTGAAACACAGCCTGGCCTCCCAAGAGATAAGGGTACAATTAACGACCAACATTGTTCCAGTCACTGAGCGCAAAAGCCATTACGGCCTTGAGCCATCCCGCTTGTTCGACAGTTAGGGATGAAATATGTTTTCTCAAACTATAAACTATGCCTACAAAGGGGAAGAGATAACAGCAAGAATTTGGGGAGTAGGATGAGACAACCAACATCTGTGGCTGGCATGGTCAGGAGGTATCTGATGCGGAGATGCCGGTGTTGGACTGGGGTGGACAAAAGTGAGAAGTCGCACAACACCAGGTTATAGTCCAACAGCTTTATTTGAAATCACAAGCTTTCGGAGCGGCTGCTCCTTCGTCAGGTGAAGTGAAGAAATACAAATGGGCACAGCATATATAGACAGAGAACACTGCCTGTGTAGCGTACAATGCCAGATGATTACAGTTAATCTTTCTAACTGCCTTTTATCACACCTCGGCAGAGAGACAATCACGGCAATCAAATCTGAGTTCAAGGGGAGGGCCCGACAGTTGAGTGACTAACCATATAACCAATAGAGAGTAACTGTAGTGACACTGTTTGTACATGTACGCCCCATTCTGTAGTAAGTGGGCGGTGCTTATAGAAGTGTATAACTTGAATGAACCGTTACTTGTCCCTCCGAGAATGCATCCCTAGCCTGAGGAAGCTGAGTGGCTCTCCCTTGCGCACAAGTCTTTTGTTTGTTTTAATAAATTCTGAACTTGTCCTCAATTCCGTCTCCGTCTGAGGTTTCTCCAAAATTTGAATCTAACATCAGTCTCCAATCTCCTCACTTACAACAACCTCTCCCTTTCTATGATGCTTAGTGCAATGCTCCTTCAGCCACTGTCACGTTAAAACACCATGTAACTTGTTATCTGCTATAGCCCCATAAAATGTTTACTACTCACACGTATAGGTTCTTTATCCTGTGCCCCGCAGCGTAATTATCACGGTAAGTTGCCGGTGGTGGAGGTAGTCTACCTCCTGTCCCAGAGCTCCTCCGGATCCAGTTCTTGATGGTCCAGGTCTCACTTCATTCCGGTATCGACACCTCCCCGGTTACCAGAACAAAAAGCTGCAGGTTCAGACCGTGCTGGCTCGCCAAATGTTGTCTTAAACAAAGTTCTGTTTATTCACTTGAGTGGCATCGAGTTCAGTCTTCTGGTTATAATCATTTTATTCTTTAACTTCAGCATAGAAAGCAATTTACAAGCGGAGTATAGTCACAGATAGACCACGTGAACCTGTGACTATACTGAGGAGTTAGTGAGAGAATTTGGGCGAAGTACAGAAGAGAATTAATCAGTTAATAGATAATAATGAGGCCAATGAAAAGCAGGAGACAACGAGAGGCATTATGTGTAGCCTGTGTGCGGCTTTTGTGATGAACATAATCCAGAAAGGAATGGATCAAATAAAGAGACGTAAGTTGCCTCTGTTTATTCATGAGAAACAAATGAGAAGGTGGTTTAACAACTCTAAGGGCTGGATTTTGATACTGGGGCGGGTTGGGGTCGTGTTATCCACCCGCCTGCAATTGGATGTGGGAGATTGATGCAATTTTCACCTAATTGGGCAATTGAGTTCCAGCATGTGGGAACCCATGAACCAATTAGTGGTTTCAGTCTGAAAGTCGCCTCTGATGATGTCATCATTGATGCTGCATTGAAGGTCTTCAAAGACTGCCTGGCCTTTGCTGTGAGAGGACCTGGATGCAAAATGAGCAGCAGCTCTGAGAGAGAGAGAGAGAGAGAGATTTTTTTTGCTCCACCACTCCCAGATGCCAGCCAGCCACTCACTGATACTCAGCGCAGCCACTGATATTCAGCTATCCACATGTGCTCCCGCCAGGTTTCACAATCGTGTTTCAGAACAGGTGTGCTTCACGTAGAACAAGGGTTAAAATCACAAAGGCCTTTCAAAATGGCATTATAGAGCCAATTTAGTGCTTGTTAAGGGCCTTAACAGCCTATCCCGTCTCTTAAAGGCGGGACGCAGTCGGGACCAGCAGACATGATTTCATCAAAATTGTGTGGAGGCGGACTTGTGCCCGCCCGCCACTTTTCGCAATTTTAACCCCCCACACGCCTCCAAACCCGCCTCCACGGGTCAATGAAAATCCAGCCCAAAGAATTCAGAGAATGATTGGGACTATGATTTGTTGCAGCAAATGGGAATGGCGTTTCTGGCCCCGAGGGAAAGGGAAAGAAATGAAGATATTAGGCCTGTGGGATTGGTCTTGCCTTTGTTAAGGAAAAATGGAAATGAAACAAAACCTTGGAAGGTGTATAGGGTAGAATCGGTTGGAATGGTGGAAGACTCTGAGTTCAGTCCGATCCATAAACAGAATGAGGAATATCCAAGATATCTGATTAATGGGGGAACTTGGATAGCACCAGATATGCAGTCTGAAAGGGACAAAATTGGTTTGTAGATGTGACGTAGTCCATCAACAGACTGTACCAGCTTGTGGGTTCACCCTCGACAAAGAATCACCAAAATGCCAGATTGGAATAAATAAATGGGGTGAAGACCAAACTAATACCGTGTATAAAGGAAAAGGACAGTGTTGTGTGACTACCACGGCCACTCATATGACTGTGGGTTCAACCCGATACCCCATACTAGAACGCCAGTTTTGTTTGACTCCAGCCAGAAACACTCGTATCGGTGCTAAAACGGTGTTACTGGTACATCATCATAACGCCACTTATCTGCAGATGAGACTGCCTCTGGAGGATGAAGCCATTCGAGCCATTCCACATATGGGACACTATATACCTCCCCTGTCTCTGGCTTTAAAGGGCAGAATGGAGCGAATTAGGACATCCCAGAAACACACAGTGCAAATGATACAGACAAATAGGGAGACAGAACAGGCAATCCCCAGACTTGGGAATCATGAATGGTGGGAAGTAGTATCTAGTGTGGAACTACATCCTTGGGCTAGATTGTTCCAGATGGGATTGGTGAGAGCGCAGATAATAGCTTTAGGGATTCTGGTCGCTGCGTTATGCTGTGTAAGGAAGTCGATGAGGGACATAGAAAATATAAGGAAAGATAAGGAGATAGCAAGGGCACGAAGAGGAAGCCAGGATTATTAAAGACAAAGAAAGATATCAAACACTTTGCCAAGAGGTAACGTAACCCATAAATAAAAAAGTAGGACATGTTGGCATATGGACCCCGGTTAATTCAGCTTCCGAAAGGTGTTCACATTCAGTTCATTCAATGTTGGGAGAAAATGTGGATGGCATCATTAGAGAGAGAGAGAGATTTCACTTAGCAACACCAGTGTTCGCAACCAACCGGCCTTGGCAAGAATGTCTAGAGACTAGAAGGGTTATGTTCACCACAGCAAGGCCACAGTGTTTTAGTGTGCACCTAACATTGTTGAGGTATGTTGAAGAAAATGTGGACTTGTGTCTCTGCACTATGCAGTAGCCAGAGACTACCATATTAGGCAATGCCTGCTCCAGTTTGATAAGAAAACAGTCTATAAAGGTAAGCTTTTTCCTTTGTTCGGAGAGCATGAAAAAACCCATGCCGAGGTTTGCGCACTCTATCTGTGACTAGACTCTGCTTGTAAATTGCTTTTTATGCTGAAGTTAAAGAATAAAATTATTACAACCAGAAGACTGAATTCGTTAATACTCAAGTGAACAAGCAGAACTTTGTTTTAAGTCAACAGTGTTTCCTGATGTCTAACGTAACTCTCTGCTTTCTTATGTTGTACTGATTCCCCAGTCCTCTCCTCCCCATCCAGCTCAAATAACCTCTTCAACAGAAAAGAATCTATTCCCTTCATCATTTTAAAAACCTGAACAATTTCACCTCAAAGTCTGCACTCGCCAGTTAAAAAGCCCCAGTTCCCTGAACCTATCCTGATAACGAAGACCTTTAAGACTAGGTTTCATTCTGGTGGCTCTCCTCTGGACCTTCTCTAGGGGCTTTGTTTACCCCACCACGTGAGGGGACCCAAGCTGGGCACAGTATTCTGCGTGCATCCATTTTATCAAGCTTTTAATTTTTAGCTAATGTCGGGCTGAGTTTCCCGAGCCTCAGGAAACCCGGCAGGTAAAAGGAGGCGAGAAGGGCTGGATCCATGAGGTGAGTGCCTTTACAGCACTGCTTGTGGGCCAGGAGGAGCCGAAGTGTTTACTCCCGGCCCCCCAAAATAACCTGTAAACCGCCCCCCCCCCGGCAATCTGTCCCCTCCCACCCTCACCCCGCCCCTGCCCACCCCACGATTCTCCCCCCGCCCAGAGCACAATCTCCCCCCCACCCGAGCACAATTTCCCACCCCCCCGACCACTTTCTACCCCTGACTACCATCTCACTCCCCCATGATCTCTCCCCCAAGAGTCCCCCCCCCCCGCCCCCCGGGACTGTGATCTCTCCCTGCCTCCCTACCCGTTCTTCCGTCTGCTGCAGGCTTCAGTTAAAACCCGCAGGACGTTCGGGAAACCCGTACTTCTGGGTTTCCCGTCCATAACTCCTCCCGACACCCTCCGCCCACTCCGAACGCACGGCTCAGTAAATATCGGGGTCATTCTGCGACTATCTCAAAGACTGTGTGTGGTCCTTGATCACTCTGAATCCTTATGTATGTAAGAATAAGCTGTAACCTCTGCTGTAACTTGACCAAACTTAAAAGCTGACCACATTTTATGTACCAGCATGCTTTGTGAGGCCAAGAGACTAGTTGCCGAGAGAACATTTGTGAAAATAAAACTGCTGCGGTTGTAAGCTGTGAAGTTCTTCCCAGATAAGTAACAGACCTTGAGAGTTCTGTAGAAACAAGCTATTGAACTGTGGAATCACTGCAAAAACAGGAACATCTTCAGGCCTTGAGGCCCACTGGCTAACTGACAGATCAGGAAGAGAGAGAGAGAGAGGGAAAACAACTGCTGACCATTATTTGGGACATGAATGCTGTGGGCGGGTTGCCAAGTTTTAGGGTATAAAAAGTGCTGCTACAAGAGACTTGGGGTTGCTGCAGCAGGTCGGGCAACTTGGTCAGTTGCCAGCTGAAGAAGTACGACTTGTCACCGCCGAACCGAACCGAACCGAACCGACCACGCGTGGTCGTGCCTATGTGTTTGCTTATGATCACTTGAGCTTAAAGTAAATGAATCGATCCATGCGTGCTTACTTGTAATAAGTGAATGAACGAGTGCGGGTTGTAGCTTTTACTATATGTAACAGTTTTGTGTGTGCTTACTTGTAACCTCTTGCTGATTTTTAAGTTAAAGAATAGTTTTCCCTGAAATCTTTGTCTCGAGTTGTTTGTTCCGCTGGGTCTGAACTCTATAAACCATTGGACGGGGTGAAGGTAATTTGCACGTCCTGCATATAAAAAAGTCACAGAAAATCATAGAATGGTTACAGCACGGAAGAAGGCCCTTCGGCCCGTCGAGCCCGTGCCGACTCTCAGCTAGTCCCACTCCCCCACCCTTTCTCCGTAGCCCTGCAATTTTTTTTCCTTCAGATACTTATCCAACTCCCTTTTGAAAGATAAACTTGAGTCTGCCTCCACCACCCTTTCAGGCAGTGTATTCCAGATTTTAACCACTCGCTGTGTAAAAAAGTTTTTTCTTACGTCGCCTTTGGCTCTTTTGCCAATCACCTTAAATCTGTGTCCTCTGATTCTCGATCCTTCTGCCAATGGGGAGCAGTTTCTCTCTATCTACTCTGTCCAGACTCCTAATGATTTTGAACATCTCGATCAAATCTCCTCTCAATCTTCTCTGCTCCAAGGAGAACAACCCCAGCTTCTCCAGTCTATCCACGTAACTGAAGTCCCTCATCCCTGGAATCATTCCCGTAAATCTTTTCTGCACCCTCACTAAGGCCTTCACATCCTTCCTAAAGTGTGGTGCCCAGAATTGGACACAATACTCCAGTTGGGCCGGATTTTTCGATCGGAGGCTTCCTACGGGCGGATGCCTCCAATCGGAAAAAATCTACGAACTTACCTATTGGCTCCGTAGGTCCCGAGACTTCTGATCCTGGCCTCTGCTCTACGAAATGCACAGAGGCCCCGCAGGCGGTTCGCAAGCGCCCCTGGGATCACGTGGGCCATGGGGAACCAATCAAAGAAGGGAATCCCCCTTCATACTTTTGACAGGTCTCTACGGACTGATCTGTCAAAAGTATGAATGGGGATCACTTAAAAAACACAGTTAAACATAAATATTTTTTTTAAATCACATATTTAAAATTAGTTAAAATTACATTAAATTAAATATTTTAAACAAAAATTAATTAAAGCTTTTTACGGGGCTAAATATAAACTTACCTTTATTAAAAGTATTTTTTAATTATAAATGAGTGGAAAAATTAAACTCTTATGCTGGTAAAAGCAGGCCTTACGCTTTTACCAGGCGTAAGATTTTTAAAGGTTTTCAGCGGGCGGAGGTTCTGCAGAAAACGGAACTCTCTGCCCGCAGAGGCCCTTTTCCAGGGCAGGCGGGCGGATGATCTGTCAAGAAGATTCTTGACAGAGTGGAAGTGCCGGGTTTTAGCGCATGCGCTTCACATGCCTGAAACCGGCACATGCGAGGCCCCTACAGGCGCGTACACGCCTCGTACGCACCCATGGGGGGGCGGACCCAGTGTTTTATACAAGTTCATCATAATTTCCACACTTTTGTACTCTATACCTCTATTTATGAAGCCCAGGAAACCGTAAGCCTTTTAAACTGCTTTCTCAACCTGCCCTGCCACCTTCAACGATTTGTGCACACATACCCCCAAGTCTCTCTGTTCTTGCACCCCCTTTAGGATTGTACCCTTTAGTTTATATGTCCTCTCCTCGTTCTTTCTACCAAAATGTATCACTTCACACTTTTCTGCATTAAATTTCATCTGCCACGTGTCCGCCCATTCCACCAGCCTGTCTATGTCCTCTTGAAGTCTATCACTATCCTCCTCACTGTTCACTATACTTCCAAGTTTTGTGTCATCTGCAAATTTTGAAATTGTGCCCTCCACACCCACAACCATGTCATTAATATATATCAAGAAAAGCAGTGGTCCTAGAACCGATCCCTGGGGAACACCACTGTATGCCTTCCTCCAGTCCGAAAAACAACCGTTCACCACTACTCTCTGTTTCCTGTCACTTGGCCAATTCTGTATCCATGCTGCCACTGTCCCTTTTATTCCATGGGCTTCAACTTTGCTGGCAAGCCTATTATGTGGCACTTTGTCGAACGCCTTTTGGAAATCCATGTACACCACGTCAACCGCATTGCCCTCATCAACCCTCTCTGTTACCTCATCAAAAAACTCGATCAAGTTGGTTAAACACGATTTGCCTTTAACAAATCTGTGCTGGCTTTCCTTAAATAATCCACACCTATCCAAGTAACTGTTGATTTTGTCCCTGATTACTGTTTCTAAAAGCTTCCCCACTACCGAGGTTAAACTGACTGGCCTGTAGTTGCTGGGTTTATCTTTACATCCTTTTTTGAACAATGGTGTAACATTTGCAATTCGCCAGTCCTCTGGCACCACCCCTGTATCTAAGGAGGATTGGAATATTATGGCCAGTACTTCCACGATTTCCGCCTTTAATTCCCTCAGCATCCTAGGATGAATCCCATCCACTCCTGGTGATTTATCTACTTTAAGTATAGCCAGCCTTTCTAATACCTCTTCTTTATCAATTTTTATCCTGTCAAGTGTCTCCACTACCTCCTCCTTCACTATGTCTATGGCAGCATCCTCTTCCTTGGTGAAGACAGATGCAAAGTGCTCGTTTAGTACCTCAGTCATACCCTCTGCCTCCATGCATGTGTCTCCTTTTTGGTCCCTAATTGGCCCTACCCCTCCTCTTACTACCCGTTTACTATTTATATGCCTATCGAAGACTTTTGGATTACCTTTTATGTTGGCATTCTATTCTCAGACCTTCTCTTTGCCCCTCTTATTTTCTTTTTCACTTCTCCTTTGACATTTCTATATATAGCCTGATTCTCAGATGTATTTGCAACCTGACATCTGTCATATACGCTCTTTTTCTGCTTCATCATATTCTCTATCTGTTTCGTCATCCAGGGAGCCCTGACTTTCCCCCTCGTGGGAATGTACCTCAACTGTTCTTGAACTATTTCCTCTTTACTTGCTTTTACTTTACTCCTCTTTTACTTTACATCAGGGAAAGGATTTCCAAGGGGTTTCTCCTGATTTCCCCCAGGGTAACTTCGGCAGAAACCTTGGAGTAACGGTGTGTCGCTCTAAGGGACCACAAACTCCAATATCCCCTTCAGCCATGTCCAGTTTATGGTGTTTCTAGTGTGGTGGGCTCTACTTCTTTCTTCCACTGGTGCTTCCCATTGGTGACATTACACACTGAGTGTCTCCTCCAGCCCGGCCCCAGTCCCCACCCTCCAACACCCCGGCCCCAGTCCCCACCCACCCTATAGCACCCCGGCCCCAGTCCCCACCCACCCTATAGCACCCCGGCCCCAGTCCCCACCCACCCTATAGCACCCCGGCCCCAGTCCCCACCCACCCTATAGCACCCCGGCCCCAGTCCCCACCCACCCTATAGCACCCCGGCCCCAGTCCCCACACACCCTCCAGCACCCCGGCCCCAGTCCCCACCCACCCTATAGCACCCTGGCCCCAGTCCCCACCCACCCTATAGCACCCTGGCCTCACCCTCCAGCACCCCGGCCCCAGTCCCCACCCACCCTATAGCACCCCGGCCTCACCCTCCAGCACCCCGGCCCCAGTCCCCACCCACCCTATAGCACCCCGGCCTTACCCTCCAGCACCCCGGCCCCAGTCCCCACCCTACAGCACCCCGGCCCCAGTCCCCACCCACCCTATAGCACCCTGGCCTCACCCTCCAGCACCCCGGCCCCAGTCCCCACCCTACAGCACCCCGGCCCCAGTCCCCACCCACTCTATAGCACCCCGGCCTTACCCTCCAGCACCCCGGCCCCAGTCCCCACCCTACAGCACCCCGGCCCCAGTCCCCACCCACCCTATAGCACCCCGGCCTTACCCTCCAGCACCCCGGCCCCAGTCCCCACCCTACAGCACCCCGGCCCCAGGCCCCACCCACCCTACAGCAGCCTGGCCCCAGGCCCCACCCACCCTACAGCACCCCGGCCCACTGAATCTCCACCAGTTGGTAGACTTAAGGGCTCGATTTTGTCAATGGGGACGTGATGGAGGCGGGACTCCCACTTTTTGGGTTGTAGTCCCGCCTCCATCGATCTGTGGCCAACCCACGCTACTTTCCCTTGATTGACCTTGTTAAGCCCACCCAGCGGGCTCAGCAGGCCAATTAAGGGATACTGGTGACGTCAGCGATTGACATTTCATCTGTCAAGAGCTTTTGACAGATGAAATATCAGCGTTTCACAGCTCTGTGAAGCTGTCAAACACTGACAATCTGTCTTCTAACTTGAGTCCTACTCAGACTCAGTTAGAGAGCTCTCCAGACCAGAAAGCAGAGGCTGCAGCTTTTGACAGCTCAGCGGCCATTCTGCTTTCTGTGCCGGTGAGCTGAGGGACTCCGGAGAACCAAAGGGAGGAAGCCTGGAGGAGAAAGTAAAGGTAAGTAAAACTTATTTAAATACTTTACACACACCAAACACACTTACCTCTGCACTCATGCACCCATCACTCACCTGTACACTGGACATCTCGACCCCTCCAAGCCCTGCAGACCGACGGTCCGCCTCGCTAACTTGGCGTGGTTTGGAGCCGTCGGGCAGCCCACACTTCAGGGCTAAAAATAGGGATTAGCCAAAAAACTGCCCGTTAACTACCTGTTAACAGGCAGTTAATTGGCACTAATCCCCTTCCCGCCTCGGGGAGGCGGGTCCCAGCACAGGTCGGGTACCCGCCTCCTGGGACATTGGCATGGAGGCAGGTTGGGGGCGGGATGGGAACATGCCCCCCCCGAATCTGCAATTTTCCCACCACTCCCGCCTCCAAACCCGCCTCCACGGGGCTTGGAAATTCGAGCCCTTGTGCGAGTCAATTTAATTTGTTCCGTTTTTGTTATTTTAAAATAATATATCACTGAAAATAACCAGAAAATGCCTCGTTCCTTGTCAGGATTTGATCCCTGAGCTCACCAGCAGCGAAAGTCTGCGGCCCGGGCTAAAGAGAGGTCAAATCAGCGTGGGTTCCTGCTCATGACCACTAACCGGCAGCCCCTGCTGGGAGGAGTGGATAGAATGGGGCTTGGCAGTGATTCTTAGACCATGAGTCTAAGCTCACATCTGAAGAAAGGCTCTTGGACGAGGTACCTGGGGCAGGCTTGTGCCTGTGGAACTTTGCCCTAGCAGGAGTCAGCACCTTCAGCCTACATGAGGGAGCACACGGTGCGACCCCTCGTGCCTCCAGTGTCTGGCTGCAATATTGCCCAGTGATGTCCCCTCACCAGGCTTTCTATTCACTGACCCACTCACACCTCAGCACTGCCCTGATTCAGACAGCTGCTCTCCTATTTCTCTCACACACTCACTCTGTGCCCACACTGCAGGCGGGTCAGCATGCTACCCTTAATAACCAACAGTCACCATTTTTAAAATATTATTTATTGAAGGTTTACAGATTGTAACACTGCATCTACAAAACAGTAATTTGGGTTCCAACAGTGCAGAGATCTGAATCAATTAGCAAGCAAGTTTAAAAAAAGATGAGGAAATGGTATGGGCTGGATTTTCATAGGGTCGTGGAGGTGGGTTTGGAGGCTTGTGGGGGGTTAAAATTGCGAAAAGTGGCGGGCGGACCTGATCCCGCCTCCATTCCGCCTCCACGCAATTTTGATAAAATCGTGTGCGGTGTTCCCGACTCCGTCCCGCCTCCAAGAGGCGGGAGAGGCCATTAAAGCCCTTAACAATTGGTTCTGTGAAACCTGGCGGGAGCACAAGTGGATAGCTGACTATCAGCTGCAGGTCCACTATTACAACGGAGATGTGATGAAGGTAGTAGTAGTATTAGGTCTGAAAGTCGCCTCTGATGCTGCTGCATTGAATGTCTTCAGAGACTGCCTGGCCTTTGCTGTGAGAGGACCTGGATGCAAAAACAATTCTCTCTCTCTCTCTCTCTCTCTCTCTGAGCTACTGCTCATTTTGCGTCCAGGTCCTCTCACAGCAAAGGCCAGGCAGTCTCTGAAGACCTTCAATGCAACAGCAATGATGACATCATCAGAGGCGACTTTCAGACTGAAACCACTAATTGGTTCATGGGTTCCCACATGCTGGAACTCAATTGCCCAATTAGGTGAAAATTGCATCAATCTCCCACATCCAATTGCAGTCGGGTGGATAACACGACCCCAACCCGCCCCAGTATCAAAATCCAGCCCTATGTGTCTTGGGAATTCGGAAGAGGATAGTGTGAGTACGTTGCTTATTGGGAGGAGGACGCAGTGATTGTTAGTGCGTTCTATCTGTCAACTCCGCAGCAGGTTAACAATGCCTGAATAAAACTGCGGCCCTTTCACCTACTGAAAAAGTTTGAGAGTCTGAGGCAGTTCGGTGCCCCGTGTCCCAGAGTTTGGAAAAGGGTTCCCAGCCCTGAATCACCGCCTTGCTGGTGTGCTGACTGCAGCTTTTCCAGACTAACTTCCTGCATGGCAAGTTTATCAGTTAACTGATAGAATAGTATTTTATCGTCAAAGAGAGGCTACAGGGACATTCGGCATTCCAGCTGAGAGAAGGAAAGCTGACTGCGCTGCCTCTGTTCTGCAGTAAATTTCAGAACAGAGTACAGCTCCTGCAAACTCTTTACATCTGCTACAGCATTGTGAGCTTCATAACTTTTCTTAAGAAAAGTTTGCACCAATTCAGTTTGCCTATAGCTGTTGACCTCTGACCTGGGAACAATATCCTTGGCCAGCCGTAATGTATCCAGGAATCCAGTCACACATCTGGCAAATTGATCTTTCATGGAGAGCTCTTCCCAGACTCTAAAAATGATCGGACAGTCAAAGTTCCAGATGTTGTGACCTGCTAACAGAGGCCTGTCCATGGACTGCAGGAACTGGAGGAAAGCAGCCATGGCGTCCCGGAGGCTACTGGTTGGCTGAGGTTCTCCTCTCAGGTACAAGGCTCCATCCATGACCTCCAATCCATGAACGGCTGCAGCACCTGCCGAGATGGGACAGCGAGGCACGATGTACTTCTGAAAGATCTTCTCACCACTCACAGCCGCCAGCTGCACAATCTCGCAATTTTTTTCTAGAAGACAGATATAATGTTAAAGTACAGCGTTCCTTTCCAGACTGGATTTTACAGACTGACCGATGTGGCCACATTCGGCAGATCTCCGGCTTGTGCATCTTTCAGCTGCACTGCACCATCAAATCCCCACTTTGTGGTTTCATTTCGTTAGCTTCTGGCTGGAGAGTGAAAGGGAGTGAGCCTACACTGTGGAGGCAGGGCAATCCCATCATCAATCGAGATAGTGAAAGTCTAATATTAAACCTCCACTCCAGCAGTTTCAATAGGAGACTCTCAAAGCTCTGTGAATGAGCTCCAACCACACCACAAAGACAATCAATGGCTCCCAGCGGATGTGTCGGTGGTAACCAGACACTGGGCGAGGAGTGAGACACGGGTAGACTGGGCTGGGAGTATGAAACGGGTAGACTGGGCTAGGAGTGAGACACTGGTAGACTGGGCTGGGAGTGAGACACAGGTAGACTGGGCTGGGAGTGAGACACGGGTAGACTGGGCTGGGAGTGAGACACGGGTAGACTGGGCTGGGAGTGAGACACGGGTAGACTGGGCTGGGAGTGAGACACGGGTAGACTGGGCTGGGAGTCAGACACAGGGAGACTGGGCTGGGAGTCAGACACGGAGAGACTGGGCTGGGAGTCAGACACGGGTATACGAAATAACAACAGAAAACGCTGGAAAAACTCAGCAGGCCAGGCAGCATCCGTGGAGAGAGAAAGAGAGTTAACGATTCAGGTCGATGACCTTTCATCAGAACACGGGTAGACTGGGCTGGGAGTGAGACACAGGTAGACTGGGCTGGGAGTGAGTCATGGAGAGACTGGGCTGGGAGTGAGACACAGGTAGACTGGGCTGGGAGTGAGACATGGAGAGACTGGACTGGGAGTGAGACATGGGTAGACTGGGTTGGGAGTAAGACACGGGGAGACTGGGCTGGGAGTGAGACACGGAGAGACTGGGCTGGGAGTGAGACACGGGGAGACTGGGCTGGGAGTGAGACACGGAGAGACTGGGCTGGGAGTGAGACACGGAGAGACTGGGCTGGGAGTGAGACACGGAGAGACTGGGCTGGGAGACACGGAGAGACTGGGCTGGGAGTGAGACACAGGTAGACTGGGCTGGGAGACATGGAGAGACTGGGCTGGGAGTGAGACACAGGTAGACTGGGCTGGGAGTGAGACACGGGTAGACTGGACTGGGAGTGAGACACGGGTAGACTGGGCTGGGAGTGAGACACAGGTAGACTGGGCTGGGAGTGAGACACGGGTAGACTGGGCTGGGAGTGAGACACAGGTAGACTGGGCTGGGTGTGAGACACAGGTAGACTGGGCTGGGAGACACGGAGAGACTGGGCTGGGAGTGAGACACAGGTAGACTGGGCTGGGAGACACGGAGAGACTGGGCTGGGAGTGAGACACAGGTAGACTGGGCTGGGAGTGAGACACGGGTAGACTGGGCTGGGAGTGAGACATGGAGAGACTGGGCTGGGAGTGAGACACGGGTAGACTGGGCTGGGAGTGAGACACGGAGAGACTGGGCTGGGAGTGAGACACAGGTAGACTGGGCTGGGAGTCAGACACGGAGAGACTGGGCTGGGAGTGAGACATGGAGAGACTGGGCTGGGAGTGAGACACGGGTAGACTGGGCTGGGAGTGAGACATGGAGAGACTGGGCTGGGAGACACGGGTAGACTGGGCTGGGAGTCAGACACAGAGAGACTGGGCTGGGAGTGAGACATGGAGAGACTGGGCTGGGAGACACGGGGAGACTGGGCTGGGAGTGAGACACGGGTAGACTGGGCTGGGAGTGAGACACGGAGAGACTGGGCAGGGAGACACGGGGAGACTGGGCTGGGAGTCAGACACAGTGAGACTGGGCTGGGAGTGAGACACGGAGAGACTGGGCTGGGAGTGAGACACGGAGAGACTGGGCTGGGAGTGAGACACGGGTAGACTGGGCTAGGAGTCAGACACGGGTAGACTGGGCTGGGAGTGAGACACGGGTAGACTGGGCTGGGAGTCAGACACGAAGAGACTGGGCTGGGAGTCAGACATGGAGAGACTGGGCTGGGAGTCAGACACAGGTAGACTGGGCTGGGAGTGAGACACGGGTAGACTGGACTGGGAGTGAGACACGGGTAGACTGGGCTGGGAGTGAGACACAGGTAGACTGGGCTGGGAGTGAGACACGGGTAGACTGGGCTGGGAGTGAGACACAGGTAGACTGGGCTGGGTGTGAGACACGGAGAGACTGGGCTGGGAGACACGGAGAGACTGGGCTGGGAGTGAGACACAGGTAGACTGGGCTGGGAGACACGGAGAGACTGGGCTGGGAGTGAGACACAGGTAGACTGGGCTGGGAGTGAGACACGGGTAGACTGGGCTGGGAGTGAGACATGGAGAGACTGGGCTGGGAGTGAGACACGGGTAGACTGGGCTGGGAGTGAGACACGGAGAGACTGGGCTGGGAGTGAGACACAGGTAGACTGGGCTGGGAGTGAGACATGGAGAGACTGGGCTGGGAGACACGGGTAGACTGGGCTGGGAGTCAGACACAGAGAGACTGGGCTGGGAGTGAGACATGGAGAGACTGGGCTGGGAGACACGGGGAGACTGGGCTGGGAGTGAGACACGGGTAGACTGGGCTGGGAGTGAGACACGGAGAGACTGGGCTGGGAGTGAGACATGGAGAGACTGGGCTGGGAGTGAGACACGGGTAGACTGGGCTGGGAGTGAGACATGGAGAGACTGGGCTGGGAGACACGGGTAGACTGGGCTGGGAGTCAGACACAGAGAGACTGGGCTGGGAGTGAGACATGGAGAGACTGGGCTGGGAGACACGGGGAGACTGGGCTGGGAGTGAGACACGGGTAGACTGGGCTGGGAGTGAGACACGGAGAGACTGGGCTGGGAGTGAGACACGGGTAGACTGGGCTGGGAGTCAGACACGGGTAGACTGGGCTAGGAGTCAGACACGGGTAGACTGGGCTGGGAGTGAGACACGGGTAGACTGGGCTGGGAGTCAGACACGAAGAGACTGGGCTGGGAGTCAGACATGGAGAGACTGGGCTGGGAGTCAGACACAGGTAGACTGGGCTGGGAGTGAGACACGGAGAGACTGGGCTGGGAGTCAGAAACTGGTAGACTGGGCTGGGAGTCAGAAACTGGTAGACTGGGCTGGGAGTCAGACACGGGTAGACTGGGCTGGGAGTCAGACACGGAGAGACTGGGCTGGGAGTCAGACACGGAGAGACTGGGCTGGGAGTCAGACACGGGTAGACTGGGCTGGGAGTGAGGCACAGAGAGACTGGGCTGGGAGTGAGACACGGAGAGACTGGGCTGGGAGTGAGACACGGGTAGACTGGGCTGGGAGTCAGACATGGGTAGACTGGGCTGGGAGTGAGACATGGAGAGACTGGGCTGGGAGTGAGACATGGAGAGACTGGGCTGGGAGTGAGACACAGGTAGACTGGGCTGGGAGTGAGACACGGGTAGACTGGGCTGGGAGTGAGACACGGGTAGACTGGGCTGGGAGTGAGACACGGAGAGACTGGGCTGGGAGTCAGACATGGGGAGACTGGGCTGGGAGTCAGACATGGAGAGACTGGGCTGGGAGTGAGACATGGAGAGACTGGGCTGGGAGTGAGACACGGGTAGACTGGGCTGGGAGTGAGACATGGAGAGACTGGGCTGGGAGACACGGGTAGACTGGGCTGGGAGTCAGACACAGAGAGACTGGGCTGGGAGTGAGACATGGAGAGACTGGGCTGGGAGACACGGGGAGACTGGGCTGGGAGTGAGACACGGGTAGACTGGGCTGGGAGTGAGACACGGGTAGACTGGGCTGGGAGTCAGACATGGGGAGACTGGGCTGGGAGTGAGACATGGAGAGACTGGGCTGGGAGACACGGGGAGACTGGGCTGGGAGTGAGACACGGGTAGACTGGGCTGGGAGTGAGACACGGGTAGACTGGGCTGGGAGTCAGACATGGGGAGACTGGGCTGGGAGTGAGACATGGAGAGACTGGGCTGGGAGTGAGACATGGAGAGACTGGGCTGGGAGTGAGACACAGGTAGACTGGGCTGGGAGTGAGACACGGGTAGACTGGGCTGGGAGTGAGACACGGGTAGACTGGGCTGGGAGTGAGACACGGGTAGACTGGGCTGGGAGTCAGACATGGAGAGACTGGGCTGGGAGTCAGACACGGAGAGACTGGGCTGGGAGTGAGACATGGAGAGACTGGGCTGGGAGTGAGACATGGGTAGACTGGGCTGGGAGTGAGACATGGAGAGACTGGGCTGGGAGACACGGGTAGACTGGGCTGGGAGTCAGACACAGAGAGACTGGGCTGGGAGTGAGACATGGAGAGACTGGGCTGGGAGACACGGGGAGACTGGGCTGGGAGTGAGACACAGGTAGACTGGGCTGGGAGTCAGACACGGAGAGACTGAGCTGGGAGACACGGGGAGACTGGGCTGGGAGTCAGACACAGTGAGACTGGGCTGGGAGTGAGACACGGAGAGACTGGGCTGGGAGTGAGACACGGGTAGACTGGGCTGGGAGTCAGACACGGGTAGACTGGGCTGGGAGTGAGACACGGGTAGACTGGGCTGGGAGTCAAACACGAAGAGACTGGGCTGGGAGTCAGACACGAAGAGACTGGGCTGGGAGTCAGATACGGAGAGACTGGGCTGGGAGTCAGAAACTGGTAGACTGGGCTGGGAGTCAGAAACTGGTAGACTGGGCTGGGAGTCAGACACGGGTAGACTGGGCTGGGAGTCAGACACGGAGAGACTGGGCTGGGAGTCAGACACGGAGAGACTGGGCTGGGAGTCAGACACGGAGAGACTGGGCTGGGAGTCAGACACGGAGAGACTGGGCTGGGAGTGAGACACAGGTAGACTGGGCTGGGAGTGAGACACGGAGAGACTGGGCTGGGAGTGAGACACGGGTAGACTGGGCTGGGAGTCAGACATGGGGAGACTGGGCTGGGAGTGAGACATGGAGAGACTGGGCTGGGAGTGAGACATGGAGAGACTGGGCTGGGAGTGAGACACAGGTAGACTGGGCTGGGAGTGAGACACGGGTAGACTGGGCTGGGAGTGAGACACGGGTAGACTGGGCTGGGAGTGAGACACGGAGAGACTGGGTTAGGAGTGAGACACGGAGAGACTGGGCTGGGAGTGAGACACAGGTAGACTGGGCTGGGAGTGAGACACAGGTAGACTGGGCTGGGAGTGAGACACGGAGAGACTGGGCTGGGAGTCAGACACAGGGAGACTGGGCTGGGAGTCAGACACAGGGAGACTGGGCTGGGAGTCAGACACAGGGAGACTGGGCTGGGAGTCAGACACAGGGAGACTGGGCTGGGAGTGAGACACAGGTAGACTGGGCTTGGGTTGACAGAGTATTGGGTTGACCTCTCGCTCTGTCTCTCTCCTCATTCACACACTGACCTCTCGCTCTGTCTCTCTCCTCATTCACACACTGACCTCTCGCTCTGTCTCTCTCCTCATTCACACACTGACCTCTCGCTCTGTCTCTCTCTTAATTCACACACTGACCTCTCGCTCTGTCTCTCTCTTAATTCACACACTGACCTCTCGCTCTGTCTCTCTCTTAATTCACACACTGACCTCTTGCTCTGTCTCTATAATTCACACACTGACCTCTCGCTCTGTCTCTCTCTTAATTCACACACTGACCTCTCGCTCTGTCTCTCTATAATTCACACACTGACCTCTCGCTCTGTCTCTCTCTAATTCACACACTGACCTCTCGCTCTGTCTCTCTCTAATTCACACACTGACCTCTCGCTCTGTCTCTCTCTAATTCACACACTGACCTCTTGCTCTGTCTCTCTCCTCGTTCACACACTGACCTCTCGCTCTGTTTCTCTCCTGATCCTTCCACTACCGCTTTCTGAGTCTTTCTCCTCAGTCATATACTACCCCTCAGCCCGTCTCCTTCCTAATTCTCCTGCTATCCCTCCGTTAGTCTCTCTGCCAAATTCTCATTTGTTCTCTCTCTCTCCTGCGATGTTCCTAGGTTTGTTTTATCACGGTGAAGTCTCTACACGAAGGCAAACTGTTGTATCCAGAAAGCAAAACCGTGTCACCGTGTGACGCAGCACCTTAGCACAAAGCAGAGAGAGTCTCCCTCAGATCAGACAGACGGTACCTAGGCCTGTGGTTTCCAAGTCAAAGAACACCAGGGTCTCCCTCTCCTCTGTGCTCCCTGGAGGGGCGCTGGCTCCGTCACTGGCTGCAGCACTCCCGGCATCACTCGGCGCTGTCTCCCTCACTCCATCCTCTGGAACCTGCAGATTCTAAAGTAAACAGACAGGGTTCAGCAGCCAAACCAATTCTGTAATTTTTCGTCACATTAATAAGGTCATTTTGTAATTGTGTGGGAGCCAGATGGAGTGTTCTGTTCAGATCTGGTGGTGACCATCTATCTAACTGGAGCAGGACCTGTGCTGTGTGTGTCGCAGTCACAGTGCTGACTGTCACGCTGCAAGGACAATCCTCAATGCTCGTTTACCAAAATCAACGTTACTGCCGCTGGTTACCACTAAACATCAGGGATAAAGGTTAAACCCCACAGAATAAAGAAGCTTTATTTTCTTTCCAACATACGCTGTGAAAAGGATTTTGAATACTTTGGACAGACTGTGATTCGAGCTGAAACAAAAGCACAATACTGCGGATGCTGGAATAAAAACAGAAAATGCTGGAAACATTCAGCAGGTCAGGGAGCATCCGGAGAGAGAAACAGAGTGAACGTTTCAGGCCAATGACCGTTCATCAGAACTGGAAAAAGTTCGAGATGTAACAGATTTTTAAGCAAGTGCCGAGGTGGGGGAAGGGGGGAAAGAGCAAAAGGGAAGGTCTGTGATAGGGTGGAAGGCAGGAGAGATTGAATGACAAAAGGGATGATGGGGCAAGGCAAAAGGGGGTGACAATGGGACAGGTAAAGGTGGGTCTAGAGGGTAAATAGTTACAGCAGAATAGGGGTGGGGAGCCTAGAAAATGTGGCAAAGAGGAGAAGGCTCTGTGGCCCAGGAGTGTGGCGGCAGTAAGAGTACAGCTTGCCCTGTCCTAATAACATGCCACAGTCCCAACAGCAAGAAAAATGCCCTCGACTGCACTAAAGTAATATTTTCCATTGGTCACATCCATGGGGGTTCTCCCAACCCCTGGAGCTGGAACCCCAAGGGGAAGCAGCGGTTGCTTTCCCCCGGGTGTTGGTCCAGTCTCCCACCGGAGCTATGCCGAGATCCCAATAGAAAGCTCACAGTATTTCTGGCCCTTTCCAGTTAGTGCCCGTTTAACTCCATCTGCAACTGGACTGAGCCTGCTTCAAACTTACAGCAGCCCCTGACGATGGAGACTTTTATCCCGGTATTCTAGCCTGGGTCTCAGGTGAAAAGGCAGTGAAATCTCAGGGGTACTGAGATCTATAAAATACATCATTTATTTCCACTGACACCAGCCTCGCGAACTGGTTTGCGAGTGGTCTAGCGGTAAGGCGCCCAGAACCCTTTTATATATTTCCCAGCCTGACAGGCCAGGTGTGCAGGAACCTCTCCCAAACGCTTACCACAGCAGATGCCATCTCACGCTCAACGATATCGCCAAATCTCACTGCACGACCTGCAACAAAAAACAACTCAAGCTCAGAGATGAACCATTTCGCCCTTTTCTTTCCTCTCAGTTCTCCCCCCTCATCTCCTGAAAACTCCTCAGGAATGCCGGTTCCACAGCTATCAGCAGCCGTCCAGGGCCTCCTCCAAGTGAAGGCCTTAGAGAGGGTGCAGAAAAGATTTACCAGAATGATTCCAGGGATGAGGGACTTCAGTTACATGGATAGACTGGCGAAGCTGGGGTTGTTCTCCTTGGAGCAGAGAAGGTTGACAGCAGATCTGATCGAGGTGTTCAAAATCAGGAGGGGTCTAGACAGAGTAGATAGAGAGAAACTGTTCCCATTGTCGGAAGGGTCGAGAACCAGAGGACACAGATTTAAGGTGATTGGCAAAAGAACCAAAGGCGACATAAGAAAAAACTTTTTTACACAGCGAGTGATTAAGATCTGGAATGCACTGCCTGAGAGGGTGGTGGAGGCAGATTCAATCACAGCTTTCAAAAGGGAGTTGGATAAGAATCTGAAGGGAAAAAAAATGCAGAGCTACGGGGAAAGGGCGGGGGAGTGGGACTAGCTGAGAGTCGGCACGGGCTCGATGGGCCAAATGGCCTTCTTCCGTGCTGTAACCATTCTATGATTCTATGTTTCTATGTGGCCAGTTTTCATGTGTGGGTCCAATGAGTGTGTCAACCGTGTGAAGCGTCCCAACCTCGCCCGGTCCCACCCTCGCCCGGTCCCACCCTCGCCCGCTCCCACCCTCGCCAGGTCCCAACCTCGCCCGGTCCCAACCTCGCCCGGTCCCACCCTCGCCCGGTCCCAACCTCGCCCGGTCCCACCCTCGCCCGCTCCCACCCTCGCCCGCTCCCACCCTCGCCCGGTCCCACCCTCGCCAGGTCCCAACCTCGCCCGGTCCCACCCTCGTCCGGTCCCACCCTCGCCCGGTCCCAACCTCGCCCGGTCCCACCCTCGCCCGGTCCCACCCTCGCCCGGTCCCACCCTCGCCCGGTCCCACCTCGCCAGGTCCCACCCTCGCCAGGTCCCAACCTCGCCCAGCCACCAACACACCTACACTTGCCAGTGTTGTCTTTATGTGAGACAGTGAGAAGGTTCTGAGGAGCTGCTATTCCACCACGAGGACAGAGAGAGAGAAAGGACAGAGGGAGAAAGGACAGAGGGAGAAAGGACAGAGGGAGAGAAAGGACAGAGAGAGAGAAAGGACAGAGAGAGAGAAAGGACAGAGGGAGAGAAAGGACAGAGGGAGAGAAAGGACAGAGAGAGAGAAAGGACAGAGAGAGAGAAAGGACAGAGAGAGAAAGGACAGAGAGAGAGAAAGGACAGAGAGAGAAAGGACAGAGAGAGAAAGGACAGAGAGAGAAAGGACAGAGGGAGAAAGGACAGAGAGAGAGACAGGACAGAGAGAGAGAAAGGACAGAGAGAGAGAAAGGACAGAGGGAGAGAAAGGACAGAGGGAGAGAAAGGACAGAGGGAGAGAAAGGACAGAGGAGAAAGGACAGAGAGAGAAAGGACAGAGAGAGAAAGGACAGAGAGAGAGAAAGGACAGAGGGAGAAAGGACAGAGAGAGAAAGGACAGAGAGAGAAAGGACAGAGAGAGAGAAAGGACAGAGAGAGAAAGGACAGAGGGAGAAAGGACAGAGGGAGAAAGGACAGAGAGAGAGAAAGGACAGAGAGAGAAAGGACAGAGAGAGAAAGGACAGAGAGAGAGAAAGGACAGAGAGAGAGAAAGGACAGAGAGAGAGAAAGGACACAGAGAGAGAAAGGACAGAGAGAGAGAAAGGACAGAGAGAGAGAAAGGACAGAGAGAGAGAAAGGACAGAGAGAGAGAAAGGACAGAGAGAGAAAGGACAGAGAGAGAAAGGACAGAGGGAGAAAGGATAGAGAGAGAAAGGACAGAGAGAGAAAGGACGGAGAGAGAGAAAGGACAGAGAGAGAGAAAGGACAGAGAGAGAGAAAGGACAGAGAGAGAGAAAGGACAGAGAGAGAGAAAGGACAGAGGGAGAGAAAGGACAGAGGGAGAGAAAGGACAGAGAGAGAAAGGACAGAGAGAGAAAGGACAGAGAGAGAGAAAGGACAGAGAGAGAGAAAGGACAGAGAGAGAGAAAGGACAGAGGGAGAAAGGACAGAGAGAGAGAAAGGACAGAGAGAGAGAAAGGACAGAGAGAGAGAAAGGACAGAGGGAGAAAGGACAGAGAGAGAAAGGACAGAGAGAGAAAGGACAGAGAGAGAAAGGACAGAGAGAGAAAGGACAGAGAGGGAGAAAGGACAGAGAGAGAAGGACAGAGGGAGAAAGGACAGAGGGAGAAAGGACAGAGGGAGAAAGGACAGAGGGAGAAAGGACAGAGGGAGAAAGGACAGAGGGAGAAAGGACAGAGAGAGAGAAAGGACAGAGAGAGAGAAAGGACAGAGGGAGAAAGGACAGAGGGAGAAAGGACAGAGAGAGAGAAAGGACAGAGAGAGAAAGAACAGAGAGAGAGAAAGGACAGAGGGAGAGAAAGGACAGAGAGAGAAAGGACAGAGGGAGAAAGGACAGAGAGGGAGAAAGGACAGAGGGAGAAAGGACAGAGGGAGAAAGGACAGAGAGAGGGAAAGGACAGAGGGAGAGAAAGGACAGAGGGAGAAAGGACAGAGAGAGAAAGGACAGAGAGAGAGAAAGGACAGAGAGAGAAAGGACAGAGAGAGAAAGGACAGAGGGAGAAAGGACAGAGGGAGAAAGGACAGAGGGAGAAAGGACAGAGGGAGAAAGGACAGAGGAGAGAGAAAGGACAGAGAGAGAGAAAGGACAGAGGGAGAAAGGACAGAGGGAGAAAGGACAGAGGGAGAAAGGACAGAGGGAGAAAGGACAGAGGGAGAAAGGACAGAGGAGAAAGGACAGAGAGAGAGAAAGGACAGAGAGAGAGAAAGGACAGAGAGAGAGAAAGGACAGAGAGAGAGAAAGGACAGAGAGAGAGAAAGGACAGAGGGAGAATGGACAGAGAGAGAGAAAGGACAGAGGGAGAATGGACAGAGGGAGAAAGGATAAAGGGAGAAAGGACAGAGAGAGAGAAAGGACAGAGAGAGAGAAAGGACAGAGGGAGAATGGACAGAGAGAGAGAAAGGACAGAGGGAGAATGGACAGAGAGAGAGAAAGGACAGAGGGAGAAAGGACAGAGAGAGAGAAAGGACAGAGAGAGAGAAAGGACAGAGGGAGAAAGGACAGAGGGAGAAAGGACAGAGGGAGAGAAAGGACAGAGGGAGAAAGGACAGAGAGAGAGAAAGGACAGAGAGAGAGAAAGGACAGAGGGAGAAAGGACAGAGGGAGAAAGGACAGAGGGAGAAAGGACAGAGGGAGAAAGGACAGAGAGAGAAAGGACAGAGGGAGAAAGGACAGAGAGAGAGAAAGGACAGAGAGAGAGAAAGGACAGAGAGAGAGAAAGGACAGAGAGAGAAAGGACAGAGGGAGAAAGGACAGAGGGAGAAAGGACAGAGAGAGAGAGAAAGGACAGAGGGAGAAAGGACAGAGGGAGAGAAAGGACAGAGAGAGAGAGAAAGGACAGAGGGAGAAAGAACAGAGGGAGAAAGGACAGAGGGAGAAAGGACAGAGGGAGAAAGGATAAAGGGAGAAAGGACAGAGAGAGAGAAAGGACAGAGGGAGAAAGGACAGAGAGAGAGAAAGGACAGAGAGAGAGAAAGGACAGAGGGAGAAAGGACAGAGGGAGAAAGGACAGAGGGAGAGAAAGGACAGAGAGAGAGAAAGGACAGAGGGAGAATGGACAGAGAGAGAGAGAAAGGACAGAGGGAGAAAGGACAGAGAGAGAGAAAGGACAGAGAGAGAGAAAGGACAGAGAGAGAGAAAGGACAGAGGGAGAAAGGACAGAGGGAGAAAGGACAGAGGGAGAAAGGACAGAGAGAGAGAGAAAGGACAGAGAGAGAGAGAAAGGACAGAGGGAGAAAGGACAGAGGGAGAGAAAGGACAGAGAGAGAGAGAAAGGACAGAGGGAGAAAGGACAGAGGGAGAAAGGACAGAGGGAGAAAGGACAGAGGGAGAAAGGACAGAGGGAGGAAGGATAAAGGGAGAAAGGACAGAGAGAGAGAAAGGACAGAGAGAGAGAAAGGACAGAGGGAGAATGGACAGAGAGAGAGAAAGGACAGAGGGAGAATGGACAGAGAGAGAGAGAAAGGACAGAGGGAGAAAGGACAGAGAGAGAGAAAGGACAGAGGGAGAAAGGATAAAGGGAGAAAGGACAGAGAGAGAGAGAAAGGACAGAGGGAGAAAGGACAGAGAGAGAGAAAGGACAGAGAGAGAGAAAGGACAGAGAGAGAGAAAGGACAGAGGGAGAAAGGACAGAGGGAGAAAGGACAGAGGGAGAGAAAGGACAGAGAGAGAGAGAAAGGACAGAGGGAGAAAGGACAGAGGGAGAGAAAGGACAGAGAGAGAGAGAAAGGACAGAGGGAGAAAGAACAGAGGGAGAAAGGACAGAGGGAGAAATGACAGAGGGAGAAAGGATAAAGGGAGAAAGGACAGAGAGAGAGAAAGGACAGAGAGAGAGAAAGGACAGAGGGAGAATGGACAGAGAGAGAGAAAGGACAGAGGGAGAATGGACAGAGGGAGAAAGGATAAAGGGAGAAAGGACAGAGAGAGAGAAAGGACAGAGAGAGAGAAAGGACAGAGGGAGAATGGACAGAGAGAGAGAGAAAGGACAGAGGGAGAAAGGACAGAGAGAGAAAGGACAGAGGGAGAAAGGATAAAGGGAGAAAGGACAGAGAGAGAGAGAAAGGACAGAGGGAGAAAGGACAGAGAGAGAGAAAGGACAGAGAGAGAGAAAGGACAGAGAGAGAAAGGATAAAGAGAGAAAGGACAGAGGGAGAAAGGACAGAGGGAGAAAGGACAGAGAGAGAGAAAGGACAGAGGGAGAAAGGACAGAGGGAGAAAGGACAGAGGGAGAGAGAAAGGACAGAGGGAGAAAGGACAGAGAGAGAGAAAGGACAGAGGGAGAAAGGATAAAGGGAGAAAGGACAGAGAGAGAGAGAAAGGACAGAGAGAGAGAAAGGACAGAGAGAGAAAGGACAGAGAGAGAAAGGACAGAGGGAGAAAGGACAGAGGGAGAAAGGACAGAGGGAGAAAGGACAGAGAGAGAAAGGACAGAGAGAGAAAGGACAGAGAGAGAGAAAGGACAGAGAGAGAGAAAGGACAGAGAGAGAGAAAGGACAGAGAGAGAGAAAGGACAGAGAGAGAAAGGACAGAGAGAGAAAGGACAGAGGAGAGAAAGGACAGAGGGAGAGAAAGGACAGAGAGAGAAAGGACAGAGAGAGAAAGGACAGAGAGAGAGAAAGGACAGAGAGAGAGAAAGGACAGAGGGAGAAAGGACAGAGGGAGAAAGGACAGAGAGAGAGAAAGGACAGAGAGAGAGAAAGGACAGAGAGAGAAAGGACAGAGGGAGAAAGGACAGAGAGAGAGAAAGGACAGAGAGAGAGAAAGGACAGAGGGAGAAAGGACAGAGGGAGAAAGGACAGAGAGAGAAAGGACAGAGAGAGAAAGGACAGAGGGAGAAAGGACAGAGAGAGAGAAAGGACAGAGAGAGAGAAAGGACAGAGGGAGAAAGGACAGAGGGAGAAAGGACAGAGAGAGAGAAAGGACAGAGAGAGAAAGGACAGAGAGAGAGAAAGGACAGAGGGAGAGAAAGGACAGAGAGAGAAAGGACAGAGGGAGAAAGGACAGAGAGGGAGAAAGGACAGAGGGAGAAAGGACAGAGGGAGAAAGGACAGAGAGAGAGAAAGGACAGAGGGAGAGAAAGGACAGAGAGAGAAAGGACAGAGGGAGAAAGGACAGAGGGAGAAAGGACAGAGAGAGAAAGGACAGAGGGAGAAAGGACAGAGAGAGAGAAAGGACAGAGGGAGAGAAAGGACAGAGGGAGAAAGGACAGAGAGAGAAAGGACAGAGAGAGAGAAAGGACAGAGAGAGAAAGGACAGAGGGAGAAAGGACAGAGGGAGAAAGGACAGAGGGAGAAAGGACAGAGGGAGAGAAAGGACAGAGAGAGAGAGAAAGGACAGAGGGAGAAAGAACAGAGGGAGAAAGGACAGAGGGAGAAAGGACAGAGGGAGAAAGGACAGAGGGAGAAAGGACAGAGGGAGAAAGGATAAAGGGAGAAAGGACAGAGAGAGAGAAAGGACAGAGAGAGAGAAAGGACAGAGAGAGAGAAAGGACAGAGGGAGAATGGACAGAGAGAGAGAAAGGACAGAGGGAGAATGGACAGAGGGAGAAAGGATAAAGGGAGAAAGGACAGAGAGAGAGAAAGGACAGAGAGAGAGAAAGGACAGAGGGAGAATGGACAGAGAGAGAGAAAGGACAGAGGGAGAATGGACAGAGAGAGAGAGAAAGGACAGAGGGAGAAAGGACAGAGAGAGAAAGGACAGAGAGAGAAAGGACAGAGGGAGAGAAAGGACAGAGAGAGAGAAAGGACAGAGGGAGAATGGACAGAGAGAGAGAGAAAGGACAGAGGGAGAAAGGACAGAGAGAGAGAAAGGACAGAGAGAGAGAAAGGACAGAGAGAGAGAAAGGACAGAGAGAGAGAAAGGACAGAGGGAGAAAGGACAGAGGGAGAAAGGACAGAGGGAGAAAGGACAGAGAGAGAGAGAAAGGACAGAGGGAGAAAGGACAGAGGGAGAGAAAGGACAGAGAGAGAGAGAAAGGACAGAGGGAGAAAGAACAGAGGGAGAAAGGACAGAGGGAGAAAGGACAGAGGGAGAAAGGACAGAGGGAGAAAGGACAGAGGGAGAAAGGACAGAGGGAGAAAGGACAGAGGGAGAAAGGACAGAGGGAGAAAGGACAGAGGGAGAAAGGATAAAGGGAGAAAGGACAGAGAGAGAGAAAGGACAGAGAGAGAGAAAGGACAGAGGGAGAATGGACAGAGAGAGAGAAAGGACAGAGGGAGAATGGACAGAGAGAGAGAGAAAGGACAGAGGGAGAAAGGACAGAGAGAGAGAAAGGATAAAGGGAGAAAGGACAGAGAGAGAGAGAAAGGACAGAGGGAGAAAGGACAGAGAGAGAGAAAGGACAGAGAGAGAGAAAGGACAGAGAGAGAGAAAGGACAGAGAGAGAGAAAGGACAGAGGGAGAAAGGATAAAGGGAGAAAGGACAGAGAGAGAGAGAAAGGACAGAGGGAGAAAGGACAGAGAGAGAGAAAGGACAGAGAGAGAGAAAGGACAGAGAGAGAGAAAGGACAGAGGGAGAAAGGACAGAGGGAGAAAGGACAGAGGGAGAGAAAGGACAGAGAGAGAGAGAAAGGACAGAGGGAGAAAGGACAGAGGGAGAGAAAGGACAGAGAGAGAGAGAAAGGACAGAGGGAGAAAGAACAGAGGGAGAAAGGACAGAGGGAGAAAGGACAGAGGGAGAAAGGATAAAGGGAGAAAGGACAGAGAGAGAGAAAGGACAGAGAGAGAGAAAGGACAGAGAGAGAGAAAGGACAGAGAGAGAAAGGATAAAGAGAGAAAGGACAGAGGGAGAAAGGACAGATGGAGAAAGGACAGAGAGAGAGAAAGGACAGAGGGAGAAAGGACAGAGGGAGAAAGGACAGAGGGAGAAAGGACAGAGAGAGAGAGAAAGGACAGAGGGAGAAAGGACAGAGAGAGAGAAAGGACAGAGGGAGAAAGGATAAAGGGAGAAAGGACAGAGAGAGAGAGAAAGGACAGAGGGAGAAAGGACAGAGAGAGAGAAAGGACAGAGGGAGAATGGACAGAGGGAGAAAGGACAGAGAGAGAGAAAGGACAGAGAGAGAGAAAGGACAGAGGGAGAATGGACAGAGAGAGAGAAAGGACAGAGGGAGCATGGACAGAGGGAGAAAGGATAAAGGGAGAAAGGACAGAGAGAGAGAAAGGACAGAGAGAGAGAAAGGACAGAGGGAGAATGGACAGAGAGAGAGAAAGGACAGAGGGAGAATGGACAGAGAGAGAGAAAGGACAGAGGGAGAAAGGACAGAGAGAGAGAAAGGACAGAGGGAGAAAGGATAAAGGGAGAAAGGACAGAGAGAGAGAGAGAAAGGACAGAGGGAGAAAGGACAGAGAGAGAGAGAAAGGACAGAGGGAGAAAGGATAAAGAGAGAAAGGACAGAGGGAGAAAGGACAGAGAGAGAGAAAGGACAGAGAGAGAGAAAGGACAGAGGGAGAAAGGACAGAGAGAGAGAAAGGACAGAGGGAGAAAGGACAGAGAGAGAGAAAGGACAGAGGGAGAGAAAGGACAGAGAGAGAGAAAGGACAGAGGGAGAAAGGACAGAGAGAGAAAGGACAGAGGGAGAAAGGACAGAGAGAGAGAAAGGACAGAGGGAGAGAAAGGACAGAGGGAGAGAAAGGACAGAGAGAGAAAGGACAGAGAGAGAGAAAGGACAGAGGGAGAAAGGACAGAGAGAGAAAGGACAGAGAGAGAAAGGACAGAGGGAGAAAGGGAGAGGAGGATGAGAGAGGAGACTCAGCTAATACTAACCCGCCTGTTCCCTCCGCCTGCTTGTCAGTTTCACCAGCTGGGAGACCCTCAGTTTCACACTTCCTCCTTTAAAACTCTACCAACAGGTTCCCTCCCTTCAAATCAATTGGTGCCTTTCTCTCCAGCCTCCAGTTGTGAAGCCCTGACTCACACCGGGTGCGGCCCCTGGGCTCGCCCTCATCCCCGGGACCTCGCCCAAAGAAATCTGGGCTTCATGTTTCAGCAGGTCCTGCCCGCTCCCACCCATACCCCATTCCCTGCCCTTTCCAACATTCACTGGACAGGGGTCAGAACTCGGGCTCCACCCCCTAACCCAGGTTAGTCCTAGCCCCAACTCTTGTCCCGCTTGGGACCAGTGAACTCAGTGCAGGCCGGGGATTGAGACTGGCACCTTCCAGTTACCCTGATCTTTACAGGTCAGGGAAATGAATCACTTCCTGCTGCTGCTGCTGAGTTGCTTCTTAATCCCCCACCTGCCCCAAGGTCCCAAAGCTCGACTGGCAAAGAGAGAGAGAGGGAGAGAGAGACAGGAGTCTTGCTGGTCCGTTACAGCGATCTGCTGCTGCCTTAGCCCATTGCAACACCTCAACCTTCCCCCCATGAAGCCCCCCAGTCCCTTGACTGAGAATGACCCCCCCACCCCCATCGCCGAGCACCGCCCGACTGCACCCCATAGTATGACCCTCATTGGAAGGGTCTGCCACCTGTGATCGAGCTGTGCTCTGTATCCAGTCCATGGCCAGCACGCCTGTAACCTCATTGTCTAAAACAAGTGAAATAAGGTCTCTCCACTGGCCGGTGGAGCACCTATCCCCAACACAGGGCACCTATCCCCAACACAGGGCACCTATCCCCAACACTGGGCACCTATCCCCAACACAGGGCACCTATCCCCAACACAGGGCACCTATCCCCAACACAGGGCACCTATCCCCAACACAGGGCACCTATCCCCAACACAGGGCACCTATCCCCAACACAGGGCACCCCCAAATACCCCTTCACTTCACAGCAGTGCCACTCACAGCTTCGCGCTGGTCCCCTGCTCCCAGTTCCTGCTCCTTTGCCTCCAGCAGTCCCTCGCCGGGTGCTCCCAGCCTGTTATCTTCAGAAAAGCTAAGCTGAGTGAGGTCATGGCAACATGTAATATCGCTTGTGATTGGTTTAGAAACCCGCGTCCTCCCCGACAGCCGGAACAAGCCGGGACATGCACCGAGCAAGTGACATCTCAGAGCCCCAGACCGGGGACCTTGCAGGCACCGACACTGCCTCCAACATGCTGCCGCCACACTCCAGCCCCCCTTCCCCCATTGCTGACTCCAGCTGTGTCCTGTACAGCCGGGAGGGAGCGACTCCACAGTGTCACAGTGCCGGAGCAGGGCTGTAAAGTGGGCCAGCCGACAGCGAGAGCGGAGCAACAGTAGAGGGGAAAGGATTCCAGAGAGTCTTCAGGCAGTGAAAGGATCGTCAAATGGCAGCACACAGCAGAGCAGGGAGCATGAGACAGTGTTAAACACAGCTCTACACCCAGACCCTGAGCTGGCGAGACTCCAACACCACCATCACTGCCCCCCAATCACCCTGACTGCCCTGTAGCTGTGGGCAAGAGGAAAGTGGAGGCACAATCCATCACTAATGCCCAACAGGCTGTGTTAAACCTGACTGCAAACTCGGAGAAACCCCTGAGCTGCTTCCCCCGATAGCTCAAGTCGTTTATCTATTGTGTAGCCGAGTCCTATAGATCAGGAGCCCCTGGGTTTCATGCCCAGTACGGGTGGAGTTTTCTGATCTCAGTCTGGGTGGTGATAGGGGTTCTACAATTGGCCTCAGTGCCCCTGTGTTAGATGGGTGGGTCAGTATTACCCTCTCCCCTCCCCCCCTTGCCAATCACTATCCTGGACCCTTGCTGAAAGGGCATGTTTGTAGAGAGAGATAAAAACTCGCACTTGGGGTGCGGTGCTGGAGAGTACCGCCCCCAGAGCAGGGGCAGGGAAATAAACGCCTCAATTATTAATTAAATAGAGATAAAGCATTCTTTTATCAGTATTAACCTGTTGCTGCAGGTTAAAAGAAACCGACAGAAAGTGACAGACTGAGTGACTTCCTGTAGGTGAAACCGACATGTCATTGACAAAAGGCGGGGGGGGGGGGGGGGGGTGCAGGAGGGCAGTTTATTCTGCGTCACTTCTATTAAAAATAACTTTCGCTATGCACTGAAAATGGAACTGAAACTTCAGTGTAAATGGGAGTGTGATAGTCGTGGATCCTCTCTTTAATTCTCTGTTCAGGGAGGCCTGCTGGAATCTACTTCTCCAGACATAGGTGAGGTGTTACAGTACCAAGGAAGCTGTGGGCAGGGTGTGATTAGGCTGTGATACGTCCTGCTGACACTCACTGTCAAGGCATGAAGAATGGCCATTTGGGTGGTGTATCCTAGAGGGTCAGGGATGTACTTGGAACTGTGCCCAGCTAGTAGCCAACACCTTCAGGAGGAGAGGGGAAAATTGGAGTCGTAGATAAACACATGGGGCAGAGCAGTACTGAGCCATACAGACCAGCCCAGTTCAAAGCAAGGTAGCTGGTCTCACCCTGGATCTAGGTTCAATCCCCGCTGTGTACCAAGGTAGCTGGTTTCACCCTGGATCTAGGTTCAATCCCCGCTGTGTACCAAGGTAGCTGGTTTCACCCTGGATCTAGGTTCAATCCCCGCTGTGTACCAAGGTAGCTGGTCTCACCCTGGATCTTGGTTCAATCCGCTCTGTGTACCAAGGTAGCTGGTCTCACCCTGGATCTAGGTTCAATCCCCGCTGTGTACCAAGGTAGCTGGTCTTACCCTGGATCTTGGTTCAATCCCCGCTGTGTACTGTAAGAAATAGCTATTAGATTCATAGATGAAGTTTGACTCTTAGAACAGAAATTAAAATGCAGTCAGGAACAAATGGGTGAAGTGTCAGCAAGGTCAATTAACAAACACCAAAATGATAAGAAGGTCGTAAAATGCAAGAAAACACGGGAGGATAGTCATAGCTAGACAATAAGGAGCCACGAAGCCATAAAATGTCCTTAAAGAAACATAATAAAACATTCCTCAGAAAGATAAGAGAAAGGCCTTTGCAGCCATGCAGAAAGAGGCAGTGAGGGATGTTTTCCCGCACCACACTTGGGATATAGATGATTATAGGTGATTGACATTAGATAGATCACGGCCCACCGAAATAACTATAAAGATAGTGGGCTGAGAGCAGAAGTCAGACAGCGAGGGGCGAAGGCTTCTTCGAGGTGGAAATCAATGCTGGCTCAGGCCTAACACCTTGACTAAGTTTAGCCTCTGAGGTGGATCAATGTTGGCTCAGGCCTAACACCTCCAACAGCTCGGGGGACAAATGAACAGAAGTGACTGCTGTTACAGGCTGCAGAGACCCGCTGGCCCAAGACCTCCACGCTGTCTCAGCAGACATCTAACCAACCGTCCATCCGGTCGTGGCGTTCCACTTTGGGAGTCGTAGATCGCTTTCTACTGTCACGGGTTGTATGTCTATTATACTCAGCTTAAACCATATGTAATACCTGATTATGCTTTAAAACTGTAGCTCTTTAATAAAAGCCTTGCAACTTCTAAAACCCTTTGGGTAATCTGTTTGTGGCCTGTGATCCTAATCTTACAGTACCAAGGTAGCTGGTCTCACCCTGGATCTTGGTTCAATCCCCGCTGTGTACCAAGGTAGCTGGTCTCACCCTGGGCAGTGGTGGATTCCTCGGTCTAAAGAAGGAAAAACAAAATCCTGATCGCTATCCAGTGACCACCTGCTGGGAAGTACATTGGGGGAACATTGGATTGGGGCTCGCTGTGATGCTTTCAACAGTTGAACAACCTCTTAGTCTTAATGTCAAGGGGTGGATGACAATTGGAGGTCAGGTGCTTCCATACAGAAGGGAATGAAAATTTATTCTCCAGCACCTCCTACAGTCTGCCTGGCTGCAGAAATGGTTCGATGATAGCTAATAAAAGGGGGTCGCTGTGTGACGTGAATGCGAGTTCACTGGAGCGTTTCACTGGAAGGAATCCAAGCATTCCTATCACAACTGAAGTGATGAGCGCTAAAACTAAAATGGCTGCTTATCACGGTGCTCCGCCAGCTCCCACTGGAAAGGTGCTGCTCGGACTCGATCCAACAATGAGGGCTCTGATAACCTGACGCAAAGAGCAACTAAAAAAAGCACCAATATGTTTATTTTGAGGACTTTTACAGTCATTCAAAAACCAACATTAGCAGAGACAGGATGTGAGCCTGCATTCACTCAACACACACCTTCCAGGAGGCACAGCTCTTGTGAATTTCAGTTATTGCTCAGTTCAAGGCCATGTCTTAACAATGAATACAGTCAGCACTGGGACTGCAGTGAGAAAGGGATGTCGATTACAGTCAGCACTGGGACTCCAGTGAGAAAGGGATGTCGATTACAGTCAGCACTGGGACTCCAGTGAGAAAGGGATGTCGATTACAGTCAGCACTGGGACTACAGCTCGCATCAGTCCATTTTTCATATTCTGTGCACCTCAAGTTTTAGGTTATGAAATTTTCCACTCCTGTTCAGGAAATGTCGTTAATACACGAGGACAAAGTGACGAGTGACTGAATGTGCCCGAATAACTGTTCGTATAAAATCTACAGAGAGCAGCACAGGATTTAATCACAACCTGCTCAATGAATAAGATTGAAAGGAAACCCTGACATGGAACCACCATCACCCCTCAGTAACAAGAATAGCTAGACAGATTACCAGTTAAAGTTCCCCAACTGACCAATAGAACAAGTATTAAACCACTTTTATAGTATTTAATGAATACTGTTTATTTCAAAAATTGTAATGAATACGTTTGCATATTTTGCATTTTGACGTTTGTTGCTGTCTATGTTCCAACGCAGAGCCACAAATTTAGAAGAGGGAGTGCAATAGATTTAATGACTTCACAGTGAGGCTGATGACTGTATTGAATGGAGTGTTGGGCAGACAGGGGCAATCAGCCAACTGGAGGGAGAGGTAAGTAGCCGTGATAAATCTGATCGAGGGGTATGACTGGTACCATGGGAGACGTGCCCAAATGGCCTCGGCAGTTGTGCAGGATCTCCCCCAATCCCGGGGGAATCCTCGTTGTCTTTTAAGGGATGCAAACCCTGTCCACCCCTTAGGGACGGGGACTCCCTACACTGGGTGTCCCTGCTTCTCAGGCTCAGTGCTTCACACGAGGCATATCCGTGGAGGATGGAATGGCCAATGAGGTGATGTGGGTCCCACACTGCGGACCAGGCCAGCCAATTAGCCTGGGCTCCTGAAGAAGAGGATTTTATTGTCTAATTTTTATTTTGCACACCTTTACCAAGTGGGCCGAGCGGAATGTTGCCTGGAAACTCTCCGCACCCGTTCCCACAAGAAAGTGCATGCAAACCCCAAAGATTCCAGTTACAATGGGCAAATGGGCTCCATACTGGTGCTTGTGCCCACTTGCCTCTTGCCAATTAGATGCCCTCGCACTGACCCCACTCCGGTGGGATCAGTGCTGATGATTGGCCGAGTAATCAATGGGATCTTGTCCCGAGGGCCGTGATATTTCTACAACACGGGACGAGCCAGGTGGATGTGATGGTCTTTTCTGATCCTGTACATCCCTCTGTTCCTATATCAACCCTTCAGCTTCCTCTCCCTGATGGCCCCCTGGCTCCTGACTGAACTTTCTAAACCCCTTGTGCGAGTGTAACAAGGGAGGAGGAGCCCTGACTGATTGAGGGGCGGGTGGGGTGGGGGGGGGGACGGGGACCTTCAGGTTGGGCTGGGGGCTGGGGGCTGGGGGAGGGTTGGAATGATGGAGAAATCTGGGCCTCGCTCAGATGTTGGTCCCAGGCTTTCCTTGTCCTGCTGTACAGTTTCTGTGGGGGTCAGGGGGGTGGTGGGGAGGGCAAGTGTCCCAGTGTGTCCGGGATATACTGCTCAGTCTGGCCAATACCCAAACTGATCGCTGATGGGCAATCCATCGCCCTGCTTGTCATGTGCCCAGCTTTATGCCCTGGTGGCTTTGACTGCCCAACGAGAAGCCAACCTGTCTGAAGAACATCCTTCCCTACAACTCCCGCTAACACCCACTGCTTAGCCTCCAAAGTAGTCAAACAGTGTGCGTTTTTTGAAGATATTCTGCTTGTCGTCCCCCTCCTCTCCTGACGTACTGCCTCCTGCTGGGATACAGGTGCTGACCGCCCTGTTACCTCCACCCGAGTGGCCATTCTTCATGTGTGAATGTCAGTGGGCTATTGTACCACTTGGGGCATCACAGCTCAGCCCAATCCTATTCTCGCCCAACGTCTACATGCACTTTCCACTGTGGGGACGGTCACTAGATAGTGACCAAGAGCAGGATCTCTGGCTGATTCTCTTCCCCACCCAGGGGTCCTGAGATCAGTTAACTCAGCACAGACGGGTAATTGAGCCTGAACCTTTCTGGCCTTACACCATCCTAGAGGGACTAGGCCTGGAGGGTGTTGCACGGAACAGTCCTGTGCAATAAGGTTTTAAGTAGGTTCACGGACTCCCAGGCCTTTTCTGCGGCCTGGAAGAGTCCGTGTTCCACGTATATGTTGAATGTGAGAGGTTGCAGCCCCTCTTCCATTATTTGAAGGGGCTGCTCCTCGATATTTGGTTGTACTTCAGTCCCACGCTCCTGATCTTTGGTCACCCGGTGCAGAGGGGAGCGGGCAGATCGGGGGACCTCCTCGTGGGACTGCCCCTGGGCCTGGCGAAGATGGCTATAAACTGATCCAGGCAGCGGGCGGTCGAGGGGCTCGTTCAGCCCGATTGCCTGCCTCTCTTCCGCGACCACGTTCACGCCCGGGTGGCCCTGGAGATGGAGCACGCGGTGTCCGCCGGCACGCTCGAGGCCTTCCGCGACCGGTGGGCACCGCAGGGACTGGCGCGCATCATCACCACCGGCCAACCAAATTTTAATTTAAGTTGTTAAGTTTCATTTAATGGTTTTTTTAAGTTACAGTTTATTTGTTTATGGTCCATACAAAAGAGTACACCATCCTAGAATGGAGAGTGAAGGACCGCTGGGCTATCAGGCATCAATCCCAGGGCTTGCCCCAGGCACGCACACCATCTAATGGCCTCAATCCAGCACTCGAGCGCTGATGGGGTGAGCCTCACTTTGTGTTCTGCCCACACTCCAGAACACAGCTCAGCAGACAATCTACTATCAGGAGCTTCCTACAACCCACAACTGGATAATCGAGTGACGCTATGACCTCCCGCAGGGGTTCCATGTGCCGCAGCCCCCGGCTGACCATTGCTCTATTCAGTCTCTAACTTCAGGCCCCGGCACGTGCTCCTGCGCCGTCTGCACTTTGGTTTCCGAAGCTGTAAGAACGACCGGATTTTGCGAATGACCTGCTGGGGGTTTGTCAGTTGCAGGTTGCCGTTGGTATGGACCAGGTTCCTCAGGCCGGTCTGTGGGTCACTGAGGTGGGCCAGCTGCAGGATGTTGAGGCTGATCTCCTGAAAGGCGAGTGTATCCGCAACCAGGCGGGATATCACTTCCTGGTCAAAGAGAGGCTGCAGGCTCATTCGGCATTCAAGCTGATAGAGAGAAAACTGACTCCTCTGTGTCTGCCCTGGAGTAGGTTTTAGAACAGAGTACAGCTCCTGCAAGGCCCTCACATTGTCCAGAGCACCGTCGGCAAGAACTAACTCCCCAACGCAGGCCGTTACTAAATGCTTCAGCTTATAGTTCTTGACCTTTGACCTGGGAACAATTTCCCTGGCCACCCATATCGTATCCAGGAATCCAGTCACACATCTGGAAAACTGATCTTTCATGAAGAGGTCTCCCCACGCCTTGTAAACAATTTGACAGTCACGGATCCAGATGTTGTGACCTGCTAACACAGGCCAGTCCATGGACTGCAGGAACTGGAGGAAAGCAGCCATGGCGTCCCGGAGGCTGCAGGTTGGCTGAGGTTCTCCTCTCAGGTACAAGGTTCCATTCATGACCTCCAATCCATGAACGGCTGCAGCACCTGCCGAGATGGGATTGCTAGGCACGATGTACTTCTCAAAGATCTTCTCACCTCTCACGGCCGCCAGCTGCACAATATCACCACTTCCTTCTAGAAATAAAAAATAATATACTATGCGTTAGTGACACTGTGAACACAGCGGGAGGAATTATTCAGTAGAGGGAGCTGTACTGTGTATCTAACCCACGCTGTACCTGCCCTGGGACTGTCTGACGGGACAGTGTAGAGGGAGCTGTACTGTGTATCTAACCCGTGCTGTACCTGCCCTGGGAGTGTTTGATGGGACAGTGTAGAGGGAGCTGTACTGTGTATCTAACCCGTGCTGTACCTGCCCTGGGAGTGTTTGATGGGACAGTGTAGAGGGAGCTTTACTCTGTATCTAACCCGTGCTGTACCTGCCCTGGGAGTGTTTGATGGGACAGTGTAGAGGGAGCTGTACTGTGTATCTAACCCACGCTGTACCTGCCCTGGGAGTGTTTGATGGGACAGTGTAGAGGGAGCTGTACTGTGTATCTAACCCACGCTGTACCTGCCCTGGGAGTGTTTGATGGGACATTGTAGAGGGAGCTGTACTGTGTATCTAACCCACGCTGTACCTGCCCTGGGAGTGTTTGATGGGACAATGTAGAGGGAGCTGTACTGTGTATCTAACCCACGCTGTACCTGCCCTGGGAGTGTTTGATGGGACAATGTAGAGGGAGCTGTACTGTGTATCTAACCCATGCTGTACCTGCCCTGGGAGTGTTTGATGGGGCAGTGTAGAGGGAGCTTTACTCTGTATCTAACCCGTGCTGTACCTGCCCTGGGAGTGTTTGATGGGGCAGTGTAGAGGGAGCTTTACTCTGTATCTAACCCCTGCTGTACCTGCCCTGGGAGTGTTTGATGGGACAGTGTAGAGGGAGCTTTACTCTGTATCTAACCCGTGCTGTACCTGCCCTGGGAGTGTTTGATGGGACAGTGTAGAGGGAGCTTTACTCTGTATCTAACCCACGCTGTACCTGCCCTGGAATTGTCTGATGGGACAGTGTAGAGGGAGCTTTACTCTGTATCTAACCCGTGCTGTACCTGCCCTGGGATTGTCTGATGGGACAGTGTACAGGGAGTTTTATTCTGTATCTAACCCATGCTGTACCTGCCTAGACGGCTGAAGGCACAGCCACCGATGGTGGGGTGAAATGAGTGCGGGATTCGCAAGAAGCCAGAGTTGGGAGAATGCAGAGTTCTTGGAGGTTTGTAAGGCTGGAGGAGGTTACAGAGATAGGGAGGGGCGAAGAGTGATTTGAACACGAAGAAGTGAATTTTAATTTTGAGGCGTTGGTGGACCGGGAGCCAGTGTGGGTCAGCAAGCACAGGCGTAATGGGTGAACGAGACTTGGTGCGAGTTAGGACCCGGGCAGCGGAGTTTTCGACGAGCTGAAGTTATGGAGGGTGGAAGATGGGAGGCCGGCTGGGAGAGCGTTGGAATAGTCGAGTCTGGAGGTGGCAAAGGCATGGATGAGGGTTTCATCAGCAGATGGGCTGAGGCAGGCGCGGAGACGGGCGATGTTACCGAGGTGGAAGTAGGTTGCCGTGGTGACGGAGAGGATATGGGAGTGGAAGCTCAGCTCAGGGGTACGTAGGACGCCGAGGTTCAACCTGCGACAGTGGCCGGGGAGGGGGATAGAATTGGTGGCGAGGGTATGGAGTTTGCAGGGGTGGAGGGCGGAAGATGATGGCTTCGTGAAGGACGAGGAGGGATAGTGCACCGTGGTCACAGTCACTGGGGATGTCATTTGTGATTTTGATTTGGGGCGTTCTATCTGAGCTACTTCGACAGGAATGAATAAGACATTCTTAAAAAAAAGCACATTTATGATTTGACATGGGGTTTACAATCTGCCTCCGACATCTGATCCCTTCTAACCCACAAATGAACTGAACAAGCCACCAAAGGATCACATTTCCCCCCTCGCCGCCCCCCCCGGCCCACCGCCTCCACCAAAACAAGACTGTCACAGCAGAAAAAATACTGATCCTGGCAATTGCTCCCAGACACGGTTCACCGGGCTGCAGAGACAATGGGAGGAATTTTAACCCCCATAAACGGGTGGGTTTGGGTCGGGTGGGAAGTTAAAATGTTAAAAATCTCAAATCGGAACCCAACCCGCCTCGAACCCGCCCACTTCCAGTTTTAAGGGAGGGTGGACAAGGGGCAGGCGACCGATCACTCTCGGGAGGCGGGTAGGTCGTTTTAGCTTTTAAGGTGGCTGCGTGCCTCCATTTTAACAAGGTTGATATTTTTTAATCCATGTCGGCTGGGTTTCCCGGGCCTCGGGAAATCCAGCAGGTAAAAGGAAGCGAGAAGGGCTGAATCCATGAGGTGAGTGCATTTACAGCACAGCTTGTGGGCCAGGAGGAGCAGGATATTTCCTCCCAGCCAAACAAGCTAACCTGTAAAACCCCCTGCGATCTGACCGCTCCCGCACCACACCCACCCCGTGATCACCGATTCCTCCGTGATTTCCCCCCCCCGATCTCTCCGCTCCCCCCGATCTCTCCGCTCCCCCCGATCTCTCCGCTCCGCCCGATCTCTCCGCTCCCCCCGATCTCTCCGCTCCCCCCGATCTCTCCGCTCCCCCCGATCTCTCCGCTCCCCCCGATCTCTCCGCTCCTCCCGATCTCTCCGCTCCCCCCGATCTCTCCGCTCCCCCCCGAACTCACCGCTCGACCCCCCGATCTCACCGCTCGATCCCCCGAACTCACCGCTCCCCCCCCCGAACTCACCGCTCGACCCCCCGAACTCACCGCTCCTCCCCCGAACTCAGCGCTCCCCCCCCGAACTCACCGCTCCCCACCCCGAACTCACCGCTCCCCCCCCGAACTCACCGCTCCCCCGCCGAATTCACCGCTCCCCCCCCGAACTCACCGCTCCCCCCCCGAACTCACCGCTCCCCCCCCGAACTCACCGCTCCCCCCCCCGAACTCACCGTTCGAACCCCCGATCTCTCCGCTCCCCCCCGATCTCTCCGCTCTCCCCGATCTCTCTGCTCCCCCCCGATCTCTCCGCTCCCCCCCCGATCTCTCCGCTCCCCCCCCGATCTCTCCGCTCTCCCTGATCTCTCCGCTCCCCCCGATCTCTCCGCTCCCCCCCGATCTCTCCGCTCCCCCCCGATCTCTCCGCTCCCCCCCCGATCTCTCCGCTCCCCACCCGATCTCTCCACTCCCCCCCCCCGATCTCTCCGCTCCCCCCCGATCTCTCCGCTCCCCCCGATCTCTCCGCTCCCCCCCCCGATCTCTCCGCTCCCCCATCCGATCTCTCCGCTCCCCCCGATCTCTCCGCTCCCCCCGATCTCTCCGCTCGACCCCCCCTGATCTCTCCGCTCCCCCCCGCCGAACTCACCACTCGACCCCCCCGAACTCACCGCTCGACCCCCCGATCTCTCCGCTCGACCCCCCGATCTCTCCGCTCCCCCCCCGATCTCTCCGCTCCCCCCCCGATCTCTCCGCTCCCCCCGATCTCTCCGCTCCCCCCGATCTCTCCGCTCCCCCCGATCTCTCCGCTCCCACCGATCTCTCCGCTCCCACCGATCTCTCCGCTCCCACCGATCTCTCCGTTCGACCCCCCCAATCTCTCCGCTCCGCCCGATCTCTCCGCTCAACCCCCCCGATATCTCCGCTCGACCCCCCCCGATCTCTCCGCTCCCCCCGATCTCTCCGCTCCCCCCGATCTCTCCGCTCGACCCCCCCGATCTCTCCGCTGCCCCCCGATCTCTCCGCTCCCCCCGATCTCTCCGCTCCCCCCCGATCTCTCCGCTCCCCCCGATCTCTCCGCTCGACCCCCCCGATCTCTCCGCTGCCCCCCGATCTCTCCGCTCCCCCCGATCTCTCCCCCCGATCTCTCCGCTCCCCCCCCCGATCTCTCCGCTCCCCCCCGATCTCTCCGCTCCCCCCGAACTCTCCGCTCGACCCCCCCGATCTCTCCGCTCCCCCCGATCTCTCCGCTCGACCCCCCCGATCTCTCCGCTGCCCCCCCGATCTCTCCGCTCCCCCCGATCTCTCCGCTTCCCCCCGATCTCTCCGCTCCGCCCCCGATCTCTCCGCTCGACCCCCCCGATCTCTCCGCTCCCCCCCCCAATCTCTCCGCTCCCCCCGATCTCTCCGCTCCCCCCGATCTCTCCGCTCCCCCCAATCTCTCCACTCCCCCCGATCTCTCCGCTCGACCCCCCCAATCTCTCCACTCCCCCCCCAATCTCTCCGCTCCCCCGATCACTCCGCTCCCCCCAATCTCTCCACTCCCCCCGATCTCTCCGCTCGACCCCCCTGATCTCTCCGCTCGACCCCCCCCGATCTCTCCACTCGACCCCCCCGATCTCTCCGCTCCCCCCCGATCTCTCCGCTCGACCCCCCTGATCTCTCCGCTCGACCCCCCCGATCTCTCCGCTCCCCCCGATCTCTCCGCTCCCCCCGATCTCTCCGCTCCCCCCCGATCTCTCCGCTCCCCCCGATCTCTCCGCTCCCCCCGATCTCTCCGCTCGACCCCCCAGATCTCTCCGCTCGACCCCCCCGATCTCTCCGCTCCCCCCTGATCTCTCCGCTCGACCCCCCCCGATCTCTCTGCTCCCCCCGATCTCTCCGCTCCCCCCGATCTCTCCGCTCCTCCCGATCTCTCCGCTCCCCCCGATCTCTCCGCTCCCCCCCGAACTCACCGCTCGACCCCCCGATCTCACCGCTCGATCCCCCGAACTCACCGCTCCCCCCCCCCGAACTCACCGCTCGACCCCCCGAACTCACCGCTCCTCCCCCGAACTCAGCGCTCCCCCCCCGAACTCACCGCTCCCCACCCCGAACTCACCGCTCCCCCCCCGAACTCACCGCTCCCCCCCCGAACTCACCGCTCCCCCCCCGAACTCACCGCTCCCCCCCCGAACTCACCGCTCCCCCCCCCGAACTCACCGTTCGAACCCCCGATCTCTCCGCTCCCCCCCGATCTCTCCACTCTCCCCGATCTCTCTGCTCCTCCCCGATCTCTCCGCTCCCCCCCCGATCTCTCCGTTCCCCCCCCGATCTCTCCGCTCTCCCCGATCTCTCCGCTCCCCCCGATCTCTCCGCTCCCCCCCGATCTCTCCGCTCCCCCCCGATCTCTCCGCTCCCCCCCCCCGATCTCTCCGCTCCCCCCCCCGATCTCTCCACTCCCCCCCCCGATCTCTCCGCTCCCCCCCGATCTCTCCGCTCCCCCCGATCTCTCCGCTCCCCCCCCCGATCTCTCCGCTCCCCCATCCGATCTCTCCGCTCCCCCCGATCTCTCCGCTCCCCCCGATCTCTCCGCTCGACCCCCCCTGATCTCTCCACTCCCCCCCCCGATCTCTCCGCTCCCCCCCGATCTCTCCGCTCCCCCCGATCTCTCCGCTCCCCCCCCCGATCTCTCCGCTCCCCCATCCGATCTCTCCGCTCCCCCCGATCTCTCCGCTCCCCCCGATCTCTCCGCTCGACCCCCCCTGATCTCTCCGCTCCCCCCCGCCGAACTCACCACTCGACCCCCCCGAACTCACCGCTCGACCCCCCGATCTCTCCGCTCGACCCCCCGATCTCTCCGCTCCCCCCCCGATCTCTCCGCTCCCCCCCCGATCTCTCCGCTCCCCCCGATCTCTCCGCTCCCCCCGATCTCTCCGCTCCCCCCGATCTCTCCGCTCCCACCGATCTCTCCGTTCGACCCCCCCAATCTCTCCGCTCCGCCCGATCTCTCCGCTCAACCCCCCCGATATCTCCGCTCGACCCCCCACGATCTCTCCGCTCCCCCCGATCTCTCCGCTCCCCCCGATCTCTCCGCTCGACCCCCCCGATCTCTCCGCTGCCCCCCGATCTCTCCGCTCCCCCCGATCTCTCCGCTCCCCCCCGATCTCTCCGCTCCCCCCCGATCTCTCCGCTCGACCCCCCCGATCTCTCCGCTGCCCCCCGATCTCTCCGCTCCCCCCGATCTCTCCGCTCCCCCCCCCGATCTCTCCGCTCCCCCCCCCCGATCTCTCCGCTCCCCCCGATCTCTCCGCTCCCCCCGATCTCTCCGCTCGACCCCCCCGATCTCTCCGCTCCCCCCGATCTCTCCGCTCGACCCCCCCGATCTCTCCGCTGCCCCCCCGATCTCTCCGCTCCCCCCGATCTCTCCGCTTCCCCCCGATCTCTCCGCTCCGCCCCCGATCTCTCCGCTCGACCCCCCCCGATCTCTCCGCTCCCCCCCCCAATCTCTCCGCTCCCCCCGATCTCTCCGCTCCCCCCGATCTCTCCGCTCCCCCCCAATCTCTCCGCTCGACCCCCCCCCCGATCTCTCCGCTCGACCCCCCCAATCTCTCCACTCCCCCCCCGATCTCTCCGCTCCCCCGATCACTCCGCTCCCCCCAATCTCTCCACTCCCCCCGATCTCTCCGCTCGACCCCCCTGATCTCTCCGCTCGACCCCCCCCCCGATCTCTCCACTCGACCCCCCCGATCTCTCCGCTCCCCCCGATCTCTCCGCTCGACCCCCCCGATCTCTCCGCTCGACCCCCCCGATCTCTCCGCTCGACCCCCCCGATCTCTCCGCTCCCCCCGATCTCTCCGCTCCCCCCGATCTCTCCGCTCCCCCCGATCTCTCCGCTCGACCCCCCAGATCTCTCCGCTCGACCCCCCCGATCTCTCCGCTCCCCCCTGATCTCTCCGCTCGACCCCCCCCGATCTCTCTGCTCCCCCCGATCTCTCCACTCGACCCCCCCCGATCTCTCCGCTCCCCCCGATCTCTCCGCTCCCCCCGATCTCTCCGCTCGACCCCCGATCTCTCCGCTCCCCCCGATTTCTCCGTCCACCCCCCGATCTCTCCGCTCCCCCCGATCTCTCCGCTCCCCCACCCACCGTGACCTCTGCCCCCCCACCCACCGTGACCTCTGCCCCCCCACCCACCGTGACCTCTGCCACCCCCCCCCCCACTGTGACCTCTGCCACCCCACCACCACCAGACCTACCAGTTCCGCGGCTGAGGATTTGTAGGATGCTGTAGGATTTCCCGCCTGTCAATCAGGCTGGCTGTTGGGCGGGAAACCGAGAGAAACAAATTAAAACACGCCCTGGAGTTGAAGCTCCATGTCGTTCGGGGAAACCCGTACTTCCGGGTTCTCCGAACAGAACTCCTTCCCTCTGCTCCGAACTCGCACCTCGTTAAATATTAGAGCCAATATCTACGGGGAATGGAAAATGTCGCAGCAGCCCTGGAGAAGGGAGCAGCCTTGGCTGAGTATGGACAAGAAACAAGCAGCCAGCCTGTGAACCAAGGCCCAGCTCTGAAGCATCTTCACACTCTGACCCTGGCTCTGCTCCCCATTCTTGTTCTAAATGTAATGCTTTACAGCAGGGTGAGAAAACATGTGCTGGGAGTGAAGTTCTCCCTCAGCACCAACCTATTGAGTGCCTGGGTCTGAAAGTGGTGAAGGGCAAGGAGCTGGTCATCAGTGGGTAGCACTACTCGGTTAGCAGACACTTTGTGTGTTTACAGGCAGCATTAATTGTGAATTTTGTGCTCCTCGAGGTGACGGCCGTTACTGGTGGGGAATGGAACACTTTGCGTCTCAGGCACCAGTGATAACACTCCCAGGTCAGGTACAACACAGTTTAGAGACAGAGTAAAACTCCCTCCACTAGAGTGGCAGAAATCTGGAACTCTCTCCCCCAATAAGCTGTTGGTGCCTTCAGAATCTTATGTTCCAACGAGATCACCTCTCAATCTTCTAAACTCCAGAGAGTATAGGCCCATTCTACTCAATCTCTCCTCATAGGACAGCCCTCTCATCCCAGGAATCAATCTAGTGAACCTTCGTTGCACCGCCTCCAAGGCAAGTATATCCTTCCTTAGATAAGGAGACCAAAACTGTGTACAGTACTCCAGGTGTGGTCTCACCAAAGCCCTGTACAACTGTAGCAAGACTTCCTTACTCTTATACTCCAACCCCCTTGCAATAAAGGCCAACATGCCATTTGCTTTCCTAATTGCTTGCTGTACCTGCATGCTAGCTTTCTGTGTTTCTTGTACTAGGACACCTAAATCTCTCTGAACATTTAATAGTTTCTCACCATTTAAAAAAATATTTTGTTTTCCTATTCTTCCTATCTCAGATTTCCCTACATTATACTCAGTCTGCCACCTTATTGCCCACTCACTTAGTCTATCTATATCCCTTTGTAGGCTTTTTGGGGTAGAAATTAGGTCGCGCCCCATTTGGGGCGCAAATATCGTCTGGACGCAAATATTAGCGCCTGGCTCTAATTATCGGCACTGACTGGAAACTTCACTTTTACCGCCCCGGGAGGTGAGTGGAGCGCTAAAGCAGGCGCTGCACACCTGTCTTAAGGCGCAAAGGCCAAGGAGTGAGGCGCTAACTCAGAGCGCTGGCGAAGCTCATGTAATGTCAGTCAGCAATGGAACACACACACAATGGCACGGGCCAGTTCTTAAAGGGGATGGTTAATCTTGCTTTCCATCCACATCCTGTTCATTGCAGCCTTGAATCTCGGCCTGGAGAGACTTGCACATCAAATGTGCTGGAAAGAACAATGGAGAGTACCAGGCAAAGAGCTCAGAGTGCAGCTCCCACAGTCTCTGCTAAATCGATACAAGGAATGGCAAATCAAAATGAACCTGCAAAGTGCTGCTCAGTACCCAAAACTCCTTCACACAACGTTGAATCTCTCCAGAAGTCTCTCCCTCTCTCTCTCAGAATGCGTAGTTCAAAAATGCCACCAACAATAAAAGACAGGAAGAGGCCCCCTTTAAATAGCGCCCCCCTCAGCCCCACAGCGATTGATAGCGTTCCAGTCTTCTGGTCGTTGGATGCGCCAGGCGGTAAGGCAGGGGGCGCCACTCAATTTCCGCTCCGGGGCGCCACAAGGGCGTTGCACCATGGAATGACGTCACAATCTGCGCGCGCAGGTGGTCGCAGCGGTAAAGTTTAGTGCCGCCGCACAATGTCAAGTTAAGTTCCCGAGCGGCGCAAACATCGCTGCGCCCGGGCGTTAGCGGCTTTGCGCCCCATTAGCGCCCTCTTAAGGCGCTAACGGGAGGCGCAACCAACTGAATTTTTACCTCTTTGTGTCCTCCTCACAGCTTACTTTCCCACCTAGCTTTGTATTGTCAGCAAACTTGAATACATTACACTCGGTCCCTTCATCTAAGTCATTGATATAGATTGTAAATAGCTGAGGCCCAAGAACTGATCCTTGCGGCACCGCACTAGTTACAGCCAGCCAACCGGAAAATGACCCGTTTTTCTCTACTCTCTGTTTTCTGTCCATTAACCAATCCTCTATCCATGCTAATACATTACTGTCAACCCCATGAGCCCTTATCTTGTGTAACAACCTTTTATTACCTTATCGAATGCCTTTTGGAAATCCAAATATACTACATCCACTACTTCCCATTTAACTACCCTGCTAGTTACATCCTCAAAAAACTCTAATTAATTTGTCAAACACGATTTCCCTTTCATAAAACCATGTCATCTCTGCCTAATCATATTATGAATTTCTAAGTGCCCTGTTACCACTTCCTTAAAAATGATTCCAGCATTTTCCCGATGACTGATGTCAGGTTGACTGGCCTGTAGTTCCCTGTTTTCTCTCTCCCTCTTTTCTTGAATAGCGGTGTTACATTTGCTACCTTCCACTCTGCTGGGACCGTTCCAGATTCTAGGGAATTTTGGAAGATCACAACCAATGCATCCACTGTCTCTGCAGCCAGCTCTTTTAGAACCCTAGGATGTAGGCCGTCAGGTCCAGGGGATTTGTCGGCTTTTAGTCCCATTAGTTTCTCAAGTACTTTTTCTCTGCTGATATTAATTACTTTAAGTTCCTCACTCTCATTAGCCCCTTGGTTCTCACTATTTTTGGTATGTTTTTTGCGTCTTCTACTGTGAAGACATATACAAAATATTTGTTTAAAATCTTTGCCATTTCCTTATTCTCCAATATAATTTCTCCTGTCTCAGCCTCTAAGGGACCAACGCTTACTTTTGCTACTCTCTTTCTTTTTCCATACTTGTAGAAGCTCTTATAATTTGTTTTTATATTTCATGCTAATTTACTCTTATATTCTATTTTTTCCCTTTTTGTCAATTTTTTGGTCATCCTTTGCTGGTTTCTAAAGTTCCCCCAATCCTCAGGCTTACTACTATTCTTCGCAACATTACAGGCCTCTTCTTTTAATCTAATATTATCCTTAACTTCTTTAGTTAGCCACTTTTCCCGTGGATTTTTTATTTATCAATTGAATGTATATTCGTTGAGAATTATTTCTTTAAATGTTTGCCACTACCATCATACCTTTTAATCTAATTCCCCAATCTACCTTCGCCAACTCGCCCCTCATACCTATGTAATTGGATTTATTTAAGTTTAAGGGGGAAAATTCAGTTGGTTGCGCCTCCCGTTAGCGCCTTAAGAGGGCGCTAATGGGGTGCAAAGCAACTAGCGCCCGGGCGCGGCGATGTTTGCGCCGCTCGCGAAATTGACCAGACATTTTGCGGCGGCGCTAAACACTACCGCCACGATCTCCTGCGCCGGCAGATCGTGACATCAGTCGAGCGTGCGACGCCCCGGTAGCGCCCCGGAGCAGATATTGAGTGGCGCCCCCTGCCTTACCGCCTGCCACTAGCAACGACAGGTTGAGGGGAGCGTTTTGCAGTCGGGAAGGGACTGGGGGAGCGCTATTTAAAGGCAACCGCTTCCTGCCTTTTTTTGGTCAGCGACATTTTTGCACCACGCATTCTGAGAGAGACTTCTGGAGAGATTCAACGCTGTGTGAAGGAGTTTTGGGTACTGAGCAGCACTTTGCAGGTTCATTTTGATTTGAGCTTCCTTGCATCGATTTAGAAGATACAATGGGGGCTGCACTCTGAGCTCTTTCCCTGGGCCTCTCCATTGTTCTTTCCAGCAGATTTGATGTACAGGTCTCTCCAGGCCGAGATTCAAGGCTGCAATGAGCAGGGTGTGGATGGAGAGCAAGATCGACCCTCCCCTTTAAGAACTGGCTGGCGCCAGTGTGTCTGTGTTCCATTGCTAACTGACATCACCTGAGCTTCGCTAGCGCTCTGAGGTAGTGCCTCGCTCCTTGGCGTTAGCGCCTTAAGAGAGGTGTGTAGCGCCTGATTTAGCGCTCCAATCACCTCCAGGGGCGATAGAAGCCAAGTTTGCAGTCGGAGGCGATAATTAGCGCCAGGCGCTAAACTTTGCGCCCGGCCGATAATTGCGCCCCAAACAGGGCGATACCGAATTTCTTCCCCCGAAGACTCTAGTTTTGGATTTAAGAATGTCACTCTCAAACTCAATGTGAAATTCTATCATATTATGATCACTCTTCCCAAGAGAAGCATTTACTATGAGATTACTAAACAAAATCTAAAATAACCTGTTCGCTGGTTGGTTCCACGACATAAAGCAATAATATTATGGTACAGGGAGATGTGGGACACTCCAAAACAGCAACTTCCTGATTAAAGAGAAAACCAGAGCCCAGACTAACTATATCACCCGTTAACCAGAGCCCAGTCTAATTAATTATTCCACTAACCAGAATCCAGACTAACTGTATCTCTTATCTGAGGAAGGATGTTCTTGCCATGGAAGGAGTTCAGCGAAGATTCACAAGGCTGATACCTGGGATGGCAGGAATGACATATGAGGAGAGATTGGGTCGATTGGGCTTATACTCGCTGGAGTATAGAAGAATGAGAGGGGATCTCATCGAAACATATAAAATTCTGACAGGTCTGGACAAACTAGATGCAGGAAGAATGTTCCCGATGGTCGGAGAGTCCAGAACCAGGGGTCATAATCTAAGGATAACGGGTAAGCCATTTAGGACAGAAATGAGGAAGAATTTCTTCACCCAGAGAGTGGTGAACCTGTGGAATTCTCTACCACAGAAGGTAGTTGAGGCCAAGTCATTAAATATATTGAAGAATGAGTTAGATATATTTCTTAAAGCTAAAGGTATCAAGGGATATGGGGAGAAGGCAGGTACAGGGTACTGAGTTTCGATGATCAGCCATGATCTCATCGAATGGCGGAGCAGGCTCGAGGGGCCGAATGGCCTACTCCTGCTCCTATCTTCTATGTTTCTATCTCCCAGTTACTGGAGACCAGAATACCAGCCAGTGACAGTACACATGGGGAGGAAGGGGGAAACTGAAAATTATAAAATAAACTCACCCATTCCTGTGGTTTGGAGTTGGAAGAACACCAGTGGATTTCCACCCAACTCCTGACAGAGCTGAATCCCTGCCGCCTTATCTCGACACTGATCTCCACTGCTCCAATTAGACATATTGTGCCCCAAGTGACCATGTGGTGTCACAGTGCTCTCACTAGTTATCGCCGCAGAGGATGCCTCGTTCTGCACTTCAGTCTTGGACAACAACACGCGCTGAAAAAGATGCACAGAATATCGGTCAAACCCCATAACCCCAGGATATCTATCAATCCTAGGTCTCGGCCCAACCATCTTCAGCTGCTTCATCAATGACCTTCCCTCCATCATAAGGGCAGAAGTGGGGATGTTCGCTGAAGATTGCACAGTGTTCAGTTCCATTTGCAAATCCTCAGATAATGAAGCAGTCCATGCCCACTTGCAACAAGGCCTGGATGACATTCAGGCTTGGGCTGATAAGTGGCAAGTAACATTTGCGCCACACAAGTGCCAGGCAATGATTATCTCCAACAAGTGGTGTGGCAGTATTGATTAAGGAGAATGTTACAGTGTTGGGGAGAGAGAGGATATCCTGGAGGGGTCAAGGACAGAATCTATTTGCTTAGAGTTAAGAAACAATAGAGGTGCCATTTTTCTACTAGGTGTATTCTATCGGCCACCAACTAGCGGGAAGGATACGGAGGAGCAAATTTGCAGGGAAATTACAGAGAGGTGCAAGAACTATAGAGTAGTGATAATGGGGGACTTCAACTATCCTAATATAGACTGGAATAGTAATACAGGAAATTCTTTGGTATCCGGCACCGACAGGACCGGGATGGTGCCGGTTGATTAAAAATTCCGGATAAGGGAGAGGTATATCTAACAAGGCTATTTTTAACAAACAAAAATAAAAAAATCAAGAAATGTGCAGTATAATTGGGTATTCCCCTACAGAATGTTGTGTTAAATGGATGGTGGAAGATGCTTGATTAAATACAGTAATGCCAGTTGAGGGTAATCCATAACTCTTTAATTACTTAACAGTAAAACAAAACTTATAAACGACTGTATACTGTAGTTTTCGGAGTATGAATTCTGCCGGTTATTAGAGAGTTCCGGATATTTAGGTGCCGTTTAAACGAGAGTTTCCTGTAGTGTAAAGGGCAGAGAGGGGGGAAGAATTTCTGAAGTGTGTTCAGGAGAACTTTCTTGATCAGTACGTTTCTGGCCCATTGCTGGATCTGGTTCTGGGGAATGAGGTAGGTCAAGTGGAACAAGTGTCAGTAGGTGAACATTTAGGGAACAGTGATCATAGTATCATAAGGTTTAGATTAGCTATGGAAAAGGACAGGGAGCAATCTAGAGTAAAAATACTTAAATGGAGGAAGGCCAATTTCAGTGGGATGAGAATAGATCTGGCTCGGGTAAATTGGAATCAAAGATTGGTAGGCAAAACTGTAATCGTACAATGGGCTGCCTTTAAAGAGATGGTTCGGGTACAGTCGAGGTACATTCCCACGAGGGGGAAAGGTCGGGCAACCAAAGTCAGAGCTCCCTGGATGATGGTCATCTCCCCATCCTTGGTTCATTTTGGATAAAATGTCTTTCAATTGCTTCCTGATCATGTTCCCACATTCCCTCTATATCAGCTCGGTTCATCCCAGACACACCTGCTGTTGCTCCTATGCCCATCCAATCCATTAGTCCCCTGTTCCTTCTTTTCTTACCTTCCTTGTGCCGACCTTCCCACCAGTCTGACTCTTCTTCTGATCCCTTACACTTCTCTGTCTCCTTTTCCACCAAGGCTTGCAACGTTCTAGGCAAGAGAGCTGTATAATTACAATGACAGAGTTTATTGGACATGTCCAATTTCATATTCAATAACACTGGTACAATCTCAAAACGGACATCATTATATAGCACAGTCCCAGATTCGATTACTTTGAGTCTGTTTTTATTTGGGTTTGGTCGTTGAGGTGGGCAGGTATAATCTTGTGAGCTTGAGTTGAACACATGCTCAAGCTTTTCCTCAACAACTGTTACATTAATATAAACAGCATTTCCGTTTACTGCAGTTAAATGGCTAGCACTGTCCATGAAGGAGCGTCCCACTCCTAGCGCGTCTTTGGGAAAGCTGTGTTTCCAGATTCTCCGCCAGTTCAATTTTTGTTTCAAATCACTGTAATTAGCATTAATTATTAAGATTCCTTTATACGGGATCCCCAAGTCCCCTATTTTGCTGCTGATATGTCCTTGAGTTTGGATCCACTTAAAAGTGATCTTAGTTACACTGAAAGTATTATTTCCCATACAACGACATTGTATTTGTAGCCCATCCCCCTCTGGTACTTGCACCCTCCAGTTGCTTCCATCACTGGATCTGTCCGGGCCGACCGGGCTTGTTACACAATTCCATCTTCTTTCCGGTTGTTGTTTCTCGCTGGTCGAGGTCAGCAGTCGTACAATGACTCTCCACATCCTGTTCCTGTTAAAATCAAATCAAACGCAGCATTTATTCTCCATCTAGTTATCTGACCTCTTTTTCTTGTAGGGTTTACACTGACCTCCATGATACCACACATATTGTGGCTTCTTCCCTCGTTTCCGAATGGCCAATTTGAGGTTTGTTTCTCCCAATTTGTCCATGATTTCATACGGACCTTCCCAATTAGCCTCCCAGGCCTGCCCTTTAAAAAAAATGTTCAGCATGACTTGATCGGCAATCAAGTAGTTAATGCAATGGGTGGGGTGGTCGTCCCTGGTGGTGTTAAAATGGGTGGCACCCATCTTCTCCGCTGCACGGAGCAAAGTGGACTCAAGAGATTGTTGGAGGTTCTGGAGGAACTGGTTATGGATCTGGCGAGTAGCAATGGGGAGTGGAACCCCATTTGGATGTGCAATTTGCATCTGTCGGCCTGTCATCAGCTCAAATGGGCTGTTTCCGTAGAGCTCACTGGTGTGGCACGGATGGCCATCAGAATAGCAGGCAAAGCCGTAACCCAATCAGTGTTGGTCTGAACCAGATCGTCAGTTCTGTAGGATCCATTCCTCCTCCCCGCAACGGTAAAAATTGGACTGTGAAATATAAAAACCCAGAACTGCAGAGCCAACAAAAAGGGCTTGGCAATAAAGGGTTAATTCAAACATTGCAGCCGAAACGACGACTGGATCACAGACAATCTAAAATACAAATGCTTCTGAACAAGAACATTCGCATATTCATTTTCCGTAAGGGGTTACATTGTCCACCTTAGACCATGGCCCCCAAATAACCAGTTTCAGTGCAGGCCTAGACAATGAGCCGGGCCTCGAACCTTTTGAATACGAATGCTAACAGAAACCAACAACTTCGCACATGCAGCCAGTTTGGGAGGGTTGCATTGTCAGAAAGATATCTCAAATCAGTGGACAATACCAGGAACAATTCACACATTTTGAAACGAATCATATGCTCAAGAGGGGGCCAGGAAATACTGCAAGTTGGTTTTGGTTTAAAGTAAGATCACTTCGAGGACAGTGGTGTGGGAAGCCGATGGCAGAACAGCGAACAGAAAGATTCGGGCCTACAATCAACTCCAGGAGACAGCCGATCGGGAGTGGTGATTGTATGTTTCAGTCAAATCACAGAGGGGGCTTTTATGATTGAGTCTGAGTAAGTTTGTGAGTTTCAGTCAGATCACAATGAGGGTTTTGTGATCGAGTCTGGGTAATGATATGTAACAGTCAAATCGCAGATAGGTTTAATTCTGTCATATTGTGTCGATGCAAATGACCCTTGCGTAGGGGTTTGATTTTGGGGTTGTTAGCCTGATATAAATCGTAGGGATTTATACTGGGGAAGTAATTGTGTGTGTGTGTGTGTGTGTGTGTGTGTGTTTAATAAACGAACGAATCAAAGGTTGAGCCAAAACCATGTGCCGTGTGTATTTTGTTCTTATAAATCCTGATGTCCAAGAACTGTGTGTAACGGAGAAAACCCCTTACAGAAATTGGCGACGTCAAGGTTTAAAACAAAATTATGGACAGTGTTAAGTGCAAGAAACCCGCGATGGAGGATAGGATATCCTCGTACGTGTTTGGGAAAGTAAACATTTCCGAGCACTGGGTGCGGGAAATGTTACACTCTGACAGTCTGTATGAGAAAGCGGTAGAGTGGACGTGTAGTAGTATACATGAGAAATCAAAGGAAAAGGCGATTTGGCTAATATGTATGCAGAAACAAATTCAGATGCTCACAGAGAAAGTTCAGCGTTTAGGAAAAGAGAAACAGGAATCAGAAAGTAGGGCAGGAGAGAGAGAGGCTGTAGTGAACCGGCTGACAGAAGATTTGAGCTTTGAAAGGCAGAAGAGAAAAGCGCAGGAAGAAACAGCTAGAAACACGTTCGAGTACCTGCAATATCAGGTCACTGAAAGTAGAAGGCTGTGTCAGGCTCAGCGTGAGGAAGGTAATAGGAACTCAGAGAGAGCTGACAAGGCTGAGGAGCAGTTAAAAGATATAAAGGTGGCCTACAGGGTAGCCAAAAACCGGGTACATGAAGAGGCCGATCACAGGCCCTGTAATGAAAAAATCCGTAAGTTGACCCCAGCATTATCCAGGGCCAGGGGTATGGTTTGTCTCATGGCACCAGAGGAAGTTAGGGTAGACTGGAACGAGGAGGAAAAGGAGCCCGATGATGGGATCCAGTAAAGAGAGGTTCGACCGGCTCCCGAAGCACAGGGACCACCGGGACTGATGTGTCCCCTGTGACAGCAAAAGTTCGGTCCACCCCCACAAGGCGGTGGTCAGGGGCCATTGCAGAGTGATTACGTGCTTCCCTATACATCCCTTCAGTTGCAGGAAATGCTGGCCAGTGTGCCAAAACTGAAGCACGGAGGGGATGCCTCTGTTCATTTTGCCAATGTAGAGCAGATAGGGGTGATCAATAATTGTGACGACGACGAACGGAAAAAGCTGATACTGTTCTCTCTAGATGGGAAGCTGTACCAGGGTTTGTCGGCAGCCACTAAGTTAGGAGGGGGTACCCTGGACGGGGTAAAGGATGAAATTTTAGTGTCGCAGGGACATAGCCAGGGCAGCCCGTTCTTGCAGGTCGAGCAGACCAGACAGCTGGCTGGCGAGGCACCGGATGCATTCGCAGACAGGTTGTGGACCATGTATCTGAAAGCGACGGGGAGAAATCTAGCCCGAGCACAGTTGTTAGAGGCTCCCAGGAATCATTGGTCGAGGACCCTAGTGGCTAACAGCCTGCCACGGATCAGGGCTAGGACGGAATCATGGTTTGACTCCGAGGATGTTAATAATACAGAGCCAAGCATGTTAAGGAAACTGACTCTGGCTTTTAAATCCGACCGAGGGGAGGAGAATTAACAAAAGGGAAAAGTGCATGAGATGAAGGGAAGCGTGAATGGTAGAAAAGAATGGAAGCAGGAGGGGGGTAAGGTGGACAGATCCCAGGCGTGCTTTAACTGTGGGAGAATGGGACACTGGAACAGGGAGTGCAAGTTCCCAAAAAGGGAAAAACCAGGATACGGGGGTCCCTCAGGGTCAAAACCGAGGGTAGTAGAGGCAGAGAAGGAGAGGGTAGAAGACCCGGTGGAACTTCTAGTGACCGCGTTACGGCAGGTTATGGGCAAAGACCAGGGAAAGCTGGACGCTGCCGTATGCAGTGAAAAGCCCAGCGCGCCCCCACTTCTCTCATGACTAGGACGCACCCAGCCCGAGTACCTGTGCCTGCTCACCTATGATGAGTGGGGCAGACCTTGTGTAGAGATCAGGGTAGAGGCCGTTCGGGGAAGGTATCTAGTGGACACCGGAGCTTCCAGTACAGTGGTTCACTCACCAAACCCGACCACTTCTCCATGGTCGAGCAGGGTCCCGTTTAAGTTAGTAGGTTTCACAGGGAACGAGCAGGCTGGGGCGGTATCGAAACCTTTGTCTATAGGGTTAGGACCCCTTGTCACTAAGTGGGAATGCCTACTGATGCAATGGGATCAGCCCGGCGCGGGGGTCCTCGGAGCTGATTTTCTGCTGGCCCACTATGTGATCGTGGATATGAGAAACCACTGTCTATGGGGGGCGGTTGGTTCAGATAAACCTGAGGAAGTTCTAGTTATCCCCAAGGCGGAGAAAGTGAAAGGTAGCGCCTGTACTATGAAACCGAAGGGTAGCTATGACTTGGAACAATTGGTCCGTAGCACCCTGGAAAGGTATCGGGGGTATGTGAAAAATAATCTCGCAGTGTTCGCCACTCACCGACATGACTGCGGAAGGGTAACAGGGGTGGAGATGGCGGTACACGGGGGACCCAATGTCGCGACCTCAGAAATAGTATCGTTTTCCCCGGGAGGCAGAGAAGGACTTGGAAACTGCACTGAGCTCCCTCGTGGAACAAGGGGTACTGAGGCCGATAGCGACCCACGTAAATTCACCCCTATGGCCAGTTAAGAAGCCCGATCAGTCATGGAGTGCCACGGTAGACTACCGGGTTCTCAATAAAGGTATTCCAGCATGCACGCCCACGGTAGCAGCAGTAGCCGATCTAATAGGGAATATCCCTGCGGAGGCAACGACGTTCACTGTATTGGACATAGCTAACGGGTTCTGGTCTATCCCATTAAGACGGGAGGATCAGTATAAATTTGCCTTTATATTCAAAGGGCAACAGTATACGTGGACGTGCCTCCCGCAAGGGTTTCATAACAGTCCCTCGATTTTCCATCAGTGTATGGCTAATGCTTTAAAGAATTTCAGTCAGCCTAGCCAGTTGATCCAGTACGTGGATGACCTATTATTATTCTCAGAAAGTGCAGAGGACCACGGGCCACTACTGGACGAGCTGTTGGGGGAGGCAGGGTTTAAGGCAAACCCCAAGAAAGCCCAAATAGGACAGGAGGAGGTGAAATTCTTAGGATTGATGATTAGAGCAGGGGAAAAGGCTATAGACGAGGCGAAGAGGAGGGCAGTACAGGAACTACCCACTCCAAAGAGTGTAACTGGGGTGCGATCTTTTCTTGGTATGACAGGGTATTGCAGGGATTTTATTGAAGGCTATGCAGCCACGGCAGCTCATTTGCTTAGACTCCTTAGGAAAGGAGTAGGATGGGAATGGGATGAGAGTTGTGAGGAGGCATTTACTCGCATAAAGGAAAATTTACAAACTGCACCCGCACTAGGAGCAATAAACGGGAACGAAGATTTTTATCTGGAGGTAGCAGCTACTGGGGATAGTTTGAGTGCAGTGTTGCTCCAAGAACGGCATGACAAGTTGAGGCCAGTGGCCTATGCCTCCCGAGTCCTGCCAGATGTAGAGAGGGGTTACTCGAACTGTGAAAGACACCTTTTGGCGAGCTATTGGGCCATCAAACATTACCAATTATTTACGGGGTCATCTTTAATAACCTTACTGACATGTCATACCCCGACACAGATGCTATTGGACGGGAGGATAAAAGTTGGGACAGTGAGTAGCAGTCGTATTGCCCGCTGGACATTGCTGCTCTCCCAGATGAACCTGAGGGTGGAAAGATTGGCGGAACCTAAGCTGGCCTTGAACATGATTTATCCAGGGACGAAACACGTGTGCACGGTAGAAGGGGTATGGGATGTAGACGTGGGATTCCGGGCCAGGCAACATCCGACAGGGAGAGATATATATGTGGATGGGTCCAGCTCGGTGACAAACGGAGAACGTAGGACAAGGTGTGGAAGTTATGACCCAGGGGCTGGGATAGAGAAAGCCATCAAACTCCCCAGCACACTGAGCGCACAGCAGGCCGAGCTGGCGGCTGTAGCTTATGTGGTCACGCATCCCGAGGAATTCCCAGCCCCTACACAATATGCTCAGACTCGATGTTCACGTGCAATTCTTGCACTGAATATCTGGCAATATGGGCTAGACGAGGATTCAAGTCCGCCGATGGGAAACCGTTAGTAATCGCCCCACTGCTGAACACAATCCTGGGCGTTACGAGCAATAAAGGGGAGTATTACATTCAAAAAGTAAAGGCGCACTCAAAAACCGAGCCTAAATGGAAAGGTAAGCAGAAGGCCGATGAGTTGGCAAAAAAGGGGGCCAGGGAGGGAGTACTTTGGGACCCGTACCGATCTGGACAGATCGCAGCCATAAGGGATATGAAGGGCCCACAGGAGGTGAAGTTTCCCCCAGACCTGACCCAGGTTCAAGCACAAAATGTGGTTTTAAAAACTGTGATTAAGAAAAGGGTAGAAGGGGAACCAATTGAGGGTCCTTTTGGAGCAGCAGATATAGTGGTCAAAGAGGGGATGCTGTTTAAAGGGGAAAGGTGGATCGTGCCCACACAGTACTGGGAGGAATTTATGCAGCTAGCTCACGGGGGTCCGGGAGCTGGACATCCAGGGCTGGAAACTACCTGGAAGAAAGTGGAAGAGGTGGGTTGGTGGCCTCATCTCAGGGAAGAGGTGAAGGAATATTGCAGTGAGTGCCTAGTGTGTGCTGTGAATAATCCAGACCCCCACCGTAAAAAGGCACTGTTGGGACACGTTAGGAGGGTAGAGGGACCATGGCATTCTATACAAATAGACTTCATTGGGCCCCTGCCCACCACAAAAGCAGGCAACAAGTATTGTCTGGTGTTGGTGGACGTTTTCTCTAAGCGGGTTGAGGCCTTCCCTTGTCGAACAGCTACAGCATTAAACACGGCTAAGATCCTAGTAAGGGATGTGTTCTCCCGATGGGGATTGCCCCAGGTAGTGGAATCAGATCAGGGGGGCCATTTCACTGGACAAGTCATGCAGACCACCCTGAAACTTTTAGGGATACAGGGAAAATGGCATGTGGCCCACAGCCCCCAATCATTGGGAATGGTGAAAAGGATGAACCGGACCTTAAAGGAAAGGCTTAGGAAGGTGATAGGGGGGTACCCAAAGAAATGGGACGAGGTCCTGCCTCAAGTTCTCATGAATATCAGGGCCAGCCTCTCCAAAAGCACAGGACACTCTCCGTATGAGCTGATGACCGGTAGGGCGATGAGGACCCCGACTCATGTGTTGGGACCGGTCCTGACCGAAGCTCAAACGAGGGAGGTCAACCGGGACAGGTTCGTAAAAGACCTGTATGAGACCTTGAGGAAAGTACAATGGGAAGCCGCAAATAACATGGGAAGCCAGCACCAGAAGAATAGAATGCTGTTAGAGCCACAGAAAGTACAGGAGTGGAAGGTAGGGGACCAGGTCATGGTGAGAAATTATGCCCACAGTATAGTGGACAAGGCAAGCCCTATGGTTTACGCAGTGCAGCTGCCAAAACAGACAAAGTGGTTCCACATTAATCAATGTAAACGCTATGACCCCGGGAAGAGGGGAATAAAACGAACCAGAGTCCAGGGAACGATCATGAGTTTGACCAGTGTAAGTTTTCCTCCCATGTTGTGGGATGATGACGAAAACCCAGAAAGCGGAGCGGTGAGAAGGAGTAGTCGAACACCCCGACCTAGGGTGCCTTGGACGCCTCCTCGCACACCGACCCCGAGTCGCAAGAGGTCCCAACCGGACAGTAAGGAAAAAGGGACGCGGTGATTGCAGCAATCACAGCATGTATAATATGTATATAACCTAAGTTTGACCTGTGGAGGGAAGACCTCACAGAGCGGTGCTATTTTTCTTTTCTTTTATTTGCAGAGGCGAGTCGAACGGAGGACGCAGGATGGAATGCACTCTGTGGCTGGGCCTGTTGGTAATCCTGATCAGATCAGGACAGATGGAGCGAGGCGACATCGAGATGTCGTTTAGTTACGGGTGTATGGGAGGAGCCGGGCCCACCGTAACACAGGGAGGTAGAGCACGGGGCACTGACGGGATAGCTACATACTTCCATGAGGGAGAATGGCCGGGTTGGTTGGGGTCAAATTCCACTAAATATTCCAATTACACTGGTTACAAATTTGGTGAAGCATCAGTGCCCTGCCCCAAATTAAATATCACCACCAAAAAGGTACTGGTGAACGAGGGAAGGCAAGTGTGCCGAGAATGCTGGGGAAGTATCTCCGTGGGATGGTGGTGGTGGCTACGGAAAACAGACAAGGCAAAGGGTAATGAATCCACGGATTGGGAAAGATTGGGGAACGACTTGTACAGATCGATTGTGGAGACAAAGGGAGGTGTAAAATTATGTTGGGACAAGTGGTGGAAGGAGGAAGAAGAGGTTTATGTGTGAGTGGGAGGATTGGAACGTAAATGCCAGAAGGGGGTGTCCATCGCTTTTAAACGGCAATGGCAAGATTTCGGGTCTGGAATAGGCTGGACTCAGAGTTTCGATTCGTGTGTGGTCCCAGATCCTCCAAACGCAGTCAATGCTACCGAACTAGTAGCGCACGATAAGAAGCCCCTACCATCAGCCCCAAAGACACGGGATTAAGAGGTTAAGTGCCCCATAATGACACCCGGACCTAGGAATGGGTTAGTACTGATTCCAACAGGGAAGGTGTTGTACCATGACGTGCATTACGAGGTAGCATCTGTCATCCTTAATTTGACAAAGGTACGGCTACCCCGGTGGTGCCCAGCTGAAACGGAAAAATTGTACGAGAAACTATTAAAAGAAATGTTCCGGCAATTCTACGAGTTGAACAATGGGGAAGAAAGTCGGAAGGATTTGTATAAACGACTGACAATAGTCACACCGGTTTGGGGAGACGGAAGAGGGGATTGATCAATGACGCGACCACGGGGTTTAATACGGGGACGTCATTGGTCAATAGTATAGATGATGCCCAGCTGCAAACGCAGGTCAATACCTTACGGGATCAGCGAAAGAGGATACTGGGGGAGGGTAATGAGATTGAGGGACAGGAATTACAAGAAGATTATATATCACATTTTGGGTATGATATCCCGCCATTACCTGAGCATTTGACAAAACTGGTAAAGGATGTGGAGCTTTCCCAGAAACATTACTACACTCTCCAGCAGGAAAACAGAGAAACGCGAGAGGAGATCAGGGAAATGACCACCCCACCTTGGTGGGACATTGGGTTTAATATTGAAATTCCTCCCTGGATCAGAATTGCCTCACATGTATTGATAATTGTGCAATTAATTATGGTGTTGTATTTGTTCAGGTTATCATGTAAAACGAAACAAAGAGTAAAAAGGGAAAAACAGGAAAGACTGTATAAGGGGGATTTGGGATTATAAAATAAAATGTATAGACTGTGTAAAAAATGTGAGATTTGGCTGGAACTGACAATACACCCTCCACGGCAGAAGAATGGACGGAAGTAATATCTCTAATGTAAGAGATATTAAAGGGGGGAGATGTAGGATCGATTCCTCCCCCCCCCAACGGTAAAAATTGGACTATGAAAGATAAAAACCCAGAACTGCAGAGCCAGCAAAAAGGGCTTGGCAATAAAGGGTTAATTCAAACATTGCAGCCGTTTCGACGACTTGATCACAATCTAAAATACGAATGCTTCTGAACAAGAATATTCGCATATTCATTTACCTTAAGGGGTTACATTGTCCACCTTAGACCATGGCCCCCGAATAACCAGTTTCAGTGCAGGCCTAGACAATGGGCCGGGCCTCGAACCTTTTGAATACGAATGCTAACAGAAACCAACAACTTCGCACATGCAGTCAGTTTGGGAGGGTTGCATTGTCAGAAAGATATCTCAAATCAGTGGACAATACCAGGAACAATTCACACATTTTGAAACGAATCATATGCTCAAGAGGGGGCCAGGAAATACTGCAAGTTGGTTTTGGTTTAAAGTAAGATCACTTCGAGGACAGTGGTGTGGGAAGCCGATGGCAGAACAGCGAACAGAAAGATTCGGATCTACAATCAACTCCAAGAGACAGCCGATCGGGAGTGGTGATTGTATGTTTCAGCCAAATCACAGAGGGGGCTTTTATGATTGAGTCTGAGTAAGTTTGTGAGTTTCAGTCAGATCACAATAAGGGTTTTGTGATTGAGTCTTGGTAACTTTAAATGTAACAGTCAAATCGCGGACGGGTTTAACTCTGTCATATTGTGTCGATGCAAATGACCCTTGCGTAGGGGTTTGATTTTGGGGTTGTTAGCCTGATATAAATCGTAGGGATTTATACTGGGGAAGTAATTGTGTGTGTGTGTTCAATAAACGAACAAATCAAAGGTTGAGCCAAAACCATGTGCCGTGTGTATTTTGTTCTTATAAATCCTGACGTCCAAGAACTGTGTGTAACGGGGGACCGGTACCGGAGAAAACCCCTTACAGTTCTCTGCATGACAGCTTTTTTCAGCCCTGCTCTCAGAGTGCGATGAAAGCGTTCCACCATCCCATAGACTGCGGGTGGTAGGGGATGTGGAAATGTTCCACACCGATGAGGAGGCACAGGTGTTGCTTCACTTCTGACGTAAAATGTGATCCATTATCACTTTCGATCCTTTTTGGAAAACCCCATCTGGTAAAAAATTTGCTCCCACAAAATCTTTGCCGTGGTAACCGCATCATTTTTACGGACTGGGAAGGCTTCGATCCAGTGGGTGAGCATGTCTATCACCACTGAGATAAACCAATAGCCCCTCTTGCTGTGGGGAACGGGTCTGTATAGTCAGTCTGCAATGTTTCCCATGGACCAGTATTCAGGTGGGAGGTACCCACCGCCACCTTTCGTTTATTTGGGGCTGGATTCATTTGGGCACAAATGAGACCCAAAGCTCGGTGATGTTGAACATCATTGGCCTCCAGTAACAACTGTGTAGCATATCCATAACCTGAGAAACAGAGGCACGTCCCCCAGTTTGATGCACATACAGAATCAATTCTTTTCTGAGACAGAGAGGGGCGACCCATGTCAACCTGAGACCATCCTCACGGTACAAAGCCTCTTCATGTAGGACAAGCGAGTCCTTACTCAGTGTGAAGGGCGGGGGAAGATCCTTCCCGTGGTGGAGGGCCTCTTTAGCCTTTACCACATCAGGGTCAGTATCCTGGCAGGTTTTCAAATCCGGTATGACCGGAGTCTGTCGCAGTGGTCGTGAGGTAGGTGGTTTCCATGGAACCCCTTCTATAGCTGCTTCTCTGGCCAATTGATCAGCCACATTATTATGGGCGCCTTCTTGGCTCATTCCCTCCCGCTGATGGGCTTTCACTTTACAAATGGCAATTTGCCCCGGTCGCTCACTGGCGATATCCCAAATCATTTGGAGTTCCGAATGATGGGCGAGTGGTTTACCTTCCGCAGTGCAGAAGCCACGTTTTTGCCAGATAGGCAAATACTCTGAGGGAATTGCACACAGATGAACTGTCCGAGTATATGGTGACCTTCCCCATAATGGTCTGGAGAGCTGTAACTACAGCAATAACTTCGGCCTTCTGGGCAGAGTGCTGGGGCGGACATTTAATGAGGACACTTTGAGTGTCCTGTGGAATTCAGCATACAGCGCCTGTCTGGTATTGTCCCTGTTCATAAAACCTGGAACCATCCTCATAAACTCTAGTGGAGCCCACCAGTGGTATGACTTTAATAGGTCCACTAGATACGACCTCTTCCACTTTGCAGGCATGGGGTGCTCCCTCATACTGCAACAGATGAGCCAATTGGTAGGTGTGGGAGTGTCGGACCGTAATATCACTGCCCAATTCCAAGATCCATCTTCCCCACCGCGCCTGGGACACTCCTTCCACCCGGCCCTTCACTAATAACGCCACTGGACTATGAGGGATGTGCACGATTAACTGATTGAATCCTACCAAATATTCCGTGTGCTTGACTAACCAGTGGCCCCCCCAGGATCTGCTTAGTACATTGGTCGTACGATCACTCCTCAGGGGAGAGTGTAGGTGAGAAATATCCTACTGGGATGCACCTTCCATGCGCCTCTTGCATTCTCACGGCAGATATACATCGCTCTGAAACTGCAACTTCCATAATGAAGGGCTCAGAGGGATCTGGACTCCGCAAGGCCGGAGCTCGTCAGAGTGCCTCGTTAAGATTTTTGAATGGCCTGCTGCGATTCCCAGTCCCAATCCTCAAGGTGTCCTCTTTACCAGGGTTGCCCTGTAGATGGTGATACAACAGGGCTGTAATCTCACTGAATCCTTCAACAAACTCCCTCCAAAATCCCACAATACCCAGGAACGACCGCAAAGCCGTGGTCTTGGTAGTTCCGCTACCAACCGTATCTTGGCTGGATCTGGGGTTTTTCCTCCCTGTTCAATTTTAACACCCAAAAAAGTTACAGCTTTCTGCGCAAGTGCAGTTTTTTTCGGATTAATTTTAAATCCAGCCTCTTCTAAGAGGCTCAAGACTTCCTCCAAGAGGAGGGACTGCTTCACCATTGACTCTGACTGCACCAATAAATCATCAACATACTGAATCACATCGTCAGCTCGTGAACATGACCGTGATACATCTGCCACACGCTGGTGAAACAAAGTACTGTTGTCCCCTGAAGCTAAATGCAAATTTGTACTGACTGGATGCACTGGAATGCTCCAGAATCTGTTTGAAATGTCCAAGGTTGAATAGACGGTGGCAGTGCCCCGTAACTTGGACATCACATCAGGGTGACTGCTTACTAACGGGGTGGCAGACGGGGTTTGTTTATTTAGCTGACGGTAATCGATAGTCATTCTCCACGAGCCGTCAGGCTTCGTTACAGGCCATACGGCTGCATTGTTCCGGGAGACACATTCCCGCAGTATTCCCTGGCCTAAACGGAACTTGATAATGTCCCCAGTTGCCTGTTCTGCATCTTTTTGCATCCTGGTACTGCTTCTGGGGCGTGGGGGTCCTCACCGTCTACTGCTACCACCATATTCGTCACCCTCCCACAATCATGTTTATGCTGTGCCCATACTTTCTGATGTTTCCAAATGATGTCTGCCAAACATTGATCGGACGTCTGTCATAGTAGGTGAACATCACAAACCCTTTTACAATAGCAAAATACCGCTTTGCAGAACACCTCCGTTCAGTCCGTAAGCATGACCCCGAGCTTCCGGTCGCTTGTCACTTTAATTCCCCGCTCCACTCCCACTCTGACCTCTCTCTCTTACACGGTTCCAATGAAGCTCAACGTAAGCTCGAGGAACAGCACCTCATCTTTCGATTAGGCACTTTACAACCTTCTGGACTCAACATTGAGTTCAACAATTTCAGACTATAACCCCTGCCCCCATTTTTTCAGGCGGCAGCTGTTGATGATTCTGCCATTCCCATTTGCAACATTTAATCTCTCCTGCCTTCAATCCTAGCACAGACCGTCCCTTTAGTTCCTTCCTCCCCTCCGCCCCCCTTTCCCTGCCTCTGCACTTGCTTAAAATCTGTTACATCCCTAACTTTTTCCAGTTCTGGTGAAGGGTCTTCGACCTGAAACGTTAACTCTGTTTCTCTCTCCATGGATGCTGCCTGGCCTGCTGAGTGTTTCCAGCATTTTCTGTTGTTATATCATAAACCCTTTACTGTATACACTGAGTGTACATCATGTATCACGGTTAGCACATGCGTGTCATGGGGTGGATCGGGTCCCTGCCAAATCATATGGTTTGCAACATCAATAATCAATTTCCCTTTTGCGATCCCGTCTGACCCTAAAATTGACCCTTCATGTGTGGAGGTCGTACACAATGATAATTCAAACTTAATACTGCCAATCTGTAATTGAAGGGGAACAGTCATCTCCGCCGAGATGCCTCCTCCTACTCCCAATAACTGCAGGCAATGAACATAAGAACATAAGAAATAGGAGCAGGAGTCGGCCATTTGGCCCCTCGAGCCTGCTCCGCCATTCAATAAGATCATGGCTGATCTTCTACCTCCTCTCCACTTTCCTGCACTATCCCCATATCCCTTGATTCCCTTAATATCCAAAACTCTATCGATCTCTGTTTTGAATATACTCAACGACTGAGCCTCCACAGCCCTCTGGGGTAGAGAATTCCAAAGATTCACCACCTTCTGAGTGAAGAAATTTCTCCTCATCTCAGTCCTAAATGGCCGACCCCTTATTCTGAGACTGTGACCCCTGGTTCTAGACTCCCCAGCCAGGGGAAACATCCTCCCTGCATCTACCCTGTCAAGCCCTGCAAGAATTTTGTATGTTTCAATGAGATCACCTCTCATTCTTCTAAACTCTAGAGAATATAGGCCTAGTCTACTCAATGTCTCCTCATAGGACAATCCCCCCATCCCAGGAATCAGTCTGGTGAACCTTCGTTGCACTCCCTCTATGGCAAGTATATCCTTCCTTAGGTAAGGAGACCAAAACTGTACACAATACTCCAGGTGTGGTCTCACCAGGGCCCTATATAATTGCAGTAAGACGTCTTTACTCTTATACTCAAATCCTCTTGTAATAAAGGCCAACATACCATTTGCTTTACTAATTGCTTGCTGTACCTGCATGTTAACTTTCAGCGATTAGTGTACAAGGACACCCAGGTCCCTCTGAACACCAACATTTCCTAATCTCTCACCATTTAAAAAATACTCTGCTTTTCTATTTTTCTTACGAAAGTGGATAACTTCACATTTCTCCACATTATATTTCATTTGCCATGTTCTTGCCCACTCACTTAGCCTGTCTATATCCCCTTGAAACCTCATTGCATCCTCCTCACAACTTACATTCCCACCCAGCTTTGTATCATCAGCAAACTTGGATATATTACATTTGGTCCCCTCATCCAAATCATTGATATAGATTGTGAATAGCTGAGGCCCAAGCACTGATCCTTGTGGTACCCCACTAGTTACAGCCTGCCAACCTGAAAATGACCCGTTTATTCCTACTCTCTGTTTTCTGTCCGTTAACCAATCCTCAATCCATGCTAGTATATTAGCCCCAATCCCATGAGCCTAATTTTGTTTAATAACCTCTTGTGTGGCACCTTATCGAATGCCTTCTGAAAATCCAAATACACCACATCCACTGGTTCCCCCTTATCTATTCTGCTAATTACAACCTCAAAAAATTCTAAAAGATTTGTCAAACACGATTTCCTTTTCATAAATCCGTGTTGACTCTGCCCAATCCTATTATTATTTTCTAAGTGCCCTGTTACCACGTTTCTTAATAATAGTTTCTAGCATTTTCCCTACTACTGATGTCAGGCTAACTGGTCTGTAGTTCCCCATTTTCTCTCTCCCTCCTTTCTTAAATAGTGGGGTTACATTTGCTACCTTCCAATCTGCGGGAACCATTCTAGAATCTATGGAATTTTGGAAAATGACAACTAATGCATTCACTATCTCTATAGCCACCTCTTTCAAAACCCTAGGATGTAGGCCATCAGGTCGAGGGGATTTATTGGCTTTCAGTCCCATTAATTTCTCCAGTACTATTTTTTTACTAATAGTAATTTTTTTCAGTTCCTCATTCTCGCTAGACCCTTGGTTCTCTACTATTTCCTGGAAGCTTTTGTTTAATTTTTCTGCTATTTCCTTATTCCCCATTATAATTTTGCCTGTCTCAGCCTGTAAGGGAGCCACATTTACTTTCGCTAATCTTTTCCTTTTTACATACCAATAGAAGCTTCTACAGTCTGCTACAGGGGAAATCTTCATGGTGAGTGATGGAACAGGATGCCCCCATGTCCACTAGAAAATTGTCTCGGCGGCCCCTTACCAAGATTGAGACACAAGGTCTACCCTCTTCATCAAACTCACCGCGGTTACTGAGGCCTGTCCCTGTCAATCCTTTGTAAAAGGATTTGGGTTCGTGGTTTTAACCTGATTCTTTCTCTCCCCCAATTTCTGTAAGGCCCAAATTGTACACATTCTGTTCGTCCAGAAGAGGTTGAACTGAGACTCTCTGTCCTCCTTTCTGTTTGGGTCCCTGCCTGTGGGCTCCTCCTCCCATAGACCAGCGCTGTCCTTTAGTATGTCCTGACTTGCCACAGTTACCACAGGTGTTTTGTGTACGACACTCCTTGGCAAAGTGTCCCTGTCTCCCACAGTTAAAGCAAGGTCTCCCACCCTTTGCCCCTTCAGTAGTCACAGCTGCTGCTGATTGTTTAGTTTTGGGGATTGTCGGGGTTTTATGCTCGAGTCGGGATTCATGCCAGGCTTGAAGGACTGTCTGAAGATCCCTCCCGATCCCTTCTCTCAGCTTCATCGCCCTCAGTTCGGTTGTGTTTTGATGAAGTATGTGCTCGCAAGCAGGATTTACTAGGGTCTCGTACTTCTTAATCACTAAACTCCAAAAAGTGGGATTGTCCTCAGACAATTCAACTCGATCACCACGGGGTCCACAGTTCTGATTATACACTTCCACAAAGTCCCTCAAATACTGGATTGGGTGCTCATCCCTGGGCTTATGGTCCATACTCTTTCCCATATCTGACACTACCCTATACCCCACTGCCTCACACACTATGATCTTACGCTCTTCATGGTCTGGAAATTGGCCCTCTTCCCCCCAGTACAAACTCATCAGGCAATGTCATGCTTGGAGGTAAGACAGCCTGCAGCAGTCGACAAGCATCCTTGTCTGTCAAGCCTGCTGTAGCAATCGTACTTTATTTAATAGAAAGACTTGCATTTCTATAGCGCCTTTCATGACCACCGGACGTCTCAAAGCGCTTTACAGTCAATGAAGTACTTTTTTGAAGTGTAGTCAGTGTTGTAATGTAGGAAACGCAGCAGCCAATTTGCGCACAGCAAACTCCCACAAACAGCAATCTGATAATGACCAGATAATCTGTTTTAGTGATGAATATTAGCCCAGGACACCAGGGAGGACTCCCCTGCTCTTCTTCGAAATAGTGCCATGGGATCTTTTACATCCACCTGAGGGAGCAGACGGGGCCTCGGTTTAACATCTCATCCGAAAGATGGCACCTCCAACAGTGCGGCACTCCCTCAGCACTGCACTTGAGTGTCAGCTTAGATTTATGTGCTCAAATCCCTGGAGTGGGACTTGAACCCACAACCTTCTGACTCAGAGGCGAGAGTGCTACCAACTGAGCCACAGCTGACTCTGTAATAACCGAGTTGGGTCTCCTATTCCCTCATATTTAGGCAATTGGCCACTGAGTTGGCATGATTGTAAAAGGGTCAGATCCCGACTTACCTCTCTATTTTTGTATTCATATACTGTTTGATCTGTTCTTGTAACTGTCTCCCCTTTTGTGCAGAGGTGTTTGGTCACTAAGGGGGACATTTTAACAGACCTGTGTACCTCCGTACGATCACCTGTTTTAGACCGGGTGTAATTGGCGACATGCCCTACATTACTACTGATACCAGAAGTATCACTTCCTCCCTGCTCGGCCTCACAGACCTCCACCTTCAGTGGTCTTCTGGACTGTGGGGGGCGCTGCTGGGAGGACTGGATCATCCTGGTCATCCTCACTATTGGATTCCTCCTCGTGAGTGCCGACAGATAAGGCTGCCACACTAACTTTCAATTCTTTAATCTTTTTCCTGTCCTCTGCTGTTCCCCGTCTCTCCTCTCTCCATTGCCTTATCTCCTCTCTATCCTTGTTTCCTTGCGACAAGCTCCATAGTTCTCGATAAGCTATTTCGGTACCCTTCAGTTTCCCCTGCATCTTAGTTATTGTTTCGGAAGAATCTTGCAGCTGGGCGGGTAATTGGTGCATCTCCAGCTGTTGGTTGGCGGCTAATCTCCGTGCTGCACGTACAGGAACGTTTTTGTTTTTCAATCTCTCTATTTCTGCCTGTAGAGCCTGAACCTGGCTACTCTGTTTAGTGAATTTCTCATTCAAACGAGCTATTATTTGCACCATTGCCATTATGCAATTGGCCTTTCTTGCTTTCTTATTTTTTCATTTACATTTCGATTCTCACACTTCCTTGAAAGGTCTCTATAAGGGTCATTAGTGATACCCTCCTCAATAGGTCCTTCCCTACTGCGCTTTTGGGCATACTTTTCTGCCCACGCATTCCACGATAATACTCCTTTATAATCGCCATCCATTTTTATTTTTACAGCTGTCTTCTACTCGGCCCTCTCCTTCTTGGACTCAGCCTTTATTGGAGGTGATCAGTGAAGGATCCAGCTTGTTCCCAAAGAATTCTGGGATACTTGACTATGTTAACTGAAAAGGTTCAGCTTGTTTCCAATGAATTCTGGGATACTTGACTATGCAGGTTTAGCTGACTGAAACACATTTGCAGACAGCAAGGGGCCTCTTCTCTTATCAAACCTCGGAATGTGTGTATTCACAGCCTCAGTAGAGCCATTGTCGAAACACAGCCTGGCCTCCCAAGAGATAAGGGTGCAATTAATGACCAACATTGTTCCAGTCACTGAGCGCAAAAGCCATTACGGCCTTGAGCCATCCCGCTTGTTCGACAGTTAGGGATGAAATATGTTTTCTCAAACTATAAACTATGCCTACAAAGGGGAAGAGATAACAGCAAGAATTTGGGGAGTAGGATGAGACAACCAACATCTGTGGCTGGCATGGTCAGGAGGTATCTGATGCGGAGATGCCGGTGTTGGACTGGGGTGGACAAAAGTGAGAAGTCGCACAACACCAGGTTATAGTCCAACAGCTTTATTTGAAATCACAAGCTTTCGGAGCGGCTGCTCCTTTGTCAGGTGAAGTGAAGAAATACAAATGGGCACAGCATATATAGACAGAGAACAATGCCTGTGCAGAGAACAATGCCAGACGACTACAGTTAATCTTTCTGACTGCCTTTTATCACACCTTGGCAGAGAGACAATCACGGCAATCAAATCTGAGTTCAAGGGGAGGGCCCGACAGTTGAGTGACTAACCATATAACCAATAGAGAGTAACTGTAGTGACACTGTTTGTACATGTACGCCCCATTCTGTAGTAAGTGGGCGGTGCTTATAGAAGTGTATAACTTGAATGAACCGTTACTTGTCCCTCCGAGAGTGCACCCCTAGCCTGAGGAAGCTGAGTGGCTCTCCCTTGTGCACAAGTCTTTTGTTTGTTTTAATAAATTCTGAACTTGTCCTCAATTCCGTCTCCGTCTGAGGTTTCTCCAAAATTTGAATCTAACGTCAGTCTCCAATCTCCTCACTTACAACAACCTCTCCCTTTCTATGATGCCAATAAGAGATTGAGGACCATATGCTGAGTGCAATGCTCCTTCAGCCACTGTCACGTTAAAACACCATGTAACTTGTTATCTGCTATAGCCCCATAAAATGTTTCCTACTCACACCTATAGGTTCTTTATCCTGTGCCCCGCAGCGTAATTGTCACGGTAAGTTGCCGGTGGTGGAGGTAGTCTACCTCCTGTCCCAGAGCTCCTCCGGATCCAGTTCTTGATGGTCCAGGTCTCACTTCATTCCGGTATCGACACCTCCCCGGTTACCAGAACAAAAAGCTGCAGGTTCAGACCGTGCTGGCTCGCCAAATGTTGTCTTAAACAAAGTTCTGTTTATTCACTTGAGTGGCATCGAGTTCAGTCTTCTGGTTATAATCATTTTATTCTTTAACTTCAGCATAGAAAGCAATTTACAAGCGGAGTATAGTCACAGATAGACCACGTGAACCTGGGCATGGGTCTTTCTGTGCTCCCTGAACAAAGGAAAAAGCTTACCTTTATACACTGTTTTCTTATCAAACTGGAACTGGCATTGCCTAATATGGTCGTCTCTGGCTACTGCATTGTGCAGAGACGCAAGTCTGCATTTTCTTCAACATATTTCAACAACGTTAGAAGCACATAAAAACACCGTGGCCTTGCTGTGGTACCTGGCAGTCTCTAGACTTTCCCATCCTGACACAAGGGGGGAAACATTTGTTTGGTTAACGCCTACCGTTAGCGTCTCCGGGGGCGCTAACGACTTACTGCCCGTGCGCGGCGATTTTAGCGCCGCCCGCGAAATTCAACTGGCGCTTTGCGGTGGCGCTAAACACTACCGCCACGACGTCCTGTGCCCGGAGATCGTGACGTCATCCAAGCGCGCATTGCCCCGGTAGCGCCCCGGAGCAGAAATTGATTCTCACCCCCTGGCACTAGGAACGACAGGTAGAGGGGGACGGTTTGCATTCGGCTAGGAGCTGGGGGAGCGCTATTTAAAGGCGTGCGATTCCTGTTTTTTCCTGTCGGCAATCAATACTGCCTTTGCACGTTGACATAAGCTGAGAGGCGTTTGGAGAGATTTAACGGTTTCCTACTTGAAGGAGTTTTGTTCATCAGCAAGACTTATCAGGTTTCCATTTCTCTTACTTTTGATACGGTAACATTTACAACAGTTAATGGGGTCTGTACTGGCACGGGACCGCGCCCTCCAGCTTCACCGTCGGAGGCAGCGGAGGCGGAAAGAGATTGGAAAACGTGGCCAGAGGGAGGAGGGTCAACAGGGCTCTCAAGAGGAGGCCTTACCCTCCCAGGGTATTCCGGGAGCAGTTCTCATACATTCATCTCTCAGAGGAGCAGTGCCTCAGAAGGCTTCGCTTCAGCAAGGAGGTGGTCACAGAGCTTTGCCACCTCCTGCAGCCAGACCTCCAGCCTCAGCTCAGGACCAGGACGTCTCTCTCGGTGGCAGTGAAGGTCACAGTCGCTCTCAATTTCTACGCCAACGGCTCCTTCCAAGCTTCAACAGGGGATATTGCAAACATTTCACAGTTCACTGTCCATTGCTGCATCCGGGAGGTGACAGATGCTCTCTACAGAAGGAGAAGGGAGTACATGACCCAAGACAAATAGCGTGAACGCGCATGTGACTTCACTAGGATAGCGGGCTTTCCCATGGTTCAGGGCGCCGTTGACTGCACACACGTGGATTGCAGGCACCTCATGAAAATGCAGAGGTTTTCCGCAACCGCAAAGGCTTCCACTCTCTGAACGTCCAGTTGGTGTGCGACCACAGACAGCGCATCCTCGCCGTCAATGCCCACTATCCTGGCAGCAGCCACGATGCATTCATCCTGCGCCAGACTGGTGTCCCAGACCTGTTCCAACCACCGCATCACCCTCGTGGCTGGCTCCTTGGGGACAAGGGTTATCCACACTGCACCTGGCTGATGACACCGCTCCGTAACCCCAACACTCATGCTGAGCTCGCCTACAATGAGAGCCATAGCGCCACCAGGAACCTGATCGAACAGACTATCGGCGTGCTGAAGCAACAGTTCCGGTGTCTTGACCACTCTGGAGGAGCCCTGCAGTACTCCCCTGATCGAGTCTCCCTTTTCATTGTTGTGTGCTGCACAACCTGGCCATTCTGAGGGCCCAGCCATTGCCACCAGGGATTGGTGGACCACCTCAGGAGAAGAGGAGAGGAGGATGAGGCAGAGGAGGAAGAGGGAGAGGAGGAGGAGGAGGCGGAGGATGAGGATGAAGAGGAGGAGGAGCAGTGGCAACGTAGGAGGGAGCCGCTCAATGTTGCTTCTGCAGGGGCCGTTAGTGAACGCCTCATAACACAGCGCTTCCAATAAATGAGATAGCAAATGGCATTTGGGCTGAACAACCACATCATTACAGCCAGCTCGCAGCCCCTATCCCCGGCAAAGTTCCAATGAGAAACATGAGGAAATTTGTAACGTCGAAATAAAAATTTATTATTCTGCACAACTCTCTCTTATTAAACACAACCAATAACAAACAAACACAACAATTAATGAACAAACAGAACCGGTTCTTAGCACATGAAATACTTCTTACTAAATTGAACAATATATTTACAAACAAATCAACTTTGATACACACACTCCCCCATTTGCTATTAACATTTTATTTACTCGCCCTTCCTCAATGATCTCCCTCCCATTGCACTTCCCCCCTCCCAACCCGACTGCTCCTCTGTAATGTGGCCCCAGTGGCTGCAGCAAGGCTGGCGGAATGCTGCTGAATGTCGGATCCTGAGACTGCAGATGGCCTTGCAGGACTCCCTCGACCAGCTCTGGGCCTGGAGGGCCCGGCTGCAGACTGTACCAACTCTGCATGGGCGGCAGCAGTCTGGGCTGGCTGGGTTACAGACTGTGGCAAGTGCAATGGCGGAGTGGCAGTGGTGGGAGCAGGAATGCTGTCATCCTGAGAGAGGACAGCACCTTCCTGCTCGACCGACACACTGCCAGTCCCCTGGGGCAGGACCTCAGCATCCGGAGCAATCTGCTCGAGCACAGATTGCTGGCCTGCTGCGGCACCGTCAGATCCCTGGTGGACTGTGGGTGACCCAGCGAGGATGGCAGCAGTCAGTGCTTGCGTGGCATCAATCTGAGACTGCATCAGAGCCGGCTGACGTTAGCGGCCCAAAATGGTCGATACCGAATTTTCCCCCCAATATTTCTAATCTAAACATTATACGCTATTCTATCCAAGGCTGGTTGTTTGCAAACTTGCCAAGGCTTCTTCGGCAGCAGCTCCCAAACCCGCGACCTCTTCCACCTAGAAGGACAAGGGCAGCAGGCGCATGGGAACACCATCACCTCCAAGTTCCCCTCCAAGTCACACACCATCCTGACTTAGAAGTATATCGCCGATCCTTCATCGTCGCTGGGTCAAAATCCTGGAACTCCCTCCCTAACAGCACTGTGGGAGCACCTTCACCACACGGACTGCAGCGGTTCAAGAAGGCGGCTCACCACCACCTTCTCAAGGGCAACTAGGGATGGGCAATAAATGCTGGCATTGCCAGCGTCGCCCACATCCCATAAGCGAATAAATTTTAAAAAACACGGCTGTTGCTGAGTGAAATCTCTCTCTCTCTCTCTCTAATGATACCATCCACATTTTTTCCCATATTGAATGAACTAAACATGAACACCTTTCGGAAGCTGAATTAACCGAGTTCCAGATGCCAACAAGTACTTTTTGCACAGTTATCGATCTCTGGAACAGATTGCTAGGACGTTCAGGGAGCATAGATTCACTGCAGGCCTTCCAAAGGGAGCTGGATGAGATCCTGTGAATGGAAGAATGGAAGACATCACGAGATATAGGAAGGTAGGTGGGTTAGCTCTGACGAGTGATATCAGTTATTGCAGTCTCCTCAGTGGTGGAGAGCTGGTGGGGGGCTGGGGGGTGGGGGGGCGGGGGGTGGTCATGTCCCCCTGTAGAACCTTGGAAGGATCCAATAGCATAAAAGATCAATACTGTTATCAACTCGACCACTGCAGGCAGGGCAGTGCCAGTCCTGGAGATGGTCTGCAGATCTTCCTTTAAAAGAGGTTACATCTCTGTAACGGCCTCACCGGCGAATCTTAGACTAACAGCGGGTACAGCAGTGTAGTGGTTATGTCACTGAACTAGTTATCCAGAGCTCTGGGCTAATCAGAGATAATTAATGAATTCACATCCCACCGTGGCAGTTTGCGACTTTGAATTCAGTTTTCAAAATCTGGAAGTAAAAAGCTGGTCCCAGTAAAAGTGACCATGAAGCTGTTGGATTGGTCGTAAAAAACCCAAGTGTTTCACTAATGCCCTTTAGTGAAGGAAATCTGCCGTCCTTACCCATGGTCTGGCCCACACGTGAGAAGTCGCACAACACCAAGTTATAGTCCAACAGTTTTATTTGAAATCACAAGCTTTCGGAGCTGCTGCCCCTTCGTCAGGTGAAGACCAACGTTCTCTCTAAGGTGCGCGGCCACGCACCGATCGAGAGGCCCCGCGCAGGCCGCTCACCAGCCGCTGCCGCTGGAAGAGATACTGCGGCACGGCAAGTTTAAAGGGACCGCGCACGCAGACCGCAAACCAGAGGGAACATTGCGTGTGACTCCAGCCCCGCACCAATGGGCTTGACACTCAAGCGCCCTCTGGAATGGCCTGGCGAGTCACTCAGCCGTATAACGGCAACTAGGATGGGTAATAAAGGCTGACCTTTCCAGCGATGCTCACATCGAGAGAATGAATTACAAAAAAATCTAAGCTTACATTTTCTATCTTTAAGGCAAGTAATAAATTCTGTCAAGTTTGATTTGTTTTCATCTCCCCATCACAACTACAGGTAGAGTTTCCTCCTCTTAATTGAAATCCCAGATCTTTGCCTGTAGTTGCAGTCAGTGTTACTCCCTCCCCTCCCCTTCCCTCCCTGTCACTGCCAGAAAGTGAAACTCTTCCTCAACTGTCCAATCAATCAAATGTTGTTGGCTCAGAACAATGATATGATTGGCCCCTGGTCATGCACTCACTTATTTGTGCCAATCAGCAGCCTGCTTTCTGTGCAGTCACTGAGCCCCACCCCTCAGCCAGTTTCACAAATCTCAGTTTCGTTTCCCCGAGGCTGCAGCACACCGAGTGAGAAGCACTTACCTACAGGAGCAGCCAGTCACTAATCCAGCTGTAAGTATTACCAGCTAAGTGGAGCTTTGGGTGGACTGGGTCAGAGATCTGCATCCGAGGAGTCAGTGCCGTTTTTTAAAATGCCGAAGCGGGGCTGCTGATTGAGAGAGAGTCGTTTCCTTAAGAGAAAGAAAGTTTCAGCCAGTGGCTCAGTGGGCAGCACTCTCGCCTCTCAGTCAGGAGGTTCAAGTACCACTCCAGACACTTGAGCACCTAATCCAGGCTGACAATCCAGTGCAGTGCTGAGGGAGTGCCGCACTGTCGGAGGAGCCGTCTTTTGGATGAGACGTTAAAGCGAGGCCCCGTCTGCTCTCTCAGGTGGACGCAAAAAATTCCTCGGTACTACTTCTAAGTAGAGCAGGGGAGTTCTCCCCGGTGTCCCGACCAATATTTATCCCTCAATCAACATCACTAAAACAGATTATCTGGTCATTATCACATTGCTGTTTGTGGGAGCTTGCTGTGCGCAATTGGCTGCCACGTTAGAACAATCACTACACTTCAAAAGTACTTCATTGCCTGTGAAGTGCTTTGGGACATCCTGAGATTGTGAAAGGCGCAATAGAAATGCTAATAGCATGGGATAAAACCTGATCTGTCCAGTTCAGTACTTTGTGCTATTCGGGCCCTAATATACATGTTCTTTTAACCGAATATTAAAAGCTAATGATTGCTGGCAAAAGGCACAGTGGCTTTGAAACACAGCAGCTGTATTTGCATGTTCAGGGACTTTACCTCCAGTGCTGCAAGGCCCTTAGTGAGTGGCTGAGACACTGAATGGCTTAGACAGAAAGAGGCTGACAGGAAGAGTCTGAGACTGTGGGAGGCAATGGTGGGAATCTGAGACTGAGGGAGGCAATGGTGGGAGTCTGAGACAGCGGGAGGCTGACTTTAACCTAACCCTTCCAGCAGAAATGGGGCGGGTTCAGATCAGATATCGTTGTACACCCTGTCCGATTTAGAGCAGAAAATAAGCATCACAAACCCCCCCCCAGTTAATATTGGGGCCTCGGAGACTGAGATTGTACAAATTTAAGACAATGACAATGTGTAAACTGCAGGTGGCTCAGGCTGTGGCGATCTGAGACAACGGGGGGGGGGAGAAATTAGGTTGCTTTGCGCCTCCCGTTAGCGCCCCGGGGAGCCTGGGCGCGGCTCACTAACACCTCCCGTGAAATTCAGCAGGTGGTTAGCGGTAGCCGGTAGCGCCCCGCAGCGCTGCGCCTCTGGCGATGACGTCATTGCCATGTGCTGCGCAACGCCCCGCTCGTGCCCCGGCCACAAACTTGGGTTGCGCCCCCTGAGCTACCGCCGGACGATGTGTCTGACAGGGTCAGGGTGATGTTTTTACGGCCGTGGTGGCGATAATTAAAGGGCAGCTGCCGGGCGGGCATTTTTTTTTGGGCCGCGTGCCAGCACCTGCCCCCTCTGGCCTCCTCCTCCTGCGGGGTGCCGGCCATGATCGGGCAGCCCAGCGCTCCTCGCGTGTCGGACTCTTTTCCCGGCACCTCGCTCCCCGGTGGTCCAGCAGGGCCCCAGTGCGCGCTGCGCTAGGCCCCTCCCCTTTAATCAGGGGAGGGAGGCCTGTAATATCGCGGCGCTACCTGCCGATGCGCGTGGCGCTGTTGCACGTAGTGCCGTGATATTGAGTGGTAGCGCCCCAGGGAGGAGGGGGAGCGCTTCCAGTAGCGCCCCGTCTCCTGTTTGGCGCGGGGCGCTAACTTTATCGAGGTGCTAAAATTAGTGTCCCGGCTAAGTTAGCGCCCCAAAGGAGTCGCGACCGGTATTTTCCCCCCCAGGAGTCTGAGCTGCTCCAAGGTCACGAACAATGCTGCTTTGATCCTGGCTGCACTGCTGTTTGTTGTACTGGGGCAGAAATCGCAGCTCCTCGCTGGTGTAATGGAGGGTACTCTAGGGTGTACTGAGGTTTTATTTTCAGAGGTTGAGGTTTGAATGAGGGTTATACGCAACAGCCAACTCAACGATGATGCCCTGGCCTCCATGTTGTGCCCAAACAGTCGGAGTGCATGTCTCGTTGAATCCGGCCCCCGAGGACCCAGTCAGCGACTCTAAGTTCTCTGAGCTCTTTGGGGGTGGCCTGGTTGGACGGATGCAACGTCACCATGAGAAGGGGCCTCCTTGTCCATGCCTCCTCTTGTCATGCCCTGACATTCCTTCCTGATGACCTGGAATCTGCTGGAGAGCAGATCATTGGCCCCCATGCAGGAGTGGGAAGCCTGCCATTAAGGTTCTCTTAAGCTGATTTCCTACTCTTGTGACATAAGTTAGTGGCCCAGAAATTCGGCTCCCTGGCTTCCCGCGGGTGCAAGGATCGCGCGCGCACCTACCTACCGCGCCTGCCGTTGACCTCTGGGCCCACGGGGACTTCGGCTCCTGGGCCTCCTGCAGCTGCCGGCGCGCAGTGCTTGCATGTTCCAGGGGCGTAGTTAGTGCGATGCGTCCCCTGGGATCACGTGGGCCATGGAGAGCCAATGGCAGCAGACCATCTTTCATTCATAGATTTGTCAGGAAGACCTGTCAAATCTATGAATACAGATCAGCCCCAAAACATCCCTAAAACTACAAATAAATTTTAAAAAAAAAAATCACATTTTTAAAATAACTATAAATTACATTAATTAACTATTTTAAACAAAAATTTACATTTTTGAAAAAATTAATTACATTTTTTAACAGGGCTAAAACTAAACTTCCCTTTCTTTAAAGTAATTAAAAAAGATAAATCTGTGGAAAAAAATGTTTAAATTTTAATAAAATCAACACTTACCTCGTTAAAAGAAGACCTTGCGCATCCTTTTTAAAAGTGTATCTTCTCCGTGCTTACCTTCACGGAGGAACCTGTAAAAAAAAAAAAAAAAAACCCGAAGTGTGAGGCGAACGCGCTGGCCCTCCAGCGTGTGCGTTCAACCTCTGAACCCCTTTCCTCGGGAACGGAAGTGCCAGTTTCCCGCGCATGCACAGTGCATGCAAGAAACCGGCACTTTCGTTCCGTCCACGGCTGAGTACACAGCACGTACTCACCCGACAACAGACGAATTTCTGCCCCAGTAATTAGTTGGGATAAAGTGAATGTACTCTGATTGGCAGGATGTGAAAAGTGGTGTTCCCAGGGATCTGTACTGGGGCCTCAGCTTTTCAGCATATTTATCACGGACTTGGCTGAAGGAATAGAGAGCTGTATATCCATGTTTGTAGATGGCACTAAGTTAGGAGGGACAGTAAATTGTGTAGGTGGGAGCAGCAAGTTACAGATTAAATGAGTGGGTAAAACTATGGCACATGGAGTTCAATGTGGGCAAATGTGAGGTCATTCACTTTGTATCCAAGAAAGACAAATTGGAATATTTTCTTAATGACGAGACTGGGAACCGTGGAGGAGCAAAGGGATTTGTGTGTTCGGGTACACCAATCACTAAAAGATGATGCACAGGTACAAATAAGTAAACAAAAAGGCTAATGGATTGTTGGCCTTTATCTCAAGGAGGCTGGAATACAAAGGGGATTAATGACATCGCGTTTACAGCACAGAAACAGGCCACTTGGCCCAACAGGTCCATGCTGGTGTTTATGCTCCACACGAGCCTCCTCCCACCCTCTTCATCTCGCCCCATCAGTATAACCTTCTATTCGCTTCTCCCTCGTGTGTTTATCTAACTTACTTTAAATGTATCTATACTCGTCGCCTCAACTACTCCCTGTGGTAGCGAGTTCCACATTCCCACCACTCTCTGGGTAAAGAAGTTTCTCCTGAATTCCCCATTGGATTTATTAGTGACTATCTTATATTGATGGTTCCTAGTTTTGGTCTCCCCCACAAGTGGAAACATTTTCTCTACGTCTACCCGATCAGACTCCTTCAGATTTTGAAGATCTCTGTTAGGTCACTCCTCAGTCCTCTCGTTTCTAGAGAAATGAGGCTCGGCCTGTTCAATCTTTCCCGAGAGGTATAACCTCTCATTTCTGGTATCAATGCACTTATCTCGAGGAAACAAGGACCGGAATTTTCAACTTTGGCGGGTGCATAAAACAGGCGATAGTGATTTTTCTTTCAATTGAAGTTGAAAGTTCTGCCCAAGATTCCTTAAAAAAGTAAATAAAGTTATAGATTTTCCTCCTAGGAGTACAGAGTACACCTTAATAAATAGGCAGCATAATCACTGTAGTCTATTTGAGAATCCAGAAGATATGCTTCAGCTGTACAGAGCTGTGATCAGAGCCCCATCTCAAGCACTGCCTTCAGCTTTGGGCACTGCCCCTCTGGAAGGATATATTGGCCTTGGAAAGGGTACAGTGCAGATTCACCAGAATGATACCAGGGCTTAAATTATGAAGACAGGTTGTACAAACAACAACTTGCATTTATATAGCACCTTTAACGTAGTAAAACATCCCAAAGCGCTTCACAGCAGCGTAATCAGACAAAATTTGACACCGAGCCACATCAGGAGATATTAGGACAGGTGACTAAAAGCTTGGTCAAAGAGGCTTGTATTCCCTCGAGTTTCGATGGTTGAGTGGTGATCTAATTGAGGTATTTAAAATGATAAAAGGATGCGATAGAGTCGATACAGAGAAACTATTTCCTCTGGTGGTGAAATCCAGAAGAAGGGAACATAGGGCTGGATTTTACCAGCCCTGCGGGTTTGGAGGTGGGACTGCTGGGAAAGTCAAAAAGAATGGGAGCGGGTCCCGAACCCGCTCCCAACCCGCCTCCAACCAATCTTCCCGGGAGTCGGGTCCCCGATTTGCGCAGGGACCCGACGCCGCTTAACTGCCTGTTAACAGGTTAGTATCAGAGGTAAGGAAATGTTGTGAAAGTAATTTTTAATGTGGTTAGATATTTCTGAAGGTGACAAGCAGTGAAGTGTTTGTGCAGCCTCATCTCATCGGGAGAAGTGACAGATGGCTTCTGCAATCTCAGCTGCAGCTGCCATCTGTTTTCTCCTAAGGAGAGAGTAATTGGATAGCCTGGGGGCAAGGGCTCACCTGTGTACAGTGACTGTCAGTGTTTGACAGCACCTCAATGCTGTCAAACACTGACAATTCATCTGTCAAACAAGTGCGGTGCATATGCCTTTAAAAAAAAAACCAGCAGATGAAGCGTCATCAACTGACGTCATCTGACACTGGCTTTCCCTTAATTGGCCGGCAAGCCCACAGGGCGGGGCTTAACAAGGCCAATAAGGGCAAAATAGTGTCTGTTCGTCAGACATCGCTGGGGGCGGGACTAGAACCCGGAAGGCAGCAGTCCCGCCCCCAACTCGTCTCGGTGAGTAAAATCCAGCCCAGAATCTTAAAATTAGAGCTGTGCTTTTCAGGAGCAAAATCAGGAAGCACTTTTACACACAAAGGGTAGTGGAAATCTGGAACTCCCTCCCCAAAAAGCTGTGGATGCTGGGGGGACAATTGAAATTTTCAAGACTGAGATTGAAAGATTTTTATAAGACAAGGGTATCAGGGGGTATGGAGTTAAGGCCGGTAAATGGACTTGGAAGTACAGATCAACCATCATGTAACTGAATGGCAGAACAGACTCGAGGGGCTGAATGGCCTATGCCTGTTCCTACGTTCCTCTGTTGTACTCTGCCCAATCCAGCCTAACAGCCTCCTATAAACCGGTTTCAATAGCCACAGTCACAGTATTCACGAGAGCAATAGATTTTGTGCTTTAGTTTTTGGGGCTCTCTGCAGATGCCTGTGGAGTTGCCATCACTACACGGTAGACAGCAGCTTGAGGAGTCCCTCACGCATTGCTGTAGGGATGTTGGATCTGCACTTCTCCAAATTCTCCAACTTACTGGAAAACCCTGAGCCTGCCAGTGACCGGCCACTGCTTCGCACTGTAACCGGATATCTGCATTAGCATGTCGACAAGCCAATCACAGGCCACCAAGTGGCTTAGGTAATCTTTATATATAAGTTAGTCTTGACAGGTTACTTCTCGTTTCAGGTTATGGCGACAAAATCAGAGGCAAGAGTCGAGGAGTATTTTCAATGCTTGATTTGCAACCAGCCTGTCACTAGGCCCAAGCTTCTCATGTGTCTCCATAGCTTCTGTGAAGATTGCTTACAGCATGAATGTAATGAGAAAGGTGTCACATGTCCCATTTGTGAGATGGTGACCAAGGGCGGCCTCGCTTCCTTACAGGACAACACACTTGTGGCAAACTTACAGAGTAAAGTAAACAAGCAGCAGCAAATCCTAGCAAGCGTGGAGCTGTGCTGTGCCTCATGTGAGGAAAGCACTTCTCCAGAGTTCATGTGCCTCGAGTGTGACAAGCTCCTGTGTACAAAGTGCCTCCATACACATCAAGTGCTAATGGATACTCATAAGAAGCATGTTCAGACCTTGGGGACATTGAGGAAGTTGGATTCTGATGAGTTCTTGAAGATTCTTAGAAGACCAAAGCAGCTTTTCTGCAGTACTCACGATGAGCAGCAACTCAGGTAATGTTGGCTCCTGAAGGATGGCCTTACTGTTTCCTTTTGAAGGTTTTTTATTTTTATTTTCTCTCCATTTCGGTCTCACTGCACTTGTAGCTTGTCAACCCTGAGAGACGGGGCCCCCAGGAGCACTGGGGAGCTGAACAGAAAGTAGCTGTACCCACACATGGAGTGAGAGGAAGAGTCTACCTTAGGCCACTCTCTTACCAGCCAAATGGGCCCTCACTCGGGGAGTGTGGGCGGTACACGGTCAGTCTGACCCTCACTCGGGGAGTGTGGGCGGTACGCGGTCAGTCTGACCCTCACTCGGGGAGTGTGGGCGGTACGCGGTCAGTGTGACCCTCACTCAGGGAGTGTGGGCGGTACACGGTCAGTCTGACCCTCACTCGGGGAGTGTGGGCGGTACACGGTCAGTCTGACCCTCACTCGGAGTGTGCGGGCGGTACGTGGTCAGTGTGACCCTCGGGGAGTGTGGGCGGTACGCGGTCAGTCTGACCCTCACTCGGGGAGTGCGGGCGGTACGCGGTCAGTGTGACCCTCACTCGGGGAGTGTGGGCGGTACGCGGTCTGCTTGCTCTTAGCGAAGGGAACGTGTATGGCAGAGGGTGTACCAGCCTGTCACTGCGGGACCATGTGTGATGTAGGAGGCACACCAAAGCCAGGGAGAGTGCTGGGCAGAAAGCCACAGAATATAACTTCCGTTTGGATGAAATTGTCTGAGAGAACGTCTGATTTTGCTTTCTGTTTAGTCTGTACTGCAGCACCTGCTCAGTGTGGTTGTGTGTCCTGTGTTTGGTGCTGGAACACAAGGACCATTGCTGCAGTAGCATCAGGAAGCAGATTGCCACACAGAAGAATGAGCTACGAGATATGCTGGGCGCAGTACAAAAGTACGAGGAAAAGTTCGTCAAAACACAGGGGGAGCTGGAGTTGCTGGTAGACAAGCTGAATAGCGACAAATACAAGATGGAAGAACTCATCAAAGCAAGAGTTGCTGCTGCCATAGCGAAGGTTAAGGAAGAGGAGAGCAGGCTCCTGATGGAGCTGAAAGAACTTCACGCGACCAACACCCAGAAGCTGCAGGATAGGTTGACAAAAACCGAGAATGTGCTGAAGAGAATGGCAGTCAGTAAAGGCCTGGTGTCCCAGTTGCTGTGCTACGCCACAGAGCAGGAGGTCCTGGAGCTGCAAGGAATGATCAAATCAGCGCTCAGCCGGCTCCGGGAAGAGAAGCCGCTCGACGTACGCACGGAGAACACGGTGATCGATTTTCAGGAGTGTTGGGTATATCCGAAGAAAATGCTGGGCAATTTGATCATCACGAAACGTGAGTAATACCCAGGTCTCCACTCGAGCGCCGCGCCCTCCTGTTTTCTATCGATGGTGACTAGTTAAAAGTAATCATTGCAGTGGCTGATCACACTGGTCCACAGCACTGAGTCAACTGGTGCTGCACGGTGGGACTGTGGCTTTGAGTCTCCACACCCACATCATCGACAGGAACAGTCAGTAGGAGCACCCCAGGCCACACGTCCTTTGCACCCTCCCACAGTAATGACAGCGCCCTGTGCACCTCCCAGCAAATTACCCGAGCTCACTCCCTGTCACCCCCAGTAAATTACCCGAGCTCACTCCCTGTGCACCTCCCAGTAAATTACCCGAGCTCACTCCCTGTCACCCCCAGTAAATTACCCGAGCTCACTCCCTGTCACAACACAGTAAATTACCCGAACTCACTCCCTGTCACCCCCAGTAAATTACCCGAGCTCACTCCCTGTGCACCTCCCAGTAAATTACCCGAGCTCACTCCCTGTCACCCCCAGTAAATTACCCGAGCTCACTCCCTGTCACCTCCCAGTAAATTACCCGAGCTCACTCCCTGTCACCCCCAGTAAATTACCCGCGCTCACTCCGTCACCCCCAGTTAATTACCCGAGCTCACTCCCCGTCACCCCCAGTAAATTACCCGAGCTCACTCCGTCACCCCCAGTAAATTACCCGAGCTCACTCCCAGTCACCCCCAGTAAATTACCTGAGCTCACTCCGTCACCCCCAGTAAATTACCCGAGCTCACTCCGTCACCCCCAGTAAATTACCCGAGCTCACTCCCTGTCACCTCCCAGTAAATTACCCGAGCTCACTCCCTGTCACCTCCCAGTAAATTACCCGAGCTCACTCCCTGTCACCTCCCAGTAAATTACCCGAGCTCACTCCCTGTCACCCCCAGTAAATTACCCGAGCTCACTCCCTGTCACCTCCCAGTAAATTACCTGAGCTCACTCCCTGTCACCCCCAGTAAATTACCCGAGCTCACTCCCTGTCACCTCCCAGTAAATTACCCGAGCTCACTCCCTGTCACCCCCAGTAAATTACCCGAGCTCACTCCCTGTCACCCCCAGTAAATTACCCGAGCTCACTCCCTGTCACCTCCCAGTAAATTACCCGAGCTCACTCCCTGTCACCCCCAGTTAATTACCCGAGCTCACTCCCCGTCACCCCCAGTAAATTACCCGAGCTCACTCCCTGTCACCCCCAGTTAATTACCCGCGCTCACTCCGTCACCCCCAGTTAATTACCCGCGCTCACTCCGTCACCCCCAGTTAATTACCCGAGCTCACTCCGTCACCCCCAGTTAATTACCCGAGCTCACTCCCCGTCACCCCCAGTAAATTACCCAAGCTCACTCCCAGTCACCCCCAGTAAATTACCTGAGCTCACTCCGTCACCCCCAGTAAATTACCCGAGCTCACTCCGTCACCCCCAGTAAATTACCCGAGCTCACTCCCTGTCACCCCCAGTAAATTACCCGAGCTCACTCCCAGTCACCCCCAGTAAATTACCCGAGCTCACTCCCTGTCACCCCCAGTAAATTACCCGAGCTCACTCCCAGTCACCCCCAGTAAATTACCCGAGCTCACTCCCTGTCACCCCCAGTAAATTACCCGAGCTCACTCCGTCACCCCCAGTAAATTACCCGAGCTCACTCCCCGTCACCCCCAGTAAATTACCCGAGCTCACTCCCTGTCACTGCCAGTAAATGACTCGAGCTCACTCCCTGTCACAACCCAGTAAATTACCCGAGCTCACTCCCTGTCACCCCCAGTAAATGACTCGAGCTCACTCCCCGTCACCCCCAGTAAATTACCCGAGCTCACTCCCCGTCACCCCCAGTAAATTACCCGAGCTCACTCCCCGTCACCCCCAGTAAATTACCCGAGCTCACTCCCCGTCACCCCCAGTAAATTACCCGAACTCACTCCCCGTCACCTCCAGTAAATTACCCGAGCTCACTCCCTGTCACTTCCCAGCAAATTACCCGAGCTCACTCCCAGTCACCCCCAGTAAATTACCTGAGCTCACTCCGTCACCCCCAGTAAATTACCCGAGCTCACTCCGTCACCCCCAGTAAATTACCCGAGCTCACTCCGTCACCCCCAGTAAATTACCCGAGCTCACTCCCAGTCACCCCCAGTAAATGACTCGAGCTCACTCCCCGTCACCCCCAGTAAATTACCCGAGCTCACTCCCTGTCACCCCCAGTAAATGACTCGAGCTCACTCCCCGTCACCCCCAGTGAATTACCCGAGCTCACTCCCTGTCACCCCCAGTAAATTACCCGAACTCACTCCCCGTCACCTCCAGTAAATTACCCGAGCTCACTCCCTGTGCATCTCCCAGTAAATTACCCGAGCTCACTCCCCGTCACCCTCAGTAAATTACCCGAGCTCACTCCCTGTGACCCCCAGTAAATTACCTGAACTCACTCCCCGTCACCTCCAGTAAATTACCCGAGCTCACTCCCAGTCACCCCCAGTAAATTACCCGAGCTCACTCCCTGTCAACCCAGTAAATTACCCGAGCTCACTCCCAGTCACCCCCAGTAAATTACCCGAGCTCACTCCCTGTGCATCTCCCAGTAAATTACCCGAGCTCACTCCCAGTCACCCCCAGTAAATTACCCGAGCTCACTCCCCGTCTCCTCCAGTAAATTACCCGAGCTCACTCCCTGTCACCCCCAGTAAATTACCCGAGCTCACTCCGTCACCTCCCAGTAAATTACCCGAGCTCACTCCCCGTCACCCCCAGTAAATTACCCGAGCTCACTCCGTCACCCCTAGTAAATTACCCGAGCTCACTCCCCGTCACCCCCAGTAAATTACCCGAGCTCACTCCCCGTCAACCCAGTAAATTACCCGAGCTCACTCCGTCACCTCCCAGTAAATTGCCCGAGCTCACTCCCTGTCACCCCCAGTAAATTACCCGAGCTCACTCCCCGTCACCTTCAGTAAATTACCCGAGCTCACTCCCCGTCACCCCCAGTAAATTACCCGCGCTCACTCCCTGTCACCTCCCAGTAAATTACCCGAGCTCACTCCCCGTCACCTCCCAGTAAATTACCCGAGCTCACTCCGTCACCTCCCAGTAAATTGCCCGAGCTCACTCCCTGTCACCCCCAGTAAATTACCCGAGCTCACTCCCTGTCAACCCAGTAAATTACACGAGCTCACTCCGTCACCTCCCAGTAAATTACACGAGCTCACTCCCTGTGACCCGCAGTAAATTACCCGAGCTCACTCCCTGTCACCCCCAGTAAATGACTCGAGCTCACTCCCTGTCACCCCCAGTAAATCATCCGAGCTCACTCCCTGTCACCTCCAGTAAATTACCCGAGCTCACTCCCTGTCACCCCCAGTAAATTACTCGAGCTCACTCCCCGTCACCCCCAGTAAATTACCCGAGCTCACTCCCCGTCACCCCCAGTAAATTCCCCGAGCTCACTCCCCGTCACCCTCAGTAAATTACCCGAGCTCACTCCCCGTCACCCCCAGTAAATTACCCGAGCTCACTCCGTCACCCCCAGTAAATTACCCGAGCTCACTCCGTCACCCCCAGTAAATTACCCGAGCTCACTCCCTGTCACAACCCAGTAAATTACCCGAGGTCACCCCCTGTCACAACCCAGTAAATTACCCGAGCTCACGCCCCGTCACCCCCAGTAAATTACCCGAGCTCACTCCCTGTCACAACCCAGTAAATTACCCGAGCTCACTCCCTGTCACAACCCAGTAAATTACCCGAGCTCACTCCCTGTCACAACCCAGTAAATTACCAGAGCTCACTCCCTGTCACCCCCAGTAAATTACCCGAGCTCACTCCCTGTCACAACCCAGTAAATTACCCGAGCTCACTCCCTGTCACCCCCAGTAAATTACCAGAGCTCACTCCCTGTCACCCCCAGTAAATTACCCGAGCTCACTCCCTGTCACAACCCAGTAAATTACCCGAGCTCACTCCCTGTCACAACCCAGTAAATTACCCGAGCTCACTCCCTGTCACAACCCAGTAAATTACCAGAGCTCACTCCCTGTCACCCCCAGTAAATTACCAGAGCTCACTCCGTCACCCCCAGTAAATTACCCGAGCTCACTCCCTGTCACAACCCAGTAAATTACCCGAGCTCACTCCCTGTCACAACCCAGTAAATTACCCGAGCTCACTCCCTGTCACAACCCAGTAAATTACCCGAGCTCACTCCCTGTCACAACCCAGTAAATTACCCGAGCTCACTCCCTGTCACAACCCAGTAAATTACCCGAGCTCACTCCCTGTCACCCCCAGTAAATTACCCGAGCTCACTCCCTGTCACAACCCAGTAAATTACCCGAGCTCACTCCCTGTCACAACCCAGTAAATTACCCGAGCTCACTCCCTGTCACAACCCAGTAAATTACCCGAGCTCACTCCCTGTCACAACCCAGTAAATTACCCGAGCTCACTCCCTGTCACAACCCAGTAAATTACCCGAGCTCACTCCCTGTCACAACCCAGTAAATTACCCGAGCTCACTCCCCGTCACCCCCAGCTGGAGGATTGCTTTGTTTTGGGTTCACATTGTGGGAGAGGAGATGGGGTCTCTGAGTAAGCACTTCCCTATCATCCATAGCACTTTGATTAAAATCCAGGGAAAATTCGAATGGCAGCACAGATCCTCAAAAGTAAGGCACCTATTCGTGTAAAGAACTCTAATCATAAAGGGAGGGGAGTATAAATGTGGCTGTATGTTATGAACCTATAGTGATTGAGTACGACGCTCTGATCTCCCACTTTGCATCGTTCTCTTTATGCTTCAGTTTGGTAACGTGGCCAACTCCAGGAACTGTTTTGAATCAATGATGTAATTAAACTGATATTAATCAGTTCATTCTGGTTGTTAATAACTACCTCTACATTTGTTTAAATTATTCCTTTTCAGTGAGACGACAATCAGTTTCAGATGGGAGGTTACACTTGCCTGGATGCAATACTGCTGCATCGTGTTGTGAAGAGGTAAATATGTATAAGTAATACAGTGTACAAGGATTTAAAGCAGTTTATTATCTTGCAATATGACTTTACAAAACTGAATTAAGAGTAGGTCAAATTAGCGACGGACACAGTGCCTTTACCTTTATCAGCAACAGACGGTGATGGGTCAGCGTCGGTGTCGGGAGTATCCCCGGAAGTTCCACACCAAACTCAAAGCTTGGTTGGACCGGCAAAGCTCCCTACTGTTACTCCATTTCCCCAAGTATCACATGGCTCCTCACTGACTGGATCCTGCTGTATTTCACTGGTCATGAGGAGGATGTATTTGTCCTCATGGAAGGTGGAATAGTTGGTCGCCTGGTCAATGCTTTTCCTGACTTGTGCTTCTCTTCCCTGTGGGGACAATAGATGGGATGCCGTGCTTGCCTTTCTAAGTGCCGTATTATGTGGGCTGCCACCGGGGCTAGCGGTCATTGTATTATCGGTACTGGCGGTCATTGTATTATCGGTACTGGCGGTCATTGTATTATCGGTACTGGCGGTCATTGTATTATCGGTACTGGCGGTCATTGTATTATTGAGGCTGGCGGTCGTTGTATTATCGGTACTGGAGGTCATTGTATTATCGGGATTGGCGGTCATTGTATTATCGGTACTGGCGGTCATTGTATTATCGGGGTCGGCGGTCGTTGTATTATCGGGGTCGGCGGTCGTTGTATTATCGGGGCCGGCGGTCGTTGTATTATCGGGGCCGGCGGTCGTTGTATTATCGGGGCTGGCGGTCGTTGTATTATCGGGGCTGGCGGTCGTTGTATTATCGGTACTGGCGGTCGTTGTATTATCGGGGCTGGCGGTCGTTGTATTATCGAGTGCAGAGGCCTGAGGCCGATGACAACCCTGGTGCACTCAGCGCAGCCCAATGCAGCCAGCCAGCACAAAGGAAGCTGGGAGTTTGAATTGCGTGTAAGACTCATTAGGGCCATAAAAACATTTATATTCTTCCCCCCGCACCCCTATAATGTGACGGAAGAGATTGAGCAGTGCCCCAGTCACCAATCCTTACTGAAGAGGACACCCAGTAAAGAAAAACAAAATATTTTTCCCCTTTCCCTTTCCTTAGGGTCACACAGTCCTCTTCCTCCTCCTCCTCTGCACTTTGACCCTGCTGCTGATGTAAGAAAATGCTGGTCCCCCATGACCAACCAATCACCCTTCGCTGCTTGCTGGAAGCCGAAATTCAGGCCCAAGGCCTTGTGCGCCCTGCTGATCACAACAACAACTTGGATTTATATAGTAAAAATGTCCCAAGATGCTTCACAGGAGCGATTATCAAACTCAGTTTGACACTGAGCCACATAAGGAGATATTAGGGCAGGTGACCAAAAGCTTAGTCAAAGAGGTAGGTTTTAAGGAGCGTCTTAAAGGAGGAGAGAGGCGGGGGGGGGGGCGTTGTAGGACTGGAGGAGGTTACAGAGATAGGGAGGGGCGAGGCCATGGAGGGATTGGAAATCGAGGTGTAGCCGGACCGGGAGCCAATGTAGGCCAGCGAGCACAGGGGTGATGGGTGAACGGGACTTGGTGCGAGTTAGGACACGGGGCAGCCGAGTTTTGGATGAGCTGAAGTTTAGAGGGTGGAAGGTGGGAGGCCGGCCAGGAGAGCGTTGGAAGAATTTCGCATTAATAATGGTGTGAGGTCAGCATTGCACAGAGTGCCTCAGGCAGTGGGCCTACAGCGATCGCACTATTGGCCCCACCACTCACATATTCTGATGAACAGTGTAATCGTCACTTCATCAACTGTTATTCTTGCCCCTACCAGTGTGTCTACGGTGGTTTTACCTGAGAAGAACGTACTAGGAGGGACTCCAGGTTTATAAACTCAACCAGGCATGTTTCCAGGGAAGCAGGTTACTCTCTCTCACTATTCCTCCTCCCATTCCAGGCCTACATCATGATTCGCAGTCCAGTTTAGTTACAATGCATAAGGCACTGCTGATGTAGACACACTGCTTGCTTTGGCTCCATTCCTGCTGCAGCACGGGGACAATTAAAACTGGCTGAAATTGGAGATTTCGGGGCTCAAAATGCTGTTGGTAGCTTTACCGCCCCATTAAGGCCGATGGCCTGCCTGATACTGCTGCCTACCGCTAGACGGCCAAAGCACCTGCCTGTTCCAGGTGCTCGACTGCTTTTAGTATGTAAACCAGCCTCCTACAGGAGCCTAATTGGCATTTTTGGACCGAGCTGGTTGGAGCCTGCGCTGAGAGTTAGTTCCCTTTCCTGTCCTTATCCGCCATCCCACTCTTCTTCCCCTTCCCATCCCCATCCAAAAGCCCCAAAGTAACCCCATGGTAACCCCATCCTCCACTTCTGTCCCTTTCCCTCCTCTGCCTTTCCACCCCCTCTTCTCTCCCTTCCTTGCCGATCCCCCTCCTCTCTCCCTCTCCTCCTGCCCTGCTCTTTCCCTCATCCCTCCTAAACTTCCCTACTTCATTCTAACTTCCTCATTTTCAACTTGTGTTCCCTGGGATTTGAAACGGTCACCACCGCGAACAATTTGTTTTGTAAGTTTTAAATGGCATTCGACTTCAGATGGGATCTGAATGACAGAATAAAGGGGGGGGATGCCTGAGGGAAGGTCTGGCTGTAATACGAGGCCTAGGGCAGTCGCTGGTTCCACATGAACGGGGTTTGTGTTCTGTCGGTAACGCAGCGTCAGAAGCCTAAACAACCGTCCACTTTTTCAGGATGTGGCGCACACTTCTCAAACAAACTGCGACAAAAGAAAATGTGATGCAGAGCGGGAGGCGATCGACCCCAAAAGACAGTGCGTGAAAGAGGAGCTAAGTAACAGTGCAGAGGAAGTTTTCAACTCTTCTCCCAACTACCGCGCACACAGCCCTACCCTCTGCATAGAAAGCGTCACTTCAGGGGCTGAGGACGATGGAATGCAAGCGGCATCTGTTATTCTGGATACAGTAGGTAAACTGACATTCTTTACATTTTCACAAATATTTTAACACTGTAAATAAATCCATTCTGCTCTTCTTTCCTCCAGTTTTATTTACTTTTGGGTGCATTTTTATGTTCTTCAAGAGAGGAAGAGCTTGCATTTATACCTTTTCATGTCATCAGGATGTCCTAAAGCACTGCACAGCCAATGAGTTAGTTTTGACGAGCAATCTGTCTTGTTATTTGAGTGGGAGCCAATTTGCAGACCGTAAGATCCCACAAACAGCAAGTGAAATAAATGATCAGTTAAGCTGCTTTTGTTGGTGTTGGTTGAGGGGTAGAGGTTGGCCAGGACACTGGAACTCCCTGCTCTTGTTAGAATAGTGTCATGGAATCTTTTACATCCACTGAACAGACGGATGCCAGACAGTTCAATGTGTCCTCCAAAAGATGGCACCTCTGACAATGTGCCGAACTGAAGTGTTGGCCTAGATTATGCGCTGAAGTCCTGGAATGAGGTTTGAACCCACAACCTTCTAACTCAAGCAAGAGTTCTATCACTGAGCCAAGCTGACACGTCGAGCTAATGAGTAGCACTCTTACCTCCGAGTTAGAAATTTGTGTGTTCAAGCCCACCCTCCAGGATTTGAGTACCTAATCCGGTGCAGTGCTGAGGGAATGCTGCAGAGGAGAGTACCGTCTTTCAGATGAGATGTTAAACCGAGGCCCCCTCTGCCTGTTCAGGTGGATGTAAAGGATCCCGCTGTCATGATTCGGCAAAGAGCAGGGAGTTCTCTCCGTGTCCTGGCCAACATTCCTTCCTCAACCAGCACCAATTACAGAATGCTTGGCCATTCAGCTCATTTGATGTATGTGGGACCTTGCTGGTTGCAAATTGACTGCCATGTTTGCCTACAAAACAACAATGCCTGTACTTCAAAAGTACTTAATAAGAACATAGGAATTAGGAGCAGGAGTAGGCTGATCTTCAACCTCAACTCCACTTTCCCGCCCGATCTCCATATCCCTTGATTCCCCTAGAGTCCAAAAATCTATATCTCAGCCTTGAAGACTCAGCATCCACAGCCCTCTGGGGCAGAGAATTCCAAAGATTATCAACCCTCTGAGTGAAGAAATTCCTCCTCATCTCAGTCTTAAATGGCCGACCCCTTATCCTGAGACTATGCCCCCTAGTTCTAGACACTCCAGCCAGGGGAAACAACCTCTCAGCATCTACCCTGTCAATCCCCCTCAGAATCTTGTATGTTTCAATGAGATCACCTCTCATTCTTCTAAACTCCAGAGAGTATAGGCCCATTCTAAACAATCTCTCATCATAGGACAACCCTCTCATCCCAGGGATCAATCTAGTGAACCTTCATTGCACCGCCTCTAAGGCAAGTATGTCCTTCCTCAGATAAGGAGACTAAAACTGTGCCCAGTACTCCAGGTGTGGTCTCACCAAAGCCTTGTACAATTGTAGCAAGACTTCCTTACTCTTGTACTCTAACCCCCTTGCAATAAAGGCCATTTCATAGAGTCACAGAGTCATACGGCACAGAAGGAGGCCATTTGGCCCATCGAGTCCGTGCCGACTCTCTGTAGAGCAATCCAGTCAGTCCCATTCCCTCGCTCTATGCCCGTAGCCCTGCAAGTTTATTTCCCTCAAGTGCCTATCCAGTCTCCCCTTGAAAACATTGAGTGTCTCCGCTTCCACCACTTCCAGCGGCAGCGAGTTCCAGGTCCTCACCACTCGCTGCGTAAAAAAGTTTTTCCTTACATCCCCCCTGTATCTCTTGCCCAAATTTGTTATACTTCATTGTTTGTGAAGTGCTTTGGGCTGTCGGAGGATGTGAAAAACGCTATGTGAATTCCAGCTCTTTCTTTCAGTGTAATATTCTAAAACTGGGGAAAGAGCAGTTTTTTTTGCACCCAACATCAGCATTGAGCACACCAGCTGAAGTACAGAGTGAGCCAGCTTGAAGGGTTCATTCAGTGATCTCAGCTAAAAAGCTGGTGGAACCACTTCGCGAGTGCTGGCTGAGTAATGAGGAGCTGCCCCCATTAGATGTTGCGAGGCCACCTCATGAATCTCCTCTGAATAAGCTTGCTGTGCATCTCAATCCTTGTACAGGGAAGGTGATGAAGGAAGCCCATAGAATATCAAGAAGCAAGCAACCCTTAAAAGGCTCAAAATTAAAGAGATAAAAATTTAGGGGTTAAAATTATGTGAGCCTTTTAAAAGGAGCAAAAATGTGTGTGTGTGTCCTGGCGGGAAGACGAACAGGGGACCTGATGATTCCAGACCCTAAACACTGGGGTCCCAAGTAGCAGGCTGAATGATTTTACTCCTTCCTGCTCTTTATAGAATAATGATGTGGAGATGCCGGTGTTGGACTGGGGTGGACAAATGTGAGAAGTCGCACAACACCAGGTTATAGTCCAACAGTTTTATTTGAAATCACAAGCTTTCGGAGCGGCTGCTCCTTCGTCAGGTGAAGTGAAGAGATGCATATAGGCACAGCATATATAGTCAGAGGACACTGCCAGATGATTACAGTTAATCTTTCTAACTGCCCTTTATCACACCTCGGCAGAGAGATAATCACGGCAATCAAAGGTGTGGATGGTGTCCAAACAGGTCAGTCAGGAAAACATTACATCATTACACGACAACGCAAAATCGTCGAGCAGAAACTGATAGCCAAGTTCCGCACCCATGAGGACGGCCTCAACCAGGATCTTGGGTTCATGTCACGTTACATGTAACCCCACCTGACGTAGAGTCATCCAGACTCGAGTTGTCGTTGGCTTGTTCTCTCTACACAGATGCGGCCGGACCTGCTGTGATTTTCAGCAAAAAAAGTCTTTTGTTTTTCCATACAGACCCCAGCATCTGCCACATTTGACCCCTTGTGACCTCACCTCATTGTCTTTGATGTAATGTTTTCCTGACTGACCTGTTTGGACACCATCCACACCTTTGATTGCCGTGATTATCTCTCTGCCGAGGTGTGATAAAGGGCAGTTAGAAAGATTAACTGTAATCATCTGGCAGTGTTCTCTGACTATATATGCCGAGCCTATATGCATTTCTTCACTTCACCTGACGAAGGAGCAGCGCTCCGAAAGCTTGTGATTTCAAATAAAGCTGTTGGACTATAACCTGGTGTTGTGCGACTTCTCACATTTATAGAATAAGACTTTAATTTACACATCGTCCCCTCACATCGATAATTGTAAAGTGCTTTACACCATCGATTACTTTTTGTAGTGCAATGTTGTTATGTAGTATTTAATTATCTGATCATTTATTCTCTGATATAATTTCATGCAAATTATAAATCAGTGGTAAATTTATGTTTTTTTTTTACACGACTGGTGATGAAATCTGGCAGCTATTGCCAGTGTTGGCAGGTACCAGACACTAGGCCTCGATTTTAACACCCTGATGTGCGGGAGAGGGTCGGTGTGGGGGGGGGGGTGTTTAAAATATCGGAATCCTGCAACCTGACCCCAGCCTGCAGCATTCCGGCCGGCGTAATATTTACGGGAACGATTCAGTCCCTGGACAAGGCTCCTGCTAAAAGTAGGTGGGGGGCCTACTTAAGATTCAGGAGTCACAGCCCAATGATGCCTTTGGTGGTGTGATGTATTTTTAACCTCACCACAGGGGGGCGCCTCACACTGTCTGTTGCCGGGCAGCAGAAACGTGGCTGGCGGGAGGAACTGACTGGCGAGAAGAGGTCCAGGCAAGTTTACAACTTTGCCTGTTTTTTAAGCTTCTTGTTGGGCCAGGAGGAGCAGGAGTCCTGCCCCCAGGCATCACAAGGAAACGGCAATTTCGGCCTCTCCAGCCCTGGCTTTCAGCCGAAGATGCTCAGACCTCCCCCCCCTCCCGACCACGATCGTGCCCGGAGTCTTCCATCTCTCCCTCTGACTGCCGGGGAACGTTCCCACGGGCCCCCGGCCGCAGCCTCTTGCCGCTAGATTCCTACTCCTGCCCGCCGGCCATATTTATTTAATTAAGGCACTACTGTTAAAACTGACAGGGCCACCATGTCCTCGGCCTTGCCGGGTTCTTCTCCCACTACTGGGCTCCCCCGCACCCTTCCCGCCTCCCCATTAAAATCGGAGCCTATGTGTGTACAGTTGTTATTTTGTGATGTATCTGAGCACCCACTCGTACACAATGTCCAATTTTGATCTTCTCTTCCCTCCTTTTCCAGTGGAGCTCATACAAATAGATTCTGAAGATTCCAACTGTGATTAGTCGGAGGGAAAAGTTTTGATGCGGTGCACATGGGCAGATTGGACCAGAGCCACAGACACCAGCTTTGATCAGCAAGCAATGCGAATGTTTGTTAATATATGTCACAAGAAAATAAGAATTAGGAGCAGGTCATACGGCCCCTCGAGCCTGCTCCGCCATTCAATAAGATCATGGCTGATCTTCGACCTCAACTCCACTTTCCCGCCCGATCTCCATATCCCTTGATTCCCCTAGAGTCCAAAAATCTATCGACAGGAAACTCTCGTTTAAACGGCACCTAAATATCCAGAATTCTCTATTACCGGCAAAATTCATACTCCGAAAACAACACCGCAATAACCGGAAATGTTGCCGAGTCCGAGTCTCCCGCGGTGGCCGAGTTAGTCGGGGGGTAGTTCTCCAAACCGCCACTACTCGGCTTCTTGGCGCTGTCGGAAGTCCGAACACCTCAATAACCGGAGTCTGACTCTCCCGCGCCGCCGGGAGTACCCAATTACTGTATACTGCACACTTCTTGATTTTTTTATTTTTGTTTGTTAAAAATAGCCTCGGTAGATAACCCTCTCTGTCATCCGGAAGTTTTAATCAACCGGCACCATCCCGGTCCCATCGGTGCCAGATACCAAAGAGTTTCCTGTATCTCAGCCTTGAATATACTCATTGAATCAGCATTCACAGCCCTCTGGGGCAGAGAATTCCAAAGATTCACAGCCCTCTGAGTGAAGAAATTCCTCCTCACCCCGGTCTTAAATGGCCGACCCCTTATCTTGAGACTGCGACCCCTGGTTCTAGACACTCCAGCCAGGGGAAACAGCCTCTCCGCATCTATAGTGTCAATCTCCCAGAATCTTGCATGTTTCAATGTGATCACCTCTCATTCTTCTAAACTCCAGAGAGTATAGGCCCATTCTACACAATCTCCCCTCATAGGACAACTCTCTCATCATTATGATCTGGAATGCATTGGCTGAAAGGGTGGTGGAAGCAGATTCAATAGTAATTTTCAAAAGGGAATTAGATAAATACTTGAAAAGGAAAAAAATGCAGGGCTATAGGGAAAGAGCAGGGGTGTGGGACTAATTGGAGAGCTCTTTCAAAGAGCCGGCACAGGCACGATGGGCTGAATGGCCTCCTCCTGTGCTGTAAGATTCTGTGGCTCTATGACTTCTTTGAAGCACTGCTTGCAATCTGTTCCAAAATCTTTCAGGTCCAGAAGAACAAGAGGATGACAGACTGCTGCTCTCGGAGCGAGATAAAGCTGTCTATTTACACCAATAAGTAATAATCACTCTTTTGGATACAGATCTATGGGGCAAATTAAGCCTTGCGCCTGAGGATCACAAACCCGGGCTTCACTTCCATAGTGTAGTATGAGACAGGAAAGATTCAGACCAGGAATTTCCTCAGGGCTTCTCCCGAACACCTGCCCTAACTTTGGCGTAAGATCAGCAGAAACTCTGCTTGCATCGCGTAAACGGGCTGTCGGACCATCTTCTGCCGAAGTTAGGGTGGCTGAGCGGGAGAACCCCAGAGGAAATTCACGGCATCTATTTGAACTATGTGCCACTCTGCACTGTGAGAATGCAAAATTCTTTGTATGTGTGGAGACAACTTCACGGCTAGCTTCCTTGTATAAAAATGTATCCGGGCAGAGTCCGACCCTCCTCACATTATAAAATGTATCCGGGCAGAGTCTGATCCTCCCCACATTATAAAATGTATCTGGGCAGAGTCCGACTCTCCCCACATTATAAAATGTATCCGGGCAGAGTCTGATCCTCCCCACATTATAAAATTTATCCGGGCAGAGTCTGATCCTCCCCACATTATAAAATGTATCCGGGCAGAGTCTGATCCTCCCCACATTATAAAGGGATAAAGCCCAGGGACAGACCCAGAAAAACTTAGAGAAATTGGGAATAGGGAGACAGCTACCTGCTCCCTCAGATTCACACTTACCTATACAGGTCTCACGTCTAACATTTTCCCGATTTTGGAGATAATTATTTGAAGATTCTCCAGGCCACATAGATAAATGTCATTATTTTTAACTTTCCAGCTCATTATATTGAGTAATGTCAGTTATGGGAAATGCAATATTTCCCACTCTTTGGACCTATTGTCCGCATCAAGCACTCCCAGGTCAGGTTAAATACAAAGTAAAGCCTCTACACTGTCTCATGAAGTACTCCGAGTCCCAGGCCAGGTACATCACTGGTGAGATGTACAGTAAAGCCCCCACAGCACTATCCTGTGACCTACTCCAAGGCCGGGTACAGTGTGTATTAGATGCAGAGTTTGGCTCCCACTGCAGTGCCCAAGCAAGTGTTTTATGGTTATTGTTGCCGACTGCTCTGCTCAGACCCATCTGTCTGGTACAGTGTCTGTAACAGAGGCATAGGCAATGATGGAGTCATGCACAGATTTCCAACAGGGTCACTGGGTAGTGATTACGAGCAGGGATCCTGGCTGACTTCCCGCTCCCTAGCTGTGAGATATTGTGACCAACTGTAGCACCCCTACTGCCACCCTGGTAACTCGGCGCAGGCTAGCCCTCGAAGCTGAGACCGCCCTGGGAGGAGGGCTCAGCAATCCCAAGAACAGTCTGGGGTGAGAAAAACTCATTTGACCCATCAAAGCCCATCACTCAAACATCCTAACTCCTCCAGGCTACTACCCAATTGCCTTTTGAATGCATTTGATTCTTAACTTTACCTGACAGATTATTCCAAACATTTATCACCATTTCAATAAACTTATTCTTCCGAATATCTGTTTCAGATTTACTCTTCACGCAATTAACTTTTTTGCCATGCAGCCTGGCTTACTTTGAATACCATTTAATATTTTATCGATCTCACTGAGATCCGTTAACCACCTTCTCGTCAGGCTCTGAGGCTTGGATGTCTTTAATTTTTCCTCGTAGTTTATCCCCTTTTCTTGCAGTATCAGCCATGTTGCTGTTCTCTGTACCCTCTGCAATGCATGTACAGCCTTTTTGTGGCAGGGTGACCAGAATTGACATAGTGCTCCATGTTGGAACTGACTAGTGCTTTGAATAGTTTAACCTCAGTTGACGTACTCTGGCGATATAACCCGGCATTCTGCTTGCTTTTTTAAATTGCTTTATCACCTTGACCAGTCAGTCCACCATCAGCTCCTGGCCCCTGATTAAGTCCCTGTGACAATTCAGTCCTATTCGTTGTGTAAGTATGTGGCACATTTTTTGCCCCAAATATTTTGCAGTTATCAATATTAAATTTGATTTGTCTAAATCCTTCCATGTATCGTTTTGCTGGGACCTCTGTCTCTACTGCCGTCCTCATTTCAGTGTTGTCTGCAAATGTGATAAAGCTCACAATCCAGTTGTCTCTGAGAAGCTCACTGAACCACTGTGAAACTCTGCTGTCATTTCAAACTGGGGGAGAAACAGTTTCACAAAGGTTCACATGCCCAATGTGTCCGACCCTGCACTGAGTGTGAGAGCATCAACAGAGGGCCCTGGCTCAGCTCCCCAATCCTGCCCACGCTCGGACATAATATGGGCCGAAAAAACAGGAAAATAACTTAAGAGAGCGGGATGCAGACAAATGCGGAAATGCTGAGTAAGAGATGGTGGTGTTTGAGATGTTAATGTTTCAGAAATGTGCTTTATTAAAATGTTTTTTTAGAAACACTCGGCTTTGTAGATGAATGTTTAATAAATGACCCAACACATTGATTGTGAGATGCTTAAAGCTTGGGCTGCTATATTTATGGTAGAGCGTCAGACCTCATTCACTGACTGCAGTTAAACTTGGTGCAAGGAGCCACGTCCGAGAGAGGATCAACACTCGGGTGTTGACCGATATATTATGCATAGGAGCAAACGTGTGGCTTTCAAGAGCTTGAGGCATGGAGCTGGGTGAGGTATCGAGGACTCTCGATCCAGCGGCCTTAGACACCCACCAGTCCCTAACACAGTAGCAGACGTGAATTAGTAGGCTGCAACAGCTGGAGCTGGGACTGCTCAGTTTTTACAGGGCCTGGGAAGCGCTCTCCGCGAAAGGTCAACTTGGTGGATGTAGCACTCGATTCCTGGGTACAGTGATGATATATGGGGGGTGGGGCTTCTCTTAACGCTCTCAAATTAAAAATGGTGCTGCTAAAGTAAACGTCTCCACAAGGATGAGTGAACAAGTGAATCTTGCTCACTTTCCCTGTAAACAGAGGAGAGTCACTCCTCACCCTCAAGGCACAAGAGGCTGCTCCCAACCCCACAGCCGGAGAGCATTGCTCTACCCGAGCATGAGTGATCATATTTTGGAACAATGTCTCTCCTGGCAGATGGAGCTGGGGCAGGGATTGCTCGCTTTCCTCCACTTTGGGCTAGTTCTTATTTTGTTACTGTCTATTTTCACTGTCAGCAGTACCGTATCAGGGAAGTCTAAAAACATTACAGAATGCTGTAACTGATCTGCTGTAATAGGAGATATTATGCCTTCCTATAACAAGGGATTGTGGGACAGTCCTTCATCATCTGGTCACAGCAGAGAGTGAACACTTCAATTTGAGATGAAGCAGGTGTCTGTACAACTAAGCAAAACAATTGTGACAGATCATTCCAGCGCTCTCCTGTCCGGCCTCCCATCCACCACTCTCCATAAATTTGAGCTCATCCGAAACTCTGCTGCCCGTATCCTAACTCACACCCAGTCCCGGTCACCCATCACCCCTGTGCTCTCTGACCTACATTGGCTCCCAGTCCGGCAATGCCTCGATTTAAAAATTCTTACCCTTATGTTCAAATCCCTCCATGGCCTCGCCCCACCCTATCGCTGTAACTTCCTCCAGCCTTACAACCCTCCGAGATATCTGCACTTCTCCAATTCCGGTCTCTTGAGCATCCCGATTTCTTTGCTCCACCATTGGCGGCCGTGCCTTCAGCTGTCGGGGCCCTAAGCTCTGGAATTCCCTCCCTAAACCTTTCCGCCTCCTTTAAGACGCTCCTTAAAACCTACCTCTTTGACCAAGCTTTTGGTCACCTGTCCTAATATCTCCTTATGTGGCTCGGTGTCAAATTTTATCTGATGACGCTCCTGTGAAGCACCTTGGGACATTTTACTACATTAAAGGCGCTATATAAATGCACGTTGTTGTCACTCTCCAGTTTTCTGACGCTTCCTTTCCACCAAGTTTTGGAAAATGATAGTTATTTAAATTTAAGTGGCTAATTTACCACTATTTCTCTTTGAAAAGTAACCTCCACAAACTATAGCAATCCCAATATCCACCTCATCTGTTAAAACTGACAGGGTACTAATTTAGTACCTTTGGCATGCTTTCACTACCCACTACAGGCTGTCATAATTTTAGGCTTTTACGCAGGATAATCTAGCGGGGCTTCAGTGTCACTGACAACTTACCTGATGTTCCCTACAATCCAGAGTGTATTTACCTATCCAATATCAAAGCAAATGATAGCAAGACCTAGGGATCAAACAGAGAACCGACTGGAATGTAGCAGCTGGCACCATGTGATTCCTCTCTCCAAAAGAGACAAAGCAGCCCGCTTGATTGGCACCCCATCCACCACCTTAAACATTCACTCCCTCCACCACCGGCGTACCGTGGCTGCAGTGTGTACCATCTACAAGATGCACTGCAGCAACTCGCCAGGGCTTCTTTGGCAGCACCTCCCAAACCCGCGACCTCTTCCACCTAGAAGGACAAGGGCAGCAGGCACATGGGAACACCACCACCTCCAAGTTCCCCTCCAAGTCACACACCATCCTGACTTGGAAATTTATCGCCGTTCCTTCATCATCGCTGGATCAAAATTCTGGAACTCCTTAACAGCACTGTGGGAGTGCCTTCACCACATGGACTGCAGCGGTTCGAGAAGGCGGCTCACCACCACCTTCTCAAGGGCAACTAGGGATGGGCAATAAATGCTGGCCTTGCTAGCGACGCCCACACCCTGTGAATTAATAAAAATAAAGACTGAATATCCACTCTATTGGTGCAAGGTTCAGGCTATAAACCAATAGACAATTTATTTAACACAAAACAGGTAAATAAACAGAATTCAGGGCAAGTTACAGTAATTACAAACTTTACTATTCTCTTTGATTCACATCAAAACAATAAAGATGCTTCTTTGAACTATCTTTCAACTCAACCAAATCGCTGAAAATGGTTGCTCACTTCTTACATGGTGAAACACTACCACAAAGTCACTGAGGATCATTAAGGTGCAGGATGACAGTTCTTTGGTCTGAAACCAGCTGTGTATTTGTGGAGTGTTAGCCGATTCCTGTTTATTTACTATGGTTCACATGTGAAGTTCTGATGGCCACAAGGCTTCTAGCTCTTTTCCACCGAGAAGGTATGAAAATGTTTTCCCATCAAACAGTCAGTCAGTCAGTTGCTTGATCCAGGAGCGAACATCGCAGTGGCTTATCCAGTGTGTGTCCCCTGCAGTGGCCAGGAAGGATTCTGGTGTAAAGAAGACTAATGCTGCAGTGATCTTCACACTTACAGAAAGAGCCATACCAGCCATTGAAGCTGTCTGTAAGTCAGAGGCACTGACCAAGGTGTGCCACCCACTTGCTGCAATCAGCAGCTAGTGGCATAGCTTGGTCAGTGCTTCGAGAGAGAAACAGAGCTGCTAAAGAGAGGTGGCCGCTGATATATCCAGGTAGGTGCTTGTAAACACGGGTCCCTGAACATTGGTGGGTGTGAACATAATGCCTGAGGTATTGGTGGCCCTCTAGATGGTGTTCTCTCATTTTGTCCTTTGTTAGTTGGGTATCTCTTATCCTTAGAAACCCACCACCAACGGGGAAAAAAATTCAGTACCTTAGCACCTCCTTAAAGGGGCGCTGATGCAGTTGCGCCGGGGCGAGGTGAATCCAGCGCTGCATGCCAAATCCAGACCCCCCGTTGCGCCGCCGGTACGAGATACCGCCGGGGACTTTAACGCCAGGCAGATCGTGACGTCAGTGAGCGTCCGATCTGTGAAATTGATTGTCGCCACCTACCTTAGCGCCTCGACCAAACAGCGACAGGGAGAGCTGGCATCAAGCAGCAGAAGCCGGCTCCAGGGACGTTATTTAAAGGGATCATGAGGAATGACTCGCAGCTGTCAGGTTAGTGGAGTTTCAGTGCTTTCTTGTCAGTTTCACATACTCCAACAGTTTAATTCAATAATTTAAAGGTTATTTTGCATCAGAAGTGTTGTGGTAACTAAAAAGTAGTCACATTTATTCTTTAAAAAATCAAACCGCTCCACTTGGCTTACATTAATGGGGGCTGTAATGGCAGTTCACCTCGCTCTCCAGGATCTACGGTGGAGGGAGCGGAGGCAGCGAGAAAGAGTGGAACGTGTGGCCAGAGGAAGGAGGAGGGACACCAGGGCTCTCAACAGGAGGCCTTACCCTCCGAGGATATTCCGAGAGCACTTCTCCTACCTCCAATTAAGCGAGGAGCAGTGTATTAGAAGGCTCCACTTCACCAAGAAGGTGGACACAGAACTCTGCCACATCCTGCAACCAGACCTCCAGCCTCAGACCAGGGCGACCACGGCTCTCCCAGTGGCAGTCAAGGTCACCGTTGCCCTCAATTTCTTCGTCAGCAGATCCTTCCAGTCTGCAACAGGAGACATAGCTAACATCTCGCAGTTCGCCATCCATCGCTGCATCCGGGAGATCACAGAGGCTCTCTACAGCAGGAGAAGGGACTACATTTCCTTCCCCATCACCAGGGAGAAGCAGGACGAGCGTGCATGTGGCTTTGCCAGGATAGCGGGATTCCCCATGGTGCAGGGCGCCATTGACTGCACCCACATGGCTTTGCGGGCACCGCATAACAATTCTGAGATCTTCCATAACTGCAAAGGCTACCACTCACTTAATGTGTAGTTGGTGTGCAACCACAGACAGCAAATCCTCAATGTGAATGCTCAGTATCCTGGTAGCAGCCACGATGCCTTCATCCTGCGCCAGACTGGTGTGCCAGCACTCTTCCAGCCACCACATCAAGCTCGCGGCTGGCTGGTCAGAGGCAAGGGCTATCATGACTCCCCTCCGCAACCCCAACACTCCTGCCCAGCAGTCATATAATGAGAACCATACTGCCACCAGGAACATCATCGAGCAGACCATCGGCCTACTGAAGCAACGGTTCCGCTGCCTTGACCGCTCGGGAGGAGCCCTCCAGTACTCGCCGGAGCGGGCGTCCCACTTCGTGGTGGTCTGCTGCATGCTCCACAACTTGGCCATCATGAGGGCCCAGCCCTTGCCACCAGGGATTGTGGGACAACCTCAGGAGGAGGACGAGGAGGAGGAAGATGAAGAGGAAGAGGAGGAGGACGAGGAGGAGGAGGAACAGGAGCGAGGGAGGAGGCAGCCACTCAATCGGTCTTCCAGAAAGATGATCCGTGATCGCCTCATCAGACTGAATGAATTAAACCCCAGATCCCCGTTACTCATCACATCCCCATCATTCCATCCCTGTCGCAGGCCATGTCACAGCGCAAAGCTGAAATGAGACACACCACAAAAGAATCCAAACTCAATTAATAAATTTATCAATAATCAGTGAACACATATTTACAACAAAAATATGAACTATTCACCCTTGTGCAATGTAGGTGTTTTTGCGTGCCCCGTGTTTCTATGACTCTCCCTTGAGTCGACCCGTGCCACAAAAACTCCCTGGTTTGGGTTGTATCCCTTGGACGGTAGGAGCTTTTGCCAATAGTCCCTGTCCAGCCCGTCGATTAGCGGGTAATCCCACAGAGAGAGAGAGACCAAGGCCAGATAGGTCTTCTTCTATGCCCGGTGTGCAGCGTCCCCAGCGGGATTACTGTGTAACCTGGCCGTGACCGGATGCCACCGGGTTGGTCTTCCGAATTATACCGCCAACCACAAGCCCCACAACCCCCAAGTTCGGACCCAAGGAGTTACTATGGATAGATTATAAATGATTCAGACAAAACGAAACGGTTCAGGTTGGTCAAAGATCGATTCCTTTTATTACACTCACAAAAACGACAATCCCTTCTCCTCTCGCTTACGGCAGAACGAGTAGGTGACCGTGGACACTAGCTTATAACCTTAGACTAAAATACCCACCCTGTTGGTTTTACGCCGAACCAACCCCTTCCCAGAATCTAAGCCTAGATAAGGGAAAAACCCTTCTAACTAAACCCCTCTCCTTGTTTGGTCAGAACCCACACTTGGAAGCCCCCTCACACACACACACGTGCTAGTCTGCGTCTTGGACACTTGCAGTTCCTCAGCAGCAAAACATGCGGGCGGTCCTGGGGATTTCTAGAGGTGTATGCTGGATATAATTACCATCCCTTGTCGTTGATTCACGCGGTCCCGGCTCCGTTCGACTCCAGAGACAAAACCGTGCCTAACAGAGGCATGCGATGAGGCCTAGAGAGTTACGTTCAGGCGGTACGACGAGGCACTCACTTCGGGCGTTCGTGGAGAGTTGGCGGACGCGTAGTTACACGGAGAACCCCGTTACAGATGGTAGAGAAAAGCAAGCAAGCAACAGCCAAAAAAAAAGCCCTGCATCCCCAAAGTTCAGAGGTCGCACAACAGCAGGTTATAGTCCAACAGTTTTATTTTAAATCACAAGCTTTCGGAGTTACAACTCCTTCGTCGGGTGAAGGAGACTTCACCCGACGAAGGAGTTGTAACTCTGAAAGCTTGTGATTTAAAATAAAACTGTTGGACTATAACCTGGTGTTGTGCGACCTCTCAATTTTGTCCACACCAGTCCAACACCGGCATCTCCGCATCATCCCCAAAGTTCAGCATGTTTATACCTCGTGCAATACACAAAACTGGCTGGGCGATTCCTGGTTACCATGGTCGCAGAGATGCTAGTTGGTTTACCTGGTGATGTCTCTTGTCCTGGATTGGTCATCTTGAAGAAAACAATGTTAGGCCATTATTGTAGATGAGCAGTACTCGAAGTGCTAACTGTTGGTTAAGTTCTTGACTGCTCCTTCATTGAAAGAGTCCAGAGGTGTTACTTTTGGCCTCCAAACCTCATTGTCCATCCAGACATCCCGGCTCCATGGACAAAAGGTGTTTTTCCCCAAATCTCACAAGTTCGAATATGAAAAGGCTCCTGCCTTTCATGACGTCAGCGTTGAGACAGGTCCCATGGCAACCCAAAAGACACCTGAGGAAGGGGCGATCGATAGCTCCGAAAGCTTGTGATTTCAAATAAAACTGTTGGACTATAACCTGGTGTTGTGCGACCTCCCAAAAGACAGACAGTTCCTGCTATCTTCACAGAAATCAACAGGCAGTCCCTTTTAAAGTCCAAAAATCCAAACTCCATTTTTAAAACGCAGCCCACGTGCGTCTCCATTTTAAAAGTCCAAAAATCCTTCAGGCTCATGCACCCACTGATGTTGACACCAGCCAAACCCTACAGCAATCCCTTAGTGCCTGTCGTTACTGTGCCTTTGCCTACTCTAGTGCTCCTACAAAGTGTTGGCCCAGTGGCTGCAGCAGGGCTGGTGGAAGGCTGCTGAGTGTCTGTGCGGGAGACTTCAGATGGCCTTGCAGGATGCCCTCGACCAGCTCTGGGCCTGGAATGCCCGGCTGTAGACTGCACCACCTCAGCATGGGCGGCAGCAGTCTGGGCTGGCTGGATGACAGGCAGCGACAAGGGCAGCGGCGGAGTGGCAGTGGTGGGAGCAGGAATGCTGTCAACCTGAGAGAGGACAGCAGGTTCCTGCTCCACTGACCCACTGCCACTCCCCCGGGGCAGCACCTCAGCATCCCTAGCAATCTGTTGGAGCACAGATAGCTGGCCTGCTGCCACACCATGAAAGCCCCAGTCGACTGTGGTAGAGCAGCCACGATGGCAGCAGTCAGAGCTTGCGTGGCATCAAGCTGAGACTGCATGAGAGCAATCTGAGATTGGATGCCACCAAGCATAGACTGCATTCCAGCACTAAGACATTGCGTCGCTTCCACCTGTGCTTCAATGGAAGCTGCGAGATTGCCCATCACACACGGCATCAGGTCTGGGTCGCCACGGTCTCTCTGGGAGTCTACTATCCTTTGCAGACTGGAAATGATGGGCTCCATAGTGTGCGCGAAGCCTTGTTCAATGTTGGAGGCAGACTCCTCCACGCTCCTTATCATTGCCGAGAGGCTCTCGGGCACCCATGCCATTGCACCTATCATCTCCATGTGTATGCCCATCACCCTTCTTCTAAACGCCTCCACATCGAGGTCCTCATCTGAGTCCTGTGCAGTAGAACTCGCATACGAACTAACCCTCCGGGGAGCTGGCCCCCGAACTACCCTTTCCCCCGGCCTTGCTGCAGCCCGCTCGTTCTCGGTACATCACCCTGTGCAGATCCCACTACTATACTAGCCTCTAAAGAATGCGTAGTGCCAGTATCTGAGCTGGTGTCTGCGGGTGAGACATGCAGTGACGCGGTGTGTTCTTCCTCCTCCTCTTCTCCCGCCTCGCTCTCTACGGTGCCCTCAGGGACAGGCTGCTCAGGTGTTTGCTGATTATCTGAAAGCATAAAGTCACAAGAGTCAGGTTAAGGTGAGGGGAGTGGGGCAAGAAGGGAGAAATGGATGCATACAGCATGATTAGCCGGAAATTGCAAAACGCTTGTGGGGTGAGGGGAAGTGGGATGTAAGGAGGAGTAGGGATGAACATACCGTTGTTGTCCCCAAGGGGGTCAATGTCGCCGGTGGCCACTGCGCCCACCACCTGGCACCCAATAATCTGCAGCACGCTATTCTCCAGCGCAGACAGTGGTTGGGTGTCGGCTTGTCCCTGCCTGTGCGCTCCTATTGTGAGCCACCTTGGCCTGCAAGAGAAAGGAAAGTGTGTGAGTGAGTGTGGAGCAATGTGTTTGGGTGATGTGCCTGCCATTGTTGAATAGCTGTCATTGTGTGCAAGGTGTGAGATGTGGGTGTGAGTGTTGGTAGGTAGAGATTATTGCTGGGTGAGTGCTGGGGGTGTGGTATTTTGGGCAGTGTGTGAAGATTCTGACTCAGATGGTGGAATGTATCATTTGTTGAAGCCCTCACTCACCCTGACCACCCGAGTGAGGTCATTAAATTTCTTCCTGCACTGTGTGTGGGTCCTCGGGACCACAGTGCTGCCCGAGACGTGCTGCACTGCCTCCCTCCACATGTTGCGGAAGACTTGCGGTGAGGGCCTCCTGTCACTTGCCGGGTAGAGCACCGCCCTCCGTCTCTCCACAGCGAACACCAACGCTTCCAATGCTTGATCAAAGAATCTGTGGGCTCTCTCCCTGGGGCGTGGATCTGCCATAAGTACAGCCGGTTCAGTCCTCCGGCTCCTTCTCCTTGACCTGCTGAGGCAGCTGCACAGCCAGCAATGCTGAGAATGAGGTTCTGCAGCATCAATGGTCCTCCCCTTTAAGAGCTGGAAAAAGCCTGTGGGAATGATGACTTGCGATTAGACTGTATGAGATTGGTCCACCCTTTGAGTGTACTCTTTTTGTTTGGGTACCAAATCACAAACTGTAAATCAATAAAACTTTAAATGAAACTTAACAACACAAATTAAAATTTGGTTGCCCGGGGTGACGATGCACTCCAGTCCCCGCGGCGCCCACCGGTCGTGGAAAAACTCAAGCGTGCCGGCGGACACCGCGTGCTCCATCTCCAGGGCCACCCGGGCGCGAACATGGCCGCGGAAGAGAGGCAGGCAATCGGGCCGAACGACCCCCTCGACCGCCCGCTGCCTGGACCAATTAATGGTTTTTTTAGCCAGGCCCAGGAGCAGTCCTACGAGGAGGTCCCCCGACCTGCCCGCTCCCCTCCGCACCGGGTGACCGTAGATCAGGAGCGTGGAGCTGAAGTGCAACCAAAAATTGAGGAGCAGCCCCTTCAAATAATGAAAGAGGGGCTGCAACCTCTCACATTCAATATAAATGTGGAAGACGGACTCCTCCAGACCGCAAAAATGGCAAGCAACCCTTTGAGTGTACTCTTTTATTGGGTACCAAATCAAAAAACTGTAACTCAATAAAGCTTTAAATAAACCTTAACAACTCAAATTAAAATTTGGTAGCCCGGGGTGACGATGCACTCCAGTCCCCGCGGCGCCCACCGGCCGCGGAAAAACTCAAGCGTGCCGGCGGACACCGCGTGCTCCATCTCCAGGGCCACCCGGGCGCGAACATGGCCGCGGAAGAGAGGCAGGCAATCGGGCCGAACGACCCCCTCGACCGCCCGCTGCCTGGACCAATTAATGGCTTTTTTAGCCAGGCCCAGGAGCAGTCCTACAAGGAGGTCCTCCGACCTGCCCGCTCCCCTCCGCACCGGGTGACCGTAGATCAGGAGCGTGGGGCTGAAGTGCAACCAGAAATTGAGGAGCAGCCCCTTCAAGTAATGAAAGAGGGGCTGCAACCTCTCACACTCTATGTATATATGTGAAACACGGACTCCTCCAGGCCGCAAAAATGGCAAGCAACCCTTTGAGTGTAACGCCAGTGAGCTTGGGCTTTAAGGCTTGAATTAGGACTCCAAACATTTCTTTGAGCAGTGAGAATGAATTTTGCGTGCAGTCTAAAGCATTAGCGGCTGGCGCTGAAAGGATATTTACTAGTCTTAGCCCCTTTGGGGCTATCCCGGATCAGGCCTATTTCTCAGATGTCCACTTTCAACTAAAGTTTGAGGTAGCTGAATCCTAAAGACGCTTAACTGGGTCTAAAGGTCCAGGCTATCTCTCCCTAAAGGAAAGGAGCAACCCGAGAATGTTACCGTCCTCCAGATAGCACTTTTAATAAGTTTAGCCAGACTGTAACGACCCGGATATAATGAGGGTCCGGAGATCTCCTTCAGAAATGTACCTCTCCACCAAAGAGTGTACAGAGATTGAGTTCGTGAGTTATTGATACAGAAGACTTATGTGAGACAATTCTAAAAATATATAGAGATTTATTAAAAGAACAATTTACAGTTGGTGAATCAATCAATCGCAATGTTAACAGTTCTAAAAAGAGAAAAAATACGATCTTTTTAACAGAGAATCTTACTTTTAAATCTTAACTTCGCTACAGTATTACAGTTCTTAAAATTTTCTATACAGGTTATCTATCAATATCAAATTACCTTCGATCCCTGAAGTATAAAGAGCGGAAGACCACAGAGCCGCCTCTGAGTTCGAGAATCGATTAAAGCGAGTCTGATATCCCATTTGAGACTTCAATATTTATACCCTTTTTCAGTTGTATCCCTTAAGGTTTTTGCTGATCCAAGTTAATTATCACTATTCATCTTTCTGCTGACCTCTGCAATTCTTACTGCTACATTGGCAATAGTTATTGGGAGTTTTTACCATATGGGTGTGAAGGCAGATGTCCCTTATTTCATGTGTCATCTTTACGAGGGCAGATGTTCCTTATCTTATGGGCCACCTTTAAGAGGTTTAATTTAAATCACTTATCCAGGGTTGACCATTGTTCTGTTCCCAAAAGGCCAGCCACTCGGAGCCACCCATTCTTCTGTTTCAATAAGCTTTGGAGTTTCAAAGCTTTGACAACGCTCGATCAGCTCCGATGGACGGGTCACATTGTCCGCATACCCGATATGAGACTCCCAAAACAAGCGCTCTACTCGGAGCTCCGGCACGGCAAGAGAGCCCCAGGTGGCAGAGGAAACACTTCAAGGACACCCTCAAAGCCTCCTTGAAAAAGTGCAACATCCCCACCGACACCTGGGAATCCCTGGCCCAAGACCGCACAAAGTGGAGGAGAAGCATCCGGGAAGGCGTCGAACACCTCGAGTCTCTTCGCCGGGAGCAAGCGGAAGCCAAGCGCAGGCAGTGCAAGGAGCGCACCCCACCCACCCACCCCTTCAACCACCGTCTGCCCCACCTGTGACAGAGACTGTAGGTCCCGCATTGGACTGATCAGTCACCTGAGAACTCATTTTTAATGTGGAAGCAAGTCATCCTCGGTCCCGAGGGACTGCCTAAGAAAAAGAAGAAGTTTCAATAAGGTTATTTATTCAGGGTCAACAACTTGTCCTATTTCAATAGCCAGAATTCTTTCATAGCTATTTCATAGTTAGGTTTCTAAATTTCCAAACCCAGTTTGTCATGTTTTAAAGAATTTATAAGGTAGAGTTCCTTATAAGGTTCTCTTCAGGGGCAACCACTGTCTTATCTCAACAAGGCCAGAATTCTTTCATAAGATAGTGTATTTTTCTAAAAAGGCTATATAGTATATTTTTCTAAAAAGGTTATATAGTATATTCCTTCACAGCGCTAATTCGCCAACTTTTCTAATTATACTGCCCATTCCTGGGCTCCAATGAATTTCTAGGCCACTGTCTCTACATCAATCTGAATACCTGTAGGGTTTCTGTTTGCCGAATATGGAGTGCATACTCTCTCCCTATAAGGATACATTCCACTTACCGAAGTCCAGACAGCTTAGCTTAGCAAGTACTAAGTGTGTGCAAAAGTACCAGAGCGTGGCAGGGGGGTCTAGAACTCACTGCCTGAAAGGGTGGTAGAGGCAGAGACCCTCATCACATTTAAAAAGTACTTCGGTCTGCACTTGAAGTGCCGTAATCTACAGGGCTACGGACCAAGAGCTGGAAAGTGGGGTTAGAAAAGAAAGACTTGCACTTCTATAGCGCCTTTCACGACCACCGGACATCTCAAAGCACTTTACAGTCAATGAGGTACTTTTGAAGTGCAGTCACTGTTGTAATGAGGGACACGCGGCAGACAATTTGCGCACAGCAAGCTCCCACAAACAGCAATGTGATAATGACCAGATAATCTGTTTTTGTTATGTTGGTTGAGGGATAAATATTGGCCAGGACACTGGGGATAACTCCCCTGCTCTTCTTCGAAATAGTGCCATGGGATCTTTTACGTCCACCTGAGAGAGCAGATGGGGCCTCGGTTTAACATCTCATCCGAAAGACAGCACCTCCGACAGTGCAGCGCTCCCTCAGCACTGCACTGGAGTGTCAGCCTAGACTTTATGTGCTCAAGTCCCGGGAGTGGGACTTGAACCCACAACCTTCTGACTCAGAGGCGAGTGTGCTACCCACTGAGCCACAGATGACACAGGGTGAATAGCCCTTTGTCGGCCGGCACCGACCAGATGGGCCGAATGGCCTCCTTCTGTGCTGTAAATTTCTATAATTCTATGATACCACCAAGAATTTAACCGGTTTAAACTGTGTGCCACTGCTTGCCCCGCTAGGACCACCCTATCCACTGGAGCATTGGCTTGCAGGAATATCTGGAGCTGAGAAGAAGAATCCTAGTCCCTCATGAAAGGTCTACACCTCCAGGTTCCATTTGTGACATAAGCTGGCTGGTCAATCATTAATAGTGATTCTAACGAAAGGTCACAGACCTGAAACGTTAACTCTGTTTCTCTCTTCACAGATGCTGCCTGACCTGCTGAGTATTACCCGCATTTTCTGTTTATATTTCAGATTTCCAGCATCCACAGTATTTTGCCTTTGAATCATTAATCGTGCCCTGGTTCAGGTATGGGGGTACTGGGGATTAAATTGGAAACCCCCCAAAAATGGGCATGGGGATTGCGGTGCACGATTAACCCAAGCCCATTCCTTGCATTGCATGCAGCACGTTAAATTCATGTTGCCTGCTGTTTTAAACGATTTGTGTGTGCAGCCCATGCTACTGGTGCTGTTCCTTGGCTGAACGATCAGCAGGGGGCCCGATATTGCGAGTGGCTAGTGCTACTTAAAGGCAGCCTGCACCTCTTAAAGGGGAGGTGCATTGTGGCTGCAAGAAGTGGTGGGAGCTTTTTCAAAACTGAATCTGTGCTGTGATACTTTGAGCAATGGCTGAATACCAAGGTTTTCAGACATTGTACTGGAGGTCCTGGTGGAAAAGGTGGAAAGAAGGAGTGACATCCTGTATCCGCAGGGGTGCAGGAGGCCCTCCAGACAGATGCTCAGAAGGCAGTGGAAACAAGTCGTGGCAGAGGTCAATGTCAGGAATGTTGCTCCAAGAACATGGATGCAGTGCAGGAAGAAGTTTAATGATCTGACACAAGTTGTCAAGGTCAGTGAGTTCATCTTCAAATGGCACATCCTATTAACTGAACCACCAGCCTCAGCCACTGCTCAATTCACTACATCCCCATCACCCATCTATCAACAATCTCTATCAATCAGTACTCAACCCTACAATTCATATGTTTTACCTCACCCTCACACACTTAGCACTATTGCAAACCTCACACCCACAACTTACAGCTTACACACACTGGCAGCTATTTAACCAGGAAAGCCACATCATGTAAACATATTGCAGGACACTCACTGACACACTTCTCTTTTTCTTGCAGGAGAAGATGGCACATAACCGCAGGCAGCAGCAAAGAATTGGAGGAGGACAAGCGCGCCTGCATGTTTTAACCCCCGTGGAGGAGACAGTGCTGGCCATCATGGGAAGGGGCATCGTTGAGGCCTTGGCCACTGGTGGGGCTGAAGCGATTGATGATGAGGGTATCTGCAGACCTAATCCTCCTTCTCTCATCCCACTTCTCCCTCATCCCTCAATCTCTTCTACCTTAGAAGCTGCAGATGGTGTAAGCACATACTTCTTACTTTCTCCTCTCCCCTCACCACAACCCTTGTTCCTTTTTCATTTCAGGTACCCAAGAACTGGAACCTTCCCAGTCAGTGGAGGAAGAGGAAACAGACAGTGAAGATGAAGCGACACCGTCACTCTATCTTACACTTGCAGCCACCAGTTCAGACACTGACACTGCGCGTATTTTAAAGGCTAGGATAGAGGCGGGATCTGCACATGGTGGGATACCGGGCACAAGTGTGCAGGAGCCGGGGCGGGGGAATGGATAGCGCAGGTGCCAGCTCACCAGAGGGTGAGATTGCACACTAGTTCTGCTGCAGAGGACTCAGATGAGGACTTCGATGGGCCAGGCTACAGAAGAAGGCTGATGGGTGTACATAACCAAATGCTTGGTGCACTGGAAAGCCTGCCAGAAAGCCTGCGCTCAATGTCAAGGAGCATGGAGGAGTCAGGCACCAACATGGCACAGGGCTTTGTGCAGAGCTTAGAGCCCATCCTTTCCAACATGGAACGGGTGGACACCTCCATCAGTACACCTGTGGAACCCACCATGATGCAGTGTAGAGCCCGGGCAGAAAGGGGCTATCTACATTGTATCCACACTTCCTCTTCGTGTTCCTCCACTTCCTGATGTATTTTCTCCTTCTCCTCCTCGTGCTCCTGCTCCTCAGCTTCTCGCCTGATAGGTGGATGCAAGGGCTGTTCCTTCATAATGTCCAGGTTGGGCAGAATACTACCACAAATCTTGATACCCGCTCAGCTGAGTACTGGAGGGCTCCTCCAGAGCAGTCCAAGCAGCGGAAGTGTCATTTGAGGACACCGATAGTGTGCTCTATAATGTTCCTTCCCTTGTCACCCAGTAGCCAGCCTTGGACTTGCTGTGGTGGATCAAATACAGCTGGCACAGAGGACTGCACAGAATGAAAGAATCGTGACTACCACCAGGATAATGGGCATTCACCTGCATGATGCGCTGCCTGAGGTCACACACAAGCTGGACGTTGAGGGAGTGGAATCCCTTTCTGTTCAGGAAAATGGTAGAGTTGACATGAGGTGCACGGAAGGCAATGTGCGTGCTGTCAATGGCACCCTGCACCATGGGGAAGCCTGCAGCCCGAGCAAACTCTCGTGCTCGCTCCGCCTGCTTGTCTCTGGCAAAAGGGAATGAGATGAAGCTGTCTCTCTGTGTCCTCAATGACCTCCCTTATGCAGCAGTGCACTGCAAACTGCGAGATGTTGCTTATATCTCCTGGAAGGAGCCAGACGCATAAAAGTTAATCGCCGTAGTCACCTTCACAGCCACTGGCAATGCAGTCCTTGCCCTGCTCTGAGGCTGCAGTTGTGGCTGCAGCAGTTGGCAGATTTCAGTCACAGCCTCTTTAGTGAAGTGAAGACATCTCAAGTGTTGGTCCTCACTGAAGTTTAGGTAAGAAAATTTCACCCTAAAGACCCTTGGTGGATATGGCCTCTTGCTGAGAGCCCTTCTCCCCCTCCTCCTCCTCCCTCTTCTAGCAGCTTGTCCTGCTCTGCGTAGCCTCTCTTCATTCTCCCAGTCATGCTCAATTCCCAGAGGAAGCCCTACCAGGCCACCCATGTTATGAAGCAACTTCTTTCAGCACAAGCTTTTAAATCAACAAAGAAGTACTTCAGCACCAGCCAGACCGCTCTCTGTAGACTATTCAAACTTTAGACAAGTATAGGAAAGCTCCAAAAATGTGTGCAATTGCACCAGCAGCCAGAAGAAATAATCCAGCAACTAACCCGTAAGTAGTTCATGACCCCTTTAAGTATCGCTGGTGGGGGGGTCCTTCATGCCCTTTAATGTCATGTTCAGCTGTGCGAGATTAAGACAGGGCGTAGGTTGGAGTGTGGAGTTCGAAAATGGCAGTGCTGGGGTCAAAACAGTGTTGTACATCGATTGATGTCATAATCTGCCTGCTCTACATCCTGCTGGCTTTCGCTCGGTGAGCGCGCGCAAACCCCTTTAGCAAGATGGCATCGGAAGTGTGCCCGCGCATTTCGGACATCATTTTCGAGCGTTAGGAGGCCCCATAGCACCTAAAAAGCGGGTGCTACACAGCCCAATTTCGCCCCCCCCCCCCCCCCACTGTGTCTTACAATGGGTGTTGAAGTGGCCCCGGGAAGGATGGGCATTTGTTCCAAGGAGGACAGTAACTAGTCCCAAGGATCCTCACTTGTCTCCTCGTCCAATTCACCCAGCATCAAGGAAATACCCAAAAGGCATTCCCAGCCTCCAAAATGTGTTGACTGCAGAAAAGTGCATCTTTACCAAATTTGGAATGTCAGTAACAATATGGAGGAGATGATGTGGAGATGCCGGCGTTGGACTGGGGTGGACAAAAATGAGAAGTCGCACAACACCAGGTTATAGTCCAACAGATTTATTTAATTTTACAAGCTTTCGGAGCTGTTCGCTCCTTCCTCAGGTAGGTTAGCAGTGAGAGAATCTCCCAGAATTCACAATTTAAACACAGTGTGTCTTTGATGTAGGGAAAGATTTGAATAGATTTTGTCTGTGTTTAAATTGTGAATTCTGGGAGATTCTCTCACTGCTAACCTACCTGAGGAAGGAGCGAACAGCTCCGAAAGCTTGTAAAATTAAATAAATCTGTTGGACTATAACCTGGTGTTGTGCGACTTCTCAATATGGAGGAGAAACAAGGACGCAGAATGTACATCAGCAGAGAAATGCCCAGCCAGCCCCAGATCCAAACGCCCTCCTCTCACTTTTCCATTTCACAGCCACGCAGCGCTGGACCCCGCCCACTGGCACGCGAGACTCCGCCCACTGGCACTCGGAACTCCGCCCACTGGCACTCGGAACTCCGCCCACAGGAACTCGGGACCCCGCCCACAGGAGCTCGAGACTCCGCCCACAGGAGCTCGGGACCCCGCCCACAGGAGCTCGAGACTCCGCCCACTGGAGCTCGGAACTCCGCCCACTGACACTCGGGACCCCGCCCACTGGCACTAGAGACTCCGCCCACTAGTGCTTGTGACTCCGCCCACTGGAGGGCGTTCTCGCGATGAGTTTGCTGGCCGTGCGAGGTGATTGGTTGTTGCTCTTGGACTGGCAGCCAGTCGGCGGGCGGCTTGTTGTGCTGTGGGGCCAGCCCCATGGAAACGGAGCCGGGGGACCTCGGCCGCTCGGGTCCCGCAGTGAGGCCGGCGCCGGTGTAGTTGTGAGGAGCCGAGAGCAGCGGCCCGGCTCGCTGTTGCTCCCGTCCGCCGCGGCCGTTGTGCTCGGGCCCGGCTGTGCGGCTCCGGCCTCCCGGGCCGAGCTGGTGCCGCCGCGTCCCTGTCCCTGTCGCTGTGGCTGGGTTTGTGAAGCGCGGGCCCTGCCCCGGAGCCCCGCAGGATGGTGAGTGCAGGCCGGGCGGGGAGCCTGTCCGCGGGCCCGGCGCGCTGAGGCGGGGGGAACCTCACCAATTGTTCGGCGCTTGGCTGACCCCGAGCGGCAGGCGGGCCGGGCCCTGTCGGGTTACAGGCTGGGGTTCGGGCAGCCCTGTGCTGACACAGTGCGGGCCGGCAGGGCCAGCGGTGATCAGTGGGAGCCGAGACGGTGGTGTTCCCGGGACATTGGTGTCGGAGGTTGCAGTGCTGGGACCTGCTGCCAGAGCGAGCTTGATCAGTCGCTGCAATGCATCCGTGAGACAGCACTCACTGCTCTCACACTGCCCCGGTGGCGAAGGGCATGGATCCCGGGTCTGGAAGCCAGGCTGGTGAGCACGTGGATTGCTTTGTCCTGGATGGTGTCGAGCATCTTCTGCTGCTGCTGCATCCATCCAGGCAAGTGAGGATTCAGACCCCTAACTCGAGCCCTGTGGAGGCTTTGAGATGTCAGGAGGTGTCACACACGCCCCAGCCTGTGCGCTGCTTTTCTGGCCATGGTGTTGATATGCCTGGTCCACTTAAGCTTCTGATCAATGCTGATGCCCGCAGTGTTGGTGGTGATGGTGGTGCTGTTGAAGGTCAGGAGAAGGTGGTTGTGCTCTTTCTTGGTGGAGTTGGCCATTATCTGGCACTGCTGTGTTATCTGTCACTTACAGCTCCATCCTGAATGTTGTCCAAGTCCTGCTGTAGGCTGGCCTGGACTGCTTCATTATTGTCTTGTGAATGAAACCGAACACTAGAATTGTCAGTGAATATCTTGGAGGAAGATTTCCTCTGCACCATGACTGTAGTGAAATTATCAAATATGGTAATGATTTCACTACAGTTAGTCCTCATGTGAAGCTTTCCACTTCGTCCTCTCTTCCCCCCCGCTCCCCGAATGCTGAAAGGATGACATGCGTGTGTCTGTGGAAGGAATGCTCCTCTCTTCCTGTATGATCCTGCTGGTGAAGTGTTGCAATGTTTGCTGTCCTGCTCATGGTATAACGTCTTGTTTTTGAGGTAACTGTAAAGATGCCAAGAATAAGTCTTATCACTGGAGATTCAGCAAGTGTAAGCTTGTGGAATTTTCTAGCAACTGCAGGACAGGCATTTTCCACTGTAATTTTAGTGAAGCTTAATAAGGGTGACATTATACCATCTCCGACTCTTCTCTTCCCTTCCTCGACTTCTCCATCTCCATCTCTGGGGATAGGTTATTGACTAACATTCACTACAAGCCCACCGACTCCCACAGCTACCTGGACTACACTTCCTCCCACCCCGCCTCCTGTAAGGACTCTATTCCATTCTCCCAGTTTCTCCGTCTCCGCCGCATCTGCTCTGATGATGCCACCTTCCATACCAGTGCTTCCGACATGTCTTCCTTTTTCCTCAACCGAGGATTCCCCTCTACCGTGGTCGACACGGCCCTCGACCGTGTCCGTTCTATCTCCCGCACATCTGCCCTCACCCCTGCCCCTCCCTCCCGGAACCACGATAGGGTTCCCCTTGTCCTCACCTTTCACCCCACCAGCCTCCACATTCAACGGATCATCCTCCGCCATTTCCGCCACCTCCAGCGTGATCCCACCACCAAACACATCTTCCCCTCACCTCCCCTTTCAGCATTCCGCAGGGACCGCTCCCTCCGCGACACCCTAGTCCACTCCTCTACCACCCCCAGCACCCCTTCCCCTTCGCCCGGCACCTTCCCGTGCACGCGCAGGAGATGCAACACATGCCCTTATACCTCCCCTCTTCCCACTGTCCAGGGCCCCAAACACCCCTTCCAGGTGAAACAGCGATTTACTTGTACTTCCTGCAATTTAGTATACTGTATTCGCTGCTCACGATGTGGACTCCTCTACATTGGGGAGACCAAACGCAGATTGGGTGACCGCTTTGCGGAACACCTCCGTTCAGTCCGTAAGGGGGACCCCGAGCTCCCGGTGGCCTGTCACTTTAATTCACCGCTTCACTCCCACTCTGACCTCACCGTCCTCGGCCTAATACACTGTTCCACGGAAGCTCAGCGTAAGCTCGAGGAACAGCACCTCATCTTTCGTTTAGGCACGCTACAGCCCTCTGGACTCAATATCGAGTTCAACAATTTTAGATCATAACCTCAGCTCCAATCACATTTATATTTTATTTTATCCACCCTTTTATTTGTCCCCCCCACCTTTTTTTTCCTCCTAGAAGCTGGCAGCTGTCCTTCATTCTGCCAGTAGATTTCACACTTCATTCAGCCTTAATCTGTCACATTAACACCACCTCTAGCTCTTAATGTCTCTTAATGTCTCTTCATCTCCTCTTTTGTTCCTTTATCCCCTCCCCCTTTTCCCAGCTTTACTCTGGCCTTAAATCTATTTGATTTCCAGCTCTTCCCAGTTCTGATGAAAGGTCATCGACCTGAAACGTCAACTCTCTTTCTCTCTCCACGGATGCTGCCTGGCCTGCTGAGTTTTTCCAGCGTTTTCTGTTGTTATTTGACATTATACCATGTTTACTTGAACCACAAAAGGCTCTCAATACTTTATTTGGAGAGAGTATGAGCTGCATTATACTCTGGTAAAGTACAGATGCTTGCAGGTCTGTTACTGGTAGTGGTCACAGCACACCAGAATTGCATCAGACAACATTAGTGCAATTTTTCCTATAGCCTTCGCTCAGTGGTAGCACTCTTGCCTTTTGAATTGGAAGGTCGTGGGTTCAAGCCTCACCCCAGGACTTGGAGCACGTAATCTAAGAGACTCTAATTTATATCCATCCATGGGACAGACAGGGCCTTCGTTTAATGTCTCATTCAGGAGATGGCACCTCCCAATGGAGCATCCCTTGGTACTGCACTGATTAGAGACTCTTGCGCAGAGTTCTGGGCCTAGGGTTTTTCTGGTCGTTTTTCTGGTCATTCTTCTCTGAACCCTTTCTAATACATCGATATTTTTTGAGGTAGTGTCCAAAACTGTGCAGCATGCTCCAGAATTGGGCTCATCACTGATCTGATCTAATTGGAGTGTATATTTTGGCTGTTTGAGAATTTGTTTAAATAACATAACATTTTGAATATCTTGCTTTCAGCACAATGAGAATTCAGTGAGCTGGATGGGCATGTAGCATTGTACTTGGTGCTTTTTTGTTAGCTGGGTATTAGAAACATGCAGAAACCCATCACTCTGCTTAATAGTCTCCAAACCAAGCTACTGATACAGAGTGCACACCCTCTCATGCAAGTGCATAGGGCTTAGCACAAGGTGGCAAGAACCAAGGCTCGAGACCGCCAAGTGTGTACAGGAGTATTGCTGGTGTTTAATCAGCTAAAACTGCACATCTTGCCAGCATTGATAAGTTTCTTACTGCTTGTCATTACATTGAAAAGTAGACTTCTGAGCAGCTAGTTACTTTGCCTTTGGTAGAGGGCTGGCGCAAGTTACTTATTTGTGCTCTTGGTTGGTTTGCAGTATGTGGTACTGGGAGACCTAGGCTATATTTTCCTCTTTGATTTTAGTGAAGAATTAGATGTTAGTGTAAGGTGGTGTTTTCTGCTTTATATTAATTTTTTTCCTCTGAAGTGTAAAAGGAGGAACATCTAGCCCTAGAAAGGAAGAGAATAAACATCGTAGTACATTAAAAATAATGTTGCCAATTAGATTTTCTATTCTACAGGTGCTTTGTGCAGTGGAGCTGCAATGTACGAATAGTGTTATCGACATGACTAATGCATCACCCAAACCTATCAGATGCATTATTGCTTAGTAACTTTCTCCTGCCTCTTTCATTCTGTTCCCTCATGGTTGTACAGAGGATGAGTTGAGAGTAGGACCACAATGCTGAATCTGACAGGTTCTGGGATATGTACCTGTTTTGCATAAGCTTGTGCTAAACCTGGTTAATTGTTTTTGTGATGGTCACTTGTCTTTTTTTTAATTTTGATTTTACTAGATCCGTATTGCAGCTTTAAATGACACCACGGTGGTGGAAGACTACGAGGAATCCTTCAAGAGCCACAAAACTCAAACAAAAGAGGCTCAGGTTTGTGCCATTTAACATTGTGTATTGTGCCAATTGTAGCACAAACTGGGGACAGAACTCTGGGATCTTCCAGGCCATTGGGAGCCCTCTTATATCAAGTGGTCTGGTAATCACCTAATATTGTCCCAAGCAGTTTATTTTGTTTTTCAGCTGAAGATGTGTAATGCACACCAAGTGTGCTTATTGGAGGCTGCTCTCCAGACTCTAACCTAAAGTAATTTACCTGACACATGTTTCTCCAACATAGGAAGCTGAAGCATTTTCTCTGTACCACAAAGCATTAGATCTACAGAAACATGATCGCTATGAAGAGTCTGCAAAGGCTTACCATGAGCTCTTGAATACACAGCTGCTGAAAGAGGTGAGCATTACAAGACGTGGGGAGCTGGGGTTTAAACCCAGGCAGTTTGTTCCCATTGCAATGTATTTGCAGTTGTTAATATAAAATATTTAAGATCTATTTTGCAAGACTAGAGAAATAAAAATTATGTCTCTATTGAATTCTGTGCTTAAGTCAGCTTAAAAGATTTATTAAGAAACCAGGAATGGAAATTAAAAAAATAAATAAAAATTTGTTCCTGGGATGTGGGCATCGCTGGTAAGGCCAGCATTTATTGCCCATCTTTTATTGCCCATCTTTCACTGCCCTTGAGAAGGTGGTGGTGAACCGCCTTCTTGAACCGCTGCAGTCCATGTGGTGAAGGTACTCCCGCAGTGCTGTTAGGGAGGGAGTTCCAGGATTTTGACCCAGCGACGATGAAGAGACGGTGATATATTTCCAAGTCAGGACATTGTGTGACTTGGAGGGGAACTTGGAGATGGTGGTGTTCCCATGCGCCTGCTGCCCTTGTCCTTCTAGCTGGTAGAGGTCGTGGGTTTGGGAGGTGCTGTCGAAGAAGCCTTGGCAAGTTGCTGCAGTGCATCTTGTAGATGGTGCATACTGCAGCCACGGTACGCCGGTGGAGGGAGGGAATGTTTAAGGTGGTGGATGGGGTGCTGTTTTGTCCTGGATGTTGTCAAGCTTCTTGAGTGTTGTTGGAGCTACACTCATCCAGGCAAGTGGAGCGTATTCCATCACACTCCTTACTTGTGCGTTGTAGATGGTGGAAAGGCTTTGGGGAGTCGGAAGGTGAGACACTCGCCACAGAATACCCGTCCTCTGACCTGCTCTGGTGGCCACAGTATTTATGTGGCTGGTCCAGTTAAGTTTCTGGTCAAGTATTATGCTGCTTTTGCTGTTTAGCATGCATGTAGTCCTGTGTTGTAGCTTCACCAGGTTGGTATCTCACCTTTAGGTATACCGAGTGCTACTCTCGGCATGCTTTCCACAGTCTTCATTGAACCAGGGTTGGTCTCTCGGCTTGATGGTGAGGAAAATGCCAGGCCATGGGGTTACAGATTGTGGTGGTATATAATTCTGCTGCTCCTGGATGCCCAGTTATGAGCTGCTAGGATCTGTTCTTAATCTATCTTATTTAGCATGGTGGTAGTGCCACGACACAATGGAGAGCATCCTTAGTGTATAGATGGGACTTGGTCTCCACAAGGACAGTGCGGTGGTCACTCCTACAGATGCTGTCATGGACAGACGCATCTGTGAGAGGTAGATCGGTAAGGGCGGGGTCAAGTAGGGCACTTCCTTGTGTAGGTTCTTTCACCAGCTGCTGCAAGCTCAGTCTTGCATTTGTGTTCTTCAGAACTTGGCCAGTTTGGTCAGTGGTGGTACTACTGAGCTATGGACATTGACGTCCCCCACCCAGAGTATGTTCTGTGCCCTGGCTACCCTTAGTGCTTCCTCCAAGTGCTGTTCAACATGGAGGAGTGATGGAGGCTGATTCATCAGCCGAGGGAGGGCGATAGGTAATAATCAGCAGAAAGTTTCCTTGCTCATGTTTGATCTGAAGCCGAGAGATTTGATGGGGTCCAGAGTCAATGTTGAGGACTCCTGGGACCACCCCCTCACCCCCCCCCCCCCCCCCCCCCCCCCCCCCCCGGACTGTATACCACTGTGTCCCACCTCTGGTGGGTCTGTTCTGCCAGTGGGACACAGGTCATACCCAGGGATGGTGATGGAGGAGCCTGGCACATTGGCTGATGGGTATTATTCTGTGTGTGACTATGTCAGGCTGTTGCTTGACTAATCTGTGGGACAGCTCTCCCAACTTTGACACCAATTCCCAGATGTTAGTAGCAGGACTTTGCAGGGTCAACTGGGCTGGGTGCACCTTTGTTGTGTCCTGAGTCGATGCCTAGGTCACAGCAGAGTGGTCGGTCGGGTTTTATTCTTGTTTTCCTTTCTAGGAGTTTGATACAACTGAGTGGCTTTACTGCGCTGCTTCAGAGGGCAGTTAAGAGTCAACCATGTTGGTGTGGCCAGACCGGGTAAGGCCATCAGGTTTCCTTCCCTAAAGGGCATGAATGAACCAGTTGGGTTTTTATGACAATCCAACAGCTTCATGGTCACTTTTACTGGTACCAGCTTTTTACTTCCAGATTTTTCTTTTTAAAACTGAATTCAAATTCTCGAATTGCCATGATGGTATTTCAGCTCGTTCCTGAATTATTAGTCCAGGCCACTGGATTACCTGTGGATTGCTAGTCCAGTAACATAACTGCTACTCTACCATTCCTGTTCAGGACTGGATGTCGGACAAGCGGTGGCACAGGACCAAGGGTTTAGTGTGTTATCCCCTTGATGTGCCATTGATATGGAGTGAAATGTGCAGTTTACTCTTGTAATTTGTGGTTTTCCATTACCAGGCTGCGTCAGTGAGTTTGTAACAACGTTTTTAAATCTCAAGTTCTAAGCCCCAAAGCTTCCCTCTGCCCTAACCCGGAACCTCTGTCCCCTATTCCCTCTTCAAGCTCGTTTTATCCATGAGACCCACCTTCTGCCCCTTTGACCCCATTCATTCCCATTAAACTGCTGATCACCCAATTTCCCTTCCTGGCTCCCATGCTAGTTAACCATTGTAAATGGTTCCCTCTCCTCCAGGTAATTTCACTTCCTTTTCAAAACCGTTGTCATCAATCCCTCCTCAAACCTACCTTCAACCCCTTTGTCCTTGCAAACTAGCACCCCCATCTCCAACCTCCCTTTCCGCTCAAGTCCTTGAGCATGGTGTCACCTCCCAAAACAATGCCCATCTTTCCCATAACACCATGTTTGAATCTCTCCAATCAGGTTTCCGCACTGCCACAGCACATAAACGGCCCTAACCAAAGTCAGAAATGCACTATCGCACTCTTACTTTTTCACCTCTCTCCAGCTTATGTTAAGGTCAAACGCACCATCCTCCTCCAATGCCTCTCCTCTGTTGTCCCGTTCTGTGGGATTGCCCTCACTCGGTTCCACTCTTATTTATCCAATCGTAGCCGAGCATCTCCATTAATGCCTTCTCTTCCTGTCCCCACACCATTACCTCTGGAATTCCCTGGGATCTAACCTTGGCCCTCTCCACCTCTTCATCTATGTGCTGCCCCTTGGCAACATCATCCATTGACAAAGGGCCAGTTTCTACTTGCAGGTTGATGACACCCAGCTCTACCTCTCCGCCACCTCTTTCAATTCCTCCACTGATTCTGTGTTATCAAACTGCTTCTTTGACAAGCAGTCTTGGGTGAGCCGCATTTCCCTCCAGTTAAACATTGGGAAAAAGACTGAAGCCATTATCTTCAACACCCCCTCCCGCAAACTCCATACCCTCACCACCGATTACACCCCCTTCCCCGGCCACCGTGTCAGGTTGAAACAGACTGTTCACAACCGTGGCTTCCCGTTTGACCCTTAGCTGATCTTCCGACCCCATGTCATCTCCATGGCCGATTTCCACTTCTGTAACATTGCCTGCCTCCGCCCATTTGCTGCTGAAACCCTCAACCATGCCTTTGTTACTTCTCAGACCCGACTATTGCAATGCTCTCTTGGCGAGCCTCCCATGCTCAACCTGCCATAAAATTCGGCTCATGCAAAACTCTGCTGTCCGTATCTGATCCTGCACCAAGTCCCGCTCACCCATCACCCCTGTGCTCGCTGACCACTTGGTCTCCCAACATCTCAAATTTAAGGTTCTTATCTTCTTCCAGCCCTACAACCCTTTCTGCTTTCCTCTGACTCTGGCCTCTTGTGCAGCCCCCTCCCTTTGCCCCACCATTGGTGACCATGCCTTCAGCTGACTGGGCCCTACAATCTGAAGTTCCCTCTCCTTCTTTAAGACCCACCTCTTGACCAAGCTTTAGTCACCCCATCTCATATCTCCTTCTTTGGCTTGGCATTGATTTTTGACTCTACATTCAAGGTGCTATGTAAATACAAGTTGTTGTTGTGCTGATATGGACAGATTGCTCACGTTTTGCTCTCGTGGTTTGTTGTTCAAAGCACTCGATTAAATCTGCCTTTTGTACTTAACCAGTGGTCGTTAGATACAACAAGAGACACCTCTTAGCAGGTGGCAGAGTTCAGAGTAGCTGCAGGCTACCTGCTGCCAGCCATCTATTACAGGTACATCCCTTGATGGAAAGTCCACGCTGTAACGCTGCCTTAACTTGTTGCCATAGGCTGTTCTGTCTGGTGATGAGAATGAAGGTTTAAAGCATCCTGGATTGATGCTGAAGTATTCTACGTATAAAAACTTGGCCAGTTTAGCATCCCAGAAAGATGACCCAAGTACAGCTATGGAATTTTACCTGGAGGTGAGAAACAAAATATAATTGTTTAAATAAAAAATCTTATGCAGGGACTCAGCAGTGAAGGTGAGGAAATCGTTTAGAAAAGTTTTTAAGAAAGAGCAATTTTTCCGACTTTGGAAGATGTGAAACTTTTATATGATGGTGGCACAATTTCCTTCGGCAACTATCGCAGTTGTTTTTAGGGAAGCTCGCAGCAAAACGTTCACGGTCTCTCGTTCCCAACTATAGTCACTGGTCTTCAATTTTAAAAATGGCAGCAAAGCTTACATACCATTTTTACTCCTCTTCTCCCTGGTTCTTCTCTCGCTCCCCTCCCTCGCACTGGTTGCCCGCACGCTCCAACTCCCTGCGCGCTTCCCCCTCCCTGCACTCGCTCCTGTATATGCAGCACATTTTTTTCGCGCCGCTTTCCACAGCGTTCATGCTGCTTTGTGGGAGTGGTGTGGAGGCTGCGGCAGATCGGCCCTTCCGCGCTTCCCACTTGGCCATTTGTCCCAACAGCGTGGTATCCCTAACAGTTTGAGAACCACTAATATATGAAATAAAATGCCATTTGTACCGAGATTTTTGCTTCTCCGGAATCGAGTTTACTTATTCTCTGTGTGTGCACTCCTCAATCTCCCTCTTTATTTGTAATGGTTCTCTTTCACAGGCTGTAATGTTGGATTCTACAGATGTGAACCTCTGGTATAAAATAGGAAGAGTGGCAGTGAGACTGATTCGAGTTCCACTGGCTCGCCATGCCTTTGAAGAAGGACTGAAGTGTAATGCCGATCACTGGCCATGTCTGGACAATCTTATCACCGTGCTGTACACACTTAGTGATTACACCAGTAAGTTGAAATGTTCCGAATTCCTGGAGAATGGTTCTGTCCAGGATTACCAGCTGCACCTAGTGCAATTAGGCCAATATTTGATATTTAAAATGCTGCTGATTGCCATAACACAGTGAGCAGGATCATATGGCATCCTGGTGACTGCAGTGACCCTTGCTGGAAGGTATGGATGTCAGAAGAGGGCAGGTTTGGACTTTGATTGCAATAATATCCATGGTCAGTTTGCTGGCTAACATTGATTGTCTAGACTTGCATTCGAAGACTGGCCACTTGGCTGCTGAGCCCTGTGAAATAATGCACCAGGCCTTTCGGGAAAAAATGTGGCTCAGAAGGGAAACATTTTAAGCGGTACAATGAACCCTCCTGGCTGTGCAGGGAGAGGAGAAACAGAAATAATGACATTTGTCATAATTACCCATTGTAGAAGGTTTTTTTTGTTAAATTCAGTCATTTATTCTTTATAATTTTTTTATATTTCAAAAGTCTTGCGTTGGCTGCACTTCCTACTGTCAATATTTTTTCCCGTCACGATTTGTTTTGTTACAGTCGCATTTCTGCTGCACTGTTTGTCACGCTTTTCAGTTTTTCTATTTAATTTTACTTAATCTGAGCCCTCCGTAGTAGATGGTGCAGTTGCTGAGTTACTTTTTGAGACCTCCCCGGTCCATCTCCAGCCTACAATGGCATTGTGGGGAGCAACTTCAGGTATTTTGAATAATAGTAAGCTTTTTTGAACTTAATTTATTAATTTTTTAGAATTAAAATGTTATTTTGCTAAGTCACCCCTCTGCCCCACGTTCCGATCACTACTGGGGCAGTAACCTTTGCTGCCCCTGTCACTGTGGCCTGATTCCACCCCATCTGCTCGTTCTTGCCTCCCTCGTCCCTTCTTGGTATTATTTCTGATCTTGGGTGCTGCCTCCTGCCCTGTGGCTTGCTCCCTGGTGTACTGGGACTTGGGCTGAGGAGACCTCTTGCAGATTTATGTACAAATCCTTTACTGGAGGTAAGCTCTCTTCCCCAACCTCCTCACCCGAGCATTCCCCTCCTGCAACAGTGTAATGTCTGACCCTTGAGTTACATGGATAGTGAAAGAGATTTAGATTTAATAGAGCTAGATTCATTCCATGTTCCCTACAGAACAACAAGACTAAGCTTTGAGGTTGAATTTGTACTAAACTCTAAGGAATGGCTGAATGCAGACCTGTGCCTTCCAGTGAACCTTTTTATGTCTAAGAATCTGAGTGGAGTTAGTTATTCCATTTGATGAGTGTCTTTAGTTTAAATGGCTTTGAGACTGGAAAGCATTAACTGTGTTTCAAGAGTGGCCCTATAGTGGTGTGGGGTTAGTCACACAGCTCTGTGGGATTAATGCAGGCTTCCCACTGGCCCCAATCATTAGAGCTCAGTAGGCCGTCAGGTGTCTGCTTGATCTCTGAAGCCAAATTGTTTGGTGTATTGTAAATCAGAGTACTTACTGGAAGATTATTTGTTTTAAAATCCTCGTTTGGACAGAGAAATGCCTGGATTGATTCTTACAAGATGAGTAATTTGTTACGATTTGGAAGATCTATAATTGGAATAATCAATTTTTTGGGCCTTGTAGTAAGATGTCTGAAATGATAACTAGTGATCAATATCCTGAACTGAAAGTGCCATGAAGTATCGGTACTAAATGGTTAGAGACAGAACAGTAATAGTTATGCAGCTGAAATCTCGGTGCTGACCAGGTTTAAAAAGCTGACTACCTTTTGTGATTTTTTTTTTAATGCTCGCTGTCTCTAATATCTTTAATGTCTGTGCTGTCCAATTACTTTATTTCTTCCTGTTTCTGTATTGCCCATGTCATTTGCTTTTCCTTTTCCTGCTAGTAATATTGCAAAACTAAGTGGCCTGGAGTTTCCTCCTTGGGCGCAACCTGGAAGTTGCATCCAAAATTGCGCCCACTTTTCCGATGTCAAGTTGCATCCAAGTATCCTCCCAATCTTATTCGAATACGTCCATACTTAATGTGACGTACATGGGCATAAATCAGCACAAGCAATCTGGGCTCAAGGAGATGCCCAACCCACACTTCTTTGAGTCTTAAATTTAAATGTTTCAACTGATTTAACCATCATGCATGCACATCAAGCGCAGCAATTTTTAAGAACCTGCAATCGGGGTAGCTTTTCAATTCTTAATGTGACTTATACTTTGCCATAAAAATGCATTAAATGAAACTGATAATACAGAGCAGGTCTCAGCGAGGAGAATTAAAAAAAAAAATTACAATTAAAAGACCAGATGTAAATCCGGCACAATGTTGAAAGACTCCCAGCCCTGGACAAGCTCGATTGGAGGATACTCGCATTTGATAGTCGGGGGCGTGGCCAGAGATTCGTTTGGACGGAAGGTTTGATGGATGGATGGACAGACGGACGTAAAGGATCGAGGAGACTTGGGCACTGAGATTACGTGTGAAACTTGGGCACTGAGCATGAATTATGTTGCTGCTGTTCTGATTTGTCAACTGCTGTCCTTGCCTCAATTGTAGCATTTTACATCGAACTGAAAGGAACATTTTTAAATTGTTATACGTAATCTGAGAAATGGCAGAATAAATCCCAGACTTTAATTTTGTGATCTTTACACTGGGAAACTTGTACTTAAAATGTTTAGTTTGCACAGATATGATCTCATGCAGACTGGTGCATGCTCAGTGTGCCTGGTTTATAGGTCATTCAGAACAGACATGCAATGTGACCTATGCATAAGATTTAACATGGGTTTTGAAGCCAGTTTTTAAATCTATTTAAATTGATTATTCTAGATACTGAAGTGTACATGGATAGTGGCAGCTTAGTAAGAAAACTTCATGCATAATTAAAAAAAATCACCGGAAATCACATTGATCCTCTCTCCTGTTTCAGATTGTCTTTACTATATTTGCAAAGCTTTGGAGAAGGACTGTCGGTACAGCAAGGGCTTAGTTTTGAAAGAGAAGATTTTTGAAGAACAGCCTTGTTTGAGAAAGGATTCCTTCCGTATGTTCTTGAAATGGTAGGTTTTAATAGACTGGTAATAGACAGCGCGAACATAATTTGATATTGTGTAATTTTGTCTCTTTCTATTCTTGCTGGTAGTGGCAGAGAAAATTGCAGTCTGCACCATAGTAGATCTATTTCGAGCATCGAGCTCAAAATGAATAATTCTCCTTTTGCGAGCCATGGACTTGAATGCCTTATGTCTGTAGATATTGCAGAGATGCTGAATCCTGTATTTGCTGAAAAATCATCAGAAGTATCAGTTCAAGCAGCAAGCATGTGCTTGAGATGCACCAGTCTAATTGAGCATGAAAGGGGAGGTGGAAAATAAATGCTGAGGATGGGGAAAAATGGAGGCAAAAAAGGGAGCAAATGGATGGAAATGAGAGTGCAGGGGTGAGAATGGATGGCAGAGGGAGAAGCGCTCTTTCTGAAATGCTGTCATTTGCTCCTTCTCTAGTGCTCTACCAGCAGAAATCTACAGTTTTATAACCCATATTTTGCTTTGAAGATGGAATTCCATCCAAGCTTTGACAATATCATTGGTCATGTATGCCGTGGTGGTTTACTTTACTAATTTTCCTGAACAAAGTGCCATTCATGTGTATTGAAAATACTTGTGGTTTATATGAGCCCAATATTTAGGGTATATCACTATCACAGAAATACCTTTCCTTCTCAAAAGTACAATGGTGCTAATTGGATTTGAGTTAACCGGCTTTGTGGTAATAATGGCTCAGAGAGGCCTATCTAAATGACAGCATGAATTCTGTCATGTAAGGGAACAAACTAAATTGATCCTTGCAAATTGTTCAATATAGTAAAGGATTTGAATATCAGCGAACACCAGTTTAAAAATGAGGAAATCTGGAGTAAAAAGGAAAGTTTATTTATCACCCAAAGGGCAATGAAGTGGTAGTGTTACAAAAGAGGGTAATTGGAGCAAACAAGCTGTGTTGGTGTATGCAGAGGCCATTTTGCGCAAGCAAGGCTCCATAAACAGCAATGAGATGAATGCCCGTTAATCTGGTGATGATGATGATCTGTCCATTTAAAACGGAGACGAGGAGGAATTTCCTCTGAGGGTCGTGAATATTTGGAATTCTCTACCCTAGAGAGCTGTGGAGGCGGAGTCATTGAATATATTCAAGGCGGAGATAGACAGATATTTGAACTACAGGGGAGGCCAGGGTTATGGGGAAAGTGGAGTTGAGGCCAAGATCAGATCAGCCATGATCTTATTGAATGGCGGAGCAGGCTCGAGGGGCCAAATGGCCGACTCCTGCTCCTATTTCTTATGTTCTTGTGGTTGAGGGAGGAACGTTGGCCAGGACATTGACTAATTTCAATAATACAGTGGCTCATTATTCTTTGAATTTTTTAATGTCTCATCCAAAGGACATTACCTCTGCCAATGCAGCACTCCCTTAGTACTGCACTTCTAGTGCTCCATCCCCGAAGTATAAACGGATTCAAGAGACATTAGGATAGGTTTCTGGAGAGAAACAGAATTGAGGATGAGTGTAAATTCTGCACTTGGATAGAAAATTGCAGGTTGCATGCATGCGATTTCCTGATGTGCACTCCCAGCAGGCGAGGCTCCATGTCGACACCTTGCACAAGGAAAATAATCCACGATTAAGTGAGTAAATTTGGTTGAATTGAGGTCAGATGGCCTTTTTCTCTTCCTCACTGTTGTTACCACAAAACAAAACAGAGCAGGATAAAAATCATCTGCTGTTCCAGCTGTTGGCTTCCACTCTGAAGTTTGCTTTGGTCTGTTTTATGTTCTTTTTCTGTTTAGTGACATGTCCATTCACGCATTGGATGTGGATCCTGCGGAGGCTAAGGCTGTTATTGAGGAAGCTTTGGAGCTGCGTAGGAAGAAACAGGCATTGGCAGTACAAGAGGAGGAGCCAGACCTTCAGCTAATACAACCAATCTCTCACTTCACGTATGTAACCATTGTAGGATGATGTATGATATAATAGGTTAATAGTTCGGTATCATAGGATGGTTAGTATAGAAGGCTACAGTATGGGAGAAAATGTAGAAACCATAGGTGTGATTCGGCAGAAGGTTTAGAACATTGAGCAGGAGATGAGTAAAATAGCTTAATAATACAGAAGTCAGTATTAATATACAAAATTAATGGGCAAGAGAAGACCAGCTAGTCCATCAAGCTTGCCCCACACCATGATGGCTAGACCATCAAGACTAAACATTTCTTCCCACCCCTGTAGCCATGGAATCTCCTGGGACAGGCAAAAATCCAGGGCCAATAAGGGAAAAAATATTCTGGAAAATTCCTCTCCGACCCACTCAGACGATTGAAACCAGTTCCAGAGATCACACGGACCCAGTGTTATCTATAAAGACACTTATCTTCTATATGATGCGAGCTCTGCCCCAGTCAGGAACTAGTCCAGCTCCCTCTTGAAGGTGTGCAGAGAGTCAGCACCCACCACAACAGCTCACAATTCTCTGGGAAAAGAAGAACTGCCTAACATCCAGTCTATTCCAAGTCTTACATAGTTTAAACTCGTGTCCCCTGGTCCTTCGCAATCTGTCAAACTGGAATAATTTATCAATAGGGATGCTACCCATCCCTTCAATTATTTTATCAACCTCTAAGTCTATGCTGCTCGCATGTAAATGAACCAAGGTCCTTGAGCCCATCTGAGTAGCTGAGGTTCTTTAATCGAGGAATCATTCTTGTAATTCTCCTCTGGACCTTTTCAAAGGTCATCATATCACCCACCGTGTGGGGGAAACAAAACTGGACCAGATGCGGTCTGACCAGTGATCTGTATAGTGTCAAAATGGTGTCCTTTGATTTACACTGGTTTTATTAATACAGCCCAATACCCTGTTGGGCAACGTTCCCGCTAAACTGTGCAGCCGCGCATGGAAAAAAAAAATGAACGAGAACATTGCTGTTGGCTTTAGCTACGTTTTCTCGACATTGGTCATGAACCTTATTGCTCTGTGCACAATAACACCAAGATCTTTTTTTCTCAATCTCTTTCAGTATTATTCCCTGCAAATGATACGTGTATTCTGTGTTAGCCCAACCAACATGCATGATGCTACATTTATCTAAATTAAGCGCCATTTGCCAATGTCTGGCCCACACCCCAAGCACGTGTAAATCTTTTTGGATTTGATTGCACTCCTCTACAATCTTAACCCGTGCACAGATTTTGGTGTCATCTGCAAACTTACTTACCATACTCTCAACACCGCAGTCCAGGTTATTAATAAAGACTGTGAAGAGTAGCGGGCCTAGGACCGATCCCTGGTGGACACCACTAGTAACATGTCTCCGGGCTGATCCACATCCATTAACTACAACTTTCTGGCTGCGGAATTGAAGCCAATTCCTAATCCAGCGTTTCAAATTCCTACTGATACCACAAGATTCCATCTTGTGAAGTAACCTAGTGTGGGCAACCTTATCAAAGGCTTTTTGAGTGTAGACAATGTCTACCGGATTTCCCTCATCCACTACATAGTGACTGCCTCAAAAAGTTCTCTGAAATTTGTTAGACACAACCTATTTGTCCGGAAGCCGTGTTGTGAATTTCTAATGGTCCCTTGTCTTTCCTAGTGACCATAATGGGAATCTCTACTATTACTACATTACTATCTATTTTAATAATGCTAGTCAATACAGAGCACCCCCCCACCACCCGCCCCCCCCCCCCCCAATCTGGAACATGAGCATCATCTACAGGAGTATAGACTGATGTGAAATAGTCATTTAGCAGCTCTGCAATAACCTGACACGTGGTTTGAATCTGCCCTACAGTATCCTTTAGTGATCCTATACTGTCTATACTGTCTTTAATGGTCTTCTGACTTCTGACATAGCTGAAAAAGCTTTTACTATTTTACTGCCACAATTACGCGCCATCTTCTTTTCCAGAGATCTCTTGGCTACACTTACGGCTGTTTTTGTCTCCCTTAATTGCATGCGATACTTTTCCCTGTTTTCCTGTGAGTTAAATGCCCCAAGTGTGTAGAATGCCTTCTATTTCAATCGAGTTTGCCTCTGCATATTCCGCGTCAACCATAATGGTTTTGTTTTGCGGTGTGCCCTTTTAACCATTGGGACATCCAGTTCTGGATGAGCAGAAATTTCCTCCAACTAAATATTGGGAAGACTGAAGCCATTGTCTTTGGTCCCCGCCACAAACTCCGTTCCCTAGCCACCAACTCCACCCCTCTCCCTGGCCACTGTCTGAGGCTGAACCAGGCTGTTCACAACCTCGGTGTTGTATTTGACCCTGAGATGAGCTTCCGACCACACATCTGTGCCATCACCAAGGTCGCCTACTTTCACCTCCGTAGCATCGCCCGACTCCGACCCTGCCTCAGCTCATCTGCTGCTGAAAACCTCTTCCATGCCTTTGTTACCTCTAGACTTGACTATTCCAACGCTCTCCTGGCTGGCCTTTCAACTTCCACCCTACATAAACTTGTGCTCATCCAAAACTCTGCTACCCGTATCTTAACTTGCACCAAGTCTCATTCACCCATCACCCGTGCTTGCTGACCTACACTGGCTCCTGGTCCGACAACACCTCAATTTTAAAATCCTCATCCTTGTTTTCAAATCCCTCTATGGTCTCGCCCCTCCCTTTGTCTGTAACCTCCTCCAGCCCTACAAGCTTTCGAGATCTCTGCGCTCTTCCAGTTCTGACCCCTTGTGCATCCCCGATTTTAATTGCTCCACTATTGCCGGCCGTGCTTTCAGCTGCTTTGGCTCTAAGCTCTGAAATTCCCTCCCTAAACCTCTTTCCGTCTCTCTACCTCGCTCTCCTCTTTTAAGATGCTTCTCAAAACCTACCTCTTTGACCAAGCTTTTGGTCATCTGTCCTGATATCTCCTTCTGTGGCTCTGTGTCAAAAATGTTTTTATTGATATCGCTCTTGTTTGCGCCTTGGGACGTTTTTCTATGTTAAAGGCGCTATATAAATGTAAGATGTTGTTGCAAGTAGCATGTGAGCAAAAATATACTGTGAATGAAGCAAATATAAGTAGAATTTTAAAAATATTTTGTACAAAGTAATTCCGTAGTCAGAAGGTACGCAAGGTGGACTGTGGGTGAATAGTTGTCTCTTCCCCGCCCCCTTTCCCTTTTTTTCCTCCTCCACACATGGGTCTCTGCTCAGCACTGTCTCTTGATGGAATGACCAAGGGAACCAAGACATGCAACTGTGATTTATCACTCTTGTCACAACTTATTGGCGCACTTGTGTACTGTACTATTCAAAGACCAGTGCTTCAGTTCCTGCAGGTAACATAGACACTTAATATATTGTCCCATTTTCTCTTTGTAGGTGGAGATGCCTGGGTGAGAGCTTACTGGCTACGTACATGCACTTGACATCTTCCGAGCCTCCTCACCCCAGCCTTGGGCGGATGATAGATCTTTGCATGTACAGAGATCCTTCCCAACACCTCTTGACATCACCAACAGGCACGCCTGTCAGCGTCATCCAGCCCAATCCCACTACTTCCAGTCCTGCACCAGTGGTGACGGCACCAACAATGCCAGCACCAGCCGTGGTTACACCAGCAGCTCCAACTCCAGTTCCAAGTGTGGCAGAAGCTGTAGCAGTACAAGGTTAGTATGAGTTGTTGTTGTTTCGTATGACGGGAATAGCTTCTAATGAGATGTCTAGTTTGGCGCTCCATTCGACGGCCTCCTGAGAGGACGAGTGGAGAAATGCGGTGCCTCCCGCAGCAGATCTTAGTGGGCAGGTTGATGTGATGTGTTCCATAGTCTGGGACTCCTGGCTTCAGTTGCACTTCGGGTCAGCCTCATCGTCGACTTGTGGAGCGGGTGGCCGCATTGTCCATGCCCTGTGCGGATTGGGTTGAGTGCTGCCCACTGTCTTCGAGGGAGGTCGGAGCCAGGGACCTCTGCTGTTGGCTCAGTGATGAGGTGTTGGGTCTTTATGTTGCGTGCGTCCTACCATTCCGTCTATCCAGATAGCGGGTCGATACAAGCTGCATGAATATTGGCTGCTGTTTCCCGAATGGCTGGCATGATTTTAAGTGCGTTTGTGGAGGGTTTTTCAAGTCTTTGTGAACGGGAAGGTCGATGTTGCTCATGATTCTTTCCATCTCACGGAGTGCGGTGGTGTCGCGGCGAAAGGCACGCGGGGCGATGTAGGACAGCACCGGGAGGCACTCAGCTGGAGTGGACTTGAGTGTCCCTGACACCGTCCTCATCGCGGCGTTCAGCTGCACGTCCACGATCTTTGTGTGGTGGCTGCAGGACCATAAGGCCGAGCAGTGTTCTGCAGCATATGAGTACCATTATATCTGTGACCTGAAGAATGGTGGGATACAGCAAGTTTTGAAGTGATAGTGAGAAGATGTAGCCCAGGAGCCAGTATAGTTGTATGTTTCCTGGTATTGAGTGGAGTTGTTCTAGAATGCCTTGCTCTTTCATTAATTACAGTGGTTCTGTTTACATCGTACAGATTGATTTTGAATTAATCTTGTTGAGTGATGGGACATTCTTCTGTGCTGATGTCCTCCTGACCTATGCAGGGAAAACAAGGATGAGAATTTTACAGATCTGTAGTAACATACACACAAGATAAACGAAAATTGATGGGCCAAAAATGTATTGCTGGACAGATGTACCTAAGTAGCTGTGATGTTGATAATGATAATCTGAAGATGCCAAACTGTATAAGTAGCTTCAGACCATCCCCCTAACCCAGGAATGTTGTGGCACACTCATAGCATCTGTGGGTATACCCAAGAGTAAGCAGGCAGCCATATTTCACAAAGCTTAGATTTAGATCCTGTAGTGCCTCTTTACTGGCCAGGCTTCCTAATTGATCTGGATCTCGAACCAAGGTCTGAGGTGGATTTGGGTCAGTTCAGGATTGGCATAGATTAGTTATTGCAGCTGGTATCTGATTTTTCCAAACTGGTATTGAAATGCGGGGTTTTTTTTGCAAACGAGGTATGCATTTTAGTAAGTAAACACTCAAAAAGCAGCAGCTGTCAAATGATGTATAGAGTGCATCTTAATTTCTGAATGCTTTTAAGTGTTGCTGAAAATGAATGTAACAGAACTACTAATACAAGTAATTGATGTAAAAACAGAAAATGTTGGAAATACTCAGCCGGTCAGGCAGCATCTGTAGAGAGAGAAACAGTTAACGTTTCAGGTCGATGACCCTTCGTCAGAACTGGAAAAAGTTGGAGATGAAACAGGTTTTTAAGCAAGTGTAGGGGCAGGGAAAGGGGGGAGGGGAGGAAAGAACAAAAGGGAAGGTCTGTGATAGGATGGAAGGCAGGAGAGATTAAGAGACAAAAGGGATGATGGTGCAAGGCAAAAGGAGATGGTAATGAGACAAGTTAAAAAACAAAAGATGACTCCAGATGAAGTGTAAATGGCAATGGCAGAATGATCGACAGCTGCCATGTGAAAGAGAAAAAAATAAATGATAGGGGCAGAGGTTATGGTCTGAAATTGTTGAACTCTATGTTGAGTCTAGGAGGCTGTAAAGTAATTGATGTCATTGGTTCAACATAATCGATGTGGTGGTAGCAGATTCAATAGTAACTTTCAAAAGGGAATTGGATAAATAGTTGAAGGGGGAAAATTTTCAGGGCTATGGGGAAAGAGCGGGGGAGTGGGACTAATTGAATAGCTCTAGTAAAGCTGGCATAGGCGCGATGGGCCGAATTGCCTCCTGTACTGTATCATTCTATGATTCTATGATGCATGCCTTTGTTACCTCTAGGCTTGACTGTTCCAACGCACTTCTGGTCGGACTCCCATCTTCCACCCTCCATAAACTAAACTCATCCAAAACTCTGCTGCCCGTGGCCTAACTCTCACCAAGTCCCGTTCACCCATCACCCCTGTGCTCACTGACTGACCTACATTGGCTCCCGATTGAGCAATGCCTCGATTTTAAAATTCTCATCCTTGTTTTTAAATCCCTCCATGGCCTCACCCCTCCCTATCTCTGTAATCTCCTCTAGCCCTACAACCCTCCTGAGATCTCTGCGCTCCTTTAATTCTGGCCTCTTGCGCATCCCCGATTTTAATTGCTCCACCATTGGTGGTCGTGCCTTCAGCTGCTGAGGACCTAAGCTCTAGAATTCCCTCCCTAAACCTCGCCGCCTCTCTACCTCTCTTTCCTCCTTTAAGATGCTCCTTAAAACCTACGTCAACTGACCTAATATCTCCTTATGTGACTCGGTGTCAAAATTTTGTTAGATAACACGCCTGTGAGGCACCCTGAAATGAGCTTCCGACCACATATCCCTAGCATAACTAAGACCGCCTATTTCCACCTCCGTAACATTGCCCGTCTCCGCCCCAGCCTCAGCTCATCTGCTGCTGAAACCCTCATTCATGCCTTTGTTACCTCTAGACTTGACTATTCCAACGCACTCCTGGCTGGCCTCCCACATTCTACCCTACGTAAACTTGAGGTCATCCAAAACTGCTGCCCGTGTCCTAACTCACACCAAGTCCCGTTCACCCATCACCCCTGTGCTCGCTGACCTACATTGGCTCCCAGTTAAGCAATGCCTCGATTTCAAAATTCTCATCCTTGTTTTCAATTCCCTCCATGGCCTCGCCCCTCCCTATCTCTGTAATCTCCTCCAGCCCCACAACCCCCGGAGATATCTGCGCTCCTCTGATTCTGCCCTCTTGAGCATCCCTGATTACCATCGCTCAATCATCGGTGGCCGTGCCTTCAGCTGCCTAGGCTCTAAGCTCTGGAATTCCCTGCCTAAACCTCTCTGCCTGTCTACCCCTCTTTCCTCCTTTAAGACACTCCTTAAAACCTACCTCTTTGACCAAGCTTTTGGTCATCTACCCTAATTTCTTATGTGGCTTGGTGTCAATTTTTTTGTCTTGTAATACTCCTGTGAAGCGCCTTGGGACATCTTACTATGTTAAAGGCGTTATATAAATTCACGTTGTTGTTAATCTCTAGTTGCTGTGAGAGATGGTGGTGGGTCACCTTCTTGAACTGCTATCTTGTTGTTCTTTGTAGCAGTTTGATATAACCAAGTGGCTTGCTACTCCACTTCAGAGGCCAGTTAAGAGTCAACCACGTTGGGGTGGGTCTGGAGTCACATGTAGGCCAGAACGGGTAAGGACGACAGGTTTCCTTCCATGAAGGGCATTAGTGAACGAGTTGAGTTTTTACGACAATCTGACCGCTTCATGCTCACTTTTACTGAAGGCAGGTTTTTTAAATTCCAGATTTAAAAAAAAACTGAAATCAAATTTTGAAACTGCTATGGTGAGATTTGAACATGCATTGTCTGGATTATTAACCCGGTCTTTTTGGATTACAAGTCCACTACGATACCTTACCCTTTATAAGAAGATCCTAGATCCTATAAAGAGGAATTTTCTGATGAACTTTGAACAAGGCATGTTAAATGTGGGAATTTGTGCAAAGTGGGTCTTGTGACTGATGCAGTGAAGTTCTTACAGTTAGTGCTACAGTGCTGCCTTTGCAGTTCATTTACTGATGTTTTTTGTTGAATTACCATTTTTAAAGCAGACAGTTCGATCATTGACAAGGCTAAGAAAGGCTCCAAGAGGAAGCGGATAGCCGATGAGGTGGGAGAGCCAGCGAAGAGGCGCTCGGCTCGAGTGAGAAACACCAAGTGTAAGAAAGAAGAAAAGATTGACTTTCAGGAACTCCTGATCAAATTTCTGCCCTCGAGGTACAATAGACTTTCCAGTCAAGAATGTTGCTTCTTTTCAAGAAGTTATAAAATATGCATACCAATCCTAAGCAATTAGTCTTCAATGGTATATTAACACAGCAGAGACTGTCCCTAAGCAAACTGACCCAGTAACATGCTGTGCTGTAAAGTAGTAAAAAAGAGATCCGTTCCTGTAGTTACCCACATGACAAGTTCCTAATCTTGTGATTTGCCGATTGAGGGAAAGCAAAAGCTTAGTTAACTTGTGTTTGAGAACATGGCAGTGACATATGACTGGTTGGAGAGGTCACAATTGTTTACTGGGAATGTCCATTAAGCGTGTCCACATTTCCCCCTAGGAAGGTGCAACAGTTCAGATATATGTGAATCATGTTTCCCATTCCTGACTTATTGTCAATAACTGGTTGACACATCAGTAGCGCTCCCGCTGGAGGGACATTGCATCTGACTATGGCAGCTAGCCCAAAACCCAATCAGGCATTGTTCGTGCGGGGGACTGGAACAATACAACCAGTAAAACTGCCCTATACCTTAGCTGTCTGTCATGGTTGTCAATAAGCCAACCTTGAATAAAACTTCAAACAAATTAAGAAAACAATCTGCTGTAAAATTGGTCAGTGGGATGGAGGGCATAGAGAGAAGAGCAGAGTCTGGATGCCTTCCCACTGTCCTTGCAATTGTAACTGATGATGTGGTTCTCCAAGATACTTATCCAATTTAAGCTACTTATCCCTATAACCTCCCTTGGCTATTCCGTCAACCACCTGATCAGTGAATTAATGCTTTCTTGCATCCCACCTGAATCTACCTCTTTCAGCTTATCCTCATGTCTCCTTCTTCTGATCTCCTGTAACAAATCAGATAACCATGATTGATCCTCTACATCCCTGGACTGCTTTACTTTGAATACCTCAGTCATATCAACCACAGTCATATTCTCTCCTCCTGTCGTAAGGTTTATTTTCTAGCCTCCTAATTCCAGCTGTTTACAAAATATATCTGCAATGTTGTTTCCTGTTTGAATGCAGCCCACACACAAACAGTGCATGCTGTATCTTGTGCAAAAGAGTAATTGGGCTGGATTTTGAATCTGGGGTCGGGTTGGGGTCGGGAATCACACATTCTGGCTTGTGAACCCGCCTCCATCGAGATGTGGCCAACCCACTGTATTTTCCCTTGATTGACCTTGTTGAGCCCGCCCAGTGGGCTCAGCAGGCCAATTAAGGGCCACCCGGCAACAGGTGACGTCACAGATTGACATTTCATCTGTCAAGAGCTTTTGACAGATGAAATATCAGCGTTTGACAGCTCTGTGAAGCTGTCAAACACTGACAATATGATTTCTAACTTCAGTCCTTCCTCTCAGGCTGAGTTAGAAATCATTCCAGCACAGAAAACAGAAGGCTGCAGTTTTTGACAGTAGCACGGCTTTTCTGCTTTCTGTGCCGGTGAGATTTCTGACTCCCGAGAACTGAAGGGCTGACACCTTCAGGAGGAAGTTAAGGTAAGTAAAACTTTTTCCAACACTTAGCACTTACCTCTGCACACATGCACCCATCACTCACCTGCCCACCGGACATATCGACCCCTCCAACCCCTGCAGACCCACGGCCCGACCCGATAACTTGGCGTGGTTGCCACCTGTCGGGAAGCCCACATTTCACCTGTCAAAATAGGGATTATCCAAAAAACTGCCTGTTAACAGGCAGTTAATTGTCACTAATCCCTTCCCGCCTCGGGGAGTCGGGTCCCAGCACAGGTCGGGTACCCGCCGCCAGTGAAACTGGCATGGAGGCGGGATGGGGTCGGGACCCCCGAATCTGCAACTTTAACCCCCCACACACCTCCAAACCCGACTCCACGGGTCATTGAAAATCCAGCCCATTGTGTGGATCTAAAATGGCATCCCCTTCTCGATGTCCATAAAATGTTCCATATGTTTTGAGTAGGTTGCAGTTGATATTTCCTGAGATCTAGCCTGTGCACAATAGTGGAAAGCAATACTGCTGCTGTAATAAGGCAGTCAATTCATATTAACTCCTGCTCTCTCACTAGGCTGAAAAGGGTAGATCTGGAGGATGAAGAAGATGCGTTTAGCACCTTTGAAGTACAGACAGAGTTGAAAAAGGAAAGTCAGCAACTAATGGGCCCGTATCGAATGCAATTTGATCCTTCATCTTTCGTGGAATTTGGTAGGTTTTCAGAGCAGGGTTCCTTTTAAAACTTATTCTTGATGGGACCCTTCAAAGTTCTCTGCATCACCATCAGCTGGGAGCCACTTGTCAGAAGCTTTGCCCCACTAATCCCAGGACGTCTGAGTGGTGGATCAATGATAGTCTTGCTGCGTTATGGGGTTTGGCTTTGTGACCTTGGATTAAGTGGCCTTGGACGTATGATGTGTTTGCCTCTATTTAATGATTGCAGATGTTGATGTGTGGCATTTTGACCTATTTTGGAGCAGCATGCTGAAAGTGACCATGTAAAGTGCAAAAAATAATATTTAAGCTCTCATGAAGTGTCTTATATAATTTATATAAAAATGTTAGACTTTTATACCTGTGAAAATATTCTGTCTCCTGCTGCTCATGCCCAGCATTCATATAATTCATGTGTTTTTTTTTTAGGCAACTTTTGTTAATCTGTACATTGTTAGATTTCTTGGGTAGCAAAGAATGATTTTATATTTAGTTAACTTTTAAAGATCTATTTACATTTGTAAAGCTGGTCAAAGTCATGTAAATCCTTTACACTGGTGACCTGGGGTTTTTTGTGTGAAGCAAGCCACACCGTCGGGTTTCACGTACGCTGGCAACACCCAGCTCTACCTCACCACCACCTCTCTCGACCCCTCCACTCTCTCTGATTTGTCACGCTGCCTGTCCAGTACTGGATGAGCAGTAATTTCCTCCAACTAAATATTGGGAAGAATGAAGCTATTGTCTTCAGACCCCGCCACAAACTCTCTTCTCTAGCCACCGACTTCATCCCTCTCCCTAGCATCTGTTTGAGGCTGAACCAGACTGTTCGCAACCTTGGCGTCCTGTTTGATACTGAGATAAGCTTCCAATCACATATCCGCTCCATCACCAAGACTACCTACTTCTACCATCGTAACATCGCCCAACTCTGATGCTGCCTCAGCTAATCTGCCGCTGAAACCCTCATCCATGCCTTTGTTACTTTGAGATATCCACAATAGAGGTGGGGAGAAACACAGTTATTGTAATCACCAGAAACCTCTGCTATTTAAATCAATGAGAGATTATCTGCAATATAAAAAGTCGGGAGTGCGATGGAATTCTCTCCACTTGCCTGGATGAGTGCAGCTCCAACGACACACAAGAAGCTCGACATCATCCAGGACAAAGCAGCCCGCTTGATTGCACCATCACCTTAAACATTCACTCCCTCCACCACCGGCGCACTGGCTGCAGTGTGTACCCTCTACAAGATGCACTGCAGCAACTCGCCAAGGCTTCTTCGGCAGCACCTCCCAAACCCACGACCTCTTCCACCTAGAAGGACAAGGGCAGCAGGCACATGGGAACACCACCACCTCCAAGTCGCACCCCATCCTGACTTGGAAGTATATTGCAGTTCCTTCATCGTCACTGGGTCAAAATCCTGGAACTCCCTCCCTAACAGCACTGGGAGAACCTTCACCACACGGACTTCAGCGGTTCAAGAAGTCGGCTCACCACCACCTTCTCAAGGCAATGAGGGATGGGCAATAAATGCTGGCCTTGCCAGTGATGCCCACATCCCTTGAATGAATAAAAGAAATATAAATCGGTGAACCAATTTTATTTAAAGCCAACATCCAGTCTTTGAGTAAACACGAGGAGCAACTCAGACTGACATCACTGCCATGTTTTAATTGATTGGCAGTTCTCGAGCTTCCATCCTTTCCCTTTCATTTAATTTAGATTGTTTGAGTCGACAGGTCTCGGGGAAATTGCGCTGCTGAAATCTGTTTTAGTTGGTTAATGTTATTTCTTTCCAATGAAAGAATCACTTAGTAGGTGTAATAGGCTGGTGCCTGCCGCACTTGGTCTGCAAAGAGATTTTGATCAATCTTGACAACTGATTGTGCCTTTTGGGAGCAGTATTTGGGGAATACTGTTACAAAGCAGAATTTCGCTAATTGTGTGTAGTTTGTCCTGCCTTGAGCTATTCCTGCTGCAGTGGGTCAGCACAAAAAGGGTCCCTCCCGAGACCAGTCACAAGGAAGCAACCTGATTTAACTTTTATATCAACATTACTGTCTGGATTTAATAGTTCAGGAAAATAAGTATTTCAGTGTTGCAGTCTTTAAATTGTAGGTCTTTAGTGACCTAGTGCCATGGTTTGTATTATAGAATGATGCAGCACAAAAGGAGGCCATTCGGCCCATCGTGCATATGTCGGCTCTTTGATAGAGGTATCCAATCAATCCCACTCCTCTGGTCTTTCCCCATAGCTCTGTAATTTTTTTTCCTTTAAGTATTTATCCAATTCTCCTTTGAAAGTTACTATTGAATCTGCTTCCACCACCCTTTCAGGCAGTGCATTCCAGATCACAACAACTCGCTGTGTAAAAAATGTTTCCTCATGTCACCTCTGGTTCTTTTGCCAATCACCTTAAATCTGTGTCCTCTGGTTACTGACCCTTCTGCCATTGGAAACAGTTTCTCCTTATTTACTCTATCAAAACCGTTCACGATTTTGAACACCTCTATCAAATCTCCTCTGAACCTTCTCTGCTCCCAGGAGAACAACCTCAGCTTCTCCAGTCTATCCACATAACCGAAGTCCCTCATCCCTGATACCATTCTAGTAAATCTCTTCTGCACCCTCTCCAAGGTCTTGACATCCTTCCTAAAGTGTGGTGTCCAGAATTGAACACAATACTCCAGCTGAGGCCGAACCAGCGTTTCATAAAAGGTTTAGCATAACTTCCTTGCCTTTGTACTCCATGCCTCTATTAATAAAGCCAAGGATGCCATATGCTTTTTTTAACAGCTGCCTCAACTTGTCCTGCCACCTTCAAAGATTTGTACATACACCCCCAGGTCTCTCTGTTCCTGCACCCCCTTTAAAATTGTACAATTTAGTTCATATTGCCCCTCCTCATTCTTCCTACCAAAATTTATCACTTCACATTTCTCTGCTTTAAATTTCATCTGCCCATTTCGCCAGTCTATTTATGTCCTCCTGAAATCTGTTACTATCCGCCTTATTGTTTACTACGTTTGAGTTTCATATCATCTGCAAACTTTGAAATTATGCCCTGCATACCCAAGTCCTGGCCATTAATATATGTTAAAAAAAAAAAGCAGTGATCCTAATACCGACCCCTGGGGGACACCACTGTGTACTTCCCTCCAGTCTGATAAACAACCGTTCACCACTACTCTCTGCTTTCTGTCCCTTAGCCAATTTTGTATCTACGCTGCCACTGTCCCTTTAATCCCATGGGCTTTTAATTTTGCTTACAAATCTATTATGTGGTACTTTGTCAAACGCCTTTTGAAAGTCCATATACAAAACATCATCCGCACTACCCTCATCAACCCTCTGCATTACTTCATCAAAGAACCCGATCAAGTCAGTCAAACCCAATTTGCCTTTAATGAATCCGTGCGAACTTTCATTTATTAACCCATACTTTACTAAATGCCAATTAATTTTGTTCCGGATTATTGTCTCTACAAGTTTCCCCATCACCGACGTTGGGCTGACTGGCCTGTAGTTGCCGGGTTTATCCTTCTCCCCTTTTTTGAACAGGGGTGTAACATTTGCAATGTTCCAGTCCTCTGGCACCTCCCCCATATCTAGGGAGGATTGGAAGATTGGCCAGAGACACCGCAACTTACATCCTTATTTCACTCCGCAAACTAGGATGCATCCCATCCGGACTGGGTGACTTTTCTACTTTGAGGACTGCCAACCTTTTTAGTATCTCCTCTTAATCTGTTTTTATCCTATCCAATATTGCTGCTGCATCTTCCTTTACTGCTACATTGGCAGCATCCTCTTCTCTAGCTAAGACAGATGAAAAGTACCTCAGCCATGCCTTCTGCCTCCATAAGAAGATTTCCTTTTTGGTCCCTAATCAGCCCCACCCTTCCTTTGACTACCCTTTGTATTTGTGTTTCTAAGACTTTTGGGTTCCCTTTTATGTTAGCTGCTATTATTTGGTGTACTCTTTATTTGTATGCGGAGGTTGAAAAATGTTCAGCAGCGGAAGGAGAAGTCTTGGGGTGTGTGTGTGTGTATTAATCTATTGTAACGTTAACTTTTATTTTTATACAAACAGAAAAACAAGATGTTCACAAGTTTTTGCTGAACAATTTGAAGAATGGTGGGATACTAGATCTGATGCTGAAATATTTAAAGGTGCTTGGTCAGAAGTTCTTGGCAAAATGGCCACCGAGGCTGGCAGAGGTAGTCCTTTCAATCTACAACAGCTGGAGAAAACACTGCAGTAGCCTACCTAATCCTATCCTGAGAGAGTGCAGCAACCAGCACATCAAGGTACTGCCATCAAACTAAGTAGTTTTGTTAGTCTTAGATTTTCTTTTCATTGTCTTTTTTTGAAACCACACTCCCTGAATTTTCTCCCTGCATTTTCTGAGCACACAGACTCTTGCTAGGTGCAGGTTGACAGGTGCCAGCAGCTATCTGGTAGCTCATTCGTGCTCAGTAAGATGCACAGCATATGTTCCTCGTAACATGCCCGGAAATGCAGCGTTGCCCAGTGGGTTAGTGGCTTTGTTATGAAGTGTAAGCTGATTGTCCATAGGCCGGGCCAATCTTAAAGTTGCGGATAGTTGAAAAAGGGAGGTTGTTCTGTGGAACATAACCAAGTGAAGAGCTTCCTCCCGATGGCCAAAAACATATATGTTGTTCAGTGCGAGGGGGAAAAAAAGTTTCAACTGAAAAACAATACATTATTCCTACCCCAACTTTACAGGAAAGGATTTCATCACACATCATCTAAAACTAATAGAACACGATAAAGAAAATTATGTAAAGTTGGGGGCTGTGGGAAAAGAAATGTATTTATTTTTCTACTGTTGAAGCTTTTTTTTTTCTAACAGTGAGTTTTTAACTGTGAAACCGGTTGTGTTACCGGTTACATTATAAGGTACTTGCAGATCCATATGTTAAGAACATTACCTAATACTAACAGATCTATACTAAAGTAGTAAAGGGGGTAAAAGCAGGAATAAATTGTCACAAAACATATTTAAAAGTTCTTTATCTGAATGCATGCAGCATTCGTAACAAAATAGACGAGTTGACGGTACAAATAACTACGTATGGGTATGATCTTGTGGCCATTACAGAAACATGGCTGCAGGGTGACAATGACTGGGAATTAAATATGCCAGGGTATTTAACAATCAGGAAGGACAGGCAGGAAGGAAGAGGAGGTGGGGTAGCTATGTTAATAAAGGAAGGAATCACTGTATTACAGAGAAATGATATTGGGTCAAAGGATCAGGATAATGAAACAGTTTGGGTGGAGATAAGGAATAATAAAGGGAAAAAAACACTAGTGGGAGTAGTATATCGGCCTCCTAATAGTTGCAACTCTGCTGGAAGAAGTATTAATCAGGAAATAGTTGGGGCATGTACTAAGGGAACAGCTATAATTATGGGGGATTTTAACTATCATATTAACTGGACAAATCAAATTGGGCAGGGCAGCCTTGAGGAAGAGTTTATTGAGTGTATTAGGGATGGATTTCTTGAGCAGTATGTAACTGATCCTACAAGGGGGCAAGCAACCTTAGACCTGGTCTTGTGTAATGAGCCAGGATTAATTAATAATGTCCTAGTTAAGGATCCCCTTGGAATGAGTGACCATAACATGGTTGAATTCCATGTCCAATTAGAGGGTGAGTAGGTTGGTTCTCAAAAAAGCGTACTGAGCTTGAATAAAGGAGACTATGATGGTATGAGAGCGGAATTGATTAAAGTGGACTGGGAAAATAGATTTAAGGGTAAGACGGTACATGAGCAGTGGTGTTCATTTAAGGAGTTATTTTACAACTTTCAAAAAATATATATTCCACTGAGGAAAAAAGGGTGTAAAAGAAATGACAGCCATCTGTGGCTAAGTAAAGAAATTAAGGATAGTATCCAACTAAAAACAAGGACATATAAGGTAGCCAAACTTAGTGGGAGGATAGAAGATTGGGAAGTCTTCAAAAGACAGCAAAAAGTAACTAAAGGATTGATTAAGAAAGGGAAGATAGATTATGAAAATAAATTAGCAAAAAATATAAAAACAGATAGCAAGAGTTTCTATAGTTATATAAAAAGAAAAAGGGTGGCTAAGGCAAACATAGGTCCCTTAGAGGATGAGACCGGGAAATTAATGGTGGGAAACATGGAGATGGCAAAAATGCTGAACAAATATTTTGTTTCAGTCTTTACGGTAGAGGACACTAAGAATATCCCAACACTGGACAAACAGGGGGCTCTAGGGGGGGAGGAGCTAAATACGATTAAAATCACTAAGGAATTGGTACTCAGTAAAATAATGGGACTCAAGGCGGATAAATCCCCTGGACCTGATGGCTTACATCCTAGGGTCTTGAGGGAAGTGGCAGTAGGGATTGTGGATGCTTTGGTAATTTTCCAAAATTCCCTGGACTCAGCAAAGGTCCCGGCAGATTGGAAAACTGCTAATGTAACACCCTTATTTAAAAAGGGTAGTAGGCAGAAGGCTGGAAATTATAGACCAGTTAGTCTAACATCTGTGGTGGGTAAAATTTTGGAGTCTATTATTAAGGAGACAGTAACGGAACATTTAGATAAACATAATTTAATAGGACATAGTCAGCATGGCTTTATGAAGGGGAAGTCATGTCTGACAAATTTGCTTGAGTTCTTTGAGGACATAACGTACAGGGTGGATAAAGGGGAACCAATGGACGTAGTGTATTTAGACTTCCAGAAGGCATTCGACAAGGTGCCACATAAAAGATTATTGCTCAAGATAAAAAATCACTGGATTGGGGGGAATATTCTGGCATGGGTGGAGGATTGGTTATCTAACAGGAAGCAGAGAGTTGGGATAAATGGTTCATTCTCGGACTGGCAACCAGTAGCCAGTGGTGTTCCGCAGGGGTCGGTGCTGGGTCCCCAACTCTTTACAATCTATATTAACGATTTGGAGGAGGGGACAGAGTGTAAAATATCAAAGTTTGCAGATGATACAAAGATGGGAGGGAAAGTAGAAAGTGAGGAGGACATAAAAAACCTACAAGGGGATATAGACAAGCTGGGTGAGTGGGCGGAGATTTGGCAGATGCAATACAATATTGGAAAATGTGAGGTTATGCACTTTGGCAGGAAAAATCAGAGAGCAAGTTATTATCTTAATGGCGAGAAACTGGAAAGTACTGCAGTACAAAGGGATCTGGGGGTCCTAGTGCAAGAAAATCAAAAAGTTAGTATGCAGGTGCAGCAGGTGATCAAGAAGGCCAACAGAATGTTGGCTTTTATTGCTAGGGGCATAGATTATAAAAACAGGGAGGTATTGCTGCAGTTATATAAGGTATTGGTGAGACCACATCTGGAATACTGCATACAGTTTTGGTGTCCATACTTAAGAAAAGACATACTTGCTCTCGAGGCAGTGCAAAGAAGGTTCACTCGGTTGGTCCCCGGAATGAGGGGGTTGACATATGAGGAGAGGTTGAGTAGATTGGGACTCTACTCATTGGAGTTCAGAAGAGTGAGAGGCGATCTTATTGAAACATATAAGATTGTGAAAGGGCTTGATCGGGTGGATGCGGTAAGGATGTTCCCAAGGATGGGTGAAACTAGAACCAGGGGGCATAATCTTAGAATAAAGGGCTGCTCTTTCAAAACTGAGATGAGGAGAAACTTCTTCACTCAGAGGGTAGTGGGTCTGTGGAATTTGCTGCCCCAGGAAGCTGTGGAAGCTACATCATTAAATAAATTTAAAACAGAAATAGACAGTTTCCTAGAAGTAAAGGGAATTAGGGGTTACGGGGAGCGGGCAGGAAATTGGACATGAGGCTGAGTTCGGATCGGTCGAGGCCCTGTGGGTGGCGTTGCGGGCCCAGGGGCTGAGTGGCCGGGTCCTGCTCCTACTTCTTGTGTTCTTTAGATTTGAGGTGAGGATCAGATCAGCCATGATCTTATTGAATGGCGGAGCAGGCTCGAAGGGCCGATTGGCCTACTCCTGCTCCTATTTCTTATGTTCTTATGTTCTTATACTGACATTAAATAGCACTTGAGATCCATATATGAAAGATCTTGCATAGTTTGTACCTTTTGGGAGCACTACATGTTGAGGGTTGACTGAGCCACTGGGTTCAGGTGAAACTTCAATGCTGGGAATGAATAAAAGGGGTGATGAAGATCTGGCATAACCTGGGGACACCCCGGTTGGGGTGGTGGGGTCCTCTGGGTGGGGAGAGCGAGAAAGTGTACGTGGAGCAGAGTTTTGGATGCAGCAGGAAACATCCATTTTTCTGATTTATTTTGTTTTTATTTTAAGCGATTTCTTTTCCTAACTGAGACCTGCACTGTACTCTGTTTCTTCGAATGCATTTTTATGGGTTTAGTATGTCACAAAAATTGAAAAGTATCCACGATTGCAGGTTCTTAATATGCTGTGCTTAATGTGCATGATTGATGGTTAGATGGCTTGATACTTTAATTCTCATTTTAAGAAGGAATATATGGTGTGGGTTTCATGTTTTCCTTTGACCCTGATTATTTACGCTGAGTTCTGCTTGTTTATGCTGAATTTTAAGTTCTGGTGTATGTTAATGGGATTGATAGGAAGTTTAAGTAAATTAATATCTGCAAAATTGACGCAGGAATGGGTGTAACTTCCTAATTATGCCCCAAAAGGAATTCTACCCCGGGCAGAGCACCTGCAGGGCATTTATCAATCCAGGCTGTTGATCTGGGGCTGCCCATTCAGGGAGCATCACGATGTGTGGACCCTGTTTCTCCTTTGACCATGGTGTGCACATGATGACTTTGGGGCACACACTGGGTGCTAAGTCCAGTGTCCTTTCCTGCCAGGGCTATATAAAGTTGGGGGCTGTGGGAAAAGAAATGTATTTATTTTTCTACTGTTGAAGCTTTTTTTTTTCTAACGGTGAGTTTTTAACTGTGAAACCTTTTCTCCGGTTGTGTTATCGGTTACATTATAATTTTAGTGTTTGTATTTGTGCATAGAACAATATCACTTTCATTTCCCTTTTCCAAGTTTTAGTTTCAAATTTTTCCTTTCATTAATAGTCATTTTGATTTTAGTGAGTTAGATGCCTTGATTAGTTCATGCAGCATCCTCCAGTAGAGTGTCTAAGACCAAATGCGCAATGTTATTCAGCTAAATCTGCATGTCCTATTTCACATGATGTCTCCAGCATGTGTTCCCGGTTGGTTTAAAACTTAGTTCCCCTCTCATTCGTGTTGCGCTGCTTCGGTCTTTCGTGACCCATTTGTGTTTGAATATGAGCGGATCACCTGTCCGTGAGTTCTACGCAAGCTATTTGAAAGTTGTGTCCAGTTAGGCTCGCACTGGTTCCTTATTTTAGTTATTCAGAAATAAACATACCCACTGTTTAAACCTTTTTGAACATGCAAATTTCATTTTCTTGTCTGGAATATTGCCCTATTGATGTTTTGAATTTGAAAGTCATCTCCTTTTGTGTAGGTGCTCACCCACCCTTAAGTTCTCTTGCACAGAAGAATACAAGTTACCTTGACAATTCTTCCATTTTTGATTAAGCAGAGACCCAAGATAAGTCAATGTCTAACCAGTGGCTAGCTAAATGGATGGTTAAGTGCTTCCCACATGATACCATCTTGTAGGGAAGAAGCCCAGGAGCAGCTGAAAGGTCAATCTGCAAGTATTGCCTGGGCATGTTTGTCAGGTTTCAGTTGATCTGTGCAAGGCTTCCAGATGGAACAATCCTCACTTAATTACTAAGCAGTGACCATCTGCACGTTGTTGTTGTTGCACTTAACTGCATCACACGCAATGCCTTTGGCAAATGAGCGCTGAATGCTGGTGACTTCTGTGTCAGGCCCTTTCCCTCCAGGTTTTCTACTACTACAGGAAAGGTAGATTACCTATATTATACAGCCGTCATTATTGTAATGATATGCATCCTCCACGCAGACAATTCCACCCATCTGTCTCTATAGATCTTGCAGGAATTTAGATTTTTGGTGGATTAAGGGTTAGTTTGTTTAGCTTCAGGTCAATACAAACTGGTGTAGTGGCCTAGAAACAAGGAAGGAAGGGTGGGTGGATTTCATTCAACAAATGAAGACCTTACTAGGTAGGTAACTTTTTTGTTTGTCATTTAGGATAGAATGAAATAGAGGGAGGAGATAAATCTGTGGGAGAGCTCTGTGCTACAGGGTCAGTTGTGCTGAATTTTGTGGGATATGGTAGGGTCCTGTAGTTATTGGATGAAATCCTATTGTACAGCATGGAATTGTCTAAGCTGCTGAAAGGCCATGATCTTGTGGAGCAGCTCATCTATTAGAGTGTCTTGAAAGCTCATTGAGCTGTACTAAGAAATTGCTGTGGCCTATGGTACTTTTAGTGCTGTCCTATGTAGGTTTTCCTCCACCTGCTGTGTTGTAAGGTTGGGTGTGCCGGTACTTCCACTGGTCTAATCTTGGGGTCCAAGGAAGGGTGGGTGAGTATGGAGGCTGTGATCGCAGTCCTTGTCTCCATCCCCAGTCAGAGGTTTGTGGAGAAACCTGCTTCATATAATTCCATGTTGCCCAGTAGTGGCGTTCGAAGTTAGTCTGAATCTACCGTGATACTTTGGAATATGAAGGTTCTGCTCCATCCTTAGCCCCCTCCCCTGCCCAGAATAATGTGCTCATTAAGGTGCAAAAACTGCTGTGCCTAACGTGAAAGGCAGCGTCTAGAAGTAGAGAAAATTTGTAAATACCGCCCTCTTTATAACGTTTGCTGTCCCTCGTGACCAGATGGGTAGTCTCATGCATAGGTACTTAAAGCCCACTCTGGAACTTGAGACACTTGTTGGTTCATCGTTTTTAAGCTATCCTCTCTTAGTCTTGATGTCTGTTACTAACTTAAAAATTCTCATCCTTGTCTTCAAATCCTTCCATGGCCTCACCCCTCCCTATCTCTAATCTCCTCCAACCCTACAAACCTTTGAGATCTCTGCGCTCTTCCAATTCTGGCCTCTTGTGCATCCCCGATTTTAATCGCTGCACCATTGGCCATGCCTTCAGCTGCCTAGGCCCAAAACTCTGGAATTCCCTCCCTAAACCTCTCCGCCTCTCTGCCCCTCTCTCTTTTAAGATGCTCCTTAAAACCTACCTCTTTGGTCATCTGTCCTAATATCTCATGTGGCTTGGTGTCAAATTTTGTTTGCTAACGCTCCTGTGAAGTGCCTTGGGACGTTTTACTATGTTAAAGACGCTATATAAATGCAAGTTGTTGTTGTTGTTTGGTTTGAAATGTACTCCAACTGATGGTTTCCTAGATTTGCAAAATTCTAAATCGTAAACTCGAGTAGTGGCAGTACTGGTTTTAATGCTGTTTGCTCCACCCCCATCCCGTGTCTATTTTGCCTCTGTTCTCTCTCATTTTTACATTGCACAGAATACCATTCCTTTTTTAAAGAATTTTCTAGTGACAATTTTCTCCCCCTTTCTCCTTTCTATGACTGAAGACTCTGACTCAAGTTGGGATAAGGTTTCACAGGTGCCGGTTGCCCTCCAGTGACTCACCCATTCTTCATTTATCAGCCTAGACTGAGTGTCAATAGTCTATTGGATCATAGTGGCAACCACAGCCAAACGTGATCTGTCCTTGATTATATTGCAGTTCACTAACAGTCACAAATCCTTCAGTTATGGAGATCTTCATAGGATAACAACAGAGTCCAAACTCTTGTTTTCTGATACTTGCTGATGCCCAAAAAAGGACTAAAATTGGAATAATAACATTTGAAAAAGTACTTGGGTGTGGTGGAAAGTATTTCATCTGAGGCTAGTTAACTTCAGCCAAATCGAATGCACAGCTGAGATTGTCGAGGTTATTTTTACACATTTTACTTTCACCATTCTGTGAAAATAACTATCCTGCTTACACAATGCTCAGTTTGGTGTTTAACTCTTCTTATGTCAGGATACTTCATTATTCTCCCTTGTCTTCAGGACATGATGGTGATGTGCCTGGTGTGTATGGAACTACAGCTTGATCAGTGGCTTCTGACAAAGTCTAAAAGTACCACAGGTATGAAACACTTACTTCAAAGGTCCAGTGTTTTCTTCAGATTAATAATTGGTTATGTACAGCCATCTGTTCAGCTTTTTCTTATTTACAATGCCACTTCAGTTCAAATTATCCTTCCGCTTTCTTTCAACCTCCACGAGCAAACTGTTGTCCAAAATGGCCACCTTTTACAGGAAGATAGTCCCTTTAGCACCTCTGCCCAAAGTTTGGCAAACAAGTTCAACCTTGTCTTATTGGATGGCTGAATGAATGAAGGTGATTGTTTGTGGGACCTTGCTGTGTGAAAATTGGCGGTCACAATTGCCTACATTAGTGACTATACTTCAAAGGTAATTCATTGACTGTGAAGCACTTTGGGATGTCCCGAGGCTCTGAAAGGTGCTATATAAATGCATGTTCTTCAGCAAAGGGGAAGTTCAGGGCAACTGTTCTTTTGGGACAGTTAATGCTCGTGCCAAGGAACTTTCTACCCAAGAGGCAGACATGGCGGCTCTGCTGTGTTCCCTTCAGCCGGGAAGCTGCAGGATATTACACTTCCTATTCTTTTGGGGACAAGAAAGTAGTAAGATTCTGAAGAAAAATACATTGTGTGATTGTTACTGCAGCATATCTCGGAAACTGGGTGGTGGCCACACCCCTGAAGGATGTGAGCTTTTCACATTCTGATACAAGAATCTCAAAATATGTAAGCCTCCAGTTGCATAATGAACAGAGTGTAATCCATGTTTATTCACCCAGTATTCTGCCACTATTCCCTTTTAGCACGAAAATGCCAACTCAATAACTTTAAAAATGGTTCAAATAAAAACAACACTGCTAATGCTGGAAATATACAATAAAAAGAGAGGCTGCTGGAAATGCACAGCGAATTGAATACTAAAAGTTAAGCAAGCATTTTAATAAGATTGGAAAAAAGAGAAAAATGGATGTGGCTGTCCGAGGGATTTAATAGGTTAAATTAACTGTAAACAGCTTAATAGAAAACCGTTGCATGTCATCACTCACCGTCTCAAAAAAAAAACACCCTTGACTGCTCTGTCCTTGGTAATTTCTTCCGCTCAATTCTGGTAACATCCTACGAAATCTTTTCTGCGCTTTCTCCACTGCTACAATAATCCTTTTTGTAGTATGAAGACCAGAACTGTGCACAAGTGTGGTCTAACCAAGGTTCGATATAAATATAATATTACCTCCCTGCTTCTGTATTCTATTCCTTGAGAAATGAACCCCAATACTTTGTTTGCATTCTTTTATGGCTTTATCAGCTTGCATTGCTGCTTTTAGTAATTTATGTATCTGTACTCCCAAGTCTCGTTTCTCTTCTACGCCATTTATTTTCTTACCTTCCAAGGAATAAGTGACCTCCTTATTCCTCCTACCAAAATGAACCTTTACTTTGCTATATTAAATTTAATTTGCCATTTATATTCCCACTCTGCAAGTCTTTTTTCCTATATTGTGTTGCAGTTCTCCACATTATTAGCTATACTCCCAATTTTATATCGTCTTCAAATTTCGATACCATACCTCCAATTTCTGAGTCCACAATATTTATGTATATGGTAAACAGCTGTGGTCCCAGCATGGATCCCTGTGGACAACACTTCCCAATTCTTGCCGTCTGAGAAACTTCCCTTGACTCCCCTGTTTTTTGTGTTTTAGCCATCTTTCAATCCATTCTGTTTCCTGGCCCCCCACAGCCTGACCTTTGTCATGAGTCTCTCATGTGGCACTTTATTGAATCTCTCCAATCTGGCTTCCACCCCCACAGCACTGAAACAGCCCTAAACAGGTCACGAATGACATTCTCTGACTGTTTATCCATTGATCCCAGCCTTTTATGTTTCGATTTAGTTCCCCCTTTTACATGCTGGCTTCCATTTGTTTTCATAGGAAGCCCCCTTCATTCTCAACATATGTAATTTTACACAAAAAAAAGCACCAGTGCAAAATTCTAAAAAGTTAAGACAGTTTGGTTTAAATTGATATTTTTACCCCTGTTCTGATGAGACTGTTTTTACTGACATCACAGATTTCACTGTCTACATTTCCTGAGTTAAACGTTCTTGTTGCGAGTGTAGCCTGTAGAGGGAACTTCTCCAGATCGTAAAATCCTGATGTGTCTCATCTATAATGGGCTGTGCTGTTTCGATCAGACAGGTGGAAATATTACCTTTTTATAATTGGCCCTTGTGATGGTGGTACCTAGTGGAGCCATTTCCTGTTTACATGTGGTGCATGGGGAGCCACTTCCTGTTTACATGTAATCTTGATCTGTGTTTGCTTTTTTCAGTTTCCCCTCGGAAATGTACCTCCAGCAACACGGCCGCACAGTTAGGGCCCGATTTTCCAGGAAGCCATTATTTGGCAGACCTAATTCAATTGGCTTTCACTTCCTCACAAAGGGACCTGTTCGAGAATGACTGGCTGGTTTTTGTGGTTCAAGTGTACTGGTTGAAAGCCAGATTCATGGCATTGCAGGTTTGTATTTGTGTTCAATGCTGGATGGTGTAAAATGAAGGAAATAGGGTTTCTTGTAATGAGAGTTGGGTAGTAACAGTTTCCTAATTGTCAGCTTAAAATTAACGGGGTGGGAGGTGGGGGGGGAATTATTTCTGCAGTTGAAACGGGTTCACTTTGAAAATTCCATTAAATCGAGTAGGTAGTGTGTTGGGGTTAAATGTTGTCCAGACTGATGCGAGAAACATTTCCTCTTCCTAAATGAATTAGAACCCAGTTTTCTAGTGGGAATAGAATACTGCCTCTAATTTAGGGCCAATTGGCTGTCGCTAGAGGGACAAAGACAGCTGGTGCAGGATATGGAAAATGTGGTGCAGTAGTGCATGCTTTCCAGGGGCTGGGGGTTAACTTGTGCTTTAGGTCAGTGTGGACAGGTTTCACTCTGTATCTGACCATGCTATACCTGAACATGGAGGGTGTGCTGCTGAAAGTAGTAAAGTATTACATTCTTTAGCACCAATACCTCACATCTAAATACATTGCCATGTATTGCTTTTTTCTGCTGCAACACCAGTCTGAAGTAGACCATTGTTTTTACTGCGTGTAATGTCCGAAGTTACTATGTTCCTTACGGAGCAATTTCAGAGGTCTTGAGTTATTTGTTTCCTGTGCGCCGAGATCCAAAGCAAGCAGTGATGAGCAACAGAGAGTTAAGTGGAGGATTGTGTAAGTTTTGCAGTGCTATGATCGTGTAGGCAAGAAGCCAAGAGCATCTCGAGGGTCATTCCCTCTGTTCCACGGCTGTATCCCCAGTATTTCTCAGTCAGTTTCCGGTTGGTATTTGCAAGTCTGCCACATAGAGTAATCCTCACACATTTAAAATTCCTGGAGCCCAAATGGATTTTTGGTTGGTGTGGATTTTAAACCATGATCTTGCATATATAGCAGCCATGGAGTTCTTGAACTGTTTAGCTTTAAAATCTAATTTTTGATTCATGTGGAAGTAACAGAAGAGGAGAGATTTATTTTTGTAGTTAAAATGGTTTAGTGTAGTGGTGATTGGCACAATTACCAATACTGATTTTTAAATCCTGCTCCCCCCCCACTCAAACATTCTAGGGACTGTGTGTAGTTTATGTAGTCCGTGTTTACAGCGCGTGTTACGAGGTCTCCGAGTGTCTCTCCTTGTTTTCGTTGCCGGATTTCTAGAGCCCTGGGAAACCCACGCCACAGGAGTAAGATTTAAATCTGGCTCCCAATCGCACGGTGGGAGCTTGATTTAAATATGTTAATGACATGTTCTGCCTCTCCACGGCGGGACACTGAGACCTCGAAACCTGCCGCTGGAAAAAAGGTCATGGGCGTGTACGCGGCAGGTTGGGGACGTGTTTCCCATTTTTTCATTTTTAACCTTTTTTTATGATTCCAGACATCTGTAGTTGCACTTTCAGGGAATTTATGTATTTGAACCCCTTATGGTTTCTGTTCATGCTCTTCAGGATCTTTCCATTGAGTGTATGCTCCCATGCCTTGTTTTTTCTCCCAAAACACCTATCCACATTAAATTGCATCTGCTATCTGCTCATTTCACTAACCTGGATAATGGCTAACTTTTGTGTCTTCAGCAAGTTTTAGCATCATGCTCCCGATGCCTAACTCCAAATCATCTTCATATACTGAGAACAAAAGTGGACTGACACCTGGAGTACACTTCCAACTCTTCTCCAATCTGAGCAACACCCATTTATCCTAACTCTTTACTTGTCCGTTGACCAACTTTCTATCCATGGTACTACATATTCCTCTTGCACCATTTGTCTTAATTTTTCTAACTAGCGTCTTATGCCTTCTAAAAATCCATATACACTACACCGACTGCACTCCCATTATGCAATTAGTCACTTCTTCAAAAAATTCCAATAAATTTGTCAAACTTGACTTGCCTTTTGGAAATCCATGCTGGCTGTCCTTAATTAATCCATGTATTTCTAAATGGTTAATAATTTCACCTTGAATAATGAATTCTACACAGCAGTCCTAGGATTTTAGTTCCCCGTTTTGATTTCCTGTTTACATGTTGAGATGGCAAAGTGGGCAATTTGTACATATGACCATACGAACAATGACTGACCGGTAAAGACCCTCTGGTCCTTCGAGCCTGTCCCACACAATTGCGATGCTTGTGTATCACAAGATATACTCTCCACCTCACCCGAAACCATGTGATCTCCTGGGAGAGACAAAAAAAAGCTAAAAAAACCCAGGCCAATTTGGGGGAGAAAATCTGCGAAACTCCTCTCCGACCCATGTAGGTGATCGAATCTAGTCCAGGAGATCACTCTGGCTCTGAATTCCCTGCAGTACTTACCTTCTGTAAGAGGTGATCTCCGCCCCAGCCAGAAACGGGTCCAGCTCTCGCTTGAAGGAATTCAATGAATCAGCATCCACCGCACGAGACAGCAGCCTGTTCCAGAGGCCCTCTATTCTCTGGGAAAAGAACCACCTCCTGACATTTAACCTAGATCTAGCTTTACACAACTTAAATCTGTGACCCCTGGTCATCCCTAACCTATTCAATTGAAACAAACGGTCAACTGGAACACAATCTATTCCCTTCATTATCTTAAACTTCAGTCAGATCACCTCTAAGTCTACGCTTATCTAAAGTGTAGAGTCCCAACTCTTTTAGCCTATCTTGATAACTAAGATGCTTTAGACTAGGAGTTAGTCTAGTGACCCTCCTCTGCACCCTTTCCAAAGCCTCAATATCACCTACCATGTGAGGAGACCAAAACTGGACACAGTATTCCATAAGAACATAAGAAATAGGAGCAGGAGTAGGCCATGGCCCCTCGAGCCTGCTCTGCCATTCAAGAAGATCATGGCTGATCTACCTCAACTCCACTTCCCTGCACTATCCCCATATCCCTTGATTCCCTTAATATCCAAAAATCTATTGATCTTTGTCTTGAATATATTAAACGACTGAGCCTCCACAGCCCTCTGGGGTAGAGAATTCCAAAGATTCACCGCCCCTGAGTGAAGAAATTTCTCCTCATCTCAGTCCTAAATGGCTGACCCCTTATTCTGAGACTGTGAGCCCTGGTTCTGGACTCCCCAGCCAGGGGAAACATGCTCCCTGCATCTCCCCTGTCAAGCCCTGTAAGAATTTTGTATGTTTCAATGAGATCACCTCTCATTCTTCTGAACTCCAGAGAATATAGGCCTAGTCTACTCAATCTCTCCTCATAGGACAATCCCCCCATCCCAGGAATCAGTCTGGTGAACCTTGGTTGCACTCCCTCTATGGCAAATATATCCTTCCTTAGGTAAGGAGACCAAAACTGTACACAATACTCCAGGTGTGGTCTCCCCAGGGCCCTATATAATTGCAGTAAGACATCTTTACTCTTATACTCGAGCCCTCTTGTAATAAAGGCCAACATACCATTTGCTTTTTTAATTTCTTGCTGTACCTGCATGTTAACTTTCAGTGATTTGTGTACAAGGACACCCAGGTCCCTCTGAACACAAACATTTCCCAATCTCTCACCATTTAAAAAAATACTCTGCTTTTCTATTTTTCCTACCAAAGTGGACAACTTCACATTTCTCCACATTATATTCCATTTGTCATGTTCTTGTCCACTCACTTAGCCTGTCTATATCCCTTTGAAGCCTCTTTCCATCCTCCTCACAACTTACATTCCCACCCAGCTTTGTATCATCAGCAAACTTGGATATATTACATTTGGTCCCCTCATCCAAATCATTGATGTAGATTGTGAATAGCTGAAGCCCAAGCACTGATCCTTGCGGTACCCCACTAGTTACAGCCTGCCAACCCGAAAATGACCCGTTTATTCCTACTCTCTGTTTTCTGTCTGTTAACCAATCCTCAATCCATGCTAGTATATTAGCCCCAAGCCCCAGGTGGATGCAGGGAGAATGTTTCCCTTTGCTGGGGAGTCTAGAACCAGGGGCTACAGCCTCAAGATAAAGGGTAGGCCATTCAGGACTGAGATGAGAAGAAATTTCTTCACACAGAGGGTGGTGAATCTTTGGCATTCTGTACCCCAGAGGGCTATGGAGGCTCAGTCATTGGGTGTATTCAAAACAGAAGTCGATAGATTTCTGACTAGTAAGGGCATCAAGGGATATGGCGATAGGGCTGGTGAATGGAGTTGAGGCAGAAGATCAGCCATGATATTGAATGGTAGAGCAGGCTCGAACGGCCGAATGACCTACTCCTGCTCCTATTTCTTATGTTCTTAATCCCATGAGCCCTAATTTTGTTTAATAACCTCTTGTGTGGCATCTTATCGAATGCCTTCTGAAAATCCAAATACACCACATCCACTGGTTCCCCCCTTATCTATTCTGCTAATTACAACCTCAAAAAACTCTAACAGATTCGTCAAACACGATTTCCCTTTCATAAATCCGTGTTGACTCTGTCCCATCCTATTATTATTTTCTGAGTGACCTGTTTCCACGTCCTTAATAATAGATTCTAGCATTTTCCCTACTATTGATGTCAGGCTAACTGGTCTGTAGTTCCCCGTTTTCTCTCTCCCTCCTTTCTTAAATAGTGGGGTTACGTTTGCTACCTTCCAATCCGCGGAAACCGTTCTAGAATCTATGGAATTTTGGAAAATGACAACCAATGCTTCCACTATCTCTATAGCCACCTCTTTCAAAACCCTAGGATGTAGGCCATCAGGTCCAGGGGATTTATTGGCTTTCAGTCCTATTAATTTCTCCAGTACATTTTTTTACTAATACTAATTTCTTTTAGTTCCTCACTCTTGCAAGACCCTTGGTTCTCCACTATTTCCGGGAAGTTTTTTGCGTCGTCTTACGTGAAGACAGACGCAAAGTATTTGTTTAATTTCTCTGCCATTTCCTTATTCCCCATTATAATTTCTCCTGGCTCAGCCTGTAAGGAACCCATATTTACTTTTGCTAATCTTTTCCTTTTTACATACCTATAGTAGCTTTTACAGTCTGTTTATGTCTCTTGCTAGTTTACACTCATATTCTATTTTCCCTTTTTTAAAATCAATTTCTTGGTCCTCCTTTGCTGAATTCTAAAATCCTTCCAATCCTCAGTCTTGCTCTTTTTGGCCACATTAAAAGCCTCTTCTTTTGATCTAATACTATCTTTAACTTCTCTTGTTAGCCACGGTTGGACCATTTTTCCTGTGGGGTTTTTGTGCCTTAAAGGAATGTATATTTGTTGTAGATTATGTATTAATTCTTTAAATGCTAGCCATTGCTTGTCTACCATCATACCTTTTAATGTAGTTTCCCAATCTACCTTAGCCAACTCGCCCCTCATACCTACGTAGTTTGCTTTGTTTAGATTTAAGACCCTAGTTTTGGATTTAACTAAATCACTTTCAAACTCAATATAAAATTCTATCATATTATGGTCACTCTTCCCTAAAGGCCCCTTTACTACAAGGTTATTAATTAACCCTTTCTCGTCGTACAATACTAGATCTAAAATAGCCTGTTCCCTAGTTGGTTCCTCAACATACTGATCTAGAAAACTATCTTGCATACATTCCATGAATTTGTCCTCCACACCATTACTGCAAATTTGGTTTGCCCAGTCTATGTAGATTAAAGCCCCCCATGATTACTGTATTACCCTTGTTACATGCGCCTCTAATTTCCTGATTTACACTCTGCCCTACATTACAACTACTGTTTGGGGGTCTATAAACAACTCCCACCAATGTTTTCTGCCCCTTGCTGTCTGTTATCTCCACCCAAACTGATTCTACTTCTTGATTTTCAGAGCTAAGATCCTTTCTCTCTACTGTCTTTATCCCATCCTTTATTATCAGGGCTACCCCTCCTCCTTTTCCATTTTGCCTATCTCTTCTAAAAGTTAAGTATCCTGGAATATTTAGTTCCCAACCTTGGCCACATTGCAACCACATCTCCGTAATGGCTATTAGATCAAACCTATTAATTTCTATCTGCACTATTAATTCATCTATTTTGTTGCGAATGCTTCGCACGTTCAGATATAGTGCCTTTAGCTTTGACTTATTTCTATTTTTCCCTGATGTCACCTTAGTCACTGATGCCTTATTACCTTTGTTACTCGCTCTGTCCCTTCCTGACCCACTCTGCTTTTTACCCAAAACTCTACTCTGCTCTCGAGCCTTGACACATTTCTCGCTGCTTTTAAATTTACTCTTTCCTGAATCCTCCCACCCCCCCCTTCATTAGTTTAAAGCCCTGTCTACTGCCCTAGTTATTTGGTTTGCCAGGACACTGGTCCCAGCCTGGTTTAAGTGGAGCCCGTCCCAACAGAACAGCTCCCTCTTTCCCCAGTACTGGTGCCAGTGCCCCATGAACTGAAACCCTTTCCTCCCACACCACTCTTTGAGCCACGCATTTAAACCTCTAATCTGTTTGTCCCTATGCCAATTTGCGCGTAGTTCAGGTAACAATTCAGAGATTATTACAAAAGTAAAATACTGCGGATGCTGGAAATACTGAAATAAAAACAGAAAATGCTGGAAATACTCAGCAGGTCAGGCAGCATCTGTGGAGAGAGAGAGAGAGAGAGTTAACGTTTCAGGTCGATGACCCTTCGTCAGAACTGGAAAAAGCTGGAGATGGAACAGGTTTTTAAGCAAGTGTAGGGGCAGGGAAAGGGGGGAGGGGAGGAAGGAACAAAAGGGAAGGTCTGTGATAGGATGGAAGGCAGGAGAGATTAAGAGACAAAAGGGATGATGGTGCAAGGCAAAAGGCGATGGTAATGGGACAAGTTAAGAAACAAAAGATGGCTCTAGATGAAGTGTAAATGGCAATGGCTGAATGATCGCCAGCTACCATGTGAGAGGAAAAAAAAGATAGGGCAGAGGTTATGGTCTGAAATTGTTGAACTTGATGTTGAGTCCAGAAGGCTGTAAAGTGCCTAATCAAAAGATGAGGTGCTGTTCCAGAGATTATTACCTTTGAGGTTCTGCTTTTTAATTTGGATCCTAGCTCCTCAAACTCCCTCAGCAGAACCTCATTCCTAGTTCTACCTATGTCGTTGGTTCCTACGTAGACCACGACAACTGGATCCACCCCCTCCCACTCCAAGTTCTTCTCCAGCCGCGAGGAGATATCTTTATCCTCCGCACAGGGCAGGCAACACAACCTTTGGAACTCTCGGTCGCGGCTGCAGAGAATAGTATCTATCCCTCCTGACTATACTGTCGCCTACCACAGCTACATTCCCTTTCACTCCCACTTGAATGGCCTCCTGCACCATGGTGCCATGGTCAGCTTGCTCATCCATCCTGCCGGCTTTTCCCTCCTCCACACAGGCAGCAAGAACCTCATACCTATTGGACAAGGGCAAAGGCTGAGGCTCATCCAGCACTGCACCTGGGGTCCCCTTACCTGCCTGAGTTGCAGTCACACCCTCCTGTCCCTGACCACTAACCAGAGCTGTACCACTACCTAACCTAAGGGGTGCGACTGTCTCCTGGATCATAGTGTCCAGGTAACTCTCCCCATCCCTGATGTCCCGCAATGTCTGCACCTCCGACTCCAGCTCAAACTCTGAGCTGAAGTTCCTCAAGATGCAGGCACTTACTGCAAATGTGGTTGTCCGGGATCACAACGCTCTCCACAAACTCCCACATGCTGTAGTTGCGGCACACCACCTACACTCCCATCCCTATATGACCTTGTTTTATTTGATTAAATTTAATTAAATTTGTAATAAGGTAACTTAGTTTACAGTGTAGTTTCTTGACTACTTACTTGATCTGGATTAAGTTATGGGTACTGAAATTAAATATCTACCTGTAACACAAAGCACTACAAGTAGTTTAGGCAAAAAGCAGCAACTCCTTCCCCCTCTTCGAATTCTCACTCTTTCCAAATTCCCAAATAAAACACTCTGTTTAAGTCCACTCCGTTTAATCCCGCTCTGTCACGGAGGAAGACACAAAAAAAACCTCCCAGAAATACGAGAAAACCAAGGGTGTGGCGAGAATGAGGAACTTAAAGAAATTATTATTCGTAAAAAAACAGTACTAGCAAAATTAATGGGACTAAAAGTCGATAAATCTCAAGGACTGGATGACCTACATCCTAGGGTTTTGAAAGAGGTGGCCATTGGGATAGTAGACGCATTGGTTGTCATCTTCCAAAATTCTGTAGATTCTGGAACGGTTCCTGCAGATTGGAGGATAGCAAACGTAATCCCGCTATTTAAGAAAGGAGGATGAGAAAACGGGGAACTACAGATCTGCTAGCCTCACATCAGTAGTTGGGAAAATGCTGGAATCTATTATAAAGGATGCAATAACTGGGCACTTAGAAACCAATAGTAAGATTGGGCAGAGTCAACATGGATTTATGAAAGGGAAGTCCTGTTTGACAAACCTATTGGAGTTCTTTGAGGATGTAACTAGTGGAGTAGACAAAGGGGAACTGGTAGATGTGGTGTATTTGGATTTTCAGAAGGCCTTCGATAAGGTCCCACACAAGAGGTTGGTGAACAAAATTAGGGCAAATAGAATTGGGGGTAATATACTAGCATGGATTGAGAATTGGTTAACAGACAGAAAACAAAGAGTAGGGATAAATGGGTCTTTTTCAGGATGGCAGGCTGTGACTAGTGGGGTACCGCAAGGATTGGTGCTTGGGCCCCAGCTATTCACAATCTATATCAATGATTTGGATGAGGGGACTAAATGTAACATTTCCAAATTTGCTGCTGACACAAAGCTAGTTGGCAGTGTCAGTTGCAAAGAGGATGTGAAGAGGCTTGAAGGGGATCTCGACAGGCTTAGTGAGTGGATGAGAACATGGCAGATGGATTACAATGTGGATAAATGTGAAGTTATCCACTTTGGTAGAAAAAACAGAAAGGCAGTGTATTTCCTAAATGGTGAAAGATTGGGGAATGCAGATGCTCAAAGGGACCTGGGTGTCCTTGTACATGAGTCACTGAAAGTGAATGTACAGGTGCAGCAAGCCATTAGGAAGGCAAATGGTATGCTGGCCTTCATTACAAGAGGATTTGAGTACAGGAGTAAAGAAGTCTTACTCCAATTATATAGGGCCTTGGTGAGACCACACCTGGAGTACTGTGTACAATTTTGGTCTCCTTTCCTAAGGAAGGATATACTTGCCATAGAGGGCGTGCAACGAAGGTTCACTAGATTGATTCCTGGGATGGCGGGACTGTCGTATGAGAAGAGATTGAGTAAACTAGGCCTGTATTCTCAGAAGAATGAGAGGGGATCTCATTGAAGCATACAAAATTATTACAGGGCTTGATAGGGTGGATGCTGGGAGAATGTTTCCCATGGCTGGGGAGTCTAGAACCAGGGGCCACAGCCTCAGGATAAAAGGTAGGCCATTCAGGACTGAGATGAGAAGAAATTTCTTCACACAGAGGGTGGTGAATCTTTGGAATTCTGTACCCCAGAGGGCTGTGGAGGCTCAGTCATTGGGTGTATTCAAAACAGAAGTCGATAGATTTCTGACTAGTAAGGGCATCAAGTGATATGGCGATAAGGCCGGTGAATGGAATTGAGGCAGAAGATCAGCCGTGATCTCATTGAATGGCGGCGCAGGCTTGAAGGGCCGAATGGCCTACTCCTGCTCCTATTTCTTATGTGCAGACCAAGTGAGGCCTGACCGAGGTGTTGTACAAGGACAAAATAGTATACTCAAAACACTACTTATACTCAATAGTCCTGTGGATATACCCCAACACCCTACTTGCTCTAGCTATCGCTTCATGGCATTTCTCATGTTCCTTTAAGGATGTATGCACTATAGTGCCCAAATCTCTTTCTATCTCCACCTTTTTAATGCTTTTCTCTGAAGGGTGTATGAATGTTGAGCATTTGCCCTGTCCACATGCATAACACTGCACTTATGTAAGTTATGCATCATTTTCCAGTCATGAGCCCATCTCCCAACACATTAAGATCTGCCTGAAGCAGACGAGCGCCATCTACAGTCCTAATACTCACACAGATCTTGGTATCATCTGCAAATTTGCAGATTGTGCCCCCAACACCAACATCCAGATCATTAACAAAAATGTATACTTTTATTGATTAATACTTTTGCCACGCAATCTTGTTTTGAATGCTAAATGTATTGTACTGTTCATTTCTTTGTGTTTCTGCTGATGTGTAATTAATGTGACGACTAGTTTTAGCTTGAATGCAAAGTTCTGACAGTGTGGTACTGTCCACCTCTGGTGGTAGAAAGCTTATGTCCAAAATACCATGGTGAAAGGCAAGTGCTAGTCCTGTGGCACGCTGCCCCATCATGTCATGCAAGGTTACAAATTTCAGTTCATAGGAGGGAGTCTGCAGTGCAAAATGCCTTTTTGCATTGAACGCAAACTTGCGGGCTTGGTAGAAAGCCTGAATTGTAATACTCATACTGGGGAACGCAATACTTTTCTACTTTTTGCTGTCGACATCAACATCGTAAACTCCTAGATCAGATATTGTGCAGACCAGGAATAGCGTAAAACTCCCTATCCCCTGTGTCTGGGAGCCTGCAGCAAATTGTAATAAATAGTGCCAAATGAGCAGGCATGTGCTATGAAATTATACCCACTCAGAACTGAGTTGATTTGCAATCTTTATGGGGGGAGGTGACTTATCAGTCTGAGTGGGGTTCCTATATACGAAAGGATAATGTTGCAGTGCACTCTCTCGCCCTTTCTCCCCACCCTCCAATTTCAAGTTTCAATATATTTTTTCACAGGGCGATATGGAGCAAGCTCTGGAGAGCTATGATATCTGCACCAGTTTGTTTTGCAGTTCAGTAGGAATTAAGGTGGGAAGCAGGAATAGTGATGGTTTTACTATCAGACTGCCGAATCTACACGTGGATTCTGCCATATCACTGGAGGAGGTACAGATCTTTGCATTCTACATTGAAAATATTAAGTAACAAAAGCGGAAAAACAGCAAATATCCTTGATTTTTATGCAACTAGTCATGCATGTTGGTGTGCTAACGATTTATCCTCACCGCCAAGACAGCAGACACGCACCTTACTTCCCAGCCTCTCTCCGTCTATAGACACTATGCTATTGCCACTCTTGAGGCATCTGCTCGGTTCACAATTGCCTGGGATGATTTCCCCCAGTTTTGCCTTTGTTGGCTGTGTAAGTGAAACTGTTAACTTGGTGTGGAGAACTGCTCACAAACCTGTATTTTATTGCTCTACAAACTTGCAAAAGAAGAGCAACAACCAACCATCAGGACCATAAACATTCAGCTTATCCATTGATGTAATTCCGTGCATCATCTTCCCTCATTACTAGTGATGCAGGCTTCCGGGGAGGCAAAAACTGAAAAACAATTGGAGAACGCCCTTTGCTGCAGCATTGCCCAAGAAAGACATAGTTTTGTGAGTGCTGCACCAAACTGTGTTCAATAAAAGATTCTTCTGAACCTCACTTCCGAGTGTATGAAATGTGAATTTCTTAAAATATGTTCCGAGTTTGTTGGGAGATGCTAGTTTCATTTGAAATTTCTGTTCCAAACCTGAAACTTTTGGCATTTTGTGACTGGATTTAAGTCACACCACTAATACTAAGAAAACAAAATTAAATGTTTGTGAAGGTGTTTAATACTCTTCAATCTTTTAGGAGAAATTGGATTAGGCAGTGTAATCCTCGACTGCAGAAATGCTTAATCCTGTCTCAGGTTCCAGCCCTCATGCAAGATGCAATCATCAGTTCTGCCTCTTTGCTTAGCGGAATGTCAGAAAAGACCAGTGCCCAGTGCAGGCCTGTACCCCAGCCTCCTTTGATTCTCCGAACAAGCCTGTACTTGGCATCCTTTGATTTCCCAGCATAAGTCTGTACCGGCCGCATTCAACTACCCAGCATTAACCTGTACGAGGACCCCCTCAACTACCCAAAACAGGCCTGTACCCAACCTCCTTTGACTCTCCATGTGCAGTGTGGGCCTGTACCAGTCCCCTACATCTGCCCACTATATGTCTGTACAGAGCCCCATTCAACAATCCAACAGGAGCTTATTCCAAGTCCCTTCAATAACCTCAGTGCAAACCTGTTCCCAGCTGGGATTGGGAATTCACTTGTTTGAGATTGCGATGCTGATTCCACATTACTCTGTTGCAATGTGCTGTTCTCCTGTACTTTACACCACAGGAGATGGCACTAGAATTTAATTTTTAAACTCTGCTTCTATAATGGTCATTGATGCTAAATGAAAAATGTTATCATTGAGGTAACAGAAATTCTAACATGTTGCAGTTTATAACCAATCCTGTTGCACAGTACAGTTTTTGGTTGTAACATTTTCAGTATCTTTTAGTTTGAACTTTGTATCTCTCTCCCTAGTCCTCCTTTGACTTTGTGTTTAATGGTGCTGTGTTTTTGCCAGATTGATAAAAAGCTCAAGTCACTAGAGAGGTGCCAGTCTCTAGAGGAGGTTCAGCGTCTGTATGAGATGGGTGAATACGACCAAGTCGTGAAGCTGCTGCGACCCACACTGACCCTTGGCGCGATTGGCAGAACAAAACCCCTGGAATTTGTTACATCCATCCCTGAACGACCTGCTCAGCTCCTCCTGTTGCAGGTAACCTTAATGTTTCACCTGTAACATTTTGAATGTGTTAGGTGGCAATAAGGAGGTCATCGTGTACTCAGTTGGAAGAGCTTAGCATTTGTGTCCAAGCTATGTTGACCATAAAAATGATTTATCTTCTGAATCAGTGCGAGTCCCTGTTGACTACCCAAAGCAGGCTTGTATCCAGCCTCCTTTTGCTACCCTGTACCAGCCCACCATCAGTCTGTACACAGCAGAGATAGACTATTGTGTGCTGTTGAAGTGGCAAGAGTTATATAGGGATTGCTTGATGGGAACTGACGTGGATCAGGCCTCGCCTGAGAAATCGGCCAATTTGGGTCAGGTCCTACCTGGGAGTTGGATCAAGTGCAATAGAGTTCAGTCAGACAAGGTCGTCCTCAATAAATTTTAAATTGGGCAATGGAGCAAGATGATTCATGTGGGCCAGCACAGTTTTCACTGATTTCCACACTGATAACATGGCAGTGTTCTTTTTCCAGTGTCCTGGCTGTAGCTTCCAGAGACAGTGTGTTAGAATTATATAGCCATTCAGTAGTACAAATAGATGGACAGTGGTGATATAAACATACTGATATATAGAATAGACGCAGTGATGTATGGACATACTGGTATCCTTCAATCAAACAGCTTATCCTCAACTCTGTTACTATAATGTATGTTTACTGTTTACATTTATACTAACTGTGGATTATCAAATCAGAATGGAGAAATTCTTCTTTTTCTGTCCCCTTCCTCCCCACAAATAACTCCAAGTCTAGGCTTGATGAATTACTTCTTAAACTCTCTCACTTTTTGTCAGGACTCCCTGCTAAAGCAGAAAGATTACAGGCAGTGCTTGGAGTGTTCTGAAGTTGCACTAAATGAAGCCATTCAACAGATGAACAATGTATCGTCTTCATCCTCGAAGGAAGAGTGGGTTTCAACTGTGACTCAACTGTTGACTGGGATTGACTATTCCTTGTCTGGGGATTACAGTATCCTGGAGGAGCAGTCTGTGAACCCTTGTTTTGTCAGATTCGCCAACAACCTCATCCAGGTAGGCAGGTGCACCTCATTCAATGCAACATACCACACTCGTATCTTCCATTAGAAGGATGTCTGAATATCACTGTATAGCCCAAAATTGTGATACGTGTACACTTTGGCTATTTACTTCACAGTAGCATTAATATTGAAAGAAAAGAAAAGCAGAAAGATAGGCACTGTGTATCTGGAATTAGTTGGATAAGTTGATCCAGCAGATAGCCTGACACTTGTATACTTTAATTGGCTCACCTATCAAGAACCTGAGATAAGTCTACAAATGTGGTACTATAATTCTTCCAGCTTGGCATCCAACTGTGTTTTGAATGCCGCCAAGGTATTTGCATCCACTATTCTGCTTGGGAGATTATACCAAGTGTTCCTGCACTCTTTGCATAAACATGTCTGTTAAAAATGTATTTTTCATTAATTTAATCTCTTGTCCTTTAGTCATATTAGCCTATCCTACTTTGAAATAACATTCTGGGTTTACTTTATCTAAAACAATTAATATTTCATATGCTTCAATGAGAGGGATATCTGCTAACGCACAGAGTTGGGATAATCTGCTAAACGAAGTGGCGATGGGAATTTGGTGAAAGGGGGAAGGAGGTGCTAAGTAATTTAAATCAAGGGGCAACAGTAAAAAAAAAAAAAAAAATCAGTAATTAATTAGATCTAAGGGGATAAAATTATGATTCTATGACGGTCTCTTCTCCTTAACCACCTTCTGTCAAAACAGTAAAACTTGAGCGTCTACATTTCAAAAGTAATTAATTGGCTGTAAAGCGCAATGCGATGTGTTGAGGTTGTGAAAGGTGCAAAACAAATCCAATTTCTTTTCTTTCCTTTCTTTCTTCTTCCTTTGCCTCCTCTCTCATCCCCAATACAGTTGGAATCAATCTCGTTGCTCTTCTTCCGTGCACGTATCTTGTTTTTGTTGCATGCTGACTATAATTCAATATAGTCCTTCAATGTGACCTGACTGGAGCATTGCCTCAGCATAATCTTAATGAACCATTCTAGTTAGACATACCAGCATTTTATTCCCTTTTTTAAATTGCCTGACCGCATTGTCTAGACCCTAACGGGGACAAAGCTACTATTGCCCCATGCTCCCTTTTTAAGATTTCCTGCTCTATTGCACTCATTTTATGTTTGTAACACATTGTTTGACCAGTATGCGATGCTTGTATGTTTGTCTGCCCAATGCATAGTTGATTCAAATCCTTGGCTGCATCGTCTGTCTCTGCTGCTCCCTATTTTAGTAACATCTGCAAACTTGACCATATTGCATTTGGTTTTGATGCTATAGTAACTTATATAAATGAGAAGAAACAGGAGTCTAATCACCGACCGTTACAGGACTGCTGTCAACACCTTTCCTGCCCTCCCCCACCATTCCCATATTCACCTCTCAATAACGCTCTGTTCCCTATTTTTTAACTAATTTCTTATCCAATCCTATGTCCTGCCCTGGATTCCCATGGCTTTTAGTTAATTAGAAGTTTTGTAAGTCTTTTAATGTGAAACTATGTCAAAAGCTTTCTAAATGTTCTAATAAACTATCCTAGGGAATTCCACTGTCAAGAAAAGAAAGAAAAAAGCTTGCTTTTTATATAGTGCCTTTCATGACCTCCGGACCTCCCAAAGTGCTGGACAGCTCATGAAGTACTTTTGAAGTGTAGTCACTGTAATGTAGAGAAAAGCGGCAGACAATGTACACACAGCAAGGTCCCCATCAACCCTCTGAGATCTCTGCGATCCTCTAATTCTGGCCTCTTGTGCAACCCCAATTTTCATTGCTCCACCATTGGCAGCCGTGCCTTCAGCTGCCGAGGCCCTAAGCTCTGGAATTCCCTCCCTAAACCTCACCGCCCCTCTACCTCTCTCCTCCTTTAAGTCACTCCTTAAAACCTAACTCTTTGACCAAAGTTTTAGTCACCTGCCCGAATATATCCTTATGTGGTTCAGTGTCAAATTTTATATAGTATTATAGTATTTACTGCACAGAAACAGGTCCATGCTGGTGTTTATGCTCCACACGAGCCTCCTCCTACCCTTCTTCATCTAACCCCACCAACATATCCTTTTTATTTCTTCCTCATGTGTTTATCTAGCTTCTCCTTAAATGCATCTATGCTAGTCACCTCAACTACTCCATGTGGTAGTGTGTTCCATATTCTAAGCACTCTCGGGGCAAAGAAGTTTCTCCTGAATTCCCTATTGGATTTATTAGTGACTATCTTATATTTATGGCCCCAAGTTCTGGTCTCTCCTGCAAGTGGAAACATCTTCTCTACGTCTATCCTATTAAACCCTTTGATAATCTTAAAGATCTCTATCAGATCACCCCCAGTCTTTTCTTTTCTAGAGAAAAGAGCCCTTGCCTGTTCAATCTTTCCTGATGGGTATAACCTCTCAGTCTGGTATCATTCTAGTAAATCTTTTTTTGTATCTTCTCCAGTGCCTCTATATCCTTTTTATAATATGGAGACCAGAACTATTCACTGTACTCCAAGTGTGGTCTGTCAAAGTTCACACAACTTCTCTGCTTTTCAATTTTCATCCCTCTGGAAATGAACCCCAGTGCTTTTTTGCTTATTTTAAGTCCTTATTAACCTGTGCTGCTACTTTTAGTCATTTGTGTATCTGTACCCCCAGATCCCTCTGCTCCTCTACCCATTAGACACTTATTTTCTAAGGCGTATGTGACCTCCTTAATCTTCTTACCACAATGTTACCATCTCACAATTATCTCTTTTGAAGTTCATTTGGCAATTACACGCTCATTCTGCAAGTTTATTAATGTCTTCCTGTACTTTGTCGCAGTCCTCCTCGATTAACTACAGCCCCCAATTTGGTGTCGCTGCAAATTTGGAAATTGTACTTCCGATTCCCGAGTCCAAATCGTGAACAACAGTGGTCCCAGCACCGATCCTTGTGGAACACCACTTCCTACCTTTTCCCAGTCTGAGTAACTATCTTTAACCCCTACTCTCTCTTTTCTGTTTCGTAGTCAGCTTGCTGTACATTCTGCTACTTGTCCTCTGACTCCACAAGCTCTGACCTTCGTATATTATGCGGTACCTTTATCGAAGACCTTTTTGAAAATCCAAATATATTGCTATATTATCCTTATCTACCCTTTCTGTTACTTCAAAGAATTCAATAAGGTTGGTCAAGCATGACCGTCCCTTTTGAAATCTGTGCTGACTACTCTTTTTATTATATTTTCAGTTTCTAGATGTTTTGCTATTACATCTTTGAGTAAGGATTGCATTATCTGTCCTACCACCGATGCTAAGCTAACTGGCCTATAGTTACCTGGACTTGTTCTATCTCCCTTTTTTTAAAATTTAGGAATCATAGTAGCTGTCCGCCAGACCTCTGGCACTATTTCCTTTTCTAATGAATTTTTATATATATGTAATGGTGCATCTGCTATCTCTTTCCCAACTTTTTTTTAATATGCGTGGATGCAATCCATCTGGACCAGGGGTTTTATCCTCTCCAAGTTTGATTAGTTTATCAATTATCTCCCCCCTTTCTATCTTAAATGTATTTCTATCTTTTTTGATGATCTCTTGTAATGTCATGTCTACCATGTTAGTCTCCCTGTTAAATACTGAGGCAAAGTAATTATTTAATATTTCTGCCATTTTGCTGTCATTACCTGTGAATTTATCGCGTGCATCCATTACTGGCCCTGTCCCTCTCCTGGTTTTTTTCTTTTGTTATTTATATGTCTGTAGAATACTTTTATTAATTCTTTTTATATTTCTTGATAATTTAATTTTGTAGTTTCTCTTTGCCTTCCTAATTGTTTTTTTTGACTTATTTCCTAGCCTTTTCTCCTTCCCTTTTGTCATCCTCCCCTTTGACTATGTGTAGTGTATGGCTTTTACTTTAGTTTCAGTTTGGCCCTTATTTCTATATTCAACCATGGTGTGTCATTACTGACTAGTTTTTTTCTTGCTTTTTTAGTGGGGCTATATTTTTCCTTTTTTTTAAATTCGTTCTTGGATGTGGGTGTCGCTTGCCCATCCCTAATTGCCCTTGAGAAGGTGGTGGTGAGCCGCCTTGAACCGCTGCAGTCCGTGTGGTGAAGGTACTCCCACAGTGCTGTTAGGAAGGGAGTTCAGGATTTTGACCCAGTGACGATGAAGGAATGGCAATGTATTTCCAAGTCCGGATGGTGTGTGACTTGGAGGAGAACTTGGAGGTGGTGGTGTTCCCATGCGCCTGCTGCCCTTGTCCTTCTATGTGGTAGAGGTCGCAGGTTTGGGAGACGCTGTTGAAGAAGCCTTGGCGAGTTGCTGTAGTGCCTCTTGTAGATGGTACACACTGCAGCCGCGGTGCGCCAGTGGTGCAGGGAGTGAATAACTAAAGTCGTGGATGGGGTGCCAATCAAGTGGGCTGCTTTGTCCTGGATGATGTTGAGCTTCTTGAGTGTTGTTGGAGCTGCACTCATCCAGGCAAGTGGAGAGTATTCCATCACACTCCTGACTTGTGCCTTGTAGATGGTGGAAAGGCTTTGGGGAGTCAGGAGGTGAGACACACGCCTCAGAATACCCAGCTTCTGACCTGCTCTTGTAGCCACAGTATTTATGTGGCTTGTCAATGATGACCACCCCATCCCCCCCCCAAGTGTTGGTGGTGGGGGATTTGGCGATGGTAATGCCATTGAATGTCAAGGGGCGGTGGTTAGACTCTCTTGTTGGAGATGGTCATTGCCTGGCACTTGTGTGGCGCGAATATTACTTGCCACTTATCAGCCCAAGCCTGAATGTTGTCCAGGTGTTGCTGCATGCGGGCACGGACTGCTTCATTATCTGAGGAGTTGCGAATGGAACTGAACACTGTGCAATCATCAGCGAACATCCCCTCTTTTGACTTTATGATGGAGGGAAGATCATTGATGAAGCAGCTGAAGATGGTTGGGCTTAGGACACTGCCCTGAGGAATTCCTGCAGCGATGTCCTGGGGCTGAGATGATAGACCTCCAACAACTACAACCATCTTCCTTTGTGCTAGGTATGACTCCAGCCAGTGGAGAGTTTTCCCCCTGATTCCCATTGATTTCAATTTTACTAGGGCTCCTTGATGCTACACTCGGTCAAATGCTGCCTTGATGTCGTGGGCAATCACTCTCCCCTCACCTCTGGAATTCAGCTCCTTTGTCCATGTTTGGACCAAGGCTGTAATGAGGTCTGGAGCCGAGTGGTCTTGGTGGAACCCAAACTGGGCATCAGCGAGCAGGTTATTGGTGAGTAAGTGCCGCTTGATAGTGAAGGGATTATTACTAGTCCTAGCCCTTTTCGGGCTACCCCGGATCAGGCGTATTCCCCAGCCGTTCACTTTCAACTAAAGTTTGAGGTAGCCGAATCCTAAAGACGCTTAATTGGGTCTAAAGGTCTGGACCATCTCTCCCTAAAGGAAAGGAACAACCTGAAGATGTTGCCGTCCTCCAGATAGCACTTTTAATAAGTTTAGATAGACTGTAACGTTCCGGATATTATGAGGGTCCGGAAAACTCCCCCAGAATTCTGCAACTCCTCACCAAAGAGCGTACAGAGATTGAGTTCGCGAGTTTGATACAGAAGTATTATGGGAGACAATTCTAAAAATATATAGATTTATTAAAGAACTGACATGTAATTACAGTAGGTGTTTCAGTCGCAACATTAACAGTTCCAAAAAGAGTAAGCCTATAATTCTTATCAGAGATCCTTATTCTCAAATCTTAACTTCGCTACAGTTTTACAGTTCTTAGTCTTATTCAGGATGTCCACCAAAATCAAATACAGTACAGTACCTTGATCCCCGAGGTACAAAGAGTTGTAGACTTAGAGCTGCCTCTGAAGCCTGAGAATCGCTTTGCCTCTTTACAGCGAATCTATTATCCCATTTAAAAGTTCAATATTTATACCCTTTTTCAGTGGTATTTCCTTTGAAGTTTTCTGCTAATGTAAGCTAATTATCTCTAGTCATTTTTCTGCTGACCCCTGCCATTCTTGCAGTCACTTCAGCTGGTAGCAATACAGAATTATGTCTCTACCCCAGGTGTCCCAAGCCCACCATAAAAAACAATGTAACAGCAGGTGCATCTATTTGATGTCATTTTTACCCAGGCCTTCTGTTTGTGCCTTTTTACGAAGTGTAACTTAGAACACCTCAACCAGGGTGATCTATGCAATTCTTAGTCACCTCAGCTGGTTGCAGTACAGAATTATGTCTCCTGTGTAGGTGTCTTAAGCTTAACACAAAAACGGTGTGACGGCAGGTGTTTCTTTTACTTGATGTCATTTTTACTTAAGGCAAATGTTTTTGCTTCTTTACGAAGTGTAAATTAGAACACCTTAACAGGGTGTACCATTGTCTGCTCCCAAAGATTCAGACCTGTCGGGAGCCTCCAACCTTTTGTTTCAATAAGGTTATTGATTCAGTGTCAACAACTTATCTTATCTCAATAGCCAGAAAGCTGTAACAGTTTTTCATAGCCAGGTTTCTAGATTTCCAAACCCAGTTTGTCATGTTTTAATAAGGCCAGAATTCTTTCATAGAATGGTGTATTTTTCTGAACAGGTTATATGGCTTATTCCTTCACAATAGTACTGTCAACGACACCTTCTATCAGTTTGCTGATGATTGAGAGTAGATTGCTGGGGCGGTAATTGGCCGTATTGGATTTGTCCTGCTTTTTGTGGACAGGACATACCTGGGCAATTTTCCATATCGTCAGGTAGGTGCCAATGTTGTAGCTGTACCGGAACAGCTTGGCTAGAGGCGTGGCTAGTTCTGGAGCACAAATCTTCAGCACGACAGCAGGGATGTTGCTAGGGCCTGTAGTCTTTGCTGTATCCAGTGCGGTCAGCCGTTTCTTGATATCACGTGGAGTGAATCGAATGGCTGAAGATTGGCTTCTGCGATGATGAGGACCGCGGGAGGAGACCGAGATGGATCATCCACATGGCACTTCTGGCTGAAGATGGTTGCGAATGCTTCAGCCTTGTCTTTCGCACTCACGTGCTGGACTCTGCCGTCATTGAGGATGGGTATGTTCGTGGAGCCTCCTCCTCTCGTTAGTTGTTTAATTGTCTACTACCATTCACGACTGGATGTGGCAGGACTGCAGAGCTTTGATCTGATCCATTGGTTGTGGGATCGCTTAGCTCTTTATAAAGCATGCTGTTTCTATTGTTTAGCATGTATGTAGTCCTGTATTGTAGCTTCACCAGGTTGGCACCTCATTTTTAGATATGCCTGATGCTGCTCCTGGCATGCTCTTATGCACTCCTCATTGACCCAGGGTTGGTCCCCTGGCTTGATGGTAATGGTAGAGTGAGGGATATGCTGGGCCATGAGGTTACAGATTGTGGTGGAATACAATTCTGCTGCTGCTGATGGCTCACAGTGCCTCATGGATGCCTAGTTTTGAGCTGCTAGATCTGTTCTGAATCTATCCCATTTAGCAAGGTGGTAGTGCCACACAACACGATGGAAGTTGTCCTCAGTGTGAAGATGGGACTTCGTCTCCACAAGGACTGTGCGGTGGTCACTGCTACCAATACTGTCATGGACAGATGCATCTGCGACAGGTGGATTGGTGAGGAGTAGGTGAAGTAGGTTTTTCTGTCATGATGGTTCTCTCACCACGTGACGCTGGCCCAGTCTGGCAGTTATGTCCTTCAGGACTCAGCCAGCTCGGTCAGTAGTGGTGCTACTGAGCCACTCTTGATGATGAACATTGAAGTCCCTCACCCAGGGTGGACGCTATTGATCACTTTTTAAATGTTTCTCGCTGCTATTTCTTTGTTTGTCAGTAAATTTTTCCTGTTTATTTTCCCTAGTTCCATTCTCATCCCCTTTAAAATCAGCTTTTTTTTGGTAATTTATTACTTTGATGTTTGTCTTGCTTATGTCCTTCTCCATCTTTATCTTACATTTTATTATGTTGTGATTGCTATTGCCTAGATGTTCCCCTGCACTTCTCTTACTGTCTGGTTCATTTCCCATTACTAGATCCAGCAGTGCTCCCTCTTGTTGGGCTTTTTATCTACTGGGTAAGAAAGTAGTGCTGTACACATTGTAAAAGCTCCATTCCCTGTACCCCTGTCGCTACCTCTTGTCAGTTTATTTGGGTGTCGTTAAAATCTCCCATGATTATTATTCTACGTGATTTACTCATTTCACATTTGTTTACATATTTCTTCCTCCATCTCCTTTCCACTATTAAGGTTGTCTGTAGTATACCCCTATTAGCGTGCTTGATCCCTTCCTATCTTTTATTTCAATCCGTATGGATTCTGTTTCTAACCTTCTGTTAGTTATGTCCCTTTTTTCTATTGCCATTATGTTATCTCTGATTAGTACAGCTCCCCCATCGCCGTCTTCCTTCCCTATCTTTTCTGATTATGTTATAAGCTGCAATCTTTTGTTGCCAGGCCTGTTCTTTATGTAGCCATGTTTCAGTTATTCCTACAACTGATTCCTCGCCACGGATTATTGCCTCCAGTTCCCCCGTTTTATTTTGGATGCTGTGTACATTGCTGTACAGGCAGTTTAATTTGTCTTTAATAGTTGTTCCTTTTAGTTTATTTTTAACATTCCTTTTATACTTGTGTTTTATAACTGTTCCCTGACCATTTATGCTTCCCTTATCCCTTACCTTGGTCTGACCTTTACTCTCCTCTCCTATTTCATTTATCTTCAGATTTATGTTATTTTCATCAGATCCCTCCCCCCTGTTTTACTAGTTTAAAGTCCTATCGACAGCCCTATTTATCCTTTCCGCTGGACACTGGTCTCACTCCGGTTCTGGTGGAGCCTGTCCCAGCGGTACAGCTCCTTCCTGTTCCAGTACTGGTGCCAGTGTCCCATGAAATGGAACCCGTCCCTCCCACACCAGTCTTTCAGCCATGGATTCACCTTCCTGATCTGCCTATCCCTAGGCCAATTAGCATGTGGCTCGCGTAGTAATTCTGAGATTACCAACCGTGAAATCCTGTTTTTTTTTTAATTTGTTTGATAATACTCCTGTGAAGCGCCTTGGGTCGTTTTACTACATTAAAGTAACTCTATAATTGCAAGTTATTGTTGTTGTCCCACAAACAGCATTGAGATAAATGACCAGTTAATCTGTTTTGTTGATGTTGACTGCGGAATAAAAATCGGCTAAGACACTTTATTTGAGAATACTACAGATAATTGTTAATTGCCCATCCCTCTATAGAATATGGCCAAATTGCAGATAGACAACCACATGCTCGCTGACTTACATTGGCTAGCAACGCCTCAATTTAAAAATTCTCATCCTGGTGTTCGATTCCCCTCATGTCTTCGTTCGTCCCTATCTCTGTAACATCCTCCAGCCCATAACCCTCTGAGAACTCTGCGTTCCTCCAAATCTGGCCTCTTGTGCATCTCCCACTTCCTTTTCCCCCACCATCGATGGCCATGCCTTCAGCTGTCTGGGCCCTAAGCTCTGGAATTCCCTCCCTTAACCTCTTCCCCTCTCTCCTCCTTTAAGACGCTCCTTAAAACTTGCCTCTTTGACCAAGCTTTTAGTCACCTTTCCTAATCTCCTCCTTTGGCTTGGTTTTATCTTATTACCCTTCCATGTAGCGCCTTCAGACATTGTACTATAGTAAAGGCGCTATATAAATGCAAGTTGTTACTGTTGTACGAGGTCACAGTTCAACAGCTGGATGGTGCCCATGGCTTCCTATTCAGTGCAGCAGTGAGTTTAAACTTCAATGCATGACAGTACTGTGCAGTGTATTTTATATTGACAGACTGGATTTGTCAAATCAAATGGTAAATATTAACCAAAGAGCCCCTGTGTATCTGTTTGCTGTTGTTGTAGATCATTGACTGCAGCATGGGGATATCAGAAGATGCCAAAGAACCGAATGTGTCATCGGTGCTGCCTTGGATCACCCTCTACAGGATCATAAAACATGAGGAGGAGGAGTTTGACACACTTCGCCGCCAGCATTGTAAAAGTGAAGACTCGGGTCAGTATTACTCTCTGGACTTGAGGATGAAGGAAGCACAATGTAGCGTCTAGCAAAATTTAAGTGGACTAATAATTTTATTCTGCTTATTCTTCGGGTACTGTCAGTTTCCCCCAAAAAATGAATGGTGGACTGTTGTTAAATATTGAGCTGTATTTCAATATAGGTGATAAGGATCCCATAGGTTTGAAGAAACTATGAGTATTAAAGGCACTGCTTTAACTGGATGGCAGTGCCACACTGTGATATCAACTGTTGCCCTATTTCTCCCCTATCCACCGATACACCACTGTGATGTCTGACTGACTGAGGGGGAATTTGCTTTCTTATCTCTGGCAGTTATTTGCTCACAACCTGTGATCTGGCTGTCTCCAGGTATTCTCACAAGACTAGTCTGGTTTCCAAATACTGTAGCTGGCTCACTTAACTCTGTGCCTTGACCAGGTTCACATGAGTATATTATTGCATCACCAGTGTTTCACGGAGGTGGTGATATGTTCTTTGATTTGCCGATGGTTTTTTTTTCCTCTCACCAGCTTGCCCCCCCATCCCCGTCCTGCACATGTTGAATGCTTATTGAGGTCCTGTTTGACTGGTGCCAATCATGCACTGTGACTGCACCCAACTGATTGTTGTCTGCATGTAATCCCGACAGTTAATTTTCAGCCGTTGGGTGGCACCAGAGTCGAGCTCGATCAATGGTAGCCCCGGTCCGGCATACATTCCAGGTGAACCCTGACTGATTTCCTCCCCGCCCCCACATGTCCCCCAAACCAAAGGTCCCGATGCCAAATGTAGCCCCTAGTGGTTTTAATCTGTAACTGGGAATTATACATGGCTAACTTCATTTCCCTGTACACATGGCACCAAGCATTGGCATCATTATCTACACCTAGGTTGACTGTCCAGTTGGTCCTAGCTGCCAATGTAAAATTCACTACCTGTCTTACTCTCAGCGTTGTGGGTTAGGCTATTGAAGTAGACAATATAAATGGACCCATTTAGAGAGGAAGAGAGGGAAAGAAAAAGTGATTTAAGATGGTGGTGCAAATGTAGGTAGTTGAGTTGATTTGACAAAAAAAGGTTGGATCTAATGGTCTGTTTTTAAAAAAAAATGAATAATTTTTATGCTCAATGGTCGTCCCTGTCCTATTTGTTATTCCATTTATGCTAGAGGGAAGTGTGTTTGGTTTTCTTAAAATTTGGAGTGGTATGAGCTGCTGTACTCAATAATGCAGTTTAGGCTTTGGGAGTTTAAAATTCATGAGGATCCCTTGCATTTTTCATAGTGCCTGTACGGTAGAAAGCCACCACAATACCACAGAGATGTAAGGAAAATGGATGCTGAGCTAAAGGAGGAAATATTAGGAGTTGGTCAAAGAGGTGGGATTTAAGGAGGCTCTTAAAGGTATAGAGGTTTAGGGAAAGTATTCTAGAGAATGGGACCTAGGCGACTGAAGGCATGACCTCCAAATGTTGGGTGAAGAGGAGGATGTACAAGAGGCTTGAGCCAGAGGACGAAGCTCTTGAGGGGGTTGTATCATTGGATGAGGTTAGAGATGGGAAGCAGCAATGCCATGGCGGGATTTAAACACAAGCATGAAGACTTCTAATTTGGGGGAGCAGGAGCCAGCGAAGTCAAGGGTGATGGGAACATAGGAACAGGAGTCGGCCATTCAGCCCCTCAAACCTGTTCTGCCATTCAATTAGATTGTGGCTGATCTGTACCTTAATTCCATTTACCCACCTTGGTTACATATCCCTTAATACCCTTGCCTTGCAAAAATGTATCGATCTCAGTTTTGAAATTTTCAATTGACCCTAGCCTCAACACCTTTTTGGGGGAGAGTTTCAGATTTCCACTACCCTTTGTGTGAAGAAGTGCTTCCTGACATCGCCCCTGAATGGCCTAGCTCTAATTTGAAGGTTATGCCCCCTTTTTCTGGTCTCCCCCACCACAGGAAATAGTTTCTCTCTGTCTACCCTATCAAATCCTTCAATCATCTTAAACACCTCAATTAGATCACCCCTTAATCTGAAACATTCGAGGGAGTAAGCCTAGTCTATGCAACCTGTTTTCATAATTTAACCCTTTTAGCCCCGGTATCATTTTGGTGAATCTGCGCTGCACCCCCTCCAAGGCTGATATATCCTTCCTGAGGTGCGGTGCCCAGACTGAACACCGTGCTCCAGATGGGGTCTAACCAGAGCTTTATGCAACTGTAGCATAACTTCCACCCCTTTATATTCCAGCCCCCTTGAGATGAAGGCTAACAATCTATTAGCCCTTTAAATTATTTTTTGTATGTATTCACTACTTTTTAGTGATTTCTGTACACGGACCCCTAAATATCTCTGCTCCTCCGCAGTTCCTAGCTTTCACCATTCAGAAAATACTCTAATCTATCTTTATTAGGTCCAAAGTGGATCACCTCACACTTGCCCACATTGAACTCCATAGTTCATGGGCAAGTGGGACGGTGTGAGTTGGGCTCCAAGCAGCAGAATTCTGGAGTTTCTGGAGGGAGGAGGATGGGAGGCCAGCCTGCAGAGCATTGTAGTAATTTAGTCTGGAGGTGACAAAGGCATGGATGAAGGCTTCAGTGGCAGATAGGTTGAGGTTCGAGCAGAGGCAAATGATGTTCTGGAGGCAGAAGTAGGATTGTAGAATTGTGATTGAGAGGATGCAGGGTTGGTAACTCAGCTCAGGGTTGAAGGGAATCTCGGGTCGTGAATATGTTGGAAGACATCTTGGTGGAGGGGGTGGGCAGGTGGAGGTTATTGGGGAGTTTACTGCATGGCCACCTCATTACCTCTGTTACTGGGCACCTAGTAGATTCTGGAGATAGAATGCACAATTCCTGACCAATGGGTGACTGAATTGAAGGTTTGTTTCTTTTTTGAGGAATTATTCCGCCCTTCCTCTGATGAAGGTGTTGACAGCTTCTGGATTACTGTCAAATTCAGTTAATTAAATAAATCTGGAACAAAAAGCTAGCATCAGTAATGGTGACCATATAACTACCCGATTGTCGTAAAAACCCATCTGGTTCACTAATGTCCTTTAGGGAAGGAAACCTGCCGTCCTTACCTGGTCTGGCCTTTGTGACTCCAGACCTACAGCAATGTGGTTGACTCTGTCTTCTGAAATGGCCTAGCAAGCCACTCGGTTGTTTCAAGAAGGCGGATCCCCACCACCTTCTTGAGGGCAATTAGGGATGGGCAATATTCTGTGACTGATCAAAAAAAAATGGGTGCCCTCTGGTGCCTCATTCAAGTGTCCATTCTTCAACTGTGAGTAGGTATTGGCAGGTTATATGCTCGTGGGAGGCATTGCAATTAAGCCTAGTCCTGCCCAGATACTCGTGCTTTCCAGCAGGAGTTACTGGCTTGTGATTGGGAAACTTGGCTGATTTCCTCTCCTCAGCTCAGGGATGTTGAGGTTAGTTGTATCACCCTGATTGGTTAAGGTGATTGGCCAGCACTATCCTGGTGCATTTCGTGCTGGAATGCTCATTGTTGTCACAATAAGGGATGCATTTCTCCAGCGATATCTGTTTCTGTACCTTTCAATGCCTCTGTATTTTGTAGATCCTGAAACTCCAATGCTGCCTTCCTCTCTGATGTTGCTGAACACAGCGCATGAGTACCTGGGACGAAGATCCTGGTGCTGTAACTCTGATGGAGCATTGCTTAAGTTCTATGTAAGTAGGCTGGTTTAGAATTATGCATACTAACATACGAAATTAAGGTGCGGAAAAGCAGCTGGTCCATCAAGCCTGCCCCAATTTCCCACTCGCGTACTATCTTGCCCCTTTCTCTTCCCCTTCCCATATTGGAATATGTTCTGTGATCAGATTAGAGAACTCATTCAGCTCGTAATTGAGAAATTCAACAATAGGAGCAGAGAGCTCAATCTTTTAGCTGGGAAAGTACCTCAGTGTGCGGATCTTGGGGCTATTATTCAATCTCACTGCTGGTGTGTGAAATGGAAAAGTCACACCGGTGCAATAGGGAGCAGTCTTCCAAAGTTGAGGTGGAGACATGGTGTCGGGATAGAATGGAGGAAGCTTACTTTGTATCTAACTGTGCTGCCAGACCTGGGAGTGCTTGCTGATGCTGTAGCACTGACACCTGTCCACCTTGATGCGTACAAATCTTCTTCCATATAAAGCAGCCTGGGATATTTGTAGGGTTCGGAGTAGATTCCAGTTTCTCTGTGCGCTGACCCACCCCAGAGTGGTCTTGGGGCCCATTAAAACGTGGGGAATTCCTTCCTTGATTTTGGTGCTCTGTGGGTGGACTAGACCCATATTGTATGTAGAACCAGAACTGAGAGGATATACTTATCAGGAAAGGCTGAACAGGCTGGAGCTCTTTTCTCCAGAAAAGAGAAGTCTGAGGGGTGACTTGATAGAGGCCTTTAAAATAATGAAAGAGTTCGATAGGGTAGATGTAGAGAAAATGTCCGCACTTGTGGGGGAGACCAGAACTAGGGGCCATGAATATAAGATAGGGAATTCAGGAGAAACTACTTTACCCAGGGAATGGTTGGGATGTGGAACTCACTACCACAAAGTGGTTGAGACGACTAGCATAGATTCATTTAAGGAGAAGCTAGATAAACACATGAAGGAGAAAGGAATAGAAGGATATGCTGATGGGGTGAGATGAAGCAGGGTGGAAGGAAGCTCATATGGAGCATAAACACCGGCTTGGGCCGAATGGCCTGTTTCTGTGCTGCACACTCTGGTGTGGTTTTGTATATTATTTTATTTATGTAATGAAAAATATGCCTTTCTTGACAGGTTCGAGTTCTTCAGAAGGAACTGTCTGCCTCAAGAGCTGAAGATGCCCACCCCTTCAAAGAGGAGCTCGAGACTGCCCTCGAGCAGTGCTTTTACTGTCTATATGCCTATCCGAGTAAGAAGAGTAAAGCCAGGTATCTGGAGGAACACTCTGCTCAGCAGGTGTGTAGTTATGCACACATTCCATGTTACAAGCTAGTTAAAATGAGTAACTTTATGTAGAAAATGGTGCCAGAAAACTTTATACTGAGCTGTGAAATTAGTCCATTGAGTGTTGATTAACCTTTAGTGAGTGTGTGTGCGTGTGCAGATATCTGTTCATGGTACATTTTTATTTTGCTTCACATACGGACAGTGATGAGTTTGTGACTGAACAGCTCGGGGTTTAACAGTATAAACAAGGAATGTTGAAACTGCGGTTCCTGGGCTGTACGCAGCCCTTGAAACCCAGGCAACTCGGTTCCATTTGCGCTTACATTTCTCACTAGCTTATCCACTTTGAATTTCATGTATCTGGAGGTTAGAAAGGGGCTTTTTTAAGGTCATTGTCTCATTGGTGGATAAATCCTAAATCAGGACATGGCAGTCTGTTGGTATCAGCAGCTTGAGATATCTGAAAATGAATGGAAATGCTAATTTAAGTTGCATGTGTGACCCCCAAGGCTCTGTGGTGCACACCTATGTGGTCCATGAAAGTAAAAAGCTTGGTCCCTGGTATAAATGTAGCTCCAGTCCTCCACACTGAATTATTCGCCTCACAAGTGCTACAGTGAGGAGGGACCAGGCAAAGGCTAGACCGCTCTCCACACAGAGGTAGAGTCTCCTTGTGCTGCTCTCACTTCCCTCCTAGTGGCTGTTCTTTGAACCAAATCTCGTAGCTTAATGTTAATTATCTCCTTTTTCTCTGTGTTTAAACTATAGGTGGAACTGGGTTGGAATGATGCAGAATTTATGTTTGATTACTTCAAGCCGAAGAATTACCCTGAATTCGACAGTTACAAGACCAGCACTGTGTCTGCAGATCTGGCAAATCTCTTGAAGAAGATTGCTGCGATAGATCGTGACGAGGATAACCCGCCTCTCACAATAGAGAGTGTAACAGCCTATATTGAAGGCTCTGTTGACACGGTAATGTCAGTGCCACTGTAGTGGAAATGCCAAAGGTTAAACTTTTGAATTTCAAGTAAACAGTTTCTCATTAAAATGGGGAAATTGCCTCTTCTGATGGCTGAATGGGTAAAAATGCTGTGTGATGCATTACTGAGCTAAACAGGCCAAGAGTATTAAGGTTTTGACCTCTGATCTGTATTTTGTTAGCTGATCTTGGGCAGAGCGACTGTAGGGATGCGACAGTCATCTTCTGTGTGTCTGGACTGGAGAAGGGACATAGAAACATAGGAGCAGGAGTAGGCCATTCGGCCCCTCGAGCCTGTTCCGCCATTTAATGAGATCATGGCTGATCATCCAAATTCAGTACCCTGTCCCTGCTTTCTCCCCATATCCCTTGATCCCTTTAGCCTTAAGAAATATATCTAACTCCTTCTTGAATATATTTAATGAATTGGCCTCAACTGCCTTCTGTGGTAGAGAATTCCACAGGTTCACCACTCTCTGGGTGAATAAATTCCTCCTCATCTCAGTCCTAAATGGCTTACCCCTTATCCTTAGACTGTGACCCCTGGTTCTGGACTCCCCCGCCATGGGGAACATCCTTCCTGCATCTAGTCTGTCTAGACCTGTTAGAATTTTATAAGTTTCAATGAGATCCCCTCTCATTCTTCTAAACTCTAGCGAATACAAGCCTAATCGACCCAATCTCTCCTCATACGTCATTCCTGCCATCCCAGGTATCAGTCTCGTGAATCTTCGCTGCACTCTCTCCATGGCAAGAACATCCTTCCTCAGATAAGGTGACCAAAACTGCACACAATACTCAGGCAGTCGACTACTCTTGATTGCTATGCAGTGATCCACAATGGAAATGATGTATGACTGTGTACAAAATCATAGTGAAGCTAGGGTTGGGCTTGGTGTGACACTCTCCACAGTCAAATAGCATGTGTGCAAACAGGGCATGGGGATAGCACTGGGCTTGTTTGTGATTCCTGTGCCCCTGCTTCTAAAACTTAGGATTCCATATGTTGTTTTTTAATCAACTGGTCCTCCCACTTTTAAAGATTGGTTTATCTGAATGCCCAAGTATCTACCTAAAGTTTTACCATGTAGTGTGTGTTTCCACTCCTTATTTTTCCTTGCAGAATGTACCACCTCACATTTCTCTGCTTTAAATTTCATCTGATATCTATCTGCCCAATCCAACTGCCTCTCTGTCCTTCTGAAGTCACTTACTGTTCTCATCACAGTTTACCACACTCCCTATTTTGTGTCATCTGTAAATCTTGATGATGTGCCCCAATACTCTGGTTCGGATATACACTACAAGGCACCCCTGTTTACATTACTGCAGTCTGGAAAAACATCCATTCATCACTACTCCTTGTTTTCTCTCCTTCACCCAGCTTCCTATCCATGCTGCCTTCAATACCTTGTGCCTTAATTTAGTTATATAATTTATTCCCTTCTCCCTTCTTGAGAAAAGGTTACGTCGGCAGGCCTCCTGTACACTAGTTCCGTTTAACACTGTACAACAATTGTAACTGTATGTGGAGCTTAGGGATGTTGTCATTTTTCTTTTGGTTGGGCAGAATCTTCAATAAGTTTCCATTGGGTATTTTAAATCCCTGTATTGCAGGATACATTGAAGACCGCTGTTGTCGGAAATGTAACTATCTTTATCCAAGTCAAACCCCGAACTATGTATCTTTTTTAGGAGAGGAGGGGAAAGAGGAAAGGGGACCCAGTGACAACTGCATTGCATAGTGAATGAGTAGCAGTTCATATTACAGGAAACTCTCGTTTAAACGGCACCTAAATATCCCGAATTCTCTATTAACCGGCAAAATTCATACTCCGAAAACAACACCTCAATAACCGTTTTGTTTTACTGTTAAGTAATTAAAGAGTTATGGATTACCCTCAACTTGGCAGTACTGTATTTAATCAAGCATCTTCCACCATCCATTTAACACAACATTCTGTAGGTGAGTACCCAATTACTGAATACTGCACATTTCTTGATTTTTTTTAAATTTTTGTTTGTTAAAAATAGCCTCGGTAGATAACCCTCTCCATCATCCGGAATTTTTAATCAACCGGCACCATCCCGGTCCCGTCGGTGCCAGATACCAAAGAGTTTCCTGTATAGCCTATCTCTTGGAAGTTTACACTTCGAGTTTTATTTGGGCAGATTTAGATTTGGGTTTCTATCTGTAGACGCCTATCTTTTTGGCTAACGTTGCAGACCTCATACTGTTTCTTTTTGTTTTTTACTTTTAGGTGCCAGCACTCCCTGAAGGAGCAGATTCTGGGCTTCCTCTCGTTAATGAGTTGTATTACCTCCTAGCTGACTATCATTTCAAGAACAAAGAACAGGCCAAAGCTATAAAATTCTATATGCATGACATCTGTGTCTGTCCAGCCAGGTATGACCTAGTTACATTGGTGTTAACCTGAAACCAGGAAAATCAACTGTGGTGGCATTGTGGGATGCTCGGTATTTTACAGATGACTAGAGTGCGCTAATTATGATTGAGTATCCTTCACTCCATATCCTGCACATACAATAGGAGTTAAGCCTAGCTTGAATGGTTCTGGGGAAGCCACATGTTATAGCCATAAAAGTGACAGTGTACTGTCAGCGATAGTTGGTACCACTCGTGGCCTCCTACTGATGTCAGAGATGGGCAGTGCCATGCATGGTCTTGTATTACAAGGAGAAACTTCTTTACTCAGAGTGGTTAGAATGTGGAACTCGCTACCACATGGAGCAGTTGAGGCGAATAGCATAGATGCATTTTAAGGGGAAGCTAGATAAGTACATGAGGGAGAAAGGAATAGTTGATAGGGTGAGATGAGGTAAGGTGGGAGGAGGCTTGTGCTGTAAAATTCGATATAATTCTATTCACATATCTTACAAAGCTCTAGGGCCTGCACAGTCTTGATTTGGATGAATCCTTAAATCTTACTGAAATTTTAGCTCCGATTAAAGAAAGACTTGTATTTATATAGCGCCTTATCACCTCTCTAAGGAATGTTTTAAAATTCCTTCAAATAAGAATGCATTAATTTGAAGTGTGGTCATCTTTTAATTTTGTGCACGGCAATGAGATGAGTGACCAGTTAATTATGTTCTTCGTGATGTTGGTTCAGGGTGGAATGTTGGCCAAAACATCAGGACAATTTCCTGCTTTTCAAAGATGGCCATGGGATCTTTTAGTTTGTACCTGAATGGGTAGACAGGATCTTGTTTCAATGTCTGGAGGACGGCACCTCCAATAATGCAGCACTCTCTCATTATTGCATTAGGGTGTTGTCCTAGATTATGTCTTTTAAATCCTGATGTGGGATTTGAACCCACAATCTTCCAACTCAAAGGCAACCCAAGCTTATACACCTTCACCATTTAAACGTTTAATAATTTTGCCAGCATGGTGTACATACTTTCTCCGAAGCTTCCGACCACACATGTGCGGCATAACTAAGACCGCCTATTTCCACCTCCGTAACATCACCCGTCTCCGCCCCTGCCTCAGATCCTCTGCTGCTGAAACCCTCATCCATGCCTTTGTTACCTTTAGATTGACTATTCCAACGCTGGCCTCCCACATTCTACCCTACGTAAACTTGAGGTCATCCAAAACTCGGCTGCCCGTGTCCTAACTCGCACCAAGTCCCGTTCACCAATCGCCCCTGTGCACACTGATCTACATTGGCTCCCAGTTAAGCAACGCCTCCATTTCAAAATTCTCATCCTTGTTTTCAAATCCCTCCATGGCCTCGCCCCTCTGTAATCTCTGTAATCTCCTTCAGCCCCACAACCCCCTCGGGATATCTGTGCTCCTCTAATTCTGCCCTCTTGAGCATCCCTGATTATAATGGCTCAACCATTAGTGGTCGTGCCTTTAGCTGCCTGGGCCTAAGCTCTGGAATTCCTGCCTAAACCTCTCCACCTCTCTACCTCTCTTTCTTCCTTTAAGACGCTCCTTAAAACCTACCTCTTTGACCAAGCTTTTGGTCACCTACCCTAATTTATCCTTATGTGGTTTGGTGTCAAATTTTTGTCTTCTAATACTCCTGTGAAGTACCTTGGAACGTTTTACTACGTTAAAGGCGCGATATAAATACTAGTTGTTGTTGTTGTTAACACCCAGGTGTTAAAGATGAAAATCTACCCCTTTCTGTCCTAACTGGGGTGAGGAGGGGAAGATCAAATTCTGTATTCAAACCTTTTTGGTTGAAAGGAGTTCATTGTTGCTCCAAGGTCTACTTGTTTTGTTGGTGAACACCGTCTCATTTTTTGTGCAAGCCAAATCACTTGGCTCCCCAGAATCAATAAAGCTGGGTTAACTCTGTGTGGAGGATGCATATCATTCAAAGAACAAAGAAGACCGATTAAGGAAGTTCATCCATCTTTCAGGAGTTACTTTATCTCTGCTGTATAGGAGGAAAAGCTACTGTTAGAACTTCTGTTCCATACTGAGGAATGCAGGGAGCCCCAAAATAGCATGGCTATGGCAGCGTATGTTAAATTGGGTGATTGAGCTTATGCTATGGGGAGTGGAGCAATTCACACCGGTGCAGCATGTCTTAGAGTTTGGGTATATAGAGGGTGTTACTGTGGGACTGACTGTTGTAGCTGACCCAGAGTGCTTGCTACTGTTGCTGGGTACAAAGATTGAAAATTGTTCATTCTCTTGCACTGGCATTCTTCACTTTGAGCGTAAACATTTACTCCAAAATGTTCACATTTTAAAAAAGAAACACTGGCAGTTTGGTACAACATGATGTTGCTGGTAGTACTTTGTGCAGATGAGATGTGCATTTGATGTTTGTTTAGAAAGCAGTTCAACAACAAAGAAGAAACTATAACTTGTGGAATTGGCAGAATTGCTCTCGAGTCTTAAATTTAAAGAAAGAAGTGCTTACATTTCTATAGCGCCTTTCATGACCTCAGGATGTCCTAAAGCACTTTACAGCCAATGAAGTACTTTTTGAAGTGCAGTCACTGTTGTAATGTAGGAAATGCGGCAGCTAATTTGCACACAGCAAGCTCCCACAAACAGCAATGTGACAATGACCAGATAATCTGTTTTTAGTGATCTTGAGTGAGGGATAAATATTGGCCAGGACACCACGGATAACTCCTCTGTTCTTCTTTGAAATAGTGCCATGGGATCTTTTACGTCCACCTGAGAGGGCAGACAGGGCCTCGGTTTAGCATCTCATCTGAAAGACTGCACCTCCAACAGTCTAGCACTCCCTCAGTACTGCACTGGAGTGTCAGCCTAAATATTTGTGCTCAAGTCTCTGGAGTGGGACTTGAACCCACAACCTTCTGACTCGGAGGCGAGAGTGCGACCCACTGAGCCACAGCCGACACTTGAACTTGGAGCACTAGTGGAACACACCATAAGTGTGTGTTGAATTTTCTAGACTGACCTTTCTGATACTTTATACCTTTTTCTATTATGTAGGTTTGACTCATGGGCAGGCATGGCTCTGGCTCGAGCCAGTCGTATCCAGGACAAGCTGAATTCAAATGAGTTGAAGAGCGATGGGCCTATCTGGAAACACTCAGTTGCTGTTCTGAACTGTTTTAAGCGAGCACTGGAGATAGATAGTTCCAATCTCTCACTATGGATTGAATACGGTTCCATGTCCTATGCACTGCACTCGTTTGCCTCCCGCCAGCTAAAACAGTGGAAAATGGAGTTGCCATCAGAAGTTGTACAGCAGGTAGGAATCTAAAACTATTTGTACTAGTGTCACAATGTCAGCAAGAGAAGTATAACAGCTCAGTGGGGAATTTGGGAATAGAAGTTTTGTATGTAAATTGCCTCATAATCTAAATATTATAAAGGAAGCCATCTAAGTAGTTACTGCTGTCTGTCCATCTTTGTTTCTGTGTTGTATACTTAACTTAAAGCTGCCGATCAGCAGTGAATATAGCAGGTAGATATTTTGTGTGTTTCAGTGATATGAAGGGGACCTCTGCTCTCTGTTAACATTGAACTGTTAGTCAGCCTCCTTCCTTCTGTGGTTCACAACGACACGCTTCAAGTAAGCACGAGACAATTGAAGGTGGAGTATATGGAACAGACTTTGAGATACAGTATAGGTGATCGGCCTAACTATACACAGAGAGTGGCTTTTCGGTTTCAAGTTCTATCTTTCGAGCCCTCTGGAGAACTGTTGAAAACCATGCTTCTTTATATGCCATATTTTGCCTACATCAAAGGTGTATGCCACAGATAAGACATCATGATGTCTCTGTTCCGGAATCCTTTGAAAACCGTCTACTCACGTAAACAGTTGTAGTTGTTTACTTCAAAGCTACTTCTCTCAAACACGTCTTCCTGACTTAACTGTTCTCGAATCCTTTGAAGAACAGGCTTTATTAACAGTTATCTTTCTATACTATAGTTAATAGATCCCTCTACCTAAGTTTATTATCCTAGCCACTAAAGTTATACCTTAATCGCTCATGGCTGTCGTCATTACTGTCACTTATTTCCTTGCACAATCCCCATTATATCCAGGCATTGCTAGTTAAATACGGATGGATTGATAGTTGGTTAAGTGTGCTACCACCTGCTTTCCACAGTGCAGTCTTCACTTGTTAGGAGTAAAATATTAGCAGAACTTTTCTGTTGCAGTTTCTAGCTGGTGTTTTAATGGTAGCTAAACTAACCTCAAGAATTGAAGATCTGTTTATTTTAAACTTTGAACTATAATGCTTTGCATATTGTGGGTGGTTTCAACGATGAAATTGTGAACATTACTCTCTTCAGTGCTGTTCTCGATCATTTCCATTAAATATGAAAAATAGCAACACTGAAAACCAACTGAATATACAATAACTAATCAGTGTGCCCATCAGGTCCCTCTTATGATCATAAGAACATAACATAAGAAATAGGAGCAGGAGTAGGCCAATCGGCCCCTCGAGCCTGCTCCGCCATTCAATAAGATCATGGCTGATCTGATCCTAACCGCCAATCTACTATCTATCACAGAACCATCTCCTGCATCTAACAGAATTGCACACACGAAATAGGAGCAGAATCAGGCTACACAGTCCCTGGGCCCGCTCCACTACCCACAGGGCCATGACCGATCCGAACCTAGACTCATGTCCAAATTCCTGCCCGCTCCCCGTAACCCTTAATGCCCTTTACTTCCAGGAAACTGTCTATTTCTGTTTTAAATTTAATTAATGTTGTAGCTTCTACAGCTTTTTGTGGCAGCTTATTCCATGGACCTACCACCCTCTGAGTGAAGTAGTTCCTCCTCATCTCAGTTTTGAAAGAGCAGCCCCTTATTCTAAGACTATGTCCCCTAGTTCTAGTCTCACCCGTCATCGGGAACATCCTCCCCGCATCCACCCGATCCAACCCCTTCACAATCTTATATGTTTCAATAAGATCGCCTCTCATTCTTCTGAACTCCAATGAGTAGAGTCCCAATCTACCCAACCTCTCCTCATATGACCACCCCCTCATCCCCGGGATTAACCGAGTGAACCTTTTTTGCACTGCCTCGAGAGCAAGGATGTCTTTCCTTAAGTAAGGACACCAAAACTGTATGCAGTATTCCAGGTGCGGTCTCACCAATACCTTGTACAACTGAAGCAATACCTCCCTATTTTTATATTCTATCCCCCTAGCAATGAAAGCCAACATTCCATTTGCCTTCTTAATCACTTGCTGCACCTGCATACTAACCTTTTGAGTTTCGTGCACCAGGACCCCCAGATCCCTTTGCACTTCAGTACTCTCCAGTTTCTTGCCATTAAGATAATAAATTGCTCTAGGATTTTTCCTGCCAAAGTGCATCACCTCACACTTTCCAGTGTTGTATTCCATCTGCCAAATCTCTGCCCACTTACTTAGCCTGTCTATGTCCCCTTGCAGGTTTTTTATGTCCTCCTCACTCACTACTTTCCCTCCCATCTTTGTATCATCTGCAAATTTTGATATGTTACACTTGGTCCCTTCCTCCAAATCGTTAATATAGATTGTGAAGAGTTGGGGACCCAGCACTGACCCCTGTGGAACACCACTAGTTACTGATTGCCAGTCTGAGAATGAACCATTTATCCCAACTCTTTGCTTTCTGTTAGATAGCCAATCCTCTATCCATGCCAGAATATTACCCCCAATCCCTTGATTTTTTACCTTAAGCAATAATCTTTTGTGTGGCACCTTGTCAAATGCCTTTTGGAAGTCTAAATACACTACGTCCACTGGTTCCCCTTTATCCACTCTATATGTTACTTCCTCAAAGAACTCCAGCAAATTTGTCAAACATGACTTCCCCTTCGTAAAACCATGCTGACTTTGTCCTATTAAATTATGATTATCCAAATGTCCTGTTACTGTTTCCTTAATAATGGACTCCAAAATTTTACCTACCACAGATGTTAGGCTAACCGGTCTATAGTTACCAGCCTTCTGTCTACTGCCCTTTTTAAATAAGGGTGTTACATTAGCAGTTTTCCAGTCTGCCGGGACCTTAGCGGAATCCAGGGAGTTTTGAAAAATTATTACCAATGCATCTACAATCCCTACCGCCACTTCCTTCAAGACTCTAGGATGTAAGCCATCAGGTCCAGGTGATTTATCCGCCTTGAGTCCCATTATTTTACCGAGTACCACTTCCTTAGTGATTTTGATCGTGTTTAGCTCCTCTCCCCCTATAGCCCCCTGTTTGTCCAGTGTTGGGATATTCTTAGTGTCCTCTACTGTAAAGACTGATACAAAATATTCATTCAGTGTTTTTGCCATCTCCATATTTCCCACCATTAATTTCCCGGTCTCATCCTCTAAGGGACCAACATTTACTTTAGCCACCCTTTTTCTTTTTATATAACTATAAAAACTCTTACTATCTGTTTTTATATTTTTTGCTAATTTACTTTCATAATCTATCTTCCCTTTCTTAATCAATCTTTTTGTTATTTTTTGCTGCCTTTTAAAGTTTTCCCAATCCTCTGTCCTCCCACTAGATTTCGCTACCTTATATGCCCTTGTTTTTAGTCGAATACTATCCTTAATTTCTTTACTTAGCCACGGATGACTGTCCTTTCTTTTACACCCTTTTCTTTTCAGTGGAATATATTTTTTTTGGAAGTTGTAAAATAACTCCTTGAATGTACACCACTGATCATGTGTCGTCTTACCCTTTAATCTATTTTCCCAATCCACTCTACTCAATTCCGCTCGCATACCTTCATAGTCTCCTTTATTCAAGCTTAGCACGCTTGTTTGAGATCCAACCTTCTCACCCTCTAATTGAATATGGAATTCAACCATGTTATGGTCACTCATTCCAAGGGGATCCTTTACTAGGACATTTTTAATTAATCCTGTCTCGTTACACAGGACCAGATCTAAGGTTGCTTGCCCCCTGGTCGGTTCAGTTACATACTGCTCAAGAAACCCATCCCTAATACACTCAATGAACTCATCCTCAAGGCAGCCCTGCCCCATTTGATTTGTCCAATTAATATGATAGTTAAAATCCCCCATAATTATAGATGTTCCCTTATTACATGCCTCAACTATTTCCTGATTGATACTCCGTCCAATAGAGTTGCAACTGTTCGGAGGCCTATAGACTACGCCCACTAATGTTTTTTTCCCCTTATTATTCCTTATCTCCACCCAAACTGTTTCATTATCATGATTTTTTGACCCAATATCATTACTCTGTATTACAGTGATTCCTTCCTTTATTAACATAGCCACCCCACCTCCCCTTCCTTCCTGCCTGTCCTTCCTGATCGTTAAATAACCTGGTATGTTTAATTCCCAGGCATTGTCACCCTGCAGCCATGTTTCTGTAATGGCCACAATATCATAACCATATGTAGTTATTTGTGCCATTAACTCGTCTATTTTGTTACGAATGCTACGTGCATTCAGATAGAGAACTTTCAAATATGCTTTGTGGCACTTAGTTCCTGCTTTTTCACTTTTTACCAGTTTACCTTTTACTCCACACACTCTGTCCCTTCCTGCCACGCTCTGATTTGTGATTCCCCTACTGCTACCTATGTCTATGACCCTCTCTGTTGTCATTTTTATTTTTTGCTCTCTTGAAACCTCCCCCCCACTAATTAGTTTAAAGCCCTCTCCACAGCCCTAGTTATTCGATTCGCCAGGACACTAGTCCCAGCACTGGCCAAGTGAAGTCCGTCCCAACGGAACAGCTCTCTCCTGCCCCAGTACTGGTGCCAGTGTCCCAAGAAGCAAAACCCATTTTTCCCACACCAGTCTTTGAGCCACGCATTCAACTCCCTGATTTTATTTACCCTAGCCAAATTTGCTCGTGGCTCAGGTAGTAATCCAGAGATTATTACCCTCGAGGTTCTGCTTTTTAATTTGGCCCCTAGCTGCTCAAACTCCCTCAGCAGAACCTCTTTCCTTGTCCTATCTATGTCATTGGTACCAACATGATCTGCCCTTAAGCCTTGGCACTGTTTCTCAATTAGACATATTGCCACCTCTTGTGTGCTTTCAGCCTCAGTGAGTCCTCTACAAACTTTTCCACAATGTTAGAAACATATTATGAAAAATGTCTTTACATAAAGACTGCTAAATGTTTGAAAGAAGCTGTCAAGTGCGATAGTAAACACAACTGCATTGGGATGTTCAAAATGCAGCTGAATTGTTTGATGGGCAAATTTAAGAGCGAGTTGGTGAAGTACCTGGAGAGAAATGTGAGTGGTATTGTTGAATATGATGTTTCCTAGGCACTGGACCAGACTATTTTCTTCTGCCACTTCCTCTACCATCAACATGATCCCACCTTCCCTTTCTCTCCCCTAATCTTTTTCCCAAGGGACTGTTCCCTCCGCGATACCATGGTTCACTCTTCCATTAGTCCTACTTCCAGCTTTCCCTGAGGAACAGAGTTTTTTGGAGGGTTGTACCGCTGCAGGAGGTTAGAGATAGGGCGGAGTGAGGCCATGGAGGGATTTAAAAAAAAATTAGAGTTTTAAAAGTTGAGGTGTTGGGGCCATTTGTAGGTCAGTTAGGGCAGGGGTTGGGGATGGGGGGGGGGCTGGCCTGAAGAGCATTGGAATGGTCGCGTCTGGAGGTGACAAATGCACGGATGAAGGTTTCCATGGTAAATGGGCTGAGGTAGGGGCAGAGGCGATCAACGTTATGGAGGTGGAAGTCAGTGTTTTTTTTATGATTGAGAGCACGTGGACTTGGAAGCTCAGCCTGGGGTTGAATAGGACATCGAGGATGCGAGCAGGCTAAACATTCTAAGCTGTTTTATACATGTAAGTGATGCAGTGGAGATCTTCCTCAATCCAGTGTGCTTTGTGTTGCCAATGTCAGTACCCATTTTCATTGTGCTACAACCGTGTCTGTCTTCATGCAGTTGCCAGACTTTACATGATTCCGCTGTTATTTTTTGGATTTTTATGCTAGTTTCTCCTTTTGGTTCAGCACAATTGACAACTCCTGTAAGCCAGGCATGGCCAAGGCAAAAAAAATTCTGTGTTGTGGGAGCGGATGTGCTGTTGGCAAGCGGAAGTTTCAATAGAGGCACAAGAATTATATAAATGACCCTCACCAGATTTCACTTGTTTTTGATTGGCTCTGCCCTTGGTCCTGAGTGCAGTCATTTAAAGTGAGTATGTGACCTAACCTTTCGACCTGGCATGCCTATGTCCAAGAGAAAGGCAGGTGCGACTGCACCTCAAGTTATGTATTGTCCCAGGACTGACAATTACTTCACGAGACTGTCCTTCCCAGGTATGTCTTCAGCGCCTCTGCTTTACAAGGGATACGGTCGCATAACTATGCCAACTCTCAGAGGCCGTTCTGCAGACAATTTGCACCACAGGGACAGCTTCTTCCTGTGGGCATTCAATAAACTATTATGCTACTGGACCTTCCAAGCCACCACCAGTGATGTATGCAGGAGCAGTCAGTCGCTTCCCACGTATGTAGCGAGCAAGTGATACTGGCCTTGTGTGCACAGGGCAACCCTGCGGAAAGGAGACATCACTATGGGGGCAGGTGCTGCACTGCTCAGCCACTTGTCCACAGACTCTGGATTGTGTTTATTGGTGTTTAACTTTTGCCTAACACTTCCCTGCCTCAACCCAGGCTGCTAAATATTTCAAATTAATTTTGAAGCTTTATAAAGGCTGAAACAACATTTGCCCCCACTGCAGCCACTTACATTTTTAAGTGCACAACTTTACGTTTGAGCTACTAGCTCAATTTTGCAACCCCTCCCCAACTCCCTTGGGGTAGCAGCTCATGCATTGCAAAAGAAGTGTTGGCTGTTTGTGTTAATTAGTCAACTGAGCTGACCCAGCACCATTGGGCGCATTGAACCCAGTGCACTGTGGGCTTGCTTGGACCTGCCACTCCTGGCGCAGCTTTTGCTGTTCTTACTAAACTGGGGCTTGGATATCTCAATATAACACACTGCTCAGAGAGAGATCCTGTATAATGGGCAGGTGCTAATTTTCAGATGAGATGCTGAACCCTGTCTGCCGCCTTAGGTGGTTGTGAAAGATCCCATGGCACTATTTCAAAAAATAGCGAAGGAGATCTCCCGGTGTTCTATCCCTCTATCAACATCAATTAAAAAAAATAAAAATGTATCTGGTCATTTATCTCTTTCTGCTTGTGGGGTCTTGCTGTGTGCAAATTGGCTGCCATGTTTCCTTACATTACAACAGTGACTACAGTTCGAAAGTGCTTCATTGGCTGTGAAGCACTTCGGTACGTCCTGAGGTTGTGACAGGTGCTATATAAATGCAAGTTTGTTCTTTTTTAAATGTAGCAGATGCAGTACCTGCCCATTTACCTACTACACAGTTGTTCAGAGCCCCAAACACTCCTGCTGCGTGAGACTGCATGTTATGTGTGCCTCCTCTAATCTAATACGCTGTATTTGCTGCTCGTGGCGCAGTTTCCTCTGCATTGGGGAAACCAAATGCAAATTAAGTGACTAATTTGCTGAACACCTCCATTCTATCTGCAAATCTGATCTGAAGCTACTTGTAGCTTGTCACTTTAATTCTCTTCTCTTCCCATACCATTTGCACTCTGACCTCTGTCATTGGCCTCGTACACTGTTCCAATGAAATTCAATGCTAACCTCTGGAATAATATCTAATCTTTCTCTTGGGTACCCTGTAACCCTTTGGTCTGAACATTGAGTTTAGTAACTTCATAGAATGGTTACAGCACAGAAGGAGGCCATTCGGCTCATCAAGCCCATGCTGGCTCTCTGCAAGAGCACTTCAGCTGGTCCCACTCCCCCGCCTTTTCCCCGTAGCCCTGCAAATTGTTTTCCTTCAGATACTTATCCAATTCCCTTTTGAAAGCCACGTTTGAATCTGCCTCCACCACCCTTTCAGGCAGTGCATTCCAGATCCTAACCACTCACTGAGTAAAAAAGTTTTTCCTCATGTCACCTTTGGTTCTTCTAATCACCTTAAATCTGTGTCCTCTGGTTCTTGACCCTTTCACCAATGGGAACAGTTTCTCTCTGTCTACTCTGGGATGGGAACGGTAGCGTAGTGGTAATGTTACTGGGCTAGTAATCCAGAGGCCTGGACTAATGATCCAGAGACACGAGTTCAAATCCCACCACGGCAGCTGTGGGGAATTTAAATTCAGTTAATTAAATAAATCTGGAATAAAAAGCTCGTATCAGTAATGGTGACCATGAAACTATTGGATTGTTGTAAAAACCCATCTGGTTCACTAATGTCCTTTAGGGAAGGAAATCTTCCGTCCTTACCTGGTCTGGCCGATATGTGACTCCAGACCCACAGCAATGTGGTTGACTCTTAACTCTGAAATGGCCTAGCAAGCCATTCAGTTGTAACAAACTGCTACGAAACACAATAATAAGAATAAAACCGGATGGACCACCCGGCATCGACCTCTGCACCGGCTACGGACACGACAACGGCACACCCAGCCCAGTCGACCCTGCAAAGTCCTCCTCACCAACATCTGGGGACTTGTGCCAAAATTGGGAGAGCTGTCCCACAGACTAGTCAAGCAACAGCCTGACATAGTCATACTCACAGAATCATACCTTTCAGCCAATGTCCCACTCCTCCATCACCATCCCTGGGTATGTCCTGTCCCACCAGCAGGATAGACCCACCAGGGGTGGCGGCACAGTGGTATACAGTCGGGAAGGAGTGGCCCTGGGAGTCCTCATCATTGACTCCGGACCCCATGAAGTCTCATGGCTTCAGGTCAAGCACGGGCAAGGAAACCTCCTGCTGATTACCACCTACCGCCCTCCCTCAGCTGATGAATCAGTACTCCTCCATGTTGAACACCACTTGGAAGAAGCACAGAGTAGCAAGGGCACAGAATGTACTCTGGGTGGGGGACTTCAATGTCCATCACCAAGAGTGGCTCGGTAGCACCACAACTGACCGAGCTGTCCGAGTCCTGAAGGATATAGCTGCCAGTCTGGGCCCGCGACAGGTGGTGAGAGATCAACACGAGGAAAAAAACCTACTTGACCTTGTCCTCACCAATCTACCTGTTGCAGATGCATCTGTCCATGACTGTAATGGTAGCAGTGACCACCGCACAGTCATTGTGGAGACGATGTCCCGTCTTCACACTGAGGACACCCTCCATCATGTTGTGTGGCACTACCACCGTGCTAAATGGGATAGATTCAGAACAGATCTAGCAGCTCAAAACCGGGCATCCATGAGGCGCTGTGGGCCATCAGCAGCAGCAGAATTGTATTCCACCACAATCTGTAACCTCATGGCCCGGCATATCCCTCACTCTACCATTACCATCAAGCCAGGGGACCAACCCTGGTTCAATGAGGAGTGCAGAAGAGCATGCCAGGAGCAGCACCAGGCATACCTAAAAATGAGGTGCCAACCTGGGGAAGCTGCAACACAGGACTACATACATGCTAAAAAGCAGAAGCAGCATGCTATAGACAGGGCTAGGAGATCCCACAATCAACGGATCAGATCAAAGCTCTGAAGTCCTGCCACATCAAGTCATGAATGGTGGCGGACCATTAAACAACTAACGGGAGGAGGAGGCTCCGTGAATATCCCCATCCTCAATGATGATGGAGCCTAGCATGTGAGTGCAAAAGACAAGGCTGAAGCGTTTGCAACCATCTTCAGCCAGAAGTGCCGAGTGGATGATCCGTATCGGCCTCCTCCTGAGGTCCCCACCATCACAGAAGCCAGTCTTCAGCCAAATCGATTCAGTCCACGTGATGAGCAATGGGAATCGGTTGGGGGTGGGGTGGGGGGGGAGCTCTCCACTGGCTGGAGTCATACCTAACACAAAGGAAGATGGTTGTGATGGTTGGAGCTCAATCATCACAGCCCCAGGACACCGCTGCAGGAGTTCCTCAGGGCAGTGTCCTACACCCAACCATCTTCAGCTGCTTCATCAATGACCTTCCCTCCAACATATGGTCAGAAATGGGGATGTTCACTGATGACTGCACAGTGTTCAGTGCCATTCACAACTCCTCAGATAATGAAGCAGTCTATGCCCGCATGCTACAAGGCCTGGACGACGTTCAGGCTTGGGCTGATAAGTAGCAGGTAACATTCGTGCCAAGCAGTGACTGTCTCCAACAAGTAAGATTCTAACCACTGCCCCTTGACATTCAACAGCATTACCATCGCCAAATCCCCCACCATCAACATCCTGGGGGTCACCATTGACCAGAAACTTAACTGGACCAGCCACATAAATACTGTGGCAACAAGAGAAGGTCAGAGGCTGGGTATTCTGTGGCGAGTGTCTCACCTCCTGACTCCCCAAAGCCTTTCCACCATCTACAAGGCGCAAGTTACGAGTGTGATGGAATACTCTCCACTTACCTGGATGAGTGCAGCTCCAATAACAATCAAGAAGCTCGACACCATCCAGGACAAAGCAGCCTGCTTGATTGGCTCCCCATCCACCACCTTAAACATTCACTTCTTCCACCACTGGCGTACCGTGGCTGCAGTGTATACTATCTACAAGATGCACTGCAGCAACTCACCAAGGCTTCTTCGGCAGCACCTCCCAAACCCGCGACCTCTTCCACTAGAAGGACAAGGGCAGCAGGTGCATCGGAACACCACCACCTCCAAGTTCCCCTGCAAGTCACACACCATCCTGACTTGGAAGTATATCGCTGTTCCTTCATTGTCGCTGGGTCAAAATCCTGGAACTCCCTCCCTAACAGCACTGTGGGAGTACCTTGACTGCAGCAGTTCAAGAAGGCGGCTCACCACCACCTTCGTAAGGGCAATTAGGGATGGGCAATAAATGCTGGCCTTGCCAGCGACGCCCACATCCCATGAACGCATATAAAAAAAAACTCTGTCTAGACCCCTCATGATTTTGAACACTTCTATCAAATCTCCTCTCAACCTTCTCTGCTCTAAGGAGAACAACCCCAGCTTCTCCAGTCTATCCATGTTAGTGAAGTCCCTCATCCCTGGAACCATTCTTGTAAATGTTTTTTGTACCATCTCTAAGCCCTTCACATCCTTCCTAAAGTGTTGTGGCCAGAATTGGACACAATACTTCAGTTGAGGTCAAACCAGTGTTTTATAAAGGTTCATCATAACTTCCTTGCTTTTGTACTCGAACCTCTATTTATGAAGCCCAGGATCCCGTATTCTTTGTTAACCGCTTTCTCAACTTGCCCTGCCACCTTCAACGATTTTTGCACATATACCCCCAGGTCTCTCTCTTCATGCACCCTCTTTAGATTTGTACCCTTTAGTTTATATTGCCTCCCCTAATTCTCCCTACCAAAATGTATCACTTCGCACTTTTCTGCGTTAAATTTTATCTGCCACGTGTCCGCCCATTCCACCAGCCTGTCTATGTCCTCTTGAAGTCTATCACTATCCTCCTCACTGTTCACTTTACTTCCAAGTTTTGTGTCATCTGCAAATTTTGAAATTGTGCCCTGTACACCCAAGTCCAAGTCATGTATATCAAGAAAAGCAGTGGCCCTAGTACCGACCCCTGGGGAACCCCACTGTGTACCTTCCTCTAGTCTGATAAACAACCGTTCACCACTACTCTGTTTCCTGTCACTTGGCCAATTACGTATCCATGCTGCCACTGTCCCTTTTATTCCATGGGCTTCAACTTTGCTGGCAAGCCTATTATGTGGCACTTGATATCAAACGCCTTTTGGAAGTCCATGTACACCATGTCAACCGCATTGCCTCATCAACCTATCTGTTACCTCATCAAAAAACTCAAATCAAGTTAGTTAAACAAGATTTGCCTTTAATAAATCTGTGCTGGCTTTCCTTAATTAATCCACACTTGTCCAAGTGACTGTTAATTTTGTCCCGGATTATCGTTTCTAAAAGCTTTCCCACTACCTAGGTTAAACTGACTGGCCTATCATTGCTGGGTTTATCCTTGCACCCTTTTTTGAACAAGGGTATAACAATTGCAATTCTCCTGTCCTCTGGCACCAATCCCGTTTCTATGGAGGATTGGAAGATCATGGCCAGTACCTCTGCAATTTCCACCTTTACTTCCCTCAGCATCCTAGGATGCATCCCATCCGGTCCTGGTGACTTATCTACTTTAAGTACAGCCAGCCTTTCTAGTACCTCCTCTTTATCAATTTTTATCCCATCCAGTATCTTAACTACCTCCTCTTTCACTGACTTTGGCAGCATCTTCTTCCTTGTTAAAGACAGATGCTAAGTACTCATTTAGTACCTCAGCCATACCCTCTGCCTCCATGTGTAGGTCTCCATTTTGGTCTCTAATCGGCCCCACCCCCCCTCTTTCTTCCCGTTTACTATTTATATGCCTATAGAAGACTTTTGGATTCCCTTTTATGTTAGCTGTCAACCTATTCTCATACTCTCTCTTTGTCCCTCTTATTTCCTTTTTCACTTCCCCTCTGAACTTTCTATATTCAGCCTGGTTCTCACTTGTATTCTCAACCTGACATCTGTCATGTGCCCCCTTTTTCTGCTTCATTTTACTCTCTCTCTCTCTCTCTCTCTCTTGTTATCCAGGGAGCTCTGGCTTTAGTTGCCCTACCTCCCCCCTCGTGGGAATTTACCTCGACTGTACCTGAACCATCTCCTCTTTAAAGGCAGCCCATTGTTCAATTACAGTTTTGCTTGCCAATCTTTGATTCCAATTTACCTAGGCCAAATCCATTCTCAACCCACTGAAATTGGCCTTCCTCCAATTAAGTATTTTTACTCCAGATTGCTCCTCGTCCTTTTCCATAGCTAATCTAAACCATATGATACTATGATCACTGTTCCCTAAATTTTCCCCTACTGACACTTGCTCCACTTGACCTACCTCTTTCCCCAGGGCCAGATCCAGCAATGCCTTCCTCGTTGGGCTGGAAACGTACTGATCAAGAAAATTCTCCTGAACACACTTCAGAAATTCTTCCCCCCTCTCTGCCCTTAACACTATTACTATTCCAGTCTATATTTGGATAGTTGAAGTCCCCCATTATCATTACTCTATAGTTCTTGCACCTCTCTGCAACTTCCCTGCAAATTTGCTCCTCTATATCCTTCCCACTAGTTGGTGGCCTATAGAATACACCTAGTAGTGTAATGGCACCTCTATTGTTTCTCAACAGGACATCCTCTCTCTCCAGCACTGTAACATTCTCCTTAATCAATACTGCCACCCCACCTCCTATCTTTCCTTCCCTATCTTTCCTAAACACCTTGTATCCAGGAATATTTAAAACCCAATCCTGCCCTTTTTTGAGCCACGACATCATATTCATCTCTAGCTTCATTTTCAAACCTGTTTTAATTTTATACTCGACGCCCAGGTGTTCTATGTTGTTCATCTCTCCCACCTCTCCCCAGGCCTTCCACTTCTTTAGCTATTTACACACCTTTTTTTAAAATTTCTCACTGCTTCTGTGTTATTGACAGATGATATGTTGCATCCTTCCACTCATGTGCAATAAATATATTTTAAAAACCCTGTCCTTTTTCTGATCGTATTAATATGTCTGTCCACCTCTTTTTCAGTTCTGAAGAAGGATCCACACCCAAAACATAAACCTGTCTGTTCTCCCTGCAAATGCTGACTGACGTGCCGTGTGCTTGCAAAATTTTCTGTTTCTGTCTGCTTTTTATTCAAATTTTACCTGCTTCAGTTTTAGCGAGGGGGTTATGAGCCATGTATTACAGCTCCGGTTGTCTGTTGGAAAGTGTTGTACATTAGTCCTTTACTGTTTAAATAAAGGGTACCCGATAGCTGTCAGTGAATTATGAGACTACAATCCAGTCATCGGGTTTAGGCAACATTGTTTTGAAAGGTTGAGTTTGGATGGATTGTTTTTGTTGCCTGAACAACTGTCCAGTATTTATAATAGTTAATGGGTAGCAATTCTTTATTATTGTGATGGTTGATTGCTTTGTTATGAATGTCTTCGAGAATGTTGCAGGTACTCTTGTTTGGGTGGAGGAGGGAGGTTTATTCTTTCAATATTACAGTACTCTGAATACGACAGCTGATACTGAGCTGCTATGATTTCTGTATCTGGATCCAGCAGAAGGAGGGATCCTGATCCCGCTGTTAGTATTAGGAGCCTAATGGATAGGTCAACAACAGTCACTGCACTTCCAGAGTAATTCATTACATGGGAAGCACTTTGTGTCATCTCTGAAGGATGTGATAAGATGCTACCTAAAATAAAAATACATATAATAAAATACTGTCACAGCATCGACTTTCCCTGAAGTGACATTCCCATAATATTGACATAGTATGATGTGGAACTTTGCAGAGTAGAAATCTCGAAATGCAAGACCTTTGGGGAGTAATACGAAGTTAATTTTGACTTGAATCACAGGACTATGGTCTTTTATTACAATTTAAAACTAGTATAAGAAGTTTCCTTTTCAATACGTGTTCTTCTAGTATCTGGTGCTTCTCATGTCATGTACTGACATGAGGCTGAAGGGACAGGCAGGTGACATGCAGTTAAGGTTCCAACTGGCAGTGATGTGTAACTAGGTGCTTGAAGGTGAATGAATGTGTCTTGTGTCCTTTCATTTTCCTGCCTGAGGTTGGGATTTTGCTATTTAGGACCACTGGCCACTGAGACGATTTTAAAATGTTAGATTTGTGACGTTCACTGTCATTGTTGTGCATCACAGATGGAAGAACGAAGGGACAGCATGCTCGAGACAGCCAAGCAGTGTTTTCTATCAGCGACACATTGTGAAGGAGATGGCGATGAGGAGGAGTGGCTCATTCACTACATGTTGGGCAAAATAGCAGAAAAGCAGAAACTGCCACCGAGGAATACTTGGAACATTACAAGCAGGTCAGTGTGGATCTTGGACTCCAGTCATTTCTTGTGTAATATTAGTATACCTGACATCAAAGGAATGTTGTCTTACTATACCTAAAGAACACTGAAGCAAAATCAGTACAGTCATGAATAGTGGCATGACTCACTAGTGATTGACCCTGTTGCCATGTTCTAATTAGGCATCTTCTACAATGGGAGAGCATATTTTGTTGCCTTGGTCTATTCATTTAGGAGGCTGGTCTTATACACCAATGAGATCTGGACAATCTTGTGTCTTGAGGACAGACTAACTTTTCTTGGAATTTGATTACAAAACTATAAAATGCTTCATAGCATTTGCTTGAGTATCCAGATGGAACGTTATATCTGGTAGATGCCAAGCTGTAAGGTAATGTTTACCTTCTCTTTACACCCAGTGTTGTCATTGCTGCAGAAACTTATTCACCACCATATCAAGGGTGCACTATTAAAGGGACTCTACCTTGTAATCTAGTTTATTCAGACATGCCTCTCTATGGAGTATTCCTTCTGTTTCTGCACATGTGCATCAGTGTTCTAAGCCTCAATTGGAAAATGTTCCCTTCTTCAGGCAGTCGCCTTAGAGAAGGAGAATGTTCAAAGGCCGAGAAATACACTGGATTAACTAACTAATGAACGAACTTTTTTCTTGGTTCTTGGCAAAAAATGAGCAGGAGTTTACAGTAGGTTTGTTCAATGGGTGTTAATTGTACATGTTGGTGTGTGTATTTCAATTCCTGTTCTGTATGTCATAATTTATAAAGTTGTTAAAACTGTTGGTAATTTTGATCATTTTTGGAATAAAGGTCGATATTTTGCATTTGTGTACAAGGGCACTATCCACTGCTTAAGTTAGGCTGCAGTACCTAAAGTTGCATTCTTGAAATGGGAATGAGCTGATTTCTGTAACCCTTCACTTTATTGAGATGACCTCGGGGAAATCTACTCGAGAGAAAATATCTGTCTTTGGTCAGAAATGACCCAATGAGCTGTTGCAAGTCAAACTAGTACCCTGCAGTAGGATTTAAAGCACCTACAAAACAGGACAGAATTAATTTGTATCACAGAAAGGTTAGAGATTGATATTTATTCTCTTTAGTATCACTATCATGAACAAATAAGGGGCAGCAAGATGACTTGCTTCAAGGTCTCTGCTTATGTGAGGGTGACTCCGGCACTTATTTTCTGCTTCCAGTGCTTGTGTTCTCTTATGGATAGCTCTTTGGGTTAATGAGATGCTTGCCCCCAGAGTGACGGCGCTGTGAGCTGTCGGGGATAGTGGGTTGAAGGCTAGGTGATTTCCTCACCCAAAAGAGCTGGAAAGTTGAGGGTGTGTCAAGCGAGGCAATACTTACAAACCTCTTGGTTGGTTACACAGAGGATGACAATCTGAGCTTGGGTACCTGTCCAACCATTGACTCGGAGAATGGGATGGGAACCTAAAGGAAGGAGGTTGGAAAAAGGGAAGTGAATGGGGAATTCCTGACCCTGGTGTAATTTCTGGAGGTTTTTTTTAAGTAAGAACACAACCATTTTTAGGAAGAGGAAAAAGCCATTTCACTTGACAAGTCCATCCCTCTTCGATAGACCAACCCTACCTACCTGCCTGGTCATTATATACCTCAATCCCTTGGCTCTCGAGAAATGCATTCAGTTGTTTGTTCAACCCATTATACCATTGACTTTAAGACATTCCCTGCTAACCTATTCCACAGCTCTTTTCACTGAGTACCCTTCTTAGTCTGACCTTCCCAGATGTTAACCTCTCTTTCAACTTGTGCATTTATCTTTTAAATACCATTTTCTTTTGTCTGTTATGGCAGTCTAGTCAGTTTCTTGGTTTCTCATTGGTTAAGTCTATTTTTCTCCTATCTGATTAGTTCTCTAATCATTACACAAAATGTTTCTATTTAATCATAATGCAGCCAAAGTATTCTTAAATACAGCTGTCTTAACAGTCTCCTACCTATCCCTCTATATAACCTAAAAGTAAAATTTATCACTGCAAACTTGCCCATAAACTTGGCTCTAAAAACTATTTTGTCTCCCACCCCACAAGAAAACATGTCGGGCTTCTCTACATCCTTAGTTATAATTCCCAGGAGCCAACATATGTACAAAGTAATACATTTTTGTTTTTATAAAGCAATCTGTTCCTGAGGCTTTGGCTTCTCTCTCTCCATGTCACATCAATGGCCCTAGCCCACTCGGGCCCAGTCCTCTGTTCTTGCTCTCCAATTTGCTTGGATGGTGTCCGTGGATCTGCCTGTACGGCATTTTCCACTCGGCGGTGGTCTCTTTCTACCCAGCGGCTCATGCTTTTAGTCTCCAGTGTGGTGCCAGCTGCATTGCAGTGAGTGTGAGGAAATGGCAGCTCTCCTCAATGAATTACCTTGCCCTAATTTCTCTCTGCCTAGCCTCCATAATATTTTGGTGCAAGTCTGCTTCAGATTACTCCCTCTCGCTCCCAAACCCAAGGTTTGTCCCATGTAAGGTGAACCAGTTACCTTATAAATGATCGAATTAGAATTGGAGTGCTGCAGCACAGAAACAAGCCATTTGGACCTTCAAGTCTCCGCTGGTGTTTTTCTCCCCATGAGCCACCTAGTCTAATCCGATTTCTCTCGCTCCATAGCCTTTAATATTACTCTTTTTCAAATATTTCTCTTTTAGGCAACTATCTAATAAAGGTACTCATAGACTTTACTTCAGCAAAGGTTTGTGGCAGATAATTCCAGTCTAACCACCCTCTGTGAATTTTTTTTTCTAACTGCCCTTTTAATTCTTATCATTATCTTAAATTTGTGCCCCTTGCTATTGTCTCCGCAACCAATAGAAATAATTAAGCACTATTTTTAACTCTTCATAATCTTGAAGACCTTTATCAGGTTGCCTCTTCTCAGCTCCAGTGTAAAAGCTCGAACTTCATAAGCCTCTTTTCATAATTGTGGTCCCTCATCTCTGGTAATATCCCAGTGAATCTACACTGCACCATTTCTATTGCTATTTTTAATCCTTCCTGTAACTGGGTACCTGAAACTATACATAGCACCACAGCAGTGGCCTAATTAAGCTCAACATTACCTCAGCAAAAGCAGAAAACTGCTGATGCTGGAAATCTGAAACCAAAACAGAAAATGCTGGGCACACTCAGCAGGCCAGATAGCATCTGTCGAGAGAACAGAGGAGTCTACCCAGTTTTGACAAAGGGTCTGCACCGAACCGTTAATTCTTCTGTTCTCCCCACAGATGCTATCTGATCTGTTGAGTGTCTCCAGCATTTTCTGTTTTTAGTTTCAGCGTTACCTCCTTGCTTTTATAGTCTATGCCTCTACATACAAAATCCAAGGATTCTGTTTGCCTTTTTATGGCCTTATCTACTTGTGCGGCCACCTTTAATGACTTGTGTCTCAGTCCACCAAGACCCTTTGCTCCTCTGCTCCATTTAAAATATTGGCATTTAAGGTGCATTTTCTTTCCACATTCTTACTTCCAAAATGTATTACTTCAATATTTTCACATTAAACTGCATCTGCCACCTATCTGTCCATTCTGCTAGCCTATCCATGTCCTTCTGAAGTCTTTCACAATCCTGGTCACAATTTGACATGCTCCCCAATTTGATAATTGTGATATTGTTCCCATGAATTCCCAAGTCTAGATCAGTTTTTATGTGTAATATGCAGGCTAAGCACAGACCCTTGTGGAACATCACTCCCCACACCTTTCCAGTCTGAAAAGCTTCCCTTTATCCCTACTTGTTTTGCCATCTCTATGCATGTCTCTGCCTTCCTCTTATTTCCATGTGTTGTATTGCCCATATATCATATGTGGTACCTTATTTCATAGCTATTTGTAGAGCAAGATTGCCATGGCCATGGGCAATTCACTTTCCATGTTGGGATTATTTGCTGGGGGAAATTAACACACAATTCACAATACTCCTTAAATTATGTTTGGCTTGTAGCTTCCTAACTCTAACCGTAAAGCAGTTAAGCCACTGTGCTAATCTTATTGGGGTGGATAATACAGTCCAAGTGCAGCGGCACTGAGGCAGTGCTCATCACTCACCATATCTCTCTGTCCAAGTGAGGTGATCTGGCTTGAAAATATACAGCTTATTTAAATATTTTAGTGACATGCTTAGGCGCAATGGGAGTCTGGGTTGAAATGTTGGGTGGCAGCAACTACAGAATAGCTGTTGGCTGCCTGAAAAATTCTGCCATTCCCCCCCCACCCCCCACCCCCACAAGAAACACTTGCAGCACAAGAACCCCTTGAGGAATTGGCTACTAGGTGGGGGAGTGGGGTCAAGAGAATTTGGCAGCATAAACAGAGGGCCGTCCCAGACGAGGCAAACTTTAATCCTTATATTTTTATATGTATAACATGCAGCCTCAACACAGACCCTTGTGGAACACCACTCACCGCATCTTTCCAGTCTGAAAAACTTCCTTTTACCCCCCCCCCTACTCTTTTTCCCATCTCTTTATCCATGTCACCACATTTGTCTTATTTCCATGTGTTGTATTTCCCATATATCATATGTGGTACCTTATCAAATACTTCCTTTTATCTATGCACTGTTATTTCTTTGGTTCATCAAGAGTGACTTGCCTTTTAGAAACTATGTGACAACTGGCCCTGAATAAATTTTTAGGGCTCATTTTTGTTGTGGAGTTTTGACTAGTCCAAATGGGAATTGCGTGTTCCTAATGATGAAGCTTTGCATCCATTCTACTAAGTATTAACAACAGCTGTGTTCTCATGCTTTCTTGGCTCAGTTGTAGCACTCTGAGTTAGAAGGTTGTGGGTTCAAACCTCACTACAGAGACTTGAGCACATAATCTGGACCGACACTCCAGTACAGTACTGAGGAACTGCTGTACTGTCAGAGGTGTTGTCTTTCGGATGAGACACTAAACCAAGGCCCTATTCACCCTCTTGGGTGGACGTAAAAGATCCCATGGAGCTATTCAAGGAAGGGCTGGTGTCCTGGCTAAAATTTATCCTTCAACCAACATCGCTGAAACAGATTATCTGATCACTTATTTCATTGTTGTTTGTAGAGCCTTGCTGTGCACAAATTGGATGCCACAGTGATTACACTTTAAAAAATGTTTCATTAACTATGAAGCACTTTGGGACGCCCTGAGGTCATGAAATGTGTTCTATAAATGCAAGTTCATTCTCTTTTTTTAATCTGTACTGCTTTTTGTCCAGGCGGCACATAACCTACATGAGGATGCAGCGCATTACCCACGGAAGATCCATTACCACAATCCACCAGATCTGGCGATGGAGGCTCTAGAGGTACTGAACCAAAATGACAAGCAACCAAGATCTCCAGGCTCTCGAGTACTTGAATATCTCTTGTGGCTTATAAATGGTTATTTCTGCGCACAAATATTCTTGAGCTTCCAGTAGATGTACTGTAGTAAGATATAAATGATCTGGATTGTGCTTTAAGTCTGCAGAATTAAACAAACGGATGAATATTTGCATGCTCTCAATTGATAAGCTCATCTTATTTTTTTAGAAAGCATCTTTCAGTATCAACACATCTGGAAGAGAGATCAGTGCTCCAGTTGCGCTATGGCCTCGGGGGAATCCTTTGCCTTTTCATAGTCTTCGGCTTGTGGTCTCAAAAAAGACAATGGAGCTAAGGACATAGTGCGATTGGATGTTAAAAGCAAAAGAGAAATTGAGCATCAATTCTCTGTATTAATAGAATTGAAACCGTGATGGTTTCTGATAAAGTAATTCTTAGCCCAGTTTCATTACCTCGTACTTCTGCTTCATCCAATAGTCGTTGCAGGATGAGGGAATATTTTGCATTGTATTTAGTGGCCTTTTTATCATTGATTGATTTTTACTGGTTCAGTAATGCCACTGCTTTGTGAAAGAAAGCCGGAGCTTGAATTGATTCTAAACTTTATAGAAAATGTGAGACTTCAAATTTAAAGTCTTCTGTGTAGTGTATGACCATCACTCTACAGTCGCCACACTTTTTAGAGATGAAAAGCCATTTAAAAAAAAAAAAAATTAGAAACAATAATTTCAAGATGGGATCTTGTGGCCAGGAGCCAGAAATTTACAACATTACAATTGCCCTCTAATTGAGCTGAGGAGTTTCGAAGTGACTGCAATGACCTGTATTTATACCAGGTTTCGATAGGGAGTACTGGAGCGGTGGCTTTAAACTTTACAACTGGCTGCAGACCTCAGATTGGCTGCATATCCACTAATATGTAATAAAGACAACAAGATTTTTTGTTACAATTTATGTGAATGACATAATGTGCTACCTAACCTAGCAAGAAAAATTATTCAGGCCATTGCTCAATTGCTCCCTGTGGAAAACTAGTACAAATAGGCAAATATGGGTCATTGTAACCAGCTCGAAACTCTTGAGGTGAATTAGAGGGCAATTATATACATTTCTGGCTCCTGGCCAGAAGACCCCATCATGACATGACTGCTTTTTTTTAATAGATTTGGATTTGTGTATAAATGAAACCTTGATGCATGTTTTACAAATATCCTCTAATCATACTGATCTAACTTTTTAAATACACCCCTAAAAATGGGGGAAGTGGTTTATATGCTATAATTCAGGTTTCTCGTGGATTACTATTGCTGTGTGTGACGATATAAACTTGGGTGAATATTGATGGAGGCTTTATTTTTAAATGTGGGGATTATCTGTTTATATAACCATGTGTTGATCAGGTCTACTTCAGACTTCATGCCTCGATCCTCAAACTGCTGGAGAAAGATGAAGTGACCGTGGACTGTGAGATGCTCTTCAGCTACATAAAAGAGGCAGCTCAGGGACCTTTCGCCAGAGGTGAAGAGAAGAGTACCTTTAAAGTCACTGAGAAGTAAGTGCCATTAAATTCAGAGGACTATAGTGATGAAGTGTATATAATTCTTGATGGGCATGAAGACAGTGCCTTGCAGCTGCAGACCCTGATGTTATGGATTTGTTTTTCTTCGATAGTTGACAAAGACTACTTCCTTTTTGCACTTACCATCAGGAAGTGTAACCATGAGTCCCTTTTGAAAGGAAAAAAATGAAATGGTTGATATAGTTGTGATTAGCTTTGATTTTTTCCACCTGTGTTTCAAAAACTATTTCATTTTCATACAAGTACGAGGTGTAAAAACCTACTGGAAGTGGCCATCAGGTGAGGACTAATGGGGATCGAATGTGATGTATCTGATTGCTAAATGGCCTGACAATAGATGGCTTGCACCTGACAAAATGGACATTTGGTGAGGTAGTAGAGAGCCCGTTTCATTCCACAGCAAGGAGTGAGCAGCTCTGGGTGAGAAAAGAAATGGCGGAGGCGACTGAGAAGGAAACTATGGGCTGGATTTTGATACTGAGGCGGGTTGGGGTCGTGTCATCCGCATTTCGTGTTATCCACCCGCCTGCAATTGGATGTGGGAGATTGATGCAATTTTCACTTAATTGGGCAATTGAGTTCCAGCATGTGAGAACCCATGAACCAATTAGTGGTTTCAGTCTGAAAGTTGCTTCTGATGATGTCATCATTGCTGCTGCTGCTGCTGCTGCTGCTGCTGGTGAGTGAGAGAGAGCGAGAGAGTCTCTGAAGACATTCAATGCAGCAGCATCAGAGGCGACTTTCAGACCTAATACTACTACTGCCTTCATCACATCTCCGTTGTAATAGTGGACCTGCAGCTGATAGTCAGTTATCCACTTGTGCTCCCACCAGGTTTCACTGGCGTGTTTCACATCAGAAAAGGGTTAAACTAGCTAAAACGTTTCAAAATGGCATTACAGAGCCAATTTAGGGCTTGTTGAGGGCTTTAATGGCCTCTCTCGCCTCTTGGAGGCGGGACGGAGTCGGGAACCCCGCGACCGATTTTGTCAAAATTGCATGGAGGCGGGATCAGGTCCGCCCGCTACTTTTCGCTATTTTAACCCCCACACGCCTCCAAACCCGACTCCACGGGTCATTGAAAATCCAGCCCTAAATGTCTAAGAAAAGTAAAAGCAGGATTAGGTATTAGTGGTTCTAATTGGGCAGCAATTATTAGGAGTGCCCCACGGCAAGTATTTTGTCGGTGATACTGGTAGAATGTCATTTGGGGAGAATACCAGGTTGTGTGGAAAAGCAGGGTGCCTGGAGGAAGCGGAATGGTTGGGAGAGCTACAGAAGAATTACACATGACATTTAATATTTAGAAATGTATATATTTTTACTAAACGATAAAGGTCCGATTTAATGCAAAACAAGGATATCAGAACCAGAGGACATGGTGATCAAGAAGCCACATTGTAACTTTAAAGGGGAATGGAAGTCCAGGTAACTAAACTAGTGACTTCCAAAGCAACTGCTTGAAATGTAATGGGGAGTTATAACTTTGGACTGGCCTCCGAGCTAACAAGATGCAGCCTGACTTTTGGATTGCAATCTACCAGCTAACTGCACTAGGGCTGGTCTGAAATCAGAACCCCTCCCATTGCATTCATTGAAGCTGCTCCTGACCCCCTCTCCATTGATGATATCAGAGTGGAGGAGATCCGATCAGGCAGGCCTCTCGTAAGGTAAAGATTTGATGCTTTTTGTTTTAAAATAAACACGCCATCTAGTCTTCCTCTTATAAGCATAACATTATGCTTACTTAGTTTGGAATATAATGCCACCTGGTGGAGTGACTTCCATAATTTAAAGGTGATTGTAACTGTGGACAGTACCATCTCCGAGAGTTTCTCCTTGTCACTGGGATGGGGGTGTGAGGTGACCAGTTCAGCAAGGGAGGGCGGCAGGAGCAGATGGGAAACTACCTCTTGTGGGGAAGTGGGAGAGTGAGGGAAGAGGTGTTGATTAGAAAATGGCCTTGGAAGCAGGGGAGAGAGAGATGGGAAAATGCTTTGGAATAGGGAGCTATTGGCAAAATGCCTTAGCAGGGAGAGTAGTAAATTCTCTTGGTGGATAGAAGGGCATTCAGTGTTACTGGGACCCAAAAATTGCTACATGAAAAGGAACGATGGCAGTATTTCAGGGAGCAATGATTTACCTGTCTGTGTGGAAGTCCATTGGAGATGAAAGACAACAAGGGAGGGGGAATGCCACAAAGTGGTGTGAGGGAGACGCTAAGGGCTTAGTGAGGTATTAAAATTTTTGATGTGTGTGGGCATCAATGACAGCATTATAGCCAGTGGAATGGTATAAGAGTTTCAGAAAATGTGGAGGGAGACCTGTAAACAGAATGAAAGGGAGAGCTAGATTTCCATGGCCATGGGCAATTCACTTTCCATGTTGGGATTATCTGCTGGGGGAAATTAACACAAAATTCACAATACTCTAATTATATTGGGTTTGTAGCTTCCTAACTCTAACTGTAAAGTGAGGTGATCTGGCATCAAAATACACAGCTCATTTAAATATTTTAGTGGCAAGCTTGGGGGGGGTGGACACTATGGGGGTCTGGGCTGAGATGTTGGGTGGCAGCAACTACAGAAGAGCTGTTGGCTGCCTGAACAATTCTGCCATTTTTCTCCCCCCCCCCCCCCCCCCACAAGAAACAGTTGCAGCACAAGAACCCCCTTGAGGAATGGGCCACTGCGGGGGGTGGGATGGGTGCGGTCAAGAGAATTCGGCAGCATAAACAGTAGGGTCGGCCTCTTCGAAGCAGAGGGCCATCCCAGGGGAGGAAAACTTTAATTCTTATATTTGGCTTCCCCTTCAGAGCCCTTTGTAAACACATTGTCACATAATGGGGAGAATTCTCAACTTAAATAAAACTTGTGCCTTTAATGATTGCCATCTCACATGGCATCTCTATTCCCATTGTCTCAATCACTGATAAGACCATCTCTGATAACCTTGTTGTATCCCTCACCACTCACAGATTTGAACATTTATGATGCACAACTGGTTTAGCCAGTCACCACCAGATCTGGCTGGACCACATCAAGCACTATCGGGCCCTGCTCTCCTCTGCCAAAACTGCTCACTGTTCCAGGATCATCCTGGAATGCAAAGATAACCCCCCGGCTTCTGCCCCCTTCACCTTCACCTCCAACAAGTGCAAGGAGCTCATGGACTTCTTTGTCACTAAGATTGAGACCATCCATTCTGCTACCTTTGGCCCATCCCTCCCTTCCCCCAGCCCACCAAGCCAAACTTCCCCCAAGGTTCCACCCCCCACCCGCCCTAGCCCTGAACTCGTATCTTTCCATAGTTTCTCTGCTATCTCCTCTCATGCCCTCTCTGAGCTCATCTTGTCTAAGTGACCCACCTCCAGCTCTCTCGCCCCTATTCCCACTAAAGTGCTCTGATGAAGGGTCATCGACCTGAAACGTTGGCTTTGTTTCTCTCTCCACAGATGCTGCCTGCCCTGCTGAGTATTTCCAGCATCTTCTGTTTTTATCCTACTAAACTGCTGATCATCTAAATTCTATTCCTGCCCCTATGCTAGCTAATATTAATGGTTCCTTCTTCTCGGGTGTTGTCCCCCTCCCTTTCAGATCTGCTGTCATCACCCCTCTCCTCAAAAAAAAAAAAAACCCTTAACCCCTCTGTCCTTGTAAACTACTGCCCCATCTTCAACCTCTCTTTCTGCACAAGTCCTGAACATGTTGTCGCCTCCCAAATCTGTGCCCATCTTACCCACAACTCCATGTTTGAACCTCGCCAATCAGGTTTCCGCCACTGTCGCAGCACTGAAAGGGCTCTAATCAAAGTCATAAATGACATCCTATGTAACTGTGACCATGGTGCACTATCCCACCTCATCCTTCATGACCTGTGTACAGCCTTTGACACAGTTGACCACAACATCCTCCTCCAATGCCTCTCCTTTGTTGTCCAGCTAAGTGGGACTGCCCTCGCCTGGTTCCACTCTTACCTACCCAGTTGTAGTCAGAGAATTATCTCCAATGGCTTCTCCCCGCACCCATGCAGTTATTTCAAGAAGATCCCAAGGATCTCTCCTTGGCTCCCTTCTATTTCTCATCTACATACTGCCCCTTGGCGACATCATCCATAAACACAATGTCAGATTCTACATGTATGCTGAAGACACCCAGCTCTACCTCACCACCACCTGTTTCAACCCCTCCACTGCTTCTGTGTTATCAGACTGCTTGTCCAACATCCAGTCCTAGACGAGCCGAAATTTCCTCCATGCCTTTGTTTTCACCAGACTTGACTATTCCAATGCTGTACTGGCCGGCCTCCCATCTTCCAGCCTCCTTACACTTAAGCTCATCTCAAACTCTGCTGTCCGTATCCTAACTGGCACCAAACCCCGTTCACCCATCACCCCTGTGCACGCTGACCTTCATTGGCCCTGAACATCTCGATTTTAATATTCTTATCCTCGTGTTCAAATCCCTGCATGGCCTCGCCCCTCCCTATCTCTGTAACCTCCTCCAGCCCTACAACCCTCCGAGAACTCTGTGTTCCTCCAATTCTGGCCTCTTGTCTATCCCCCACTTCCTTTGCTTCACCATTGACGGCCTAAGATCTGGAATTGCCTCCCTAAACCCCTCCCTCCTCCTTTTAAGACATTCCTTAAAACCTAACTCCTTGACCAAGCTTTTGGTTACTTGCCCGAATGTCTCCTTGGCTCAGTGTCGATTTTTGTCTGATAACGCTCCTGTGAAGCACCTTAGGACATTTTACTATGTTAAAGGCGCTATATAAATACAAGTTGTTGTTGTTGTAGTCCCCAAATTAGAGAATTCTAACTCATCCTGGACCTCTGGAGCCCTCAAGCTCCCAAGGTCCAGGATGAGGCATAGAGTACAAAAGCAAGCAAGTTACAGTAAACCTTTCTAAATCATTGGTTAGACCTGTATCCCGTGGCATTGTTCATGATGAGCTGAAGGATGTGCTGTTCTATAACAATAGGAGAGTTGTGCCGTGTAGGGCATGAACCAGCGCCATTGATTTATGGTGACCGAATAAGTCAAATTCTGTGTTCATTACATGGCATTCTAGGATTTTTACCTGTGCTATGAGAATTGAATTCTGTAACCCATGTTTGGCAGATAGATGTCCTTTCACTTGGACAAATGCAGTGTCATGGATTTGGGGTTAGGAAAGGTGAGGCATATTTATACCATGCAGGAGTATCTGTTAAGGGCAACTGATAAAGGAGCAGAGCTGGGGGTAATAATTGATCACTAATTAAAGGTACACCAGTGTTGAAGTGGCTATAGAGAAAGCAAATAGGGGTTTAAGTTGTATTGCAAGGACCAAAGAGTATAAAATAAAGAGCGCGATACTTCGGCTATAATAAAGCTTTGGTATGTCCATGCTTGAGTGTTTTATATCTAGTTTTAGACCCCGCACATGGTAGAGCAGATCAAGACTCTGGAGAAGGTGACTAGAATGATACCTAGCCTAAGGGCTCTCAGTTATGAAAGACTCTTGGGCTATTTAGTTTAGACATTTTTTAAAATTCGTTTTTATGGGATGTGGGCATCGCTGGCAAGGCCACCATTTATTGCCCATCCCTAATTGCCCTTGAGAAGGTGGTGGTGAGCTGCCGCCTTGAACCGCTGCAGGCCGTGTGGTGATGGTACTCCCACAGTGCTGTTAGGTGGGGAGTTCCAGGATTTTGACCCAGCGACGATGATGGAACAGCGATATACTTCTAAGTCAGGATGACGTGTGACTTGGAGGGGAATGTGGAGGTGGTGGTGTTCCCATGCGCCTGCTGCCCTTGTCCTTCTAGGTGGAAGAGGTCGCAGGTTTGGGAGGTACTGCCGAAGAAGCCTTGGCGAGTTGCTGCAGTGCATCTTGTAGACGGTACACACTGCAGCCATGGTACGCCGGTGGTGGAGGGAGTGAATGTTTAAGGTGGTAGAGGGGGTGCCAATCAAGCGGGCTGTTTTGTCCTGGATGGTGTCGAGCTTCTTGAGTGGTGTTGGAGCTGCACTCATCCAGGCAAGTGGAGAGTATTCCATCACACTCCTGACTTGTGCCTTGTAGATGGTGGAAAGGCTTTGGGGAGTCAGGAGGTGACACACTCGCCGCAGAATACCTAGCCTCTGACCTGCTCTTGTTGCCACATTATTTATGTTAAGTTTCTGGTCAATGGTGACCCCCAGGATGTTGATGGTGGGGGATTCGGCAATGGTAATGCGTTGAATGTCAAGGGGAGGTGGTTAGACACTCGCTTGTTGGAGATAGTCATTGCCTGGCATTTCGGTGGCGCGAATGTTACCTGCCACTTATCAGCCCGAGCCTGAACGTCGTCCAGGTCTTGTTGCATGCGGGCATGGACTGCTTCATTGTCTGAGGAGTTGTGAATGGCACTGAACACTGCAGTCATCAGCGAACATCCCCATTTCTGACCTTATGTTGGAAGGAAGGTCATTGATGAAGCAGCTGAAGATGGTTGGGCCTAGGACACTGCCCTGAGGAACTCCTGCAGCGATGTCCTGGAGCTGTGATGATTGACCTTCAATCACCACAACCATCTTCCTTTGTGCTAGGTATGACTCCAGCCAGTGGAGAGTTTTCCCCCCCGATTCCCATTGACTTCAGTTTTACTAGGGCTCCTTGATGCCAGACTCGGTCAAATGCTGCCTTGATGTCAAAGGCAGTTACTCTCACCTCACCTCTGGAATTCAGCTCCTTTGTCCATGTTTGGACCAAGGCTGTAATGAGGTCGGGAGCCGAGTGGTCTTGGCGGAACCCAAACTGGGTATCAGTGAGCAGGTTATTGGTGAGTAAGTGCTGCTTGATTGCACTGTCGATGACACCTTCCATCACTTTGCTGATGATTGAGAGTAGACTGATGGGGCGGTAATTGCCCGGATTGGATTTGTCCTGCTTTTTGTGGACAGGACATACGTGGGCTGTTTTCCACATTGTCGGATAGATGCCAGTGTTGTAGCTGTACTGGAACAGCTTGGCTAGCAACGCGGCTAGTTCTGGAGCACAAGTCTTCAGCACGATAGCCGGGATGTGGCTTAGTGGGGATAGGATAGAGGTTTTAAAATATGAGGACTTTGCCAAATCTACAGTAAACGAGGAGTTTGTCGGGATACTGGGTGAGATAAAAATCGATAGAGGAGGTATTAGAAAGGCTGGCAGTAGATAAGTCACCCAGTCCAGAAGGGATGCATCCTAGGTTGCTGAGGGAAATGAGGGTGGAAATTGCGGAGGTGCTGGACACAATCTTCCAATCCTCCTGAGATACAGGGGTGGTGCCAGAGGACTGGAGGATTGCAAATGTTACACCCCAGTTCAAAAATGGGGAGGATAATCCTGGCAAGTACAGGCCAGTCAGTTTAACGTCTGAGGTGGGAAAGCTTTTAGAAACATTAATCCAGGAGAAAATTAACAGCCACTTGGACAAGTATGGACTAATAAAGGAGAACCAGTACGGATTTGTTGAGAGGAAATCGTGTTCGACTAACTTGATTGAGTTTTTTTTCGAAATTTGCAGTTGAGCTGAAACTTGGAAGTGTAGTAAACTGTGAGGAAGATAGTGATAGATTTCAAGAGGACATATACAGGCTGGTGGAATGGGTGGACCCATGGCAGATGAAATTCAACTCAGAAAAGTGTGCAGCGGCGTGTCTTTGAGTCCGTGTGCAGCGGCGTGTCTTTGAGTCAGTGTGCAGCGGAGTGCCTTTGAGTCAGTGTGCAGCGGAGTGCCTTTGAGTCAGTGTGCAGCGGCGTGCCTTTGAGTCAGTGTGCAGCGGCGTGCCTTTGAGTCAGTGTGCAGCGGCGTGTCTTTGAGTCAGTGTGCAGCGGAGTGCCTTTGAGTCCGTGTGCAGTAGTTTGCCGTTAATGAGATGGATTGTCGCACATTTATCTCATTTGTGTATTCCACAAAAATGTGGCAATGTTGGCAGGTAACATGTCACGTTTCCCAATCTTGTATCATTGTTGTGCATTTTTCTGTTCCTGCCACTGTCAGCATGATTTGGTTTTAAGAATTGGCAGCCATATAATATTGTGTGCTAAATAGACTTGTCATTTTTATGTCTGTATATCTGTGGGTGCACACGAGGTGAGTGGGGTTCATGCTGAGAATGAAGAAGCATCATTTCAGCTCGTTATAGAATCGAGAATTCAGGTTGAAGTAAAATTAATGCAAAGCTGCTCCAACATTGTCCTTGGAATGTCCGTCTATCCAATCTCCGAATAGCAACCCTCCTGCAGCATTGCCATTCCTGCTGTAATTCTCTACTGATGGTGTCCCACGGGTCCCTTGTTCACTGGATACTGGATAAGCTGCTTTAACCAGTGAATGTTACTTGTTGTCCAGGTGCCTGCCTCCTTTTATTTAATTTCTTTTCTGTCTCCCCCCCCACTCCACACTATGACTGGCACTTGCTGCACTTCCCAGGGGGAAAAGGGGCAGTCTAAAACACTTCCCCATCCCTTCCTCAGAAAATAACAATCACTTCCTGCTCCTGAAATCACAAAAATTGGATAGGTTCAAGGATCATTTAAAAAAAAAAAAAAAATTATGTAAGGATCAACATTTTTCAGATATGGCACTTGTGTACCCTCCATTTAGAGGCAGGCAAGCAAAGTATTCACTCTGAAGCCAGGCCCAGGTGTGTGCTCTCTCTCTCGCTCTCTCTCTCTCAATGCTTAAACCAAGCTATATTTACAATATGGTCGTTGCAAAAGCTGGCATAGTGATGTGCCATGTAGAAGTGGCAGTCCCCTGTGCTGCGAAGTAGGGCACCATATTGCACCCCTTGATCCTGATTTTGGTATTGGGGGGAGGAAGAATTTGACAGTTACTCTGGGCCATCCTGTGCCTGGTGCGTCCAACTGTCCCAGTACTGACAAAGGTCTGAGAGCAATCGACAGCCTGCCCTCGGAGTCTCTTACACCACACCTCCCCAACAAGAGTAATGGGCGAAAATGTTTAAAAATTGCTGCATTATTAAGCCTTCAGCATATTCCCCCCCCCCCCCCCCCCCCCGCCGTGATAGTAAAACACTGTAATTTATAGGTTGCTGTTTGAGAGTGGAAGTGTTTGAAAAACGAGAATTCTCTGTTCACATCAGTAATTTGAATTAAAGTATGGTTGCATGGTATTGCCTATGGTGCAAAGTAACTTTAACTTTAGTTTGGATTTTCTTTGCAGGATTTTAACGTTTTGTCGGACTTGTAGGAAGTAGCAGTCCTATTTCAAATGCTGAAATTTCAGTTTGAGGTCTTTTTCTGGTCCTACAGAATGTGTTTGTATTGTGCAACACAACAGGGGCATCTAGTGGTAGGAAAGTGACACTGCAGCTTCTGTGTTGTTTTGCAGTCAGCTGGTGTCTTCTGCCCAGCTATAATATACACATGCATGCGCCCACACATCAAAACACTTCTGTTCTGTTGTAACTTTAAAACATTTGGATGATGAATGATTATCATTGATGGCATCATCTCACTGCGTTTTTTTTCCTCTTCTCCCCTCCCCTTTAGGGAAAAGTCCTGTACAAATGATGACGACTCCCATTCTTCTGTTGGAACGGTGCAAGGTCAAGGAAATCTTACCTCAGGTCCAGGTCTGACATCCCCACCTTACACAGCCACTCCGATTGACCACGATTACGTCAAACGTAAAATCCCCCGTCAGCAGGCTTCAATTGATGGTATTTTTCTTGTTCTAGATAATGGCAAACTTGGGAGGTGGTTAATAATTGGGGCAATCATAGGTGGTGAATTCTGTTAAATGCAAAACACTGGGTGATGGTGCGTAGGAAAATGGGCAATATGGCTGCTACCTAGCTTCTCAAAAATGATGGGTTTCTCAATTAGGTTCCTTTAAACTTTTCTTGGTGCTTGCTTGGATTGTTGTTGGCTTGTTGCAGTGTCTGCTGCTTTGCTTGTGTTTGTACGAAGTGCAATTTGGCTGCATCCAGTGCCGTTACAGGAATTGTTATAAAGAGAATAAACTTCTACGGAATGATGCCAGTACTGGCTGTCGCTTACAGTTTGCTGACCCAGGCCTCAAAACAGTATGTTCTTCTGTAAAGTACAACATGCAGTCACTTCAACTCGGTGGCTTTGTGGTGACACCTGCATCCACCATTTGAGTTGATCCACATTGTAAATGCTGCAGTTGCTGTCTTAGCCACCTGTGCATGCTTCGTGTCTTGCTATTCTTCTACCTGGTTGTTTAACTTTTATTTTACCGTTATACATTTATCCACGGCCTTTCACGTATGTTTGCTGATTAAGAATCCAGACCTGCTCCATACTTCGACCATACTAGAGTCAATACTTGGGCCACTCACTGTCCCAACACATTTTAGTGTATGCCCCAACTTACCAATAGTGCAAGGGGAGTTGAGGGAGGGATTGCAGAGATCCTGACCTCTAGTACATTTTAAATTGCTGGAGTGACCTTTTCAATTCAAGTTTTGGAATTGAATTAAAATATGACTCTTGATATTCAAAGAGAAGTATTGCTGAGTTTGGCAACAGTACTGTAGTATTTTACAATTGAGTAGTTCTACCAATTCATCTTGTAGGTTAGAGGTTTTTTTTGGTTTTGTATCTTGTCAGTTTAAGGAAATGGTTTGCTTGTGTGTGGATAGGGACGGGTGTAATTTTATTTTGTTCTGTCCTCTGTTTCTGTAAGTACTTCAATTCCCAAGCCATATGCAGGGGAAGAAATATTTTGGAAGAAGTTGTGTTGACCCAGATAAATTTTACGCAGCCATTCAAAGAGAGACAGAGACACGGATACAAACCACTCACTTCTCCAGTCTCATTAGTGCTGATTCATATAACTTGGCCGTGTTTCTTGGAACGTAAGCAGTTTGAATAGTGTGGATGTAAGTGCTGGAGGGAAATGGCAATAATCGTGTACTTGTCCCAGCAGATTTTTGTCGGTCCTAGTTAGGCACTACCTGGAAACTAAAGTAGTTTTAGTTACTGTACTGAAATTAAATGGTAATTGCTGCTTTTAAACTTGTGGTTTCACTGCTTTTTAAATTTAAAATATTTAGGAGGGATGAGTATTTTCATCAGATTTTGTGGGATTTTTAAGTACATTATACAGAGGTGAGCTAATCAGGCAATGATTAGTTTCCTGACTTTGAAGGCATGTTACACCAGGCTGGCACTGACATTGCGGTAATGTATCAAAGCCATGCAGAAGGAAGGAAAGAAACAGAAACCAGTGTGAAGGATCAAGGCCCATAGTGCAGTGCACCAACAAGGTTGAAAAGAGTACAATGGAAGAAGTAAATCAAGAACCAGTGATTGGTTAATGCCAAGCTTGAGTTTCAAAAGTCTGAAGACATTGGGGTAAATGGAAACACTGAGGGAGGTAAGGAGCTCCACTGTTCTGAGATCCTGAGGAGAAATGAGAGGAGATAGCATGATGAGTCTTGATTTCAACATATTGGGAATATGTGGGGGTGGGTAGGGTGGAGTGGAGTGGATGGGGTGAGGAGAGAGGAGAATGTGTAGGATAGAATATTAGTGGCTTAGAAGGGACAAGAGAGGAGAGTTCTGATATCAATTAAATAGAGAGAAAAGAAAGGTTGGAGTGGGGGTTGGGGGGGAGAGGGTGGGGGTGGAAAGAGGGGCATCATTTACCAGACAAACCTTTTTTGCAGCCTTTGACATGGTTGTCCACAACATCCTTCTCCAATGCCTCTCCTCCGTTGTCCAGCTGGGTGGGAGTGCCCTCACCTGGTTCCATTCTTAACTGTCCAGTCTTAACCAGAGAATCGCCTGCAATGGCTTTTCTTCCTGGTGTTCTAATTGACCCTGAGATGAGCTTCAGACCATTTATCCGCTTCATCACCAAAACTGCCTACTTCCACCTCCGTAAACATCGCCCGTCTCTGACCCTGCCTTCGCTCATCTGCTGCTGAAACACTCATTCATGCCTTTGTTACCTCTGAACTTGACTATTCCAACCCACTCCTGGCCGGCATCCCATCTTCCACCCTTCATAAAATTGAGTTCATCTAAAACTCTGCTTCCCGTATCCTAACTCGTACCATGTCCCATTCACCCATCAACCCTGTGCTCGCTGACCTACATTGGCTCCTAGTCTGGCAACGCCTCAATTTTTAAAATTCTTATCCTTGCTTTCAAAGTCCTCCATGGCCTCGCCCCTCCCTATCTCTGTAACCTCCTCCAGCCTACACCCTCCGAGATCTCTGCGTCCCTCTAATTCTTGCCTCTTGCGCATCCCCGATTTTAATTGCATCACTATTGGCGGTTGTGCCGTCAGCTGCCTAGGCCCTAACCTCTGGAATTCCCTCCCTAAACCTCTCCGCATCTCTAGCTCTCAGTCCCCCTTTAAGACGCTCCTTAAAAACCTACCTCTTTGACCAAGTTTTTGGTCATCTGCCCTAATATCTCCTTTTGTGGCTCGGTGTCAAATTTTGTTTGATAACGCTTCTGGGAAGCGACTTGGGACATTTTACTACATTCAAGGTGCTAGATATATGCAAGTTGTTGTTGTGTCCTGTCCAGGAGTGTGAGGGAAGTGTCAGAAATGGCTTATTAGATATGGAAGCATTATTGTAGTCAAGTATGGTCTTGGGCTTTATAAGGACTAAGATGTGGAAGAGAAGAGGTTTGCCATGAAACAGGAAACAATTTCTTGGGGACAGCTTTAGCAATGGCAGAGATATGGGAGCTCTACTGAGTCAGAGGAGATGGTGAGAATACGAACAGATGAAGGATATGAGAGCGGCATTATCAAAGGTAAAATGTGGCAGCTGTTAAACCTATGAAAGACTCGAAGAAAGTGAAGAACTGAAAACAAATGTTTTCTTGCTCCACTGAAGATCTAGTAATACAGCCATTGCACTGAAGACTGGAGGTTGAGAGCAATCTGATGAATGCAGAGTGGAGTGATCAGTGAAGCAGGAATGGGTTGGATGATGTGTAGAGGAGGTCATTTTGATATGAAGAAAGAATAGAATGGGGGGGAAAAAAAACAGAAGGCTGGGGACCACTAAATTAATGGAAAAAATATCAGAGGACGAACTCTCGCCTGCAGCACACAGCGATTTCACTGAAAAATGGATACCCATGAACATACCCTTGTTTCAGGGGCATGCAGCTGATGGCTTGCATAACTCTATGATGGGAGTAGATTTGGTACTGCATGCAATTAATTGATGTACTTCGCCTGTGCTTTCCGGCTATTTGTGTTGGAAGCTGTGAAACTTGTTTTCCTTCTGATGAGGGTGCGCGTCCTTCTGCTTTTATTGTTGTTCTCTCCTGTAGCTTGCTATGCTGTGTATATGCTTGCACATGCTCTTCATTTAGTTCCATTATGATACAATAGGTTTCATAGTTTGTTTTACAATTTCTGTTAAGCCACCTGTTTTTGCTTCTGCAACCGCCTCTGCCCGTGTGTCACCCCCACCACTGCTGAAACCCTTATCCACACCTTCCTCACCTCCAGGCTTGACTTCTCTTAACACTTTTCTCACCACTTCAGCGCATCCAATCCTGCACTTTTTAGTCCTGGTCTCTTATCACTGGATAACCAGTCTTCATTGGCTGCTTGTCCCCCAGTGCATTAAATTCAAAATTATTGATCTCATTCACTGGCCTTTTGCCCAAACCCAACTTCTGCCTTCTCCAGCCTTATGTGCAGTGCATCTTGTGCTCTTCTGGCCTACTTTGAATTCCCCCTTCCCTCAGCTCTATTGTTGCATCTTGACCTCAGCCATCAACCATGCTAACTTACTTCCCTCCTTCAAAAGCTTTCTCAAAACCTACCTCTGAACTCGCTTTCGGTCACCTCCCTTAACGCTTCTCCAGTGTTCTGCATTCATTTTCTCCTCTGTGGTACCTTGGGATGTCTTACTATGTTACAGGTGTGTGTCGATGGTGATATTGGACATATTCCATTTATTCTTGTCGTTTTTCCTGCCCTGCAGCCTGAGGAACATTTTGATATTTATCGTTTTCTCTGCTGTATTATATGCATCTCCTATTCTTCCAACCACCAGATGTAAGTTCCACCCTTTTCTACTGTGACTAAAGTCCATGGCCCAGAACTTGCAGTCAGCAGCGAAGCAATGGCACTCGCCGCTGACCTCGAAGAAAGCTGCCCACAAAGATCTAGCGATCTCTGTGATGTGAAGTTCGGCTCTCCCGACCTATGTTTGAATCTGGCGCCAAATCAAGCGAATCCTAAACGTCCAGCAACAGTGATGTCATCAAGCTGGCTAAGCAGCCAATCACATTGAAGAATTCTCAGACAGCAAACCAAGAAGTAAAATGCACCGATTCTAATTTACTTTTTATAAATTTTACAGAGAGCAAAATAAAGATTGGCACATACACATGATTAAGGTAGAAGCTGAAATATCATAAACAAACTTTAAAAAAAGTTATATTTAAAAACTTGTAATTCTTAATCGTATTAATGGAAAAATTTGACATTCCACAAATATAAAATTAGTTTTTCAGGGCCAGAACGGTTGTTTAGCAGTAAATATGCCATTAAAAACGCAATTTCACCTCTTTCAACGAGGCTTAAAGTTTTAGAGGATTTTTAACAGCGATATTCCATCGTAAAAGGGGAAGTTTTTGTCCTTGTACGTGATTTCAACTGATTGCCGGCTCTGTGGAGTTCCACAGCGTAACCTGTGGTGGAGCAGGGAATGACTGACCGCAACCTCAGGATTTCCGCATTTATCTGCGCATGCACTAAATCCTGAAGTTGCGGTCAGTTTCAGAGGGGTAATGACTGTGAACGCTGACAGTTTCGCCGTCATTACCACCGCAAAATCCGGGCCCATATTTCTTCCTCTATCACTCCTCTCCTATTCAACAAACTCCTGTTGTTTAATATGTTGCAACCATGAATATGTTTATTCCCCTAATGTTCCCTGTCATTTCTTCCTCTAATTTTATTTTCTCATCCTGGATTACCTGTTTAACATTCTTAAATGTATTTTTATATACTTTCCCGTCTCCTTCCTTTCCTATTCTCCTAATTTTTTTCAGACGTTTGTTTTTTGCTCCTCCTGCAGGCTTTTGAAACTCAAGCTTGGTGTCACCGGACTGCTATTTCTTGACTTACCTTGTCTCTTACTCTCGTCCTGTACTATTGGCCCAGATTATGAAACCCTCACCCAGTTTTCTCAATAAAGGGGAAAAACAAAAATGATGTTTTTAACTTGTATATTTACCCATTTAGGTTTTGATACCAAGATACTTTTTTTTTTGCTTTTCCACAACCACCTCTTTCTGGATAAATGTAATGTATAGAACAATATAATGGTCCCTTTTCCAATTCAAAATGGGTGACTATTATATGTGTAAAATTGTGATATCAGATGTACATTTTATTTACACCCTCACACTACATTATCTAAATGATTCTGTTTTTGATTGTTGTTTTTCTTCTCTAGTATATTTTTTCAATTCCTTCATCCCATTTTGATTCTGTGACTGTCCAGAAATCTGGTTATTCACTTTAACTATTTCTGCTGCCCTTGCCATGCCACAATATTATTTCAGTTACATTATGGTCACTAGCAGTCAAGTGTTCCACCAACTCTTCAATTTTCCATTGTTTCAAATTCACTGCTAAATGACGTTTGATCTCTTTCCCAGTCCCTGTTGTAACAGCCTGTGTCCAGAAATAGTCCAGTATCAGCTCCATCCTGTTTTCAAAGGTTCCTCCCCACTCTCCTTTGTAAATAAAGATCATAAATCCTCTTTAATCATTCAGCCTCCACTTGAAATTAAGAATTGCCAGCATCCCATAGGGAAAGTTTCCAGGAATGCTGTCCCTTTTAAGAAAGCCAGGTTCTGTGTAATAGTTCATCTTCCCATATCCTGCTGTATTATAGACTTGATCTGAGGTAGTTCAGTTCTCTTTCTCCCATCTCACGGAACAAGTGGTTTCCTACTGCTTGCAACAAAGTTCTACACCAGTTTATTGTTTTCTACTTCATCTCAGTAATTTTTTTTAAAAGTCTCTCACTACTTAAGGGTGTAAAGGGGGGTTTCTTGAAGTTATGTTGAGTTTTACATTAGTTTGTTGCACTAAGTGTGAAAACTAGTTTATGTGCCAGTACTTTTTGGGGCTAAGGACTACCAGACACTTTACTGGAAAATCCAGTCTGGTTGAACCCAAACCCATTGCTGCTGGTTGATTGATGGCAATGTTTAAAATTTGTACAGTGATTGACCTAGCTCCTTCCCACAGCACCTTCTGTCATTGCACATTATCAACTCAAGACCTTGACATTAGCTAAATCACTGACAACGGATTCTGCAGAATCAAGCTCAATTTTGATGCAGGAAAGCTTTTGGAGTAGTAAAGCTCTTCTCGATCTCTAGATCAGGGAGAGAATGCTGAGAGAATGGAGTGTTTGGAAGATCATTGCCTTTCTTCACCCCCTCCTGCTCTGAAATAATGCACAAATTGAGCATTATTAAGGTCAACCTTTGTTTTATTCATTGGATGTAGGCGTCGCTGACAAGGCCGGCATTTATTATCCATCCTACTTGATCGGAGATGGTTATAGTGGGCCACCTTCTTGCACAACTGGTAGCAGTTTGAAAACAACTTGAGTGGCTTGCTAGGCCATTTCAGAGAGCAGTTAAGAGTCAACCACGTTGGTATGGGACTGGAGTCATTTATAGGCCAGACTGGGTAAGGAAGGATGGCAGGTTTCCTTCCCTAAAGGACATTAACTATTGATCACGGTGAAGATACCTGGGGAAGGGGAAACCTTCATTCCCCACATAACCATCTCTGGGATCTATCACAGGCAGACCTTACTTTGGAGTTTTGCCAGTTTGTGACCAGGTTAAGTTATTGAGTCCTGGTTCCCAACCAGTGTCCATGTAATGGCATAGAGCCAATTAGGAGGGAACAAAAAACTATTTTTAACTTCTATATATTTATCCTTTTTTTCTAGAAACAAAAGTACTGGTCCACCAATGTTGGTACTTACTTAAAATACTTGTAATCAGCTTCTGGTGCCAAAAATGAAATGATGCTATCTTGGATCTAGTGGACACAAGTGCCAGGCAATGTCTATCTCCAACAAGTGAGAGTCTAACCACTGCCCCTTCACATTCAACAGCATTACTATCGCCGAATCCCCCACCATCTACGTTCTGGGGGTCACCATTGACCAGAAACCTAACTGGACCAGCCACATAAACACTGTGACAACAAGAGCAGATCAAAGGCTGGGTATTCTGCGGCGAGTGTCTCGCCTCCTGACTCTCCAAAGCCTTTCCACCACTTACAAGGCACAAGTCAGGAATGTGATGGAATACTCTCCACATGCCTGGATGAGTGTAGCTCCAACAGCACTGAAGAAGCTCAACACCATCCAGGACAAAGCAGCCCGCTTGATTGGCACCCCATCCACCACCTTAAACATTCACTCCCTCCACCACCGGCGTACCGTGGCTGCAGTGTGTACCATCTACAAGATGCACTGCAGCAACTCGCCAAGGCTTCTTTGACAGCATCTCCCAAACCCGCAACCTCTACCACCTAGAAGGACAACGGCAGCAGGCGCATGGGAACGCCATCACCTCCAAGTTCCCCACCAAGTTACACACCAGCCTGACTTGGAAATATATTGCCGTTCCTTTATTGTCACTGGGTCAAAATCCTGGAACTCCCTCCCTCATAGCACTATGGGAGTACCTTCACCACACGGACTGCAGCGGTTCAAGAAGGTGGCTCACCACCACCCTCTCGGGCAGTTAGGGATGGGCAATAAATGCTGGCCTTGCCAGCGACGCCCACATCCCAGGAACGAATAAAAAATATATATCCAGAAGCTAAACCTTCGCCATGTTCCCTCCATCACTCCTTCCACAGTTACAATTGTCCGGGAGGATAATCCAGATGGTAGCTGTGGCATCCTGTCTGGGTAGGATGCCATAAATCCTTCAAGTTACAAGAGAGGTCCTGAGTCCCTAGTCCCTGACCAAATCTGTTAGTTTTTCAGGATGAGACTAAGTAAATTTCCTATTCCTTATGAAAAGGAATAGAAACCATGAAACTGAAGAAGTAAGTAGTTGTATTCCCAGGAAACCGTGCCTCCCAGAAGCAGATGATTTCATGCTTGACGTATTGCATATTGTTTAGACCTGAAGACTTGATCCAGGCTGATGCGACTGCCATGCAGGCTACATTTATATCTGAGGCTCAGACTGTGCATAACATTGGTCCTTTTGTGAAGTTACTGCAGTGGCCTGCTATGGGCGCCTTGGGATATGTACATCAGGACAGTAGCCCAAGACATTTTTCTGTATTAGTAGTAGCCTGATTTGTAGATGTACCTACTGGAGTTTGCATTCTTAATCCGACAATCATAGAATGGTTGCAGCACGGAATAAGGCCATTCGGCCCATCGAGCCCATGCTGGCTCTCTGCAAGAGTCTTCCTGAAGCCTAACACTCTCCTCCTCACTGTTCACTATACTTCCAAGTTTTGTGTCATCTGCAGATTTTGAAATTGTGCCTGTACACCCACATTCAAGTCATTAATATATATCAAGAAAAGCAGTGGTCCTAGAACCGACCCCTGGGGAACACCACTGTATACCTTCCTCCAGTCCAAAAAACAACCGTTCACCACTACTCTGTTTCCTATCACTTGGCCAATTTCGTATCCATGCTGCCACTGTCCCTTTTATTCCATGGGCTTCAACTTTGCTGGCAAGCCTATTATGTGGCACTTTGTCGAACGCCTTTTGAAAATCCATGTACACCACATCAACCGCATTCCCCTCATCAACCTTCTCTGTTACCTCATCAAAGAACTCAATCAAGTTAGTTAAACATGATTTGCCTTTAACAAGTCCGAGCTGGCTTTCCTTAATTAATCCACAACTATCCAAGTGACTGTTAATTGTGTCCCTGATTACTGTCTCTAAAAGCTTCCCCACTACCGAGGTCAAACTGACTGGCCTGTAGTTGCTGAGTTGATGCTGGAAGGTTTTGGGAAGCATGTACACTGTCAGCGAACAGTGCCTGGGTGGTAAAGAATTAGCTCAAGCAGAGCCAGTATCCAGCTTGTTTGTCTCTCGGTGAAAGGAGAGCAATTTGGACCCAGAGTGAATTTACTCAGTAATCCCTGGCAGAGAGGCCAGCAGAGGCGCAGAAGGAAGAAATCTGCTGTCTCCTCCACTGTCTTCATTACTTCATAATCCCCTTCCATGGTGCCATTTCAACGTTTCAGGAGGGACTTGTGTCGGGGCTGCATCCTCTGTTTTACAGTGAATGGCAGCAGATCTTTTAGGTTGCTTAGATAGCACAGGGTTCTCAAACTGGGGTCCTCAGACCCTGGGGGTCCGCGGAGACGTTCCAGGGTGTCCGTAAAACATTGACCAATTATTCATTGGAAAACATCTCTGAAAAATTGCAGACTGTAAAAATGAACTCGTGAGAATCGGAGAGGAGGCGGGATCAGAGCGTTCACGTTCGGGTTCCTTCCAATCACGGGTTCTCATCCAGGGTTCCGTGGCCCCCTAAGGGTCCGTGAGAAGATTTCAAAGGGTCAGCCAAAATAAGTCTTGGATGATGCAGACAGAGCAGTGCTGCTCCCTGCCGTTAATCCGGGGATTCCCAGTGGAAGTTTGCCTCTTGTGATGGGTGGCGCGGGCTGATGTGTGAGCGACGGTAAGAAACAGGATAGTTTCCCGGGTTACAGGGGCCGCCCTCTATTACTGAGTGAACTCTGCTCTCTTCAGGACTCGACTCTGACAGCCCGAGTGTTCAGCTCTAATATTTTATATAACACAGGGAGTGACTTTAACGTGTAACAGTAACGTTTTGTAATTGAGGAAGGTCTCTCTGATTTGCCAGTTTCTTTGAGGCATAGATATTTGTGTTTTTCATACCTGCATGATTGGCTGCTACATGTTCCATCAGCAGAAACTCAATAGGAAGAAGTTCAGCTGGTCTTCATTCTGCTGAAGTGATTGGTCTTTGTGATCAACTTGGAGAAATCTGCGATACAGAACCTGACATTTATAACCACTCAGTTCTACATAGGGATGAGCATCAGCTCTAAACTACCAGGCAGGTTTGCCATGAATCAGACGAAGTGCATTCTATCGCTGCTGCACTGTTTTTGCATCCTGGGTCTGATGGTATCCAACCACTTTTTTTGTGGTGTGCTGCTCCTTTCATTGAGTTTTCTTACGTATTGGCCCTCTGCTCTTTGTTCATTGTCCCAAGAAGTTATCATCGAGCAAACAGTGTTTGACGACCTCTAGTGATGGAGAAAGAGCAACAAACTACTAACTTGGCTCTGGTCCCTTGCTTTGCACCAACCCTGGTGATCAAAGCTCCATGACCGAGTACGGAATTGATATGGGGGCCGTGAATGCAAGGAGTGTGAAATCTTCCCTAAGATTCATGTAAACCAATTCAAACCAAGGGGTTCATTGGTGTTGAACTGTTTGAGGTTTGAATGTACAACAGTATGCGTAGGTATGGACCAATGCAAGCTTTCCTAATACATTTTTTAGCATAGATTACATTTAATCTGATATAATTTAGTTTGGTATTGTGCCAATGCACATCTTGTATAATGCACCTATTTCATCACCTCACATTACTCCTACCATTAATGACAGACCTGTAACCGCTTATACTTTGCCCCAGTATTATGTAGCTCAAAGACTATAATCATACTGTGTTTTTTTTTTTACAGTTCAAGTGGGCATATTGTGCGGATTTCACACACCCACACCATTATGTTTTAAATTTCGGTGACAACCCTGCAGTATGTAAACAGAATTGGCTTCCTCTGTCATTTTGTGTCACCGTGGTGCAGATATGGCAGTGGTACAGCCTAAATGAAGCAGGACTGTCTGCATGATAGCTAACAAGAGGGCCAAACAACAGGACAAATTGGAGAGAATGCAACAGCATGAATGGATCCTTCATTGGGAGGTGATCAAGGCTAACTTCAATAGATGGGGTTACCCAGAAATCAAGACAACATTCCAGAAAAAGAGGGTGTCTGAGTTGTTTAGCAAATTCTGGGATGTCAAAACTTTACCATAGATGGTCTGTCAATTCTGTGGCAGGCCAGGGATGGCCTTCCTGCATGCCTCCTTTCCTTCTTCGTGAATGATCTGTATTATGAACACTGTTCAGGAGAGATGACAGTGGTTGTCCCAGTGATCACACTGACTCATAGATGGTCGGTTCGTGGACCTTGCCTCCTTTGGTGCTGGCAGGCTCATCGTTATCACCTGTAGGAGGATCTCCCGATCCATATAAACAACCCAATCTGGTGCAGTGATGTCAGGACCACCACTTCAACCCTGCAATTTTTTTTTCTGAGGAGTGAGTGCTGGTGAAGTTTGGATGCTCTAGGTTCAGTTGTTAGAATTAGACGCTGGTATCTTGGGGGGCAAAATTTGGTTGCTTTGCGCCTCCCGTTAGCACCCGGGCACAGCGCCGCTAATGCCTCCCGTGAATTACAGCGGGAGGTTAGCGGCGGCGGTAACCGGTAGCGCCCCGCGGCGCTGCGCCTCTGGCGATGACGTCATCACCGTGCGCAGAGCATTGCTCGCGCCCCGGCTGTGAACTTCGGTAATGCCCCCTGACTTACCGCCGGATGTTATGTCCAACAGGGTCAGGGGGGCGTACGTGCGGCCGGGGCGGCAATATTTAAAGGGGAGGTGCCAGGCGGCCATTTTTGTTGCTGGCTGCCTGCCAGCACCTGCCCCCTTTGCCATCCCCGGCTTCCTATGCAGCCCCCCTCCTCTTGAGTGCCGGGTTCTTTGGCCGGCACCCAGATCCCTGGTGGCCCAGCTGGGCCACGGGTTGCGCTGTGATAGACCCCTCCCCTTTAATAAGGGGAGGAAGGCCTGCATTACCGTGGCACGTCGCGCTGCGATATTCACTGGTAGCGCCTCAAGAGGGAGGGGGAGCACTTCCAGTAGCGCCCCGCCTCCCTCTTGGGGTGCTACCAGTGAATTTTGGACGCAGGGGCGCTAACTTTTCCGGCGAAGTTATCGCCCCAAAGGGGGCGGGGCCGAATTTTTCCCCCTTGGTGTCTGCTGATATTCTATAATGAACCTTTCCTGTCACTCCCTCAGAACAGCATGAAAGTACCTTATTGGAGTCCTTGTGCAACAAACTATAAACTACTCCTCCAGTACCTGTGGGTTTTTTTTCTTGTAATTTGTGTGCTTAGGAACCATAGTACTTCTATGGATCTTTCCCCACCAGCTGAGGTAAAATGCAGGGAAAGTTCACTATCCTCAAAGGTTAGCTCTGGTTTTCTTTAAATGAGACTACTTGGCAGCAAAGGATTGGCAGTTTTTGTAGAATGTCTAAATTTTGGTCAGGGCCCTTGGAGAGGTGACACTCGTAGTGTTGTACTGACCCGTGGTGCCAGCCTGTCACATGTGTGTTGTCTGTAAGAACGATTGGTGCAGTTGATAGCTTTTCTCTAGTATTGGGAGGTGGGGGAAATAAGTACATTGTGATTGCTAGTTATAGAAAAAGAATGTTGAACAGACTTAGTCTTAGTGGAGGGGCTCTGTTGTTTATAACTTAAAAACTTAGCCAGGTTTGTAAGTAGCAAGGCAGTGATGTGACTAATTACATGTTGCCATGGCCTTGTGACAGAGGGGGGTAGGGGGGAGAGAGATCCAGATTTCCACTACCCTTTGTGCGAAGAAGTGCTTCCTGACATCATGCTTGAACTGCCTAGCTCTAATTTTAAAGTTATGCGTCCTTATTCTGGACTTCCCCATGTGCCCACCCCCACCAGAGGAAATAGTTTATCTCTATCAACCCATTAAATCATTTAATGATCTTAAGCACCTCAATTAGATCACCCCTTAATCTTCTATACTCAAGGGAATACAAGTCTAGTCTATGCAACCTGTGCTCATAATCACAGATCCCTGGGGGACACCACTAGTCACATCCTGCCAATTGGAGTACATACCCATTATCCCTACTCTCCGTCTCCTACCTCCTAACCAATTCCCAATCAATGTCAATAGGTTGTCTCCAATTCCATGCGCTTTCATTTTTGTTAAGTCTCTTCTGTGGAACCTTTTTGAATGCCTTTTGAAAGTCCATAGACACTCCCTTATCTACCACTTTAGTGACCTCAAAAATTCAACTAGATTCGTTAGACATAACTTACCCGTTACTAATCCACATTGGCTCTCTGATCTTGTGTATCATCTACAAGATGCACTGCAGCAAGTCGCCAAGGCTTCTTCGGCAGCACCTCCCAAACCCGCGACCTCTTCCACCTAGAAGGACAAGGGCAGCAGGCGCATGGGAACACCATCACCTCCAAATTCCCCTCCAAGTCACACACCATCCTGACTTAGAAGTATATCGCCGATCCTTCATTGTTACTGGGTCAAAATCTTGGAACTCCCTCCCCAACAGCACTGTGGGAGTACCTTCACCACACGGACTGCAGCGGTTCAAGAAGGCGGCTCACCATCACCTTCTCAAGGGCAACTAGGGATGGGCAATAAATGCTGGCCTTGCCAGCGACGCCCACATCCCATAAACAAATTAAAAAGTTCATATTTGTCCAAGTGCTCAGTCACTCTCCTAAAGCAGGCTGTTTCTTGCTGAGAGGGTGTGGTGTCGAAATTTGCAGATGATGCCAAAATAGGAGGTAATGTTAACTTTTTAGAATGATGCGGAGATGCCGGCGTTGGACTGGGGTGGACAAAAATGAGAAGTCGCACAACACCAGGTTATAGTCCAACAGATTTATTTATCTGATGAAGGGGCGATAGCTCCAAAAGCTTGTAATTTAAATAAATCTGTTGGACTATAACCTGGTGTTGTGCGACTTCTCAACTTTTTAGAAGACCAAAGGAAATGGCAAAGGGATATTAATAAGATGGGGGAATGGGCAGATGGAATTCATCGTCAGTAAGTGTGAGGTGATGCATTTTGGTTTAAAAAATAACAGTAATTATACTCTGGCAGGACGTAGGCTTGGTGCTGTGGAAAAGCAGAGGGACGTGAGTACAGGTTCACAGAACATTAAAGACAGAGCCTCCGGTTCATAAAGCTGTGAAAAAAGCTAATGGAATTTTATCTCAAGCTGGAGCTGCGATTGGATGCGTATTGGAGCATTCACGATGCTGAGAACCTCGTGAATAGCACGTTTAGCGAGTTGGTCACACCGCAGGCAAAGGGTGTACAGGCAGGAAGTAAATGGGTGACCACCAGGCAGAGTAAGAGGTGCAGGCAGGTAGTGCAGGGGTCCCCTGTGGACATCCCCCTCTCAAACAGATATACCACTTTGAATACTGTTGGGGGGGATGACTTATCAGGGGAAGGCAGCAGCAGCCAACTTCCTGGCACCATGGGTGGCTCTGCTGCACAGGCTGGGAGGAAAAAGAGTGGAAGAGCTATAGTGATAGGGGACTCAATTGTAAGGGGAATAGATGGGCGTTTCTGCAGCCGCAACCGAGATTCCAGGATGGTGTGTTGCCTCCCTGGTGCAAGGGTCAAGGACGTCTCTGAGTGGCTACAGAACATTTTGGAGGGGGAGGGCGAACAGCCAGCTGTCGTGGTGCACATAGGCACCAACGATATAGGTAAAAAAGGGGATGAGGTCCTAAAAGCAGAATAGAGGGAGTTAGGAGGTAAATTAAAAAAGAGGACCTCAAAGGTAGTAATCTCAGGATTGCTACCAGTGCCACGTGCTAGTCAGAGTAGAAATAGAAGGGGATTTCAAATGAATACGTGGCTAGAGGAATGGTGCAAGGGGGAGGGATTCAAATTCCTGGGACATTGGAACCGGTTCTGGGGGAGGTGGGACCAGTACAAACCGGATGGTCTGCACCTGGGCAGGGCCGGGACCGCTGTCCTAGGGGGAGTGTTTGCTAGTGCTGTTGGGGAGGGTTTAAACTGAAGTGGCAGGGGGTTGGGCACCTGAGCAGGGAGACAGAGGAAAGAGTGTCAGGAAGGGACAGAAGGTATGGAGTAAAAGGTAAAGTGTTAAAAAAGGAAAAAGCAGGAACTAAGTGTCACAAAACATATTTGAAAGTTCTTTATCTGAATGCACGTAGCATTCGTAACAAAATGGACGAGTTAACGGCACAAATAACTACGTATGGGTATGATCTTGTGGCCATTACAGAAACATAGCTGCAGGGTGACAACGACTGGGAACTAAATATGCCAGGGTATTTAACAAGCAGGAAGGAAGGGGAGGTGGGGTGGCTATGTTAATAAAGGAAGGAATCACTGTAATACAGAGAAATGATATTGGGTCAAAGAATCCGGATAATGAAACAGTTTGGGTGGAGATAAGGAATAATAAGGGGAAAAAAACACTAGTGGGAGTAGTATATAGGCCTCCTAATAGTTGCAACTCTGCTGAAAGAAGTATTAATCAGGAAATAGTTGGGGCATGTAATAAAGGAACAGCTATAATTATGGGGGATTTTAACTATCCTATTAACTGGACAAATCAAATTGGGCAGGGCAGCCTTGAGGAAGAGTTTATTGAGTGTATTAGGGATGGATTTCTTGAGCAATATGTAACTGATCCTACAAGGGGGCAAGCAACCTTGGACCTGGTCCTGTGTAATGAGCCAGGATTAATTAATAATGTCCGAGTTAAGGATCCCCTTGGAATGAGTGACCATAACATGGTTGAATTCCATATCCAATTAGAGGGTGAGAAGGTTGGTTCTCAAAAAAGCGTACTGAGCTTGAATAAAGGAGACTATGATGGTATGAGAGCGGAATTGATTAAAGTGGACTGGGAAAATAGATTAAAGGGTAAGACAGTACATGAGCAGTGGTGTTCATTTAAGGAGTTATTTTACAACTTTCAAAAGAAATATATTCCACTGAGGGAAAAAAGGGTGTAAAAGAAATGACAGCCATCCGTGGCTAAGTAAAGAAATTAAGTATAGTATCCGACTAAAAACAAGGACATATAAGGTAGCCAAACTTAGTGGGAGGATAGAAGATTGGGAAGTCTTCAAAAGACAGCAAAAAGTAACTAAAGGATTGATTAAGAAAGGGAAGATAGATTATGAAAATAAATTAGCAAAAAATATAAAAACAGATAGCAAGAGTTTCTATAGTTATATAAAAAGAAAAAGGGTGGTTAAGGCAAACGTAGGTCCCTTAGAGGATGAGACCGGGAAATTAATGGTGGGAAACATGGAGATGGCAAAAATGCTGAAGAAATATTTTGTTTCAGTCTTTACGGTAGAGGACACTGGACAAACAGGGGGCTCTAGTGGGGGAGGAGCTAAATACGATTAAAATCACTAAGGAATTGGTACTCAGTAAAATAATGGGACTCGAGGTGGATAAATCCCCTGGACCTGATAGCTTACATCCTAGGGTCTTGAGGGAAGTAGCAGTAGGGATTGTGGATACTTTGGTAATTTTCCAAAATTCCCTGGACTCAGCAAAGGTCCCGGCAGATTGGAAAACTGCTAATGTAACACCCTTATTTAAAAAGGGTAGTCGGCAGAAGGCTGGAAATTATAGACCAGTTAGCCTAACATCTGTGGTGGGTAAAATTTTGGAGTCTATTATTAAGGAGACAGTAACGGAACATTTAGATAAACATAATTTAATAGGACAAAGTCAGCATGGCTTTATGAAGGGGAAGTCATGTCTGACAAATTTGCTTGAGTTCTTTGAGGACATAACGTACAGGGTGGATAAAGGGGAACCAGTGGACGTAGTGTATTTAGACTTCCAGAAGGCATTCGACAAGGTGCCACATAAAAGATTATTGCTCAAGATACAAAATCACTGGATTGGGGGTAATATTCTGGCATGGGTGGAGGATTGGTTATCTGACAGGAAGCAGAGAGTTGGGATAAATGGTTCATTCTCGGACTGGCAACCAGTAGCCAGTGGTGGTCCGCAGGGGTCGGTGCTGGGTCCCCAACTCTTTACAATCTATATTAACGATTTGGAGGAGGGGACCGAGTGTAACATATCAAAGTTTGCAGATGATACAAAGATGGGAGGGAAAGTAGAAAGTGAGGAGGACATAAAAAACCTACAAGGGGATATGGACAGGCTGGGTGAGTGGGCGGAGATTTGGCAGATGCAATACAATATTGGAAAATGTGAGGTTATGCACTTTGGCAGGAAAAATCAGAGAGCAAGTTATTATCTTAATGGCGAGAAACTGGAAAGTACTGCAGTACAAAGGGATCTGGGGGTCTTGGTGCAAGAAAATCAAAAAGTTAGTATGCAGGTGCAGCAGGTGATCAAGAAGGCCAACGGAATGTTGGCTTTTATTGCTAGGGGGATAGATTATAAAAACAGGGAGGTATTGCTGCAGTTATATAAGGTATTGGTGAGACCGCGCCTGGAATACTGCATACAGTTTTGGTGTCCATACTTAAGAAAAGACATACTTGCTCTCGAGGCAGTACAAAGAAGGTTCACTCGGTTAATCCTGGGGATGAGGGGGTGGACATATGAGGAGAGGTTGAGTAGATTGGGACTCTACTCATTGGAGTTCAGAAGAATGAGAGGCAATCTTATTGAAACATATAAGATTGTGAAGGGGCTTGATCGGGTGGATGCGGTAAGGATGTTCCCAAGGATGGGTGAAACTAGAACTAGGGGGCATAATCTTAGAATAAGGGGCTGCTCTTTCAAAACTGAGATGAGGAGAAACTTCTTCACTCAGAGGGTAGTGGGTCTGTGGAATTTGCTGCCCCAGGAAGCTGTGGAAGCTACATCATTAAATAAATTTAAAACAGAAATAGATAGTTTCCTAGAGGTAAAGGGAATTAGGGGTTACGGGGAGCGGGCAGGAAATTGGACATGAGGCTGAGTTCGGATCGGTCAGGGCCCTGTGGGTGGCGGAGCGGGCCCAGGGGCTGAGTGGCCGGGTCCTGCTCCTACTTCCTGTGTTCTTTAGATTTGAGGTTAGGATCAGATCAGCCATGATCTTATTGAATGGCGGAGCAGGCTCGAGGGGCTGATTGGCCTACTCCTATTTCTTATGTTCTTATGTTCTTATTATATAATATAAGAGCCAAGAGGCAATGATATTTACGGGGAGGGAATGGGGGAGAGAGGTAATGAAGGGACACCTGGGGACGCGGGGGTCCTGCCAAATTTAACGGCAGGACCTCATTATCATTTTCTACTTCCGTTTCTCCCCCACCCCACAACTGGCCAGGTTGACAGGCTGGCCGGCTGGTGGGCCGGAAAGCCTGCGGCAAGAGTTGCAGCCAGGGACCCTTGGGGATGGTCCCCGGCAATCGGGAAAGGTTGGGGCTTGGTGGGGTGGGGTGTCCGAGCCTGGCAATCGGGAGGGTGAGATCGTGGATTGGAGGGTGGGGGGAGCATCAGCCAATTGCGAGACAGGCCAGAGGTTGGGGTTTGTGGGGTGGGTTGGGGAGGGGGGGAGGGGCGGGTGCGGTAGCGAGGAGAGGCCGTGATCGACGGAAGGGAGGCCGAAGGTTTGTTTGAGGGTCCAGGGGGAGCACTTGCTCTTCCTGGCCTACAAGGAGCGCTCTAAAAAGCACTTGCTTGCTGGGGATTTGGTCGCTCCCGTCTCTGTTTCACTGCCGGGTTTCCCAAGCCCTGGGAAACCTGGCTGGCAGCTGTCAAATGTAAATCAGGCTCCCAGCTGCACTGTGGGTGCCTGATTAAAATATTGTGTGTCCTGCCTCTCCAAGATGGGACACACACATGTCATGTTACTGGAGTAAAAATGGCTGCAGGCGTGTATGTGGCGGGTTGGGGACGTGTTCCCCAATTTTTAATTTTTAACCCTACCCTCTCCTGCCCATCATGGGGTCGTTGATATGGACCCCTTGGTATCTTCTGGCATTGAATCCTTTCTGTATCTCAGACATTGATATTGAATCCACCACAATCTGTAAGCTCAGGGCCCAGCATATTCCTCACTCTACCATTACCATCAAACCAGGCGACCAACCCTGGTTCAATGAGGAGTGCAGAAGAGCATGCCAGGAGCAGCACCAGATAGACGTACCTAAAAATAGGGTGCCAACCTGCTGAGGCGACAACGCAGGACTACATGCCTGCTAAACAGCGGACGCAGCATGCTATAGACAGAGCTAAGAGATCCCACAACTAACGGTCAGTGGTGGTGGATAATTAAATAACTAATGGGAGGAGGAGGCTCCTTGAACAATTCCCTCCTCAATGATGGCGGAGCCCAGCACGCGAGTGTGGCATCAAGGAGCCCTAGTAAAATTGAAGTCAATGGGAATCGGGGAAAGCTATCCACTGGCTGGAGTCATACCTAGCACATTGGAAGATGGTTGTAGTTATTGGAGGCCTATCATCTCAGCCCCAGGACATCGCTGCAGGAGTTCCTCAGGTCAGTGTCCTAGGCCCAACCATCTCCAGCTGCTGCTTCAATGACCTTCTCCCATCATAAGGTCAGAAGCGGGGATGTTCGCTGATGACTGCACAGTGTTCAGTGCCATTCACAACTCCTCAGATAATGAAGCAGTCTGTGTTGTGCCCACATGCAGAAAGACCTGGACAACATTCAGGCTTGGGCTGAAAAGCGGTAAGTAACATTTGAGGCACATAAGTGCAATGACTATCTCCAACAAGAGAGAGTCTTAACAACCTCCCCTTGACATTCAATGGCATTACCATCGTCTAATCCCCCACCATCAACATCCTGGGAGTCATCATTGACTCAAATACTGTGGCTACAAGAGCAGGTCAGAGGCTGGGTATTCTGTGACGAGTGACTCACCTCCTGACTCCTCAAAGCTTTTCCACCACCTACAAGGCACAAGTCAGGAGTGTGATGGAATACTTTCCACTTGCCTGGATGAGTGCAGCTCCAACAACACTGAAGAAGCTCAACACCATACAGGACAAAGCAGCCCGCTTGATTGGCACCCCATCCACCACCTTAAACATTCACTGCCTCCACCACTGGCGTACCATGGCTGCAGTGTGTACCATCTACAAGATGCACTGCAGCAACTTGCTCAGGCTTCTTTGACAGCATCTCCCAAAACCGCGACCTCTGCCATCTAGAAGGGCAAGGGCGGCAGGGACATGGGAACACCACCACCTCCCAAGTTTCCCGCCAAGTCGCAAACCATTCTGACTTGGAAATATATCGCCGATCCTTCATTGTCGCTGGGTCAAAGTCGCCGTTGCTCCCTCCCTAACGGCACTGTGGGAGTAACGGCACTGTGGGAGTACCTTCACCACACAGACTGCAGCGGTTCAAGAAGGAGGCTCACCACCACCTTCTCAAGGGCAATTAGGGATGGGCAATAAATGCTGGCCTTGCCACCGACGCCCACATCCCGTAAGTGAATGGAAAAAAATCCTGGTATCTTTCAGTATTTCTGGTATTGATTCCGAGTGTTTTGCCAGAGTTCACAGGAATGGCTTCAGATGATTGTTTCTATTCAGTATGGAAGTTGACAGTGATGTGTTTGCCCAGCCGTCCATACCTAGTAAAGATGTTGGGTTTGTTCGGCTATGCATGAAACACATTTTTGTGTTTTTTCCAAGTCATGTCTTTTATTTTGTGATTGAAGTGCGGAAGGTATCAGTTTGATAAATTGTGTCTCTTTGGAGTCCACCTGGTATTAGATCTTTGTGGATTGGTGTTGACTTGTATCATTAACTGTGTATGGAAATTCCAGAGCAGCCATATTGCCCAGTTTGCCTATCATCTTTCTAGGATAATATGCCAATCAATCTTTGCCTGCTTGCACCTGACACAATTTGCTTGACAATAAGCCACATTGCATGCTGAGCTCAAAGTGAGATTGTTTGCACAAAGCAAGAATGTCCTAATGTACCCTGTTTAATGAGGAAAATTACTTCTCATTTGCTTGAGATTTTTTTATTCCTGTGCTCTATTCAATAAATAGGAACTCAGTATGATTAGATTGACAAAAACTGTGACTAGTGGTTTGAAAAATACTGTTTAATACTTAAACTGAATCACTTTTCTTTAAACCTTTTGATTTTTGAATGACGGCAGTAGTTATAATTCCTGAGGAGAAGGAAAATTCCAAATACCGAGAAGTGGTATTGTGGTCAGAATCTCGACAAGGACTAAGCTGAGGAGACTGAATGAGATCTATTCAGAGATTTCATGGAGTTTACACTGGGGAAGGTCTCAAGCATGAGTCTAATGCTCTGGCCAACAAAATGCAGAGTATTTGGAGCAGGCAAGTGGGTACCACACTTGCAGGAGGGTAAAAATCAGTAATGGGCAACAATATGGGGAGGGGAATGCTAAGATGGAGTTGGGGTACCCCCACCCATGACAAGTATATTGACGGGAGAAATACAGGTGCCTCCAGAACTCTAGTACCACCAAACGCAGCACTGGAGCAGACTCCCAATTAAGAACACTAATCCGCCCCTTGTTTACAATTATTCAGAGGATGACCATATGGAAATAAATTTGGTCTGAATGTTAAATCACCATTTCTGTATCAAATAAGATTCCCACAGGAAGACCTGTAATGCAGTGCAGTAGGTTGAATGTGATGGAGATACCCATGATGGATTTCACCACATGCAGTATCGTAACTCAATATGACGGAAATAAGAGGACGTCCAGAAAACATGAGGGGGGACCGCCTGATCTTGTTGATTTAAGGGGCATTTAAAATGAAGAAAAAAAATAAAGGAATTGAGTGATAGGAGCGACTGAGCCCAGTTGTATGAATTAACGTAATTAATCATTAAGCAAGGATTCTCGTATTAATTGTTAATTTAACTCTTAAACTGTCAGATATAACGCTACCTCCTTTTAAGATGCTCCTTAAAACTCAGTCATTTCTCCTATCGGCTATTACTTTTAAAGCAGCAATGTTGAACAAGCTAAAAATGTAAACAGATTGTAAGAGCTTCTACAAGTATGTAAAAAGGAAGAGATTAGTGAAAGTAAACGTGGGTCCCTTCGAGGCAGAGACAGGAGAAATTATAATGGGGAATAAGGAAACGGCAGAGACGTTAAGCAAATATTTTGCTAAACAAATGGGGAACCAAGGGTCTAATGAGAGTGAGGAACTTAAAGTAATTAATATTAGTAAAGAAAAGGTACTGGAGAAATTAATGGGACTAAAAGCCGACAAATCCCCTGGACCTGATGGCCCAGGTCCTCGGGTTTTAAAAGAGGTGGCTGCAGAGATAGCGAATGCATTAGTTTTGATCTTCCAGAATTCCCTAGATTCTAGAATGGTCCCCGTGGATTGGAAGGTAGCAAATGTAACTCCACTATTCAAGAAAGAAGGGAGAGAGAAAATGGGGAATTATCAGTTAGCCTCGCATCAGTAGTAGGAAAAATGCTAGAATCTGTTATATTGTGGGAATTGGGCACTTAGAAAATCATAACGGTTACATGAAAAGGAAATCGTGTTTGACAAATCTATGAAGAGTTTTTTGAGGGTGCAGTTAGCAGGGTGGATAAGGGGGAACCATGGATGTAGTATATTTGGATTTTCAAAAGCTATTCGATTAAGGTGCCACACGAGGTTGTTGCACAAGATTAGGGCTCATGGGATTTGGGGGAAATATATTAACTTGGATTGAGGATTGGTTAACGGACAGAAAACAAAGTTGGAATAAACAGGTCATTTTCGGTGTGTTGCAAAGATCAGTGCTTGGGCCTCAGCTATTTACAATCTATATCAATGATTTAGATGAGGGGACCGAGTGTAATGTATCCAAGTTTGCTGACGATACAAAGCTAGGAAATAATAACTTGTATTTATATATAGTGCCTTTAATGTAGTCAAACGTCCGAAGGCGCTTCACAGGAGTGTTAAAAACAAAATTTAACACCAAGCCACATAAGCAGATGTTAGGGCAGACTTCGTCAGAGGTAGGTTGTAAGGAGCGTCTTAAAGGAGGAAAGAGAGGTGGAGAGGTTTAGGGAGGGAATTCCAGAGCTCAGGGCCTTGGCAGCTGAAGACATGGCCACCAAAGATTGAGCAATTAAAATCAGGGATGCTCAAGAGGCCATAATTAGAGGAGCGCAGATATCTTGGAGGGTTGTAGGGCTGGAGGAGATTACAGAGATCGGAAGGGGGTGAGGCTATGGAGGGATTTCAAAACAAGGATGAAAATTTTAAAATTGAGGCGTTACTTAACTGGGAGCCAATGTAGGTCAGCGAGCACAGGGGTGATGGGTGAACGGGACTTGGTGCGAGTTAGGACACAGGCAGCAGAGTTTTGGATGTCCTCAAGTTTACGTAGGGTAGAACGTGGGAGGCCAGCCAGGAATGTGTTGGAATAGTCAAGTCTAGAGGTAACAAAGGCATGGATGAGGGTTTCAGCAGCAGATGAGCTGAGGCAAGGGCAGAGCCAGGCAATGTTACGGAGATGGAAATAGGTAAGCTGAGAGGAGGACGCAGAGAGGCTGTAACGGGATATAGACAGGTTAAGTGAGTGGGCAAGAAGGTGGCAGATGGAGTATAATGTGGGGAAAAGTGAAATTATCCACTTTGGTAGAAAGAATAGAAAAGCAGAACATTTTTTAAAAGGTGGGAGACTAATAAATGTTGCTATGCAGAGGGACTTGGGTGTCTGGCTGGACCACATAAAGCATTATCGGGTCCTGCTCTCGCTTGCCAAAATTGCTCACTATTCCAGAATCATTCTGGAATGTAAAGATAAACCCCGGCTTCTATTCTCCACTGCTAACCGTCTTCTTAAACGCCTCTCCCCGTCTCCTCCACCCTCACCTCCGACAACAAGTGTGAGGAGCTCATGGACTTATTTGTCTCTAAGATTGAGACCATCCGTTCAGCTGCCTCTGCCACTTCCCTTCCTTCCCCTAGCCCACCGGGACAAACTTCCTCTTAAGGTTTCCCCCTGCCCTAGCCCTGAACTCGCATCTTTTTCCAGTTTCTCTCCGATCTCCCTTCATGACCTTTCCGCGCTCATCTTGTCCATGAGACCCATTTCCTGCTTCCTCGACGCTATTCCCACTAAACTGCTGACCACCCAACTTCCTTTTCTGGCTCCCATGTTAGCTGACATTGTTAACGGTTCTCTCTCCTCAGGTACTGTCCCCCCTCTCCCTCAAATCTGCCGTCACCACCCCTCACCTCAGAAAAAAAAAACCAACCCTTGACCCCCCTGTCCTTGCAAACTACCGCCCCATCTCCAACCTCCCTTTCCTCTCAAGTCCTTGAACGTGTTATCACTTCCCAAATCCGTGCCCATCTTTCCCGCAGTACAAAGGGATCTGGGGGTCTTGGTGCAAGAAAATCAAAAAGTTAGTATGCAGGTGCAGCAGGTGATCAAGAAAGCCAATGGAATGTTGGCTTTTATTGCTAGGGGGATAGAATATAAAAACAGGGAGGTATTGCTGCAGTTGTATAGGGTATTGGTGAGACCGCACCTGGAGTACTGCATACAGTTTTGGTGTCCATACTTAAGAAAAGACATACTTGCTCTCGAGGCAGTACAAAGAAGGTTCACTCGGTTAATTCCGGGGATGAGGGGGTGGACATACGAGGAGAGGTTGAGTAGATTGGGACTCTACTCATTGGAGTTCAGAAGAATGAGAGGCGATCTTATTGAAACATATAAGATTGTGAAGGGGCTTGATCGGGTGGACGCGGTGAGGATGTTCCCAATGATGGGTGAAACTAGAACTAGGGGACATAATCTTAGAATAAGGGGCTCCTCTTTCAAAACTGAGATGAGGAGAAACCTTTTCACTCAGAGGGTAGTGGGTCTGTGGAATTTGCTACCCCAGGAAGCTGTGGAAGCTACTTCATTAAATAAATTTAAAACAGAAATAGACCGTTTCCTAGAAGTAAAGGGAATCAGGGGTTACGGGGAGTGGGCTGGAAATTGGACATGAGTTTGAGTTCGGATCGGTCAAGGCCCTGTGGGTGGCGGAGCGGGCCCAGGGGCCGAGTGGCCTGGTCCTGCTCCGACTTCTTGTGTTCTTTAGAGTTGAGGTTGGATCAGATCAGCCATGATCTCATTGAATGGCGGAGCAGGCTCGAGGGGCCGATTGGTCTACTCCTGCTCCTATTTCTTATGTTCTTATGTTCTTAATTCCATGTTTGAATCCCTCCAATCAGGTTTCTGCCCTTGCCACAGTACCGAAACGGCTCTCAAAGTCACAAATGACATCCTTTGTGACTGTAACAAAGATAAACTATCCCCTTTGTCTTTCAAACTCTCCTGCCTTCCAGCCTATCACAGACCTTCCCTTTGTTCTTTCCTCCCCACCTCCCTGTCCCTGCCCCACACTTGCTTAAAAATCTGTTACTTCTCTAACCTCTTCCAGTTCTGACGAATAGTCATCAACCCGAAACGTTAACTCTGTTTCTCTCTCCACGGATGCTGCCTGACCTGCTGAGTGTTTCCAGCATTTTCTGTTGTTATTTCAGCTTTCCAGCATCTGCAGTATTTTGCTATTGTAAACTATCCCTCCTCGTCCTTCTTGACTTGTCTGCAGCCTTTGACACGGTTGACCACTCCATCCTTCTCCAACGTCTCTCCACCGTTGTCCAGCTGGGTGGGACTGCACTCGCCTGGTTCCATTCTTATCTAATTGTAGCCACAGAATCACCTACAATGGCTTCTCTTCCCATTCCCGCACCATTACCTCTGGAGTCCTCCAAGGATCTATCCTTGGCCCCCTCCTATTTCTCATCTACTTGTTGCCCCTTGGCGACATCATCCGAAAATACAGCGTCAGTTTCCACATGTACGCTGACGACACCCAGCTCTACCTCACCACCACTTCTCTCGACCCCTCCACAGTCTCTAAATTGTCAGACTGCTTGTTCGACATCCAGTTCTGGATGAGCAGAAATTTTCGTCTGTTAAATATTGGGAAGACCGAAGCCATTGTTTTCAGTCCCCGCCACAAACTCCGTTCCCTAGCCACTGACTCCATCCCTCTCCCTAACATCTGTCTGAGGCTGAACCACACTGTTCGCAACCTTGGTGTCATATTTGATCCTGAAATGAGCTTCCAACCACATATCCACAGCATAACTAAGACCGACTATTTCCACCTCTGTAACATCGCCCGACTCCGCCCTTGCCTCAGTTGATCTGCTGCTGAAATCCTTATCCATGCCTTTGTTACCTCTGGACTTGACTGTTCCAACGCACTTCTGGCTGGCCTCCCACGTTTAGCCTACGTAAACTTGAGGTGATCCAAAATTCTGCTGCCCGTGTCCTAACTCGCACCAAGTCCCGTTCACCCATCACCCCTGTGCTCGCTGACCTACATTGGCTCCCGGTTAAGCAAAGTCTCAATTTAAAAATTCTCATCCTTGTTTTGAAATCCCTCCACGGCCTCGCCCCTCCCTATCTCTGTAATCTCCTTCAGCCCCACAACCCCCCCGAGATATCTGCGCCCCTCTAATTCTGCCCTCTTGAAAATCCCTGATTGTAATCGCTCAACCATTGGTGGCCGTGCCTTCTGTTGCCGAGGCCCTAAGCTCTGGAATTCCCTGCCCAAACCTCTCTGCCTCTCTTTCCTCCTTTTAAGACGCTCCTTAAAACCTACCTCTTTGACCAAGCTTTTGGTCACCTGCCCTAATTTCTCCTTATGTGGCTTGATGTCAAATTTTTTTGTCTTATAATACCCCTGTGAAGCACCTTGGGACGTTTTACTACGTTAAAGGTGCTATATAAATACAAGTTGTTGTTGTACATGAATCACTGACAGTTAACATGCAGGTACAGCAAGCAATTAGGAAGGCAAATGGTATGTTAGCCTCTATTGCAAGGGGGTTGGAGTACAAGATTAACGAAGTCTTGCTGCAATTTTATAGGGCTTTGGTGAGACCATACCTGGACTACTGTGTATAGTTTTGGTCTCCTTAGCTAAGGAAGGATATACTTGCCTTAGAGGGGGTGCAACAATGGTTCACTAGATGGATTCCAGGAATGAGAGGGTTTTCATATGAGGAGAGATTGAGTAGAATGGGCCTATATTCTCTGGAGTTTAGAAGATTGAGAGGTGATCTCATTGAAATGTATAAAATTCTTACAGGGATTGACAGGGTAGATGCTGAGAGGCTGTTTCCCCTGGCTGGGAAGTCTAGAACTAGCGGTCATAGTTTCAGGTTAAGGGGTCGCTCATTTAGGACTGATGAGAAGTTTCCTCGCTCAGGGTGGTGAATCTTTCGAATTCTCTACCCCTGAGAGCCGTGGATGCTCAGTCGATGAGTATATTCAAGACAGAGATTGATAGATTTTTGGGCACTAAGGGCTCGACAGGGTAGATGCAGAGAGGATGTTTCTCCTTGTGGGGAAATCTAGAACTCGGGAGCGTAGTTTCAGAATAAAGGGTCGCCCTTTTAGAACTGAGATGAAGAGGAATTTCTTCTGAGGGTAGTAAATCTGTGGAATTCTCTGCCCCAGAGAGCTGTGGAGGCTGGGTCATTAAATACATTTAAGGTCGAGATAGACAGAATTTTGCAAGATAAGGGAGTGAAGGGTTATGGGGAGCGGGCAGGGAAGTGGCTTTGAGCCCAAGATCAGCCATGATCTTATTGAATGGCGGAGCAGGCTCGAGGGACCAAGTGGCCTATTGCTGCTCCTATTTCTTATGTTCTTATGAATCAAGGGATATGGGGATAGGGTGGAAAAGTGGAGTTAAGGTTGAAGATCAGCCATGATCTTATTGAATGGCGGAGCAGGCTCAAGGGGCCGTACGGCCTTCTCCTGCTCCTATTTCTATGTCCTGACGGAAAGAAATTGCAATTTTTCTTTCAGGGTATTATTCTAGTCATATGCTCTTAGTGCATTTAAGCTGATCGATTCATAAAAGGAGGAAAAATTTTGCAGTTGCATACTTGTGAATCTGCTTCTAGGTAGAAAAATGCATGGTACATAAAATTTGTCTTGGCTGGAATGAAAATGAGGCTAGTGTGGCATTGGCATTTAGAGGGAGCATATTTACCCAATTAATTGAAACCAGATCAAGGGATTTCTTTAAGTCTTAGATTTAAAAAAAAAAGTTTTAAAATTTTCTGCAACCTGTTTGCATGAGCCCAGATACGTGAAGGTAAATTTTGAAAGGCTGATTTCTGGCATGGAGCCTTCCTAAACTGGAATGGATTTCAGGGTAATTCTGAAAGCCATGCTCCTGTCCAGTGAGGCTCCATGCCAGGAGTGAAGCTTTGCAAAATTTCCTCTCCTAGTTCCCAAATATCTACATGCTTTTTCAGGTTTCTACATTTTTTTAAATGTGCTTGGTTATATTCACATCTCTCTGTTGCTAATTGCTTTCTTAAAGTCCAGATTGCTGATGTACTACCTACTGACGTGCACCCTATAGCCAGAACGGTGGGTGCAGTACATTCTGCCACCTGCTGCTCCACGCAATTTTTAGCCAGGAGGAAGTGAGAACAGTTGTAACGGTAGACCTCTCAACTGCTGTAATTTGGGTTTTTCTGTGCTGAAGATTGAGTACAGTGTTAGTTCCACTAAGCAAAGTTCCTTGTGGCATGAGGCCAGGGAATTCACTGGGGGCTCTCAAACCTCTTCCAGCTCTTGTTGCAAGAGTTCTCAGCGTTGGTGTTGCTCAACATAGCAGCAAAGGTTAAAGTGACTGAGGCACTAGTCTTCAACTAATGCAAGTCTTGGCACCTGTGTATTCATGAGCACCATGTGATAATCATGTGATTAGCAGCATGTTCGCAACCTCAGTGTGCTAGTTGACCCTGAACTGAGCTTCGGAACCCATATCCTCTCCATTACCAAGACCGCCTACTTTCACCTTTGTAATTTCTCTCTTTTCTGCCTCTGCCTCTGCCTCAGTCCATCTGCTGCTGAAACCCTCATCCATATCTCTGTAACCTCCTCCAGCCCCACAACCCTTCGACAACTCTATGATCTTCCAATTCTGGCCTCTTGTGCATCCTCGATTTTCATCGGTCCACCATTGGCGGCTGTGCCTTCCGCTGTCTAGGACCTTAGCTTTGAAATTCCCTCCGTAAGCGCCTCCGCGCCTCTACACCTCTCTCCTTTAAGACTCTCCTTAAAACCTACCTCTTTAAACAAGGTTTTGGTGACATGTCCTAATATCTACTTGTGTGGTTCGGTGTCAGATTTTGTCTGCTAACGCTCCTGTGAAGCACCTTGGCACGTTTTACTACGTTAAAGACTCTATATAAATGCAAGTTGTTGTGATGAAGGAGCAGATAGTTTGTTCCTCAACTGCTGTACCTGTGAACAGTGTTTGCATTAATTAACTTTGCTCACTTACAAACCTATCAGCTGAGGGCTCTTCTGTTCAAGTTCTCTTCCTTAGTTATGCAAGACTCTAGTCCTGTACACATGGCATGGATTTCACAAATATATGAGCAGGAAATTCTGTCTCTACCAGCATTGGTACAGCTTGCTGGCAGGTCAATCCCAGTGCCACAGTACTGGCAGGTTAATCATCAACAGCCTCAGAGAGCACTGTAGACCTGTCTAGCTTAATTATGTTTTGTTTGATGACTACAATACCTGTCTTGTCTCCAATTAGTCTGCAAATCTGAGAATTCTGTTGTCAATGCAACTTAATAAATTTGCATCTTTTGATCTCCAGGTTCTTGTCCTCCACCACCTGCGTGGGCTTCCATCAGAATGGTTTGGGGGAATTAAAGCCAGTTTGCCTTGGTATCCTTTAGGTGAGACCAGTCATTTGGAATTCCCTACAATGAAAGCCCTTATTAGTCAACCTGGTGGTGACTTCCTAATCTACATTTTTTTTAGCTGTACTTAAGAGTCTCGAACCAAATATTAGAGATACTGATGATTCCATACAGGGAGAGGTTTCATTTGCCTGATGAGTATACATTCTCTTCCTGTAAAAACACATCTCACTTACCCAAGCCTAAACACCTTAGCCACAGGTTGGACAAGAGTCGGGTTTAGGGACCCCCCACCCCCCAACCACAAGTGTGCAATCGTTGTACAGTATGCAATTCTGGTAACCAGCTAAAACCATGCAGCTTACAGCACAGAGTAATAGTAAGCTTCCTGCTGCTTCTCCATTTAGAGCAACCCTATTTGTTAGGACATTCACTTGCACTGTTATTTGGAGCTGTGTGGGAAGAATTTTAAACTCCCAGTAATGGGTGTATCTCATCAGGTCACATTGACTAGCCAGTCATAAGCTCTCTGGATTACTTTGGACCTGCCTGGCTCAGGCAATAGATGTACTGAGTCTGCCACAGCGGATTGACTGGGTTCCATTCTTCTATTGCTAGGTATGTAAATTTGGAGCCAACTTCATCCTAAAGAGATTTGTGCTTGTTTTCTTGCTCATTCTCGCATTCATTCTGTTTCCTTTCCCCCTCCACCCTGAAGGAGAATAGTCACCAGTTGGTCACTAGATAACTGGAGGTTTGAGCCCTCACTACAGCTACCAAAAATTCATCTCCAACACTATAGGGAGCAATACAAATTACCATAGAATGTGAGAGTGAATTGCCATCGTCCTTATAATGACAGCAAGGACCTACACCATACCCAATCGAACAGTGGGTTCCATTGGTTAGTGGTGCGAAGCCTTAGCAGCAACAACTTGCCTCTCTGCAATCTTGTCATGGTAGGTACTGAACCCTGGATGTATGAGCATGTTTTCCTATCTGGCCTGCAGGTAATATCTTCCAGCAGTAGTTGTGCTGGGAGTTTCCTAATAAGCATTTTGATGGACATCTGCCCATAGGACCTACCGAAGACAGGTTGTGGCTTGGCAGTCACCGTGATGCTCTGGATGTCCAAATCCAGTGTTATATTCTAGGCTTACTTATCGACCGCTGAGTCCAGGTCCTCGTGTGATGTACTTTTACCAAGAGACATGCCCAACACAAGTCTGACTTTATCTAAAGGCATGCTGAATTACAGATTAGTTTACATAAGTGAGTGAGTTTCCTGCAACTGTTTGTGTTTTGAGACAAATCCACCTCACTGCTTGGACTTGGATCTTGTCCAGGTGCTAAAGGAAGGTCTTCTAAGGCAAATCTAGGAACTACAAGCCATGAAAGAATTTTTTTTGGCCACAAAACTTAAATGTCTTTGTAGGGCCTTCTCATGTAGTTTCTAAGAACTTTGTCCAAACTATAGTTGGCATCCACCAGACTCCTAGGTACTGATATGAATTCCCTTTTGAGCCATGCAGAGCTATACTGCACTGAGAGTTATCGTTACCATATCTCACTGGTCCAATATAAAATTTGTAAGTAAATCCCCAGTTGAGACCTGTGGAAAAATAAAAGCACAATTATTTCAGAAATGCTCCAAATAATAATCCAGGACCATCTTTAATGATGCCAGCCAACTTTAAAAAGATAGTCTCTGAGTATTTCAATTTCCCTTTAAATGGATATTGGAGCTGGAGTGGACATCCTGGATAAGATCCAAAATTCAGTCATATGCGCCCATAGCTTCCAGCTTCTTCAGAAGGGCTGCAAGCGGCACTAGGTCCCAAGAATGCCGAAAATTGAGAAAGCACCAACATTATTGTGAAGCCATAATCTGCCTCATACATTTCTCAAAAGAGCAAACTGTAACTTGTTTCCTCTGATTACACCGAGGGCTTCCAATACACATGCTGCAAAAATCTGAAGAGCCATACTAAGAGTACCAGAGATTTCTCAATAATTTGTAGTCTCACTAGAATTCCCCTGTTTGTGGATAGAAATCTCAATGGCATTCCAAATCTCTGGAACATCGAGGGTATGCATTCCTCTAGCAGAATCCTGTTTAACCGAAGAAGGGCAGCTTCAAGGAGCCCTGTTTGTATTTGGCATCCCTTCTCCTCCCCCCGCCCCACTCCAGCTCCAATATCCATTTAAAGGGAAACTGAAATACTCAGAGTAGTTTTTAGGAATCCTGCAGTGTACCATCCAGTCTGCTGCCCATGTGACAATCACTTTCTCCCAGTAAACTGGTTTATTAAAACCTTCCTTCACTGCAGCACAATCTGCTAACTTTTTTAACCTGTTTATGAGCTTTTGGGTTGTATGCCAGCTCACAATAACATGCTGCCCAGGTCTAGAGATGTCCTTGGGTCGGTTGGAGAACAGTCATTGGCAGTAGCCCAGAAGAACCCTTTTGACCATGATTCACAATGCACTTTAGCCAGTGGAAACTTTGTGTAATTACATGCCCCATGGATGAATGCAACCCCATGATCTTGCTTCATCTTCCTAATGACCCTTTTGGTCTCCGTGCGCAAACATCATAATCTTTAGGGTAGCTCTCAATTGCTCCAAAGGGGCTTCAAGAACTACTTTAAAGGCCCTCTGCTTTTGCCGAAAAGCTCTCCTTCCCTTTTCAGTTACCCTAACAGGAAGCTGCTTATTGGTTGAATGGTTGGCAGGATTTAGCTTGAGTTTATGGCTTTGGCCACAATGGTAAGACAATTGGTAGTTGGTAGGGATCAGACTTTTCCTTTCCCATCATTCTGATGCTATAAAAATCAAGTGTGAGTTTCCACCCTACTTGACCCAGATTTCTTTCTTTCTTTCTCCTTCTTGCTTTCTCTTGCTCTCTTACTCTCCCTCTCTCATGCTGAAATTGTGGGTGTTGTGGAAGTGTAGCTGCACTTGCAAGCATGAGCTCTGATACCATAAAAAAAGATTGGTTCACCGGGGCAATTGTGTACGTGAGACACTCTGCAAATTAAACTATAGAGCTTATTACATCAAACTTACTCATAAGCAATCGATACAAATCTTTGCAGCCTGTTGCATCTTCCTTTAGATGGCTGAAAGTGGCAGTCTCACTGCAATAACTATCAATTCCTCATAGGATATTTGGCTGCCTGCAAAGTGAGGTTAGATGTTAGTGGGAACATACAACCATTGCCTACAGAGCTCTGCCCTCACTTTTTACAAGTATTGCTTGTGTTAGTAAGAATGAAACACGGTCCGACATTGTAGTGTGATTAAATGCATACTGGCATTATATACTCTGATTCCATTATACACGAAATCTAGGAGCACTTTCTAAATGCAATCAAGAAATTCTAAATATTGCTTTTCCTAACACAGTAAAACCTTTTCAAAGAAACATCAGGCAATCTGCAATTAAATTGAGCATTGTTCTTTAATTACTGGTGTAACTGCAGACCCAGTAATGTTAGCTCCATTCGCAGAGTAGAATTCTTCACATCCGTCAAATCTCATGATCTTTCTTGAATTTCTCTTGCAGGCAATCTTTCCTTGAACTTGTTCTGTTCCTTACTGTTAATGAGATCAGCACTGACACAATGAAAAAATTAATTATATTTAAAGCTTTATTAGGTCGTAGATCATCGCATCTTGTCTGAGCAGATTAATTTCTCTTCTGACAGTTTAATGTTTTCTTCAAAACTGGATGAACTGATCATACTGGATTTGTAATATATTCTGTCTCAGCAATTGGGTTGATTGTGTGTGAATACAGTATTATGGAAGCATTGACTATGATGGAGGGCAGCAGCAGAAAGCGAAGGCACCCAATACAAAAGTCACTATTGAAGGTTTATTGCACACTCCGAGACTTCTGTAACAGAAGTGGTAGTGCTAATGATTAAAAACAGTCGTCGATGTTTGTTCCATTATTAGATTGCTGTTTTTGAAAGAAGAAAACTTGAGCTCATGTCCTGAATCCCCACACTGCTCTGTTCCTGATCTTGGAGGTGCTGCTATAGTGAACCCACCCTCCCCACAGGGAATGAGTGTTGTCCTGGTTCAAGCTCTCTCACCTCCGAGTGACCAGTTTCAGAGCAGTGTCGACCTGGAGCAGGCTGCCCATCCTCTTGGCTGTGAATGGTGTGTGACACATAGAAATCCAAGCCTAATTGTTTCAGAATCAGTCTGAGACTGCTGTCTCAACTCAATGAAATGCTGGTGCCATTCAATGCAGGTTGTAACTGCTAATTAAATTGGTAGAGATACAAGAATTAGTATACTTGATAGTTTTTCTGGCAATTGAACTTAGTATTTCAGGTAAAAGGTATATGACAGTATATGGGTTTAAATGCTCCAAATCCTGCACAATGTTACACAGTTAGATTCTTTCTCATTCATCCAGTCTCTGCTAGTCGGTGTTGGCCGTGGCTCAGTGGGCAGCACTCTCGCCTCTGAGTCAGAAGGTTGTGGGTTCAAGTCCCACTCCAGAGACTGGGGCACAAAAATCTAGTGCTGACACTGCAGTGCAGTGCTGAGGGAGTGTTGCATTGTCAGAGGTGCCGTCTTTTGGATGAGACATTAAACTGAGGCCCCGTCTGCGCTCTCAGGTGGACGTAAAAGATCCCATGGCACTATTTCGAAAAAGAGCAGGGGAGTTATCCGTGGTGTCCTGGCCAATATTTATCGAACAGATTATCTGGTCATTATCACATTGCTGTTTGTGGGAGTTTGCTGTGTGCAAATTAGCTGCCGCGTTTTCTACACTACAACAGTGACTACACTTCAAAAAGTACTTAATTGGCTGTAAAGCGCTTTGGGACGTCCGGTGGTCGTGAAAGGCGCTATATAAATGCAAGTCTTTCTTTCTTTTCAAAAGAAAATTGTCAGTACCTGGCCATCAAATGTAGGGTAGGTCTAGGTATACTGTCCTTTAAGAGTTTGGAGCTTTGTGATGGCCATCTTGGTGAGGTGACCCTTGCTGTGCATTGGGTCTTGTTTGGAGCCACATTATCGTTCTCTCTTTCCTGTTCTCAGAAGCAATTTCTCCTGTTGCACACAGGGAGAAGCTCGGTTATAAAACACAGCAGGTCAGTTAGCATCTGTGTACCCTTCACCAGAACTCCTTCAGAAAAAGTTCAGTTAGTCCATTTAAACTGTGCATTTACAGATTACTTGTGTTTTTTAAAAGGAAACTTTTTGTATATAGTTTTTATTAGTTTTCATTTTTTTTGATTGACTGAGAGTTTATTTTGTTTTTTTTCAGTCTCGGTCAGTAGATTGAGACCTGCGCTGTTGCAGTCTGATCTTCTTTCACTCAGCTTGTCCTCCAGTTTGGTTATTGCTGCCATCTGATTTCACGATCTGAGTTGTCATGGGTCCCTCCCAGCGACTGACCTCTGCATATATTGTGTGTTGTCTACCGATGTCATTGCCAATATTATATCATAGCCGAGCAGCAGGGCCCGTTGTAAGCATCTCATTCACTGGAAGGAAATCAATATCCTCAGCCATCTGAGGCCTGGCTTCACAAGAGGCAGGATTTCCACAAATTCAAACCACTATTGAGTTTTCCTGCTCTGTCAGCACCAATGGAATGATCTACCACCACACCTGTCTCCTTATTGTGAACCTGCAAACAGCCGTTGGAACTCGACTTGAGGACGAGCCTTTGAGAGAGCAAGAGAATGAGGAGAAGAGACACTTCAAATGATTTTCCTAATTTAGGAATGTGGAAAATTACAGGAGCTGAAAAGATCTGGCTAGTCCTTAAAGCTAATATTCATTTGCCCACTCTCTCAAATATCTATCCAAAACCCCCCTTAATTGTTTCTGCACTGCCTCCCGGGGCTGTGCATTCATCACCCTCTGCATAGTTAAACCAAAACTGTCTGTGCACCTTTCTTCCTTCTAAGCTTGAATATGCCCCAGTTCTAGAATTTGTGTCAATCTCAAGCAGATTATTAGGGTTTATTGTCTCTATTCCTTTAAGGATATTGAATAATATCTTCCCTGAGCCTTCTCTTTTCCAGAACACACAATTCCAGGTTCTTCAACCCATCCTAATTGTTCAGATGCATTACACTCAGTATCAGTTTAGCTGCTCTGACTCCAATGCCTGGATATCTTTGCTGTAGTACAGTGACCAGAATTGTACAGCGTACTCCAGGTGTGGCTGTATCAGTGCCTTCTACAGACTCATTATCATGCCTTCAGATTTGCGGTCTTTCCTTCTGGCTGTACATCAAGATTCAGTTACCGTTCCTTCCAATTTAATGACCGTAATACCCACATTGCCTCTAAATTGACTCTGTACGTCGCAGAGAACAGATCATTAGCTGCTGCCCGTGCTGTCAATGACAGCAATCGTCCACCACCACAGTTTGTGTACTGTAGATTTCCTAGTAAATATCTGGGTAATAGCATTCCCCTACCATTAATGTTTTTTTTTACTGGTTTCCTGTCTAAAAGGCAAGTTACAACCAATAATTACCCACTTTCCTTTACATCCTCCACTTAAAACCTCACTTTTAGCTGCATTAACCAAGGTACTTAATTATTTCTATGGATCCTCTTGCCCATATTACCACTCCTCTACCTACTTGATGCGGAGATGCCGGTGTTGGACTGGGGTGGACAAAAGTGAGAAGTCGCAGAACACCAGGTTATAGTCCAACAGTTTTATTTGAAATCACAAGCTTTCGGAGCTGCTGCTCCTTCGTCAGGTGAAGTGAAGAATACAAATCGGCAAAGCATATATAGACAGAGAACAATGCCTGTGCAGCGTACAATGTCAGACGACTACAGTTAATCTTATGGTTTTCCATACAGACTGCAGCATTTGACACATTAGACCCCCTGTGACCCCACCTCATTGTCTTAGTTGTATTTTGCCATGTCTTTGATATAATGCCTTCCTGACTGACCTGATTGTCTCTCTGCCGAGGTGTGATAAAAGGCAGTCAGAAAGATTAACTGTAGTCGTCTGACATTGTACGCTGCACAGGCATTGTTCTCTGTCTATATATGCTTTGCCGATTTGTATTCTTCATTTCACCTGACGAAGGAGCAGCAGCTCCGAAAGCTTGTGATTTCAAATAAAACTGTTGGACGATAACCTGGTGTTCTGCGACTTCTCACTTTTGTCTACCTACTTGGTTATCCCTTTCCATTCTGTAAGTTCCCCATTGTGGTAGTTTAATCCCCAGGTCAATGTCCAGCTTTAACCAGGTTGCTTTTATTCCTATTCCGTCACATTTTTTGACTGCACCATAAAAATGTTCCAGTTCCACAAACTTGTTTGTATTAGTATAATAATAACTTGCTGTTTCCTTCTCTACTCTCTCTTGCCATTGTTTTTTGTCTGATAACATTTACTTGCAGCCACTCTTTGTGGTCCAGGCAATCCCCTTCAGTGTTGCCTGCTCCCATGCTCTAGTATTAAAAAGTGGCCAGGCTTTAGCTCCTGAGCTACTCTTAGCAATTGAAGAGACAATATCTAATCTGCACAGACTTGTCCATGGAGTCTTTGTTTGTATGTGGAGTTTGAACTGCATTTAAAAAATGAGAAGGGCATATTTTGCAGTAGGTGATTTAACATTCCTCCTCATTCGTTCAACCTCCATGTACAATTAGGGATCGTCATGATCCCATAGGGAACCTTGGGCAGATAGTTGATCTTATGCCATTTTGCTATGTCACAGAGGCAGAACTTCAGTTCTCCTGTTGTAGGTTGCAGACCAGTTCTGTTGCCTCGCATAACGATAAACGTGTGTCACCGTCTCAGTTTTGTTCTTGTTAACAGTGTTAAATTTTCTTCAGCTTCTCAAATTAGATCTAGCTGTCTTGGAGCACTAAAAGGTTGGAGGCTCAACGCCCACCTTCCCCCACCCCCACCCCCACCACAACCTCTTCCAGGACTTGGGTGCATAATCTAGTCAGACATTTCAGTGCAGTACTTAGAGAGTGCTTCATTGTCTGATGCCATCTATCAGATGCAATGTTACATTGGCTCCGATCTTGACGGGCGGGTTGCGTAGGTGGGGGGGAGGGGCGCGGAGTTTCGGATGGGAAACCAGGACGTCTGGATTTCAACTCCACAGCCTTCTCTTCCAGTCGGGCGGGGAGCACGCTGGAGCAAGCTACAGCCCCAGGTAGGGAGCCCGCAGCTGCTATTGGGAGCGTGGGGTGGGGGTTCAATCCCCGACCTGACCGCGGTGGGGTGGGGGAGGATCTGATCCAAGGCAAGAGGGTAAGCTTGGGATGCCGGGGGGGCGGGGTGCACTCCTGCTTCTCCTGGCACACAAGCAGTGCTGTAAAGGCATTTACCTTCTCCCCGAAGCAGTCCTCTTCTCCCTTCAGCTGCTGAGTTTTCCGATGCCTGGGAAACCCGACCGGCCAGGTTCAAACCTGCTGAGCAGGTTAAATCATAGGATTACATAGGAAATACAGCGCATTCACTCAACCAGTCCATGCCAGCGTTTATGCTCCACTCGAGCCTCCTCCCATCTTTCCTCATCTAACTCTATCAGCATAACCCTCTTTTCCCTTCTCCCTCATATGCTTATCTAGCCTCCCCTTAAATACTATGCGCTTCAACCACTCCCTGTGGTAGCGAGTTCCACATTATCGCCACTTTCTGGGTAAAGAAGTTCCTTCTGAATTCCCTATTTGATTTCTTGGTGACTATCTTATATTGATGGCCTCTAGTTTTGCTCTTCCCCCACAAGTATCTCTCTGTATCTACTTTATCAAAACCTTTCATAATTTTAAAGACCTCTATTAGGTCACCCTCAACTTTCTCTTTTCAAGAGAAAAGAGACCCAGCCTGTTCATCCTTTCCTGATAGGTACATCCTTGCATTTCTGGTATCATCCTTGGAAATCTCTTTTTGCACCCTCTCCAGTGCCTCTATATCCTTTTTATAATATGGCGACCAGAATTGTACACAGTACCCCAAGTGTGGTCTAACCAAGGTTCGATACAGGTTTAGCATAACTTCTCTACTGTTCAATTCAATCCCTCTAGAAATAAACCCTCATGCCTGGTTTGCTTTTTTTTTTAATGGTTTTGTTAACCTGTGTTGCTACTTTGTGATTTGTGTCTTTGTACTCCTAGAACCCATTGCTCTTCCACTCCACTTAGATTCGTATTTTCCAAGTAATATCTGACCTCCCTATTTTACTTACTAAAATGTAATACCTTACATTTATCTCCATTGAATTTCATTTGTCGTCTTGTAGTCCTCCTCAGTATTGACTAACTGTCTCTCTCTCCCTCCCCAAATTTGGTGTCATCTGCAAATTTAGAAAGTGTTTTTGATTCCAAAGTCTAAATCGTTAATATAAATTGTGAACAGTGGTCCCAGCACTGATCCTTGTGGAACACCACTTCCCACCTTCTGCCACTGTGAATAGCTACCCTTTACCCCATCTCTCTGCTTTCTGTCTTGAAGCCACCTTGTTATCCATTCTGATACTTGTCCCCTAACTCCACATGCTCTGACCTTATTCATTAGTCTATTATGTGGCACCTTATCGAAGGCCTTTTGAAAATCTAGATAAATTACATCTACTGCATTACCCTTGTCTGTTACCACCTCAAAAAATTCAATGAGGTTGGTCAAGCAAGACTTTCCCTATTGAAATCCATGCTGACTATTCATTATTATAAAATTTTGGTTTCTAGATGTTCTTCTATTTTCTCCTTTGGTAGGGATTCCATTATTTTTCCTACCACCGATGTTAAACTGACTGGTCTATAGTTCCCTGGACATGTTCTATCTCCCTTCTTAAATATCGGTATTACGTTAGCTATCCGCCAGTCCTCTGGCACGACACCTTGTTCTAACGAATTATTAAGTATGTGTAGTAATGCCTCTGCTATCTCTTCCCTAGATTCTTTTAAAAAGCGCGGATGTAATCCATCCGGGCCAGGGGTTTTATCCTCTTTGAGTTTGATTAGTTTATTTAATATTTCTCCTCTTTATTTTAAATGCAGTTATCTAATTTCTAATCTCATCATCTGATGTCATGTCCACCTGTTCTGTCTCCTTGGTAACTACTGAAGCAAAGTAATTATTTAATATTTCTGCCATCTCTCTATCGCTGCCTGTGATATTATCCTGTCCATCCCTTAGTGGCCCTATTCCTATCCTGACTTTCCTTTTTTTATTTATGTGCCTGTAAAATATTTTACTATTTTGTTTTATGCTCCTTGATAATTAAATTTCATAGTTCCTTCTTGCCTTTTATTTTTTTGACTTCTCTCCTAATCTCTTCATATTCTCTCTTGTCATGCTGTCCCCTGCTGTCCATGTACTTAGTGTATGCCTCTTTCCTTACCCTCAGTTTTTCCCTTATGTCTTCATTCATCCATGGTGTCTCATTAGTGTTTAGCTTGTTCTTGTTTTTTAGCGGAATATATTTTTCCCGGACTTTTTTGAACACCATTTTAAATATTTCCCACTGCTGTTCTACATCGTTATTTGCCAATATTGTTGTCCATTTTATTTTCCTAAGTTCTATTCTCTGCTCCACAAAATCGGCTTTTCTCCAATCTATTACCCTGGTCTTTGTCATACTTACGTCCTTCTCAATTATTATCTTAAAGCGTATTATATTGTGGTCATTATTGCCTAGATGTTCCTCTACTTTTACTTCTTTCTGCTCTGGCTCATTCCCCATTACTAGATCCAATAGTGCATCCTCCCTTGTTGGACTTCTTGCATATTGGGTTAGAAAGGAGTCCTGTACACATTGTAGGAACTCCATTCCCTTATACCCTTTACCTACCTCTTCTGGCCAATTAATATTGGGGTAGTTGAAATCCCCCATGATGATTATTCTATGTTTTTTACTCATTTCCCTAATTTGTTTGCATATTTCTTCCTCCACCTCCCTTCCACTATTAGGTGGTCTGTAGACTATGCCTATTAGTATGATTGATCCTTTATTATCTTTTATCTCTATCCACATGGATTCTGTTTCTGTCTTGCTGATAGCTGCGTCACTTTTTTCTACTGCCATCATGTTATCCCTAATAAGTACAGCTACTCCACCTCCCCATTTTCCCTCTCTATCTTTTCTAAATATGTTATACCCAGCAATGTTTAGTTGCCAGTCCTGATTTTTCTGTAGCTATGTCTCAGTAATCCCTACTATGTCTCGTTCCTTGCAACGTATTATTGCCTCCAGTTCCCCGTTTTATTACGGACACTGCATTGCTGTCCCGACAGTTGTTAACTCATTTTTAATAGCAGTTCCTCTCACTTTATTGTTAACCATCTTTTTACACTCCTGTTCTGTAACTCTATTTATTCCCTGGCCATCAATGTCCTCCCTTACTTTATTCTTTCCTATGCTCGCCTTTCCTGTTTTGTTTATATTTAGGCTGGTTTCATTTCTTGTAGATTCCCACCCCCCCCCCCATCTTACTAGTTTAAAGCCTTTGCCACTTCCCTATTTACTCTTTCTGCTAGGACACGGGTCCCATCCCAGATCAGGTGGAGCCTGTCCCATCGGTACAGCTCCTTCCTGTCCCAGTACTGGTGCCAGTGTTCCATGAAAAGGAACCCCTCTTTCCCACACCAGCCCTTTAACTAAGTGTTAATTCTCCTGATCTGACTGTTTCTATGCCAATTTGCATGTGGCACAGGCAATAATCCAGAAATTATTACCCTTGAGGTCCTGCTTTTCAATTTCGCTCCTAACTCCTGATACCTCCTCAACAGGACCTCCTCCCTGTTCCTACCTACGCTGTTTGTTCCGACATGGACCATGACAACTGGATTTACCCCCTCCCTTTCCAAATTCCTCTCTAGCCGCCTCGAGATATCCCTGACCCTGGCACCGAGTAGGCAACACACCCTTCGGGATTCTTGTTCGTGGCTGCAGAGGACGCTATCTATCACCCTAATTATAGAATCCCCTATCACTACCACACTTCTATTCTGCTTCCCCCCACCCCAGACAGCCTTCTGAGCCACGGTGCCTTGGTCTGCATTGTGGCTGTCCTCCCGCAATCTTTTGCCTTGTCCTCACAGGTAGTGAGTACACCGTACCTGTTGGACAGGACCAGTGTCTGCGGGACCTCCTTCTCAACCTCTCCTAAGTCCTCGCTACCTGGCACCCTAAGTCACACCCTCTTTCCTGAACCTGTGCTTTCCTCTGGGGTGTGACTGTTTTTTGCATAAAACTATCCAGAAATTCCTACCCCTCCCTTGTGTTTCGGAGTGTGTCTAACTCGCACTCCAGCTCAATGACTCTGAGCCGGAGTGACTGAAGGCAGAGACATTTCCTGCCGATGTGGGAATCCAGGACGGTCTCGCTGTCCACAAACTCCCACATACTGCAGTCCAGACACATAGCCTGCCCTGCCATCTCTAGTCTTTTTTATTTATTTGCTATTGATAGCCTGAATTAATTTAATTAGTTAAAGTTTTTATTCAAATGATTATTTCGTTATATTAATTAATTGATCTAGTTAAGTTATTAATTTAATAAAGTATTAATTATAGTTCCCCAGCTCTTAGTTTAAACCACAGCCTAGCTTAGAGAAAAAAAAGTTGTAATACTCACCAACCAATTACCTATCTGCTGTCCTATGGAGGCAAAAGCAGCACCTCCCTCCCCCATCGGCAGAGAATTCCCATTCTCTCAATTCCCAAATTTAACACTATTTTAAGTGCACTCCGTTTAAGACCACTCTGTGCGTCAGCAGATAGTGTTTACTTTTATACCTTTGGAGTTACACCCAAATTACAAGTGCTGTCTCAGCTCCCTGCTCACAATAAATAGCACCTATTCAAGACAAACAGTTACAGCTGACTGACAGTTAACTGCTACTGAGAGGCAGTTTCTGTTAACTACAGTTTTTAAAGTTCTAAGTTAAATTCAAAATGTTAAACTAAATTTCACTTTTAGTGAGTTTAATTTGCCAACCCGCCTCCTGCTAGCCTTGCTCCAACTTGCTTGAACTTCGGCCCCCTGCTTAGCGCACAACTTGTCAGCAGCGCGTTCCGCGCTGGGCTGTGCACTACAATCATTATAATTAGCAAGCAGCATGAAGTTAACGTGCTGCCTACGCTCCTTGAATGGGCGCAGACATATCGCGCACCGCAGTGCCTGCGCCTGTTTTTCAGCGTTATAGAATTTCACCACCTTTAATTTTAAAGATGTATTTGTGACACCTGCATTTTGCATTGCGTGGAACCGCACTTTTTAAAATTTATTCATTCTCTGGATGTGGGCGAGGTTGGCATTTATTGCCCATCCTTAGTTACATAAGAAATAGGAGCAGGAGTCGGCCAATCGGCCCCTCGAGCCTGCTCCGCCATTCAATAAGATCATGGCTGATCTGATCCTAACCTCAAATCTAAAGAACACAAGAAGTAGGAGCAGGACCCGGCCACTCAGCCCCTGGGCCCACTCCGCCACCCACAGGGCCCTGACCGATCCGAACTCAGCCTCATGTCCAATTTCCTGCCCGCTCACCGTAACCCCTAATTCCCTTTACTTCTAGGAAACTATCTCTGTTTTAAATTTATTTAATAATGTAGCTTCCACAGCTTCCTGGGGCAGCAAATTCCACAGACCTACTACTCTCTGGGTGAAGAAGTTTCTCCTCATCTCAGTTTTGAAAGAGCAGCCCCTTATTCTAAGATTATGCCCCCTAGTTCTAGTTTCACCCATCCTTGGGAACATCCTTACCGCATCCACCCGATCAAGCCCCTTCACAATCTTATATGTTTCAATAAGATCGCCTCTCATTCTTCTGAACTCCAATGAGTAGAGTCCCAATCTACTCAACCTCTCCTCATATGTCCACCCCCTCATCCCCGGGATTAACCGAGTGAACCTTCTTTGTACTGCCTCGAGAGCAAGTATGTCTTTTCTTAAGTATGGACACCAAAACTGTATGCAGTATTCCAGGTGCGGTCTCACCAATACCTTATATAACTGCAGCAATACCTCCCTGTTCTTATAATCTATCCCCCTAGCAATAAAAGCCAACATTCCGTTGGCCTTCTTGATCACCTGCTGCACCTGCATACTAACTTTTTGATTTTCTTGCACCAAGACCCCCAGATCCCTTTGTACTGCAGTACTTTCCAGTTTCTCGCCATTAAGATAATAACTTGCTCTGATTTTTCCTGCCAAAGTGCATAACCTCACATTTTCCAATATTGTATTGCATCTGCCAAATCTCCGCCCACTCACCCAGCCTGTCCATATCCCCTTGTAGGTTTTTTATGTCCTCCTCACTTTCTACTTTCCCTCCCATCTTTGTATCATCTGCAAACTTTGATATGTTGCATTCGGTCTCCTCCTCCAAATCGTTAATATAGATTGTAAAGAGTTGGGGACCCAGCACCGACCCCTGCGGAACACCACTGGCTACTGGTTGCCAGTCCGAGAATGAACCATTTATCCCAACTCTCTGCTTCCTGTTAGATAACCAATCCTCCACCCATGCCAGAATATTACCCCCAATCCAGTGATTTTGTATCTTTTATGTGGCACCTTGTCGAATGCCTTCTGGAAGTCTAAATACACTATCCTTAATTTCTTTACTTAGCCACGGATGGCTGTCATTTCTTTTACACCCTTTTTTCCCTCAGTGGAATATATTTCTTTTGAAAGTTGTAAAATAACTCCTTAAATGAACACCACTGCTCATGTACTGTCTTACCCTTTAATCTATTTTCCCAGTCCACTTTAATCAATTCCGCTCTCATACCATCATAGTCTCCTTTATTCAAGCTCAGTACGCTTTTTTGAGAACCAACCTTCTCACCCTCTAATTGGATATGGAATTCAACCATGTTATGGTCACTCATTCCAAGGGGATCCTTAACTAGGACATTATTAATTAATCCTAACTCATTACACAGGACCAGGTCCAAGGTTGCTTGCCCCCTTGTAGGATCAGTTACATACTGCTCAAGAAATCCATCCCTAATACACTCAATAAACTCTTCCTCAAGGCTGCCCTGCCCAATTTGATTTGTCCAGTTAATATGATAGTTAAAAACCCCCATAATTATAGCTGTTCCCTTATTACATGCCCCAACTATTTCCTGATTAATACTTCTTTCAGCAGAGTTGCAACTATTAGGAGGCCTATATACTACTCCCACTAGTGTTTTTTTCCCCTTTTTATTCCTTATCTCCACCCAAACTGTTTCATTATCCTGATCCTTTGACCCAATATCATTTCTCTCTATTACAGTGATTCCTTCCTTTATTAACATAGCCACCCCACCTCCCCTTCCTTCCTGCCTGTCCTTCCTGATTGTTAAATACCCTGGCATATTTGGTTCCCAGTCGTTGTCACCCTGCAGCCATGTTTCTGTAATGACCACAAGATCATACCCATACGTAGTTATTTGTGCCGTTAACTCGTCCATTTTGTTACGAATGCTACGTGCATTCAGATAAAGAACTTTCAAATATGTTTTGTGACACTTAGTTCCTGCTTTTTCCTTTTTTAACACTTTACCTTTTACTCCATACTGTCTGTCTCTTCCTGACACGCTTTCCTCTGTCTCCCTGCTCAGGTGCCCAACCCCCTGCCACTTCAGTTTAAACCCTCCCCAACAGCACTAGCAAACACTCCCCCTAGGACAGCGGTCCCGGCCCTGCCCAGGTGCAGACCATCCGGTTTGTACTGGTCCCACCTCCCCCAGAACCGGTTCCAATGTCCCAGGAACCGGTTGCCCTTGGAAAGATGGTGAGCCGCCGCCTTGAACCAATGCTTTTAGGTCGGGTGTTCCAGAATATTGACACAGTGGCAATATAGGGAATGCCCAAGTCAGGCTGGTGTGTGACTTTGGGGGATGGGGGTAAACTTGGAGGTGATGATCCCAATGCACTTGCTGCCTTTATCCTTCTTGGTGGTGGAGGTCGTAGGTTTGGGAGGTGTTGGTCAAGAAGCCTTGGTGAGTTGCTGCAGTGCATCCTGTAGATAATAGACTGCAGCCACGGTACACCGATGGTGGAGGGAATAGATGTTTAAGCCACTGGATGGGATGCTGATCAAGCAGACTGCTTTGTCCTGGATGGTGTCGAGCTTCTTGAGTGTTGTTGCAGCTGCGCCCATCCAGGCAAGTGGAAAATATTCCATCACACTCCTGACTTGTGCTTTGTACAGTGGTAGAGAAGCTTTGGGGAGTCAGGAAGTGAGCCACTCATGACACAATACCCAGCCTCTGACTTGCTCTACTAGCCATGGCATTTATGTGGCTGGTCCAGTTCAGTTTCTAATCAATGGCGAGCCCCAGTATCTTGATGGTGGGGGACACGGCAATGGTAATGCCGTTGAATGTCAAGGGGAAGTGGTTGTGCTCTCTCTTGTTGATGGTCAGTACCTGGCACTTGTGTAGCACATATGTTACTCGCCACGTTGTCCAGGTCTTACTGTATGCGGCATGGAGTTATTCATTATCTGAGGACTTGTGAATGGAACTGAACACTGCAATAATCAGCGAACATCTCACTTCTGACCTTATGATGGAGGGAAGGTCATTGATGAAGCAGCTGAAGATAATTGGGCCTATGACACTGCCCTAAGGAACTCCTGCAACAATGTCCTGAGGCTGAGATGATTGGCTTTCAGCTTCGACTATTCTAATGCTCTCCTGGCCAACCTCCCACCTTGCACCGTCCATAAACTTGAGCTCATCCAAAAGTCAGCTGCCTGTATCCTAACTTGGACCAAGTCCCGTTGACCCATCACCACTGTGCTCGTTGACCGACATTGGCTCCTGGTCCAGAAATGCCTCGATTTTTAGAATTCTCTTCCTTGTTTTCAAATCCCTCCATGGCCTCGCCTTTCCCTCTCTAACCTCCTCCAGCTCGACATCCCTCCGAGATCTCTGCGTCCCTCCAATTCTGGCCTCTTGAACCTCCCCGATTTTAATCGCCCCTCCATCGGTGGCCGTGCCTTCAGCTGCCGAGGCCCTAAGCTCTGGAATTCCCTCTCTACCGCTCTCTTCTCCTTTAAGATGCTCCTTAAAACCAAGCTTTTAGACACCTGCCCTAATAATGCCTTATGTGTCTTGGTGTCAAATTTTGTTTGAATTGCATGCAGAAGTGTTTAAGATGGACCTTATTGCCACACATAGTTTGGTTCTACAGATCAAACCAGATTATGCAGCATTTAGTAACTTTTTATTAGGATTATGCAGAATTATTTAAGATTAACTCAATAGTTGTGTTATTGTTGATGTAGTTGCTGCATGCATTCGCTGTATGTAGTTAGTATGATTCCACGGTTAAACTAACGTGCGTGTGCTACATGGTGGTGGTGGGGGAGTGGAAGAAGTGTTGGTGTGGGGTAGGCTTGAGTGACCAGCTGGCCTTTTCCTGCCTGTCAATTTTGTATGTTCGTATGTCCTGTATGCTGTCAGTGTGGCACAGTTATTGAACTGCATCATGTATGTAGTCAATATCATTGCAGCTAATGTAACTTGCCTATGTAATTAGAGGTGTCACAGAATAGAGTGTGAGAAATTAAATATGATTGGAGGAAGAACTGACTTTAGGTTGAAGCTACTGGGGTGAAGAGGAAGAAATCTGCAGCATATAAGAATAATATGAATGAGTCAATTGTCAGGGCTTGGCAAAGGGAGGAGGGCAGAAGTGAGGTGAGTGCTTGAGAGAAGTTTCTGATCAGAAAGGTAAGGAAAGCAGTTAATGGTGTCAACATTCAACTGCAAACTACTGTATAGAAGAAAAAAAAGAGCTTGCATTTATAGAGAGCCTTTTGTGTCCTCAGGACATTCCAGAGGACTTTGCAGCCAGTGAATTACATTTGAAGTGTGGTCACTATTATTATAGATAACCACAGTTGGCAGTTTGCACACAGCAGTATCCCATAAACAACAAATTAGATAAATGACCAGTTAATCTATTTTTAGTGATGTTGGGTGAGGGATAAGTGTTGGTCAGGACACTGGGAGATCTCCCCTGTTCTTCAAATAGTGCCATGGAATGAAATCTTTTACATCTACCAGTATGCTAAGGAAATGGAGCTAAGCCTGCCCACTCTTGGTTTAAATTTCTGGAGGATATTGCATGTGTGGACTGTATACACCCATACGATAGTGGATCAAAGACTCTTATCCAACCATTGGCAATTTCGGAGAGTCCTGAAGGTAGGTGGAAGGTGTCGGTCTCCAAAATATTGGAAATAATATTAAAAGCATCAGTCTGGCCAGCAAGGAGAACCGCGCATGTTGGTAACAATTGGCCACAAAACAGAGCTGGCTGCAAACCAACCAGCTTCTTGTGGTGCTTATATGAATGAATGGTTATTGGAAATAAATTGAAGTCAAGGATGATTTATGTTTGAAGATTCCACTGTAAAGTACAGCTTGAAAGAGTGGATGACCAGAGCTAATGCTGCAGTGACGGGTATGCCCAGGTTGGACCAAAGGAAGGACGGATAATCCCAAGTGCTCTTAGCATTGGAGCGAAAATAGTTGATTAACAATATCAATCTTTTTTATGTATAAGGCAGTTTAAACATTATATGCCACTAATAATGCACTAAATATTTTTAATAGGAAAATATGACTTCCTTCTAAGTATCTGGCCATGTGGCTATACTTCACACGTGAGCCTAGATAGTGAGCGTTGACGGGCAGCTTGATGGTGGAGGTACGGTACAGCTGAGCCAGATTCTGTTCCCGTCTGATATCTTCGTGCACTTTCCTTTGGGCAATGGGAAAGGGGGGCTTATGAGATGGTGATTGGGAGCAGAAATCCGGGACACTTTTCCTGTCCCTAATTGGCAAGTCCTGAAAACCAATTATATCACTTTTTCTTGCCCCTCCCCAAAGTGCTACTCCAGCTAAGACCAGTAAAGTCAGCACAGACGCAATGGATCGAACTTCAGATCTTCCTGGACTCTTGCTCAGTGCCAGTTAACCAGCAAGCTGTCAGGAGGAGCCTGAATTAAAAAAAAAAATATATAAGAATGTTTAAGGAAGTTGAAGATCATTAACTTATGCCAAATTATGTGAACTCTTGATTATATCGTAGTACAAAAGGACAGGTGAATATTTTCAACAGATTGAGATTTCTGCTCCTGGCCATTCCTGTTCATCTGGAATCTCCAGCGCCTGTCTTTGCTCTCCAAGACCTGCCTGCATTTGCTACATGTACTTGTACTAGTTCTTGAACCTGTCCGATTTGGCCTGATATACTGCAAACTATGTGGTAGCTAGCCTCCTACAGCAGGGGTGTCCAAGAGGCAGCCTGTGGGACAAATGTGGCCTGTGAGCTCATTTAATTCCATGAAGCTTCGTCCCCTTCCTGTCGTCTTTACACAAACCCAACTTCCGCAGATTTGGTATTTCAAATCTTTAATGTTCCAGGCTTGGAGGACTGGAAAAAGGAGTCCTTATTTATTGGTCCAAATCCACCAATCAGTGAGCAGCCTTCTGCTCTGGAAATTTTAAAGAGCTGAAGCTTCCAAGTTTTCAAGCTTTGGATGAGTGGGGAGGATAAGGATGATGGTATTCCTAATTTGTGTACATGGGGAGCAAGTCTCGTTTGCATATGTGGAGGTCTGTCTTTGTGGGGGATCTTGCTTTGTGTGGGGTTCTCAATTATGCGCATCTTGCTTTTAGTGTGAATGGAGGAATCTCATGCCTTTGTGTACGGGGGCTTGCAATATTGTGCAGTCATAAATGGTCAATTCATTGGTTTGGCCAGATGTATCAGGCTGCCCTCCCCCTGCTCCAACAGGTCGACATCACTGTTCTACAGTACACTCTAGTGCCAATCTGGTGGTCTCGTGCTCCCCTCTCAGGTGCGGTCAGTGTGGAACAGTTAGTGCTGCAGTCTAATGTTTGAACTTGATGAGCCCAGTGATATAGAAACATCTGTTCTCAACAATGCATCCTCATTGGTGGATTTAGTATAGTAAGTAAGCAGTGCTGAAATCCGACAGTTCATGCCAAATTCAAACAGACACCCTGATTTTAACACTCTCCCCCTCCCCCCCCCCCCCCCACCCCTTGCAGGGGGCAGTTAAAATAAGGGCAGCGACTTGCCCCCTGTGATCCTGCTGCTTCCTGCCAGGTCCTGATATTAACCTGATCTTTTGAGCAGGACACCTGCAGAAAGACAGCGAGGTCCTGCTTTAAATATGCAGACCGGGTCCCGATGACATTATCAGGACCCGATTGCGATTTTAGTTCGAGACCCAAGCGGGGGAGCAGTGACTGCTTCCCCGCCAGGCAAAACATGCTGGGGGTTGGACCGTGAACCAAAAGAAGCCCAGGCAGGTAAGTTTAAAAAAACATTATTTAGGTTTCCTTGTGGTCCAGGGGGAGCTGGAGTGCTCCTCCGGGCCCCACCAGGAAACCTAGAGCCTCCTTTGCCCAGGGGTTCACCCGATCGCGATCGCAATGTTAGCTGTGGCTCAATGGTTGAACTCTTGCCTTGAGACAGAAGGCTCTGGATTCAAGTCCCACTTCAGAGACTTGAGCACAAATTCTGCGCTGATAGTCCAGTTCAGTACTGAGGAAGTCCTGCACTGTCGGAGGTGCCGTCTTTTGGCGGAGACGTTAAACCAAGGGCCCTGTCTGCCCCCTCAGGTAGACATAAAAGATCCCATGAGCATGGAAGTTCTCCCTGGTGTTCTGGCCAATATTTATCCCTCAACCATGTTTAGGAACACAAAACAGGCCTATAGCATACTGGGCTGTGTCAAAACAGGCTTACAGCACACTGGACTGCAACAAAACAGTTGTAAAGTATACAAAAGCAAAATACTGCGGATGCTGGAAATCTGAAATAGAAACAGAAAATGCTGGAAATACTCCGCATGTCGGGCAGCAGCTGTGGAGAGAGAAACCGAGGCCCGTAATTTCCGATAGGAGGCTTCCTGCATGCGGATGCAAGAAAAAATCTACGCCCTTACCTGAGGGCTCCCGAGGTCCGGACTCTTCCACTCCTGGGCGCCTCCTGGTGCGCGTGCGCAGAGGCCCAGGTATCCCAGAGGCGCAGGTGGTTCGCAAGCATCCCTGGGATCACGTGGGCCAGGCGAGCCAATGGGAGAAGGGAATCCCCCTTCATACTTTTGACAGGTAGACCTGTCAAAAGTATGAATGGGGATCACTGAAAAAGACATCAAAGCATTAAATAATTTTTTTTAAATCATGTTTTTAAAATGAGTTAAAATTACATTAAATTAAATATTTTAAACAAATTTAATTTTTTGAAACAAAGAATTAGTTTTTTACGGGGCTAAAAATAAACTTACCTTTTTTAAAAGTATTTTTAAATTATAAATGAGTGACTTTTTTAAACTCTTATGCTGGTAAATGCAAGCCTTACACCTGCTTTTACCAGGCATAAGATTTTTAAAGGTTTTCAGCGGGCGGAGGTTGTGCAGAAAGCGGAACTCTCCACCCGCAGAGGCCCTTAACAGGGCAGGCGTGCGATCTGTCAAGAGGATTCTTGACAGATCGGAAGTGCCGGTTTTCAGCGCATGCACTGTGCATGCCTGAAACTGGCACTTGCGAGGTCCCTACGGACCCGTAGGGATTGGAAATTACGGGCCAGTGTTAACGGCCGCGAATTTAATGGAGGAGGCAGGATGGCGGCGGGAGAGCTGGTTTCCGGGTTCCGGTCCCGCTCCCAGCTGTAGCAGCTCTGTAAACGGGATTTTCCCTTGATTGGCCTTGTTAAGCCCACCCTGCGGGCTTCCCAGCCAATTAACAGGAAGCAGGTCTGATGACGTCATTTGATGACGCGTCATCAGCCGGTTTCCTTAAAGGGACCATGTCCACATGGAGTTTGACAGTTATTCTGTCAGTGTTTGACAGCATTGAGGTGCTGCAAACACTGACGAGCACTGCACCAAGATGAACGCTTGCACCCAGGCTTTCTAATGACTCCCTCCATATGCTTATGGAGGGAGTCACAGCACGCAGGGAGGTACTCTTCCCTTCCAAGGGCGGAAGAGACCTCCCCAGGACACCAACGCAGCCTGGTTGCACATTGCACAGGAGGGCAAAAGCAGGGAAGTCATCAGGGGTCTCTGGCTGCAGTGGGGCCAACCTTTCAATGTTCTCAGTGGATCACGAAACATTACTGCAAAGCCACACTCAAACTCACCCGGCTGTGCCACTCAACACATCCCCATCACTCTGCCTTCCATACCCTTCTCCTGCACATCCTTACTCACGCCAACTTACCTTGCAACTCTACCCAACCCCCTCTATCTACTTTATCACTTCCCCATCTCACTAGCCACCCCTCACACTCACCCTCATCCTACTGCAAGCATACCAACTAACAACACACAAGGGTAGGCACTTGAGAGGTTTAGCCAATGTCCATGTGAAGTTTCTGGTAATGTGTTGTCATACAGTGAAATCTATTTTTCCAACACTGCCCATTATTGGACAGATGTGAGCGCACCTTGAGAAGTGTCTTGCTGAGTTCGTGAATGTTGAGACATAACTCCTCCCCCCCCCCCCCCCCACCCCCACCCCGGCTATAGTGATGAGTGTGCATGGAATGGCTTGGACATTAAAGGGATGCCTCACGGTGCTGGTGTGGGATGGTGTCAACCTGGTGCATCATGTGGCAGCCAGGGTTTACAGCGTCAAGTGAAGAAAATCTGGCCATGGTGATGCCATCGCTGGTCTCCTGGGCTGCAGTGTTGTCAGGGGCTGATGCCGTGTGTCCTGTGCAGCATCAGGTGATGGCAGAGAAGGTTGGTGATGTTGGTGTGCCTGGTGATGCTGGGTGTTGGGGCTGATTGTGGAAGGATTCGGAGGACCAAGGTCTTATTTTTTCCAAGGGCACCGATGTTGCTGCAATAGATGGCAGCTGCAGGTGCGATGACGGAAGCGATCTGTCAATGGTGAGAGAGGTTGTTCCAATGAGGTGGCACTGGACATACAATTGGATCTAAAAACTTGTAAGCTAAAGAAATCTCTATGTATAAAAAATGTAGTAACCAACATTTTCTGCGCTCTGAAACTCACCATCTGCAACATGGCATCCTTTACACCACTTCTGCAGCTGTCAGCTTATCAGAAACATCCGAGCAGACTCAAAACATACCAGGTTGAGCTTGCGTGTTTCCCGAACAGTGGGTAACCCGTGGGGGAGAACGTAAAATTAGAATTAAGCCTCAAAATAGTCTTAAGTTGGCTCTTAACAAGCCATTTAACAAGCTGAGTTGTATCCCCTGCCGCTTGGTGTCGGGTCAATTCTCCACTGACAGACCCGACACCTGGGAGACTTGTGTGGAGGCGGGAGGACAGCAGGTTTCCTACCCGCTGTCAATCTTTGCTATTTTGACAGCGGACCCGCCTCCAAACCCACCCTCTGAGTGCTACTAAATTCGCGGCCAACGTTTCAGGTCGGTGACCTTTCATCAGAACTGGAAAAAGTTAGAGATGTGACAGATTTTAAGCAAGTGCAGGGGCAGGGAAAGGGGGGAGGGGAGGAAAGAACAAAAGGGAAGGTCTATGATAGGGTGGAAGGCAGGAGAGATTAAATGACAAAAGGGATGATTGTACAAAGCAAAAGGAGATGGTAATGGGACAAGTTAAGAAACAAAAGATGAGTCAAGAAGAGGTGTAAATGGGAATGGCAGAATCATCAACAGCTGACGTGAAAAAATAGGGGTAGAGGTTATGGTCTGAAATTGTTGAACTCTATGTTGAGTCCAGAAGGCTGTAAAGTGCCTAATTGAAAGATGAGGTGCTGTTCCTCGAGCTCTCCGTCCTCTGTCTCTTACACTGTTCCAATGAAGCTCAACGTAAGCTCAAGGAACAGCACCTCATCTTTCTTTGATAGATCGAGGGTTTTACTTCAACAGATCAGGGTATAACTGAGTACAATTTGCTGCTACAGAAAAACCTAGCCAAAACTTCGATATATCGAGACTTTACTGTATGTCCTTCTGCTGTTCCTGTAGCACTGAGTATGCAATACAGTAATGTGTCCGAAATCATTCTGCAGCCAGTAATGGAATTGATTTTGTTTTGTTTTTTTTCCCCCCAGAGAGAAGTCAAGACAGTGTGATTTTGGTACTCTCTGATTCTAACTCAACACAGGACGTCTTCACAGATGCAGCCAGCTCCCAGGACAGCAGCAGGAAGATTCACTCTGGGAAAGGTAGCCCTTCATCCTCTTCAACCGTGGAGGCTGCTGTGTTGTCCAGGGAGAGCCATGGAAAACTGGAGGAAGAGGATTTAGGGGGACGTGTTTCTTCTGAGGATTGTAGAGGAGGCAGTGTGGAGATCACAGAAGCCATAGATGCTTTGACTTTGAGATTGGCGGAGCGTGCAGGTCACAGGGTGCCCATGGAGGCAGCTGTGCTGTCCAGGGAGAATTATAGGAAGTTGGAGGAAGAGGACTCGGTGGGACGCGTCTGCTCTGAGCTTTGTAGAGGAAGCAATATGGAGATCAGCGAAGGCATCGATGCTTTGGCTTTGAGATTGGCAGAACAAGCGGGGGCAAAATTGCACACAGAGTCGCAGTGTCAGACTAGTACCATTAGTGCTGCTAATGTCACTCCCACCAAAGCCGCCTCCTCATCTATGTGTGACTCAAAAAGGAAAACAACTGAGCCATCAGGAGAGATGAAAGACACCTACAGATTGGAGGACCTCCCTCAGAGCCTGCCAGGAGATGAGAGGGAGCAGCGTCGAGTCCTGACTGAGCAGTGTATCAGAGCCCTGCATCTGTGTCTCAGTCGATTCCCTCAGCACTACAAGAGTCTCTACAGACTGGCTTATCTGTACATATATAGCAAAACGCACAAGGTAGGTGAATGCCATCCTTCTTTCAGCAAACCTTATTCAGATTTTAGCAATAAATAGCTGTTTGAAATTATAAACTTTGTGTGACTGAAGGGGTGCGGATGATAGAAAGGCTATGAAGGTAGTGTTAAAAAGGATAAGTTGAAGAAACAGATATTGGGGGTGGGAATTTCACCTTTAGAACTATTCATGACTGATTTGAGATTCTGTCTTTAATGATATGATGTGCAAATTCTTTCACTGTTCTAGCATTGCAGTTTCAAAACTCAGCACTTTGAAGAGAATTAACATTTTTTTGTGTGTAATTATTTTGTCAAGAGCAATTGCTGTTGCCCTTTTGGAAGGAACTGAGTGGGAGCTTACTAAGCTTGGCCATATGATAGCTGAATTTAACCCCCATCCTTCTATCCTTTCGGGATGATTTTATTCATTCATGGGATGTGGGCGTCGCTGGTAAGGCCAGCATTTATTGCCCATCCCTAATTGCCCTTGAAAAGTTGGTGGTGAGCCGCCGCCTTGAACTGCTGCAGTCTGTGTGGTGAAGGTACTCCCACAGTGCTGTTAGGGAGGGAGTTCCAGGATTTTGACCCAGCGACGATGAAGGAATGGCGATATACTTCCAAGTCAAGATGGTGATTTGGAGGGGAACTTGCAGGTGATGGTATTCCCATGCACCTGCTGCCCTTGTCCTTCTAGGTGGTAGAGGTCGCGGGTTTGGGAGGTGCTGTCAAAGAAGCCTTGGCGAGTCGCTGCAATGCATCTTGTAGATGGTATACACTGCAGCACAGTTCTGGAAGAGTGGAACACATTCCTATCAGCTGCTGCTCTGTTTTGCTCTTCCCATCACTGCAACATTTAAATAGCATCTCTCCTTCCCAGTTCCCAACTTCAGCCAGGTTTGTGTTAATTTAAAATCAGAGACAGCCCAACAGAATTACAATCAGCAGAGGGAGCAATGACTAATCATTTAATTATCGCAGTACTGGAGGAGTGGAGTGCATATAACAGAATCGGAGAAATTACAGCACAAAAGGAGGCCATTGTTTTTCAACTGGAGTGATCAACTCTAATCACATTGCCCTGCTTTTACCCCTGTCTTTAGTCTCTCCCTCAATCTCCACTTGTAATAAAACATTCTGGGGGTTATTTTGGTGAAAGAGTGAAAACAGGCAATTTGGGTGCTGTGCTAATAAGACAGGCCTGTTTGAAAGTTTGGTTTTAGCACGCAATTTTGGTCCTAATTGCAGATTACCATAATTTGAATTTGCCTGGAGGTGTTGAAGCAAACGCTGCAGTTTAGTGACTAGCTGATTAGATGTCATTTTCATGCAGTAGTATACGTGGACTCCACGCACCCATTCCCACTGAAGGTGTGGAGTGGGCTGGCTGACGCACAACAGCATGTTTCAGGATGGCTCAGAGACTGAGTGAGAGGACGCACAGGTTCTCGGATGCGGCACTGGCGGTCCTGGTGGAGGAGATCCAGAGGAGGAGGGATGTCCTGTACCCGCAGGGGGGAAGCAGTCCACCTCGCTCTCCTGTCCTTCCTGTTCCTCTCTCCTGCAGCAGCTGGTGCTGCTCTGCCTGGCCTCATGTCCTCCTCCCATTCCTCCTGCAGACCAAGGGGACCCCTAGCAAGATGCCCATGACCAAGCACTCCCTGTCTCCTAGTGACTCCTCGTAGAGTAGCACAGCACTTGCTCTCGTTAGGTGAAGTCGTCAGAGAATTTCTGGAATAAATGTTGATAGTGTTGGTGAATTCTTGATAAAGTTTCCCAATGTGTTTCAAAAGTCCTCTTCAAACCTCCAGCAGCAAGTGAACAGTAAAGGTGATATACCTTTAAGTCGCACTTGAAATCCTCAGCAACGACTAGTTTACTCCTGTTCAGCTGGTTGCTGTTAGAAGAGGGCGCTAGTTCAAGTGCTAGCCACTAAAATGCCGTGCAGCCTCCTTAATGAGCGCTAGCAGGCAATTTTAGTGGCAATCAGCTGTTTAACGGTCCTCCGGGCAGCCGGTCCTAGCGCAAGATTCAACTCCTTTACCAAGATGGCACCTTGAGCTAAACGGGGGCTAAACTGGCGTTTCAGCTTAAGACCCCATCTTGCCCACCTCGGAGGCACTTTAGCACCTAAAGTATCTGGGGAAATCGCCCCCCCCCCCCCAAATGTTCTAATAACTATCTGTGTGGAAAAAAATTCTTCTAACTTTCCCCTTCGTTCTTCTACTGATGATCTTGAGTCTATACCCCCTTGTTACTGTTTCACGAGCCAGTAGAAATAATCTTTCACTACTTGCCCTCTCAAAATCTTTTATAATTTTTAAAACCTTTTAGAACTCCCCTGACCCTCCTCTGTTCCAGTGAGAAAAGCCCACCTTTTTGAACCTTTCTTGATAACTATAACTTCTCATGGCTGGTATGATTCCAGTAAATCTTCTCTGTACTTTTTCCATGACTTAAATCCGTCCTGCAGTGGGATGCCCAGTACTGCAATAATCCACTGTGGCCTAAGCAATGTCTTGTACAAATTCAACATCACTTCCTTGCTGTTCTATTCAGTTCCTATGTGTGTATATATAAAATCCAGAATCCTATTTGCCTTTTTATGGCCTGTTTTACCTGCACTTGCACCTTTAAAGATCTATGTGTCAGCACCTTAACTCTCTCTGATCCTATACTTTTAAGACCGTTAAAGTTTAGGGTATACTTCCTTTCACTGTTCTTTTTCCCAAAATGTACTACTTCAAGTTTCCCTGCATTGAACTGCATCCGTCGCCTTCTGCCCATGGTCTGTGTCCTCTTGTAATTTTCTGCATGTTTCCTCAAAATTTGGCATCATCGTTAAACTTTGATATAATTCTTCTTGTGCCTGTGGCAAAACCATATAAATGGAAAATGAAACAGTTCTCACTGCAGATCCCTGGGGCACACTACTCCCACATCCTGCCAACCTGAAATCACCTATATACTCCTGCTTACTGTACCTAGCCATCCCTCTATTCACTTTAACACCATGTGCCTCAGTCTTCATAAAATGTCTATCTGGCACCTTAACATCCACCGCATTCCTTTTAGCTATACACTCTGATTATCTTGAAAAATTGAATTAAATTAGTCAAGTACAACTTGCCCTTTACAAATCTATGCTGGTTGTCTCTCATTAGCCCACATATTTCTAAGCTCTGTCTCTCCACCAGCTCTCTCGACCCCTCACTACCTCTGCTATCAATCTGCTTGTCTGATATCCAGTCGTAGATGAGCCATAACTACCTAGACATTGGGAAAACTAAACCATTGTTTTCGGCCGCTGCTGCAATCTCTGTACCCTTACCACCAACTCCATCCCCCTCTCTGTTCAGTATGTCATATGACTGTATGCAACCTCCCTAATCTGCTTGACCCCAAGCCTCTCTATCCCTAAGACCGCCTACTTTCATCTCTGTTATGTCGCTTGCCTCCACCCCAACCTTAGCCTATCTGCCACTGAAATGTTCATTCATGTGTTTATCACCTTCAAACTCAATTACTGCAATACTCTCCTGTCCGGCCACCTCTCCTCCACCCTCCATGAGATTCAGCTCATCCAACACTCTGCTGTCCATATCTTATCCCACACCAAGTCCCCACATCTACCAGCCCTATCCTCCCTGACCTACATTGGCTCCTGGTCCCCTAATGCCTCAAAGTTAAAATTTTCATTCTTGTGTTTAACTCCTGCTATGGTTTTGCAACACCCTATCTCTGTAACCTTCATCCCTGCAAACCCCTTCTCCGAACTCTACATTCCTCTGATACTGGCCTCTAGGTAATCCTCTCTTTCCTGCTCTTCTCTGACACCTACCTCCCCTAGACCATGACCCCACTACCGAACATCAAGCCATTGTATCCAAGACTGTCACTGACCTCATCTCCTCTGGAGATCTTCCCCCCATGGCCGCCAACCTCATAGTTCCCCAACCCCACACAGCCTGCTTCTACCTCCTTCCCAAGATCCACAAACAGGACTGCCCCGGTAGACCCATCGTTTCAGCCTGTTCTTGCCCCACGGAACTTATCTCTTCCTATCTCGTTTTTTTTTTTCTCCCCTTGTCCAGTCTCTTCCCACCTACATCCGTGACTCTTCCAACGCCCTCCGCCACTTTAACAGTTTCCAGTTTCCTGGCCTCAACTGCCTCCTTTTCACTGGACGTACAATCCCTCTACACCTCCATTCCCCCACCAGGATGGCCTGAGGGCGCTCCGCTTCTTCCTTGAACAGAGGCCCGACCAGTCCCCATCGACCACCACCCTCCTCCGCCTAGCTGAACTTGTTCTCACATTGAACAACTTCTCCTTTGACTCCACTCAGTTCCTCCAAATCAAAGGTGTTGCTATGGGAACCCGCATGGGTCCAAGCTATGCCCGCCTTTTCGTGGGACATGTGGAACACTTTGTTCCAGTCCTACTCAGGTCCCTTCCCTCACCTCTTTTTCTGGTACATTGATGACTGTATCGGTACCGTTTCCTGCTCTCGCCCTGAACTAGATAATTTCATTCACTTCGCTTCCAATTTCCACCCTTCCCTCACCTTCACATGGTCCATCTCTGACTCTTCCCTTCCCTCCCTCGACTTCTCCATCTCCATCTCTGGGGATAGGTTATTGACAAACATTCACTACAAGCCCACAGCTACCTGGACTACACTTCCTCCCACCCCGCTTCCTGTAAGGACTCTATTCCATTCTCCCAGTTTCTCTGTCTCCGCCGCATCTGCTCTGACGATGCCACCTTCCATACATAGAAACATAGAAACGTAGAAGGTAGGAGCAGGAGTAGGCCATTCGGCCCCTCAAGCCTGCTCCGCCATTCAATGTGATCATGGCTGATCATCCAAATTCAGTACCCTGTCCCTGCATTCTCCCCATATCCCTTGATCCCCTTAGCCTTAAGAAATATATCTAACTCCTTCTTGAATATATTTAATGAATTGGACTCAACTGTCTTCTGTGGTAGAGAATTCCACAGGTTCACCACTCTGGGTGAAGAAATTCCTCCTCATCTCAGTCCTAAATGGCTTACCCCTTATCCTTAGACTGTGACCCCTGGTTCTGGACTCCCCCGCCATCGGGAACATCCTTCCTGCATCTCGTCTGTCTAGTCCTGTTAGAATTTTATAAGTTTCAATGAGATCCCCCCTCATTCTTCTAAACTCTAGCGAATACAAGCCCAATCGACCCAATCTCTCTTCATACGTCATTCCTGCCATCCCGGGTATCAGTCTGGTGAATCTTTGCTGCACTCCCTCCATGGCAAGAACATCCTTTCTCAGATAAGGTGACCAAAACTGCACACAATACTCAAGGTGTGGTCTCACCAAAGCCCTGTACAACTGCAGCAAGACATCCTTGTTCCTGTACTCGAATCCTCTCGCTATGAAGGCCAACATACCATTTGCCTTCTTAACTGCCTGCTGCACCTGCATGCTTACCTTCAGCGACTGGTGCACAAGGACACCCAGGTCTCATTGCACTTCCCCTTTTCCCAATCTATTGCCTTTCAGATAATAATCTGCCTTCCTGTTTTTGCCACCAAAGTGGATAACCTCGCATTTATCCACATTATACTGCATTTGCCATGCATCTGCCCAATCACCCAACCTGTCCAAATCATACTGGAGTTTCTCTGCATCCTCCTCACAGCACACACGCCCACCCAGCTTTGTGTCGTCTGCAGACTTGGAGATATTACATCTACTTCCCTTGTCTAGATCATTAATATATATTGTGAATAATTGGGGTCCTAGCACCGATCCCTGCGGTACTCCACTAGTCACTGTCTGCCACTCGGAAAAAGACCCGTTTATTCCAACTCTTTGCTTCCTGTCTGCCAACCAGTTCTCTATCCAAGTCAGTACTTTACCCCCAATCCCATGTGCTTTAACTTTGCACGCTAATCTCTTATGCGGGACCTTATCGAAAGCCTTCTGAAAGTCCAAATACACCACATCTACTGGTTCTCCCTTATCTATTCTATCAGTTACATCCTCAAAAAATTCCAGTAGATTAGTCAAGCATGATTTACCTTTTGTAAATCCATGTTGACTTTGTCCGATCCTGTCACTGTTTTCCAAGTGCTCTGCTATTACATCTTTTATAATGGACTCTAGCATTTTCCCCACTACCGATGTCAGGCTTACCGGTCTATAATTCCCCGTTTTCTCTCTACTACTTTTTTTAAATAGCGAGAGATTAGAGATTAGAGAAATAAGAGTCTAGCGTGCAAAGTTAAAGCACATGGGATTGGGGGTAGATTGGAAGATGACCAGCAATGCATCTACTATTTCTAGGGCCACTTCCTTAAGTACTCTAGGATGTAGATTATCAGGCCCTGGGGATTTATCGGCCTTCAATCCCGTCAATTTCCCTAACACCGTTTCCCTACAAATACTGATTTCATTCAGTTCCTCCCTCTCATTAGACCCTATGTTCCCTGACATCTCTGGGAGTTTATTTATGTCCTCCTTTGTGAAGACAGAGCCAAAGTATGTATTTAATTGGTCTGCCATTTCTTTGTTCCCCATTATAAATTCCCCTGATTCTGACTGCAAGGGACCTACGCTTGACTTCACCAATCTTTTTCTCTTCAGATATCTATAGAAGCTTTTACAGTCAGTTTTTATGTTCCCTGCAAGCTTACTCTCGTACTCTATTTCCCCCCTCTTAATTGATCCCTTTGTCCTCCTCTGCTGAATCCTAAACTGCTCCCAATCCTCAGGTTTGCTGCTTTTTCTGGCCAATTTATATGTCCTCTCCTTGGATCTTATGCTATCCCTAATTTCCCTTGTTAGCCACGGTTGAGTCACCTTTTTTGTTTTATTTTTATGCCAAACAGGGATGAACAAATTCTGTAGTTCATCCATGCGATCTTTAAATGTTTGCCATTGCCTATCCACCGTCAACCCTTTAAGTAACGTTCCCCAATCCATCCTAGCCAACTCGTGCCTCATACCATCGTAGTTTCCTTTATTTAAATTCAGGACCCTAGTCTCTGAGTCAACTACTTCACTCTCCATCTTAATGAAGAATTGTATCATATTATGATCGCTCCGCCCCAAGGGGCCTCGCACAACAAGATTGCTAATTAATCCTTTCTCATTACATAATACCCAGTCTAAGATGGCCTGATCTCTAGTTGGTTCCTCGACATATTGGTCCAGGAAACCATCCCGTATACACTCTAGGAATTCCTCCTGCACGGTATTGTTACTAATTTGGTTAGCCCAATCTATATGTAGATTAAAGTCACCCATGATAACTGCTGTGCCCTTATTGCACGCGTCTCTAATTTCCTGTTTAATGCCATCCCCCAACCTCAGTATTACTGTTTGGGGGTCTGTATACAACTCCCACTAACGTTTTCTGCCCTTTGGTATTTCTCAGCTCTACCCATACAGATTCCACCTCCATCAGAGCTAATATCCTTCCTTACTATTGTGTTAATCTCCTCTTTAACCAGCAATGCTACCCCACTTCCTTTTCCTTTTTGCCTGTCCTTCCTGAATATTGAATACCCCTGGATGTTGAATTCCCAGCCTTGGTCACCCTAGAGCCATGTCTCCGTAATCCCAATTACGAAGCTAATTCATCCACCTTATTACGAATGCTCCTCGCATTAAGGCACAAAGCCTTCAGGCTTGTTTTTTTAACACTCTTAGACCATTTAGAATTATTGTTTACTGTGGCCATGTTTGATTTACACCCTTGAGATCTCTGACTTCCACTTTTGCTTTTCTCCTTCCTGTCTTTTTCTTCTATCCTTGCTTCCCTTTCCTCTGTCTCCCTGCACAGGTTCCCAACCCCCTGCCATTTTAGTTTAAACCCTCCCCAACAGCACTAGCAAACACTCCCCCTTGGACATCGGTCCCGGCCCTGCCCAGGTGCAAACCATCCAGTTTGTACTGGTCCCACCTCCCCCAGAACCGGTTCCAATGTCCCAGGAATTTGAATCCCTCCCTCTTGCACCATTCTTCTAGCCACGTATTCATCTGAAATATCCTTCTATTTCTACTCTGACTAGTATGTGGCACTGGTAGCAGTCCTGAGATTACTACCTTTGCGGTCCTATTTTTTAATTTACCTCCTAACTCCCTATATTCAGCTTTTAAGACCTCATCCCGTTTTTTACCTATATCGTTGGTACCTATATGCACCACGACAACTGGCTGTTCACCCTCCCCCTCCAGAATGCCCTGCAGCCGCTCCGAGACATCCTTGACCCTTGCACCAGAGAGGCAACATACCATCCTGGAGTCTCGTTTGCGGCCGCAGAAATGCCTATCTATTCCCCTTACAATAGAATCCCCTATCACTATAGCTCTCCTGCTCTTTTTCCTCCCCTCCTGTGCAGCAGAACCACCCATGATGCCAGGAAGTTGGTTGCTGCTGCCTTCCCCCGATAAGCCATCCCCCTCAACAATATCCAAAGTGGTATATCTGTTTGAGAGGGGGATGGCCACAGGGGACACCTGCACTACTTGCCTGTGCCTACTACTCTGCCTGGCGGTCACCCATTCCCTTCCTGCCTGTGCAGCCTTTACCTGCGGTGTGACCAACTCATTAAACGTGATATCCACAACGTCCTCAGCATCGCGAATGCTCCAGTATGCATCCATTCGCAGCTCCAGCGCCGCAATGCGGTCTGCCAGTAGCTGCAGCAGGATACACTTCCCGCACACATGGTCGTCAGGGACACAGGAAGTGTCCCTGATTTCCCACATAGCGCAGGAGGGGCATGCCATGGGGCCGAGCTGTGCTGCCATGACTTACCCTTTAATTAATTTAAATTAAATTAAATCAATACCACCAATTACACTGCAATTAAATGTTATACTCAAGGGCCCTTGTTTACTAGCACTCCCCGCTACACAACAGAGACTGTAGAAACTATAACCACAAAAATTAAGTCCTTCTAAACTTTATAAACTATTAACCTTAACTGTCAAACTATAGAGCAGTATAAATACTCACCTTGCCGTATTCACCCAATCAGCTGCTTCCTCTTGCCCGCGTCACTTTTTGAATCGTGACGTGGCTCTGGAACGCTGCCGCCAGTCTGTGAGATTGGTAAGCCTCTGAGGGAAAAAAGCCCGCGAAGGTGAGTTTAAGTACTCACTGAACCGCCGCTCTCTGCTCCCCCCGACTCCAGCCTCTGAAAGAAAGCCCGCGAAAGTGAGTTTAAATACTCACTGAACCGCCGCTCTCTGCTCCTCCCGACTCCGGCCTCCAGTGCTTCCGACATGTCTTCCTTTTTCCTCAACCGAGGATTCCCCTCTACTGTGGTTGACACGGCCCTTGACCGTGTCCGTTCTATCTCCCGCACTTCTACCCTCACCCCTGTCCCTCCCTCCCGGAACCACGATAGAGTTCCCCTTGTCCTCACCTTTCACCCCACCAGCCTCCACATTCAACGGATCATCCTCCGCCATTTCCGCCACCTCCAGCGTGATCCCACCACCAAACACATCTTCCCCTCACCTCCCCTTTCAGCATTTCGAAGGGACTGCGGCACCCTGCTCCACTCCTCTATCACCCCCAACACCCCTTTACCTTCGCCCAGCACCTTCCCGTGCAAGCGTAGGAGATGCAACACATGCCCTTATACCTCCCCCTTCCCACTGTCCAGGGCCCCAAACACCCCTTGCAGGTGAAACAGCGATTTACTTGTACTTCTTGCAATTTAGTGTACTGTATTCGCTGCTCACGATGCGGTCTCCTCTACATTGGGGAGACCAAACGCAGATTGGGTGACCGCTTTGCGGAACACCTCCGTTCAGTCCGTAAGGGGGACCCCGAGCTTCCGGTCACCTGTCACTTTAATTCTCCGCTCCACTCCCACTCTGACCTCACCGTCCTCGGCCTCTTGCATTGTTCCATTGAAGCTCAGCGTAAGCTCGAGGAACAGCACCTCCTCTTTCGATTAGGCACTTTACAGCCTTCTGGTCTCAACATAGAGTTCAACAATTTCAGATCATAACCTCGGCCCCTATCATATATATATTTTTTATCCACACTTTTTGTCTGTCTTTTTTTCTTCTCTCCCATATGGTAGCTGTCTTTCATTCTGCCAGCGCAATTTACACTTCATCTAGAGCCATCCTTTGTTTCTTAACCTGTCCCATTGCCATCTCCTTTTGCCTTGAATATCTCTCAATGCCTCTTAACCTCTCCTGCCTTCTATCCTATCACAGACCTTCCCTTTTGTTCTTTCATCCCCTCCCCCATTTCCCAGCCCCTACACTTGCTTAAAAATCTGTTCCATTTCCTGCTTTTTTCCAGTTCTGACGAAAGGTCATCGACCTGAAACGTTAACTCTGTTTCTCTCTTCACAGATGCTGCCTGGCCTGCTGAATATCTCCAGCATTTTCTGTTTTTATTTCAGATTTCCAGCATCTGCAGTATTTTCTATTTATATAAATGTTGGTCATTGTCGCTGTTGTTAAGTGTTCATTAATTTTGTCCTGTATTGTGGACACTAGATACTTAGCCATAACTGAGGTAAGACTAACTGGCCGACAATTCCCTGGCCTATCCCTTTACTTCTTTCTCGAACATTTGCCACCCTCCAAAGATTCTGCTTCCAAAGGTTTTTAGGTAATTGTGGTCCCTGCCTCTAATATCTGTTCCCTAACCTCCTTCAGTATTCTGGGGATGTATAACATCTATGCATGGTGGTTGCTTTTCTACTTTGAGTGCTGTTCATATTTTTACTACAGTTTTGTTGTGAATATTTCTCTCCAGGAGTTGCTCTTCCACAGCCTTACTCCCGCTGTCATTTGCCTCTAAAAACTGAGGCCAAATTCTTACGAAGCATTGCTTGCCATTCCCTCATTCTCGAGTACAAATGCCCATTTCCTCTAAAAGCTCCCATTCTTTCTTTAGACTATCCTTTTAGTTCTTAGATGCTTATAAATGCCCTTGCAATTTACTTTTCTGTTGATCACCAGTACTTTTTTGAATTTGTGCTTCGCATTCCAAATCTCTCTTTTTGTTTCCTTTTTGACTGTTGTTTCTCAGTTTTTTTTCTGTATTTATCATGTGCCTCTTTAAACTCTTTTACTCTAACCTGTCGTCACAGAATCCCAGGCTTTATTACACCCCATTTACACCTGGCTGAAAAGTATTTAAATAACAACAGAAAACGCTGGAAAAACTCAGCAGGCCAGGCAGCATCCTCTAGAGATCTTCCCCCCACGGCCGCCAACCTCATAGTTCCCCAACCCCGCACAGCCCGCTTCTACCTCCTTCCCAAGATCCACAAACAGGACTGCCCCGGTAGACCCATCGTTTCAGCCTGTTCTTGCCCCACGGAACTTATCTCTTCCTATCTCGACTCTATTTTTTCTCCCCTTGTCCAGTCTCTTCGCACCTACATCCGCGACTCTTCCGATGCCCTCCGCCATTTTAACAGTTTCCAGTTTCCCGGCCCCAACCGTCTCCTCTTCACTATGGACGTACAATCCCTCTACACCTCCATTCCCCACCAGGATGGCCTGAGGGCGCTCCGCTTCTTCCTTGAACAGAGGCCCAACCAGTCCCCATCCACCACCACCCTCCTCCGCCTGGCTGAACTTGTTCTCACATTGAACAACTTCTCCTTTGACTCTACCCATTTCCTCCAAATTAAAGGTGTTGCTATGGGTACCCGCATGTGTCCTAGCTATGCCTGCCTTTTCGTGGGATATGTGGAACACTCTTTGTTCCAGTCCTACTCGGGTCCCCTCCCTCACCTCTTTTTCCGGTACATTGATGACTGTATCGGTGCCGTCTCCTGCTCTCGCCCTGAACTAGAACATTTAATTCACTATGCTTCCAATTTCCACCCTTCCCTCACCTTCACATGGTCCATCTCCGACTCTTCCCTTCCCTTCCTCGACTTCTCCATCTCCATCTCTGGGGAAAGGTTATTGACTAACATTCACTACAAGCCCACTGACTCCCACAGCTACCTGGACTACACTTCCTCCCACCCCGCCTCCTGTAAGGACTCCATTCCATTCTCCCAGTTTCTCCGTCTCCGCCGCATCTGCTCTGATGATGCCACCTTCCATACCAGTGCTTCCGACATGTCTTCCTTTTTCCTCAACCGAGGATTCCCCTCTACCGTGGTCGACACGGCCCTCGACCGTGTCCGTTCTATTTCCCGCACTTCTGCCCTCACCCCTGCCCCTCCCTCCCGGAACCACGATAGGGTCCCCCTTGTCCTCACCTTTCACCCCACCAGCCTCCACATTCAACGGATCATCCTCCGCCATTTCCGCCACCTCCAGCGTGATCCCACCACCAAACACATCTTCCCCTCACCTCCCCTTTCAGCATTCCGCAGGGACCGCTCCCTCCGCGACACCCTAGTCCACTCCTCTACCACCCCCAGCACCCCTTCCCCTTCGCCCGGCACCTTCCCGTGCACGCGCAGGAGATGCAACACATGCCCTTATACCTCCCCTCTTCCCACTGTCCAGGTCCCCAAACACCCCTTCCAGGTGAAACAGCGATTTACTTGTACTTCCTGCAATTTAGTATACTGTATTCGCTGCTCACGATGTGGTCTCCTCTACATTGGGGAGACCAAACGCAGATTGGGCGACCGCTTTGCGGAACACCTCCGTTCAGTCCGTAAGGGGGACCCCGAGCTCCCGGTCGCCTGTCACTTTAATTCACCGCTTCACTCCCACTCTGACATCACTGTCCTCGGTCTATTACACTGTTCCACGGAAGCGCAGCGTAAGCTCGAGGAACAGCACCTCATCTTTCGTTTAGGCACGCTACAGCCCTCTGGACTCAATATCGAGTTCAACAATTTTAGATCATAACCTCAGCTCCAATCACATTTATATTTTATTTTTTCCACCCTTTTATTTGCCCCCCCCCACCTTTTTTTTTCCTCCTAGAAGCTGGCAGCTGTCCTTCATTCTGCCAGTGGATTTCACACTTCATTCAGCCTTAATCTGTCACATTAACACCACCTCTAGCCTTGCATATCTCTTAATGTCTCTTCATCTCCCCCTTTGTTCCTTTATCCCCTCCCCCTTTTCCCAGCTTTACCCTGGCCTTAAATCTATTTGATTTCCGGCTCTTCCCAGTTCTGATGAAAGGTCATCGACCTGAAACGTTAACTCTCTTTCTCTCTCCACGGATGCTGCCTGGCCTGCTGAGTTTTTCCAGCGTTTTCTGTTGTTATTTCGGATTTCCAACATCCGCAGTATTTTGCTATCTGAAAAGTATTTAACCTGTACCTCATCCGTCTCATGTTTAAATATCTTCCATGGCTGGTCTGCTGTTCAATCTGCCATTTTGTTCCAACCATTTAATCTGGGTTAGGGCCCCTTTCATCTCACTGAAATTCGCTCTTCTCCCGTCCAACACTTTTATTTCGGGCTTCTCCTTTTCGTTTTCCATTTCACTATGAGGCGAATTTGATTCATGGTCAGTGTTTTGCAAGTGTTCTACAGGTCACTTACTTATCCTGCTTCATTACCAAGAAACAAATTTATCACTCCATTCGTCCTTGTGGAACATGCATCATACTGGTTACTGACGTAGAGTCATCCAGACTTGAGTCGTCGTTGGCTTGTTCTCTCTACACAGATGCGGCCGGACCTGCTGTGATTTCCAGCAAAAAAAGTAAAAAGTTTTTTGTTTTCCATACAGACTCCAGCATCTGCCACATTTGACCCCTTGTGACCCCACCTCATTGTCTTTGATGTAATGTTTTCCTGACTGACCTGTTTGGACACCATCCACACCTTTGATTGCCGTGATTATCTCTCTGCCGAGGTGTGATAAAGGGCAGTTAGAAAGATTAACTGTAATCATCTGGCAGTGTTCTCTGACTATATATGCTGTGCCTATATGCATCTTTTCACTTCACCTGACGAAGGAGCAGCGCTCCGAAAGCTTGTGATGTCACATAAAGCTGTTGGACTATAACCTGGTGTTGTGCGACTTCTCACATACTGGTTAAAGAAATAGCCCTAAATGGACTCTAACACTCTTCCTATGATCATTTATGCCCTGCCCTGCTCATGTGGGTGTACTCTGCACTGCAGGGAACATAGGATTTTGAGGGTTGAGTTTAACTTCAGATGAACAGCAAACATTTTTGTGTGTGGTGTGAGCACGTGGTTTCTTTTGAACTTATCCAAATTAACTTTCCTCCCAGTTTTCAAGCTGAGCTGGAAAGATGTTTGTTAGGTAAGCGAATTAAGGGATATGGGACCAAGGCAGGTAAATGGAGCTGAGATGTAGATCAGCCATGATCTAATTGAATGGCGGTACAAGTTTGAGGGGCTGAATCGCCTACCGCTATTCCTTGTTTCTATAGTGCATCTGGGGCGCGGGTCATCTGGGGAGCGGATCGTGGGTTATTTGGGAGGGCGGCTTATTTTGGGGGGCGGGTTATTTGGGGAGTTTGTAGGGTGCAGATTATTTGAGGAGTGTGTTGGGTGAAGTATATTCAAAGAATGAAGAAGTAGGCAATCTGTTTTTTTTACTGTGTTGGGTGTGGATAATGTGAACGTGTGGTGTTGGTTTGAGGAATGGATGTAGTTCCCCTATAATCCAGATGGTGGTGCCTCACTGCACCCTGTCTCTGGGTCAGATAAAGCAACTGGTGAGATGGTGAATCTCGCATATTCATTGTAGCACCTGTTGTTTAAGAATTGGAGTCAGTCCAATATTAATGTAAATGCTGCCCAGGTGAGGTAGCTACTTTGTTTGTAAAGACATCCTGACATTAATGTTGTTGTGGTTTTGAGCTAATTCTAAATGATGTCTCTGCTGACAAAGGAGGATCTAGTGTGAACGATCAGTATGGCATAATATTGTGTTGATGATGATAAGTCTTCATTTAGTTAATTTCCTCCTCCAACAGCTGAGGAACACCTGGGTAATGTCACTAAGGTTTTCCCCATTTGGGGCCATTTTGTTGAGATGCTGTGCAGCTGACACCTTGTCTGAGTTGGACCTTAGTTCCTGTATCATTGGTAACAGTGCTTACTGTGAGCATAAAAGCTGAAGTTCTAGTTTATACTTGTTTATTTCTGGTATATCCTTATCTACTCCTTCTCTGGCATTTTGTGCTAACACTGTTGCTTCTTTTATTCCAGGCTCGTGCTAGTGCTGCTCCTTTTCCTCCTTCCGTGCCAGTTTATGCTTGGCTCAGCTGGTGTTGGTGTCAACTTGCCTCAGTTGGTAGTATTCTCACCTCTGAGTCGACAGGTTGTGGGTTCTAGCCCCACTCCAGGTCTTGAGCACGCAATCTATGCTAACACTTCAGTGCGGTACTGAGAGAGTTCCGCTATGTTGTCGGGGGCCTCACAACTGACACCACCAAAAACAGCAAACTGATCATTCATCTCATTTGCTGTTTGTGCAATCTGGTGCTCAAATTGTTTGCCTACATAACAGTTACCACACTTCGAAAGTAATTCATTGGTTGTGAAACACTTCAGGACATCCCAGACACAGAGGTAATTGATGCCATTTTACCATGGAGTTATCTCACGACTTCAAACCAGATATAACCGAAGGTCCTATTTTTGTGACAAATATTAGAAAAGACAATTCAACTGAATTCTAACTTTCTTGTTACCCCTCATGTTTTCCCCACCCTTCCTGTCTTTCATTTTTTTTAAACTTTTAACAAAGGATCCCTGATCTCTCTCTTCCTTTGCATGAATGTCACAATCTGTATTCGCAGATCCTGCGTATGAGCTCTGAATCCCCCGCTGATCCAGCGGCACATCATCTGAAGACCCTCGTCACTGTCACCCTTCCACTGGATTTTCCTCCCCTTCTGCAACTTTTTCCTATACCACATCCCTCCACAAACTTCCTTTACCCTCCCTTACCGTGAGATTTTGCTTTGTATAATTTCTTCCTCCTTCGCAGAGGATTCCTCTAGTTCACTGTACAGCCATAAAGCCTCTTCCAATCCCATAGGTGACACTTCCATTTTATCCACACTGGTGTGCATTCCTCCTCCCTATCAAAATCAGTTGTACTGTCTGAATTTCCTTTCAGTCCCTTTCTAAACCTCTTTCTCCCATGAGCTGGAAAAACTCCTCCATTAATCTCACTTTTCAACTAAAATACTCCCAACTAGTTAAAGATGAGCTTCCTTCTGCAAAAGTTCTCCTTGTTCTGGATTCTTTCCTGTTTTGTGGCTCTCTCCATTTATTACTGCCCTCTTTAAAATTACCATCCTGCTCTGATTAAATTTTTCCTGTTGCCATTCCTTCTCCATCTTAGAATCATAGAATGATACAGCACAGAAGGAGCCCATTCGGCCTGTTGTGCCTGGGCCGGTGCTTTGAAAGAGCTATCCAATTAGTTCCAATCCCCTGCTCTTTCCCCACAGCCCTGTCAATTTTTTCCCTTTATGTATTTATCCAATTCCCTTTTGAAAGTTACTATTGAATCTGTATCCACCACCCTTTCAGGCAGTGCATTCCAGATCACAACTCGCTGCGTAAATAAAAATGTCCTCATGTCGTCGCTAGTTCTCTTGCCTATCACCTTAAATCTGTGTCCTCTGGTTACCGACCCTTCTGCCACTGTAAACAGTTTCTCCTTATTTACTCTATCAAAAACATTCATGATTTTGCACACCTCTATCAAATCTCCTCTTAGCCGTCTCTGCTCTATGGAGAACAGGCCCCAGCTTCTCCAGTCTCTACATAACTGAAGTCCCTTATCCCTGGTACCATTCTAGTAAATCTCTTCTGCACCCCCTCTTAAGGCCATGACCTCCTTCCTAAAGTGTGGTGCCCAAAATTGGACACACTATTCCAGTTGAGGCCTAACCAGTGTTTTATAAAACTTTAGCCTAATTTCCTTTCTGTTGCACTCTCTTCCTCTATTAATAAAGACGAGGATTCCCATATGCTTTTTTAACAGCCTTTCCAACTTGTCCTGCCACCTTCAAAGATTTGTGTTCATACACCCCCAGGTCTCTCTGTTCCTGCACCCCCTTTAAAATAGTACCCTTTAGTTCATATTGCCTCTCCTCATTCTTCCTACCAAAATGTATCACTTCACACTTCTGCGTTAAATTTCATCTGCCATGTGCCTGCCCATTTCACCAGTCTGTCTATGTCCTCCTGAAGTCTATCACTATACTCATTTTTTACTACATTTCCGAGTTTCTTATCATCTGCAAACTTTGAAATCATACCCTGTATACCCAAGTCCAGGTCATTTTTTAAAAATTCGATTATGGAATGTGGGCGTCGCTGGCAAGGCCAGCATTTATTGCCCATCCCTAGTTGCCCTTGAGAAGGTGGTGGTGAGCTGCCTTCTTGAACCGCTGCAGTCCGTGTGGTGAAGATACTCCCACAGTGCTGTTAGGGAGGGAGTTCTAGGATTTTGACCCAGCGATGATGAAGGATCGGCGATATACTTCTAAGTCAGGATGGTGTGTGACTTGGATATTAATATATATTAAAAAGAACAGTGGTCCTCATATTGACTCCTGCGGAACACCACTGTTATACTTCCCTCCAGTCTGAAAAACAACCGTTCACCACTACTCTCTGCTTTCTGTCCTTTAGCCAATTTCGTATCCACGCTACCACTTCCCTTAAATCCCATGGGCTTTAATTTTGCTTACAAATCTATTTGTGGTATTTTGTCAAACGCCTTTTGAAAGTCCATGTACACAACATCAACCGCACTACCATCATCAACTCTCTCCATTACTTCACCAAAGAACTCAATGAAGTTAGTCAAACACAATTTGCCTTTAACAAATCTGTGCTGACTTTCATTTATTTAGCTCATACCTTTCCAAGGGCCAGTTAATTTTGTCCCGGATTATTGTCTCTACAAGTTTCCCCACCACCGACGTTGGGCTGACTGGCCTGTAGTTGCCGGGTTTATCCCCCTCCCCTTTTTTGAACAGGGGTGTAACATTTGTAATCTTCCAGTCCTCTGGCACCTCCCCCATATCTAGGGAGGATTGGAAGATTGTGGCCGGAGCCACCGCAACTTACATCATTACTTCACTCAGTAACCCAGGCATCCCATCCGGACTGGGTGACTTTTCTACTTTGAGGACTGCCAACCTTTTAAGTATCTTCTCTCAATCTATTTTTATCCTATCTAATATTGTAACTGCCTCCTCCTTTACTGCTACATTGGCAGCATGACAGATGCAAAGTACTCATTTAGTACCTCAGCCATGCTCTCTGCCTCCACAAGAAGATCTCCTTTTTGGTCCCTAATCAGCCCCACCCTTCCTTTGACTACCCTTTTACTATTTATATGTTCCTAAAAGACTTTTGGGTTCCCTTTTATGTTGGCCGCTAATCTATTCTCATACTCTCTCTTTGCCCCTCTTATTCCCTTTTTTATATCTCCTCTGTACTTTCTATATTCAGCTTGGTTCTCTACTGTATTATCAACCTTACATTTATCATAAGCCTCCTTTTACTGTTTCATTTTAATATCTATATCTTTAGTGATCCAGGGAGCTCCAGCTTTCGATGCCCTTCCTTTCCCTCTCGTGGGAATGTGTCTACTCTGCCCAAACTATCTCTTCTTTGAAGGTCTCCCATTGTTCAATTACTGTTTTGCCTACCAATTTTTGATTCCAATCTACCTGGGCCAGATCCCTTTTCAACTCACTTGAAATTAGCCCTCCTCCGGTTAAGTATTTTTACCCTTGATTGTTCCATGTCCTTTTCGATAACTATTCTAAACCTGATGATATTATGATCACTGTTCCCCCAAATGCTCCCGACTGAAACATGCTCCACTTGCCCCACTTAATTCCCCAGAACTAGATCCAGCACTGCTTCCTTCCTCGAGCTGCAAGCGCACTGATCAAGAAAGTTCTCTTGTACACATTTCAGGAATTCCTCCCCCTCTTTGCCTTTAACACTGTTACTATCCCAATCTATATTAGGATAATTCTTCTTCTTTCAATATCTAAGTCAGATATCCAGGCCAAAGCTTCCGGTGTAACAGCGTGGATATCTTGTAGGCTGCCTGTGAATTTCCTCTGAGGGCAGTGCTTAATGATGTGCTCCAGGGTCTGATTAGGAGCTCCACAGTCACATGATGGGGATGCTTTAATCTTCCATCTATGGAGAAGGTGGCAGCATCTACCATGACCAGAGGCGGTTGATGGTTGTCCACTGTTTGCGAGGAAGGTTTGATCTTCAGGTTGTACTGTGGGGTCCTCTATAAGGAATCCATTCCATATGTCGCAGTTCTTCCAAGCATTTCGCTATCGGTCATCAAGGCTGAGGGGAGATCGCTGAAGGGCTTCGGCGATTGTCCAAAATGACCTTCTAGATTTAAGACAGATTGGTGGTAGGTTCGTTAAGTCGGCCTGGATCGGCATGTCTTTGCTGGTGTAGCGGTTGTATTCTCTGGAGACTGCATATTCGCGGTGTAGGTGTGGTGGTGCGATGTTTGCAAGCACGGGCAGCCAAGGTGTTGGTGTCGATAAAAGCGTACCGGTGATAATTCTTATAGTAGAATTCAGCTGGATATCAATGGATTTGACATGCGGACTTGATAGCCGTGCCGGAGAGCAGTACTCTGCTGTAGAGTACAGCAGGGCGAGTACTGCCGTGCGGAGGGTTTAAGCGTCTGCTCCCCATGTGGATCCGGCGAGTTTCTGGATCAAGTTGACCCTACTCTTTAGTTTCTTCTCAAGGTTCTGGAGATGTTGTCTATAGACTAAAATAATTGCCCTCCTGAAGCAGGGGAAGAATGCTTGTGCAGCCTCCAGCTACTGCCCGATCTCCTTACTTTGCACTTGTTATAAAGTGCTGGAGAGGCTACTACTCCACAGACTAGCCTCCATCATCGAGCCAACCATTCCTAAGGAGCAAGCGGGCTTCCGGAGCGGCCGTAACTGCTGCAACCAAGTGGTAGCTTTAACGACGCACATCGAAGCAGGCTTCCAGCACCAGCTCAAGACCGCCGGAGCACTCGTGGACCTGTCGGCGGCGTATGACACAGTGTGGAAGCATGGACTGCTTTTCAAGCGCTCCACCATTTTACCCTACAGAACAACGATCCATCTTCCCAACTCCATGCTTAGCAACCGACGCTTCCATGTGTACACTGGCACCCAGAAGAGCAGATATAAGACATTGAACAACGGAGTCCCACAGGGTTCTGTCCTGGCACCCATGTTATTCAACGTTTACACCAGTGACCTGCCTGAAACAGAGTCCCGCAAGTTCGTATACGCTGATGACATTGCCTTGGCCACGCAAAACATGAATCTGTCCAGGACCGAAGAGGCCCTGACCAGTGATTTACAGAGGATGGAGGCCTACTTCCGCTGATGGCGACTTCGGCCAAACCCGCAAAAGACCGTCATCTCGACATTCCACCTCAACACCCATCAAGCAAACCAAGCTTTGAAAGTCTCCTTTTGCGGCGCAGAGGTAAACCATGCCAAAAAACTCACCTATTTAGGAGTCACGCTTGATCGCACCCTGTCATTAGGATAATTGAAGTACCCCATTATCACAATAGCAAAATACTGCAGATGCTGGAAATCTGAAATAACAACAGAAAATGCTGGAAACACTCAGCAGGTCAGGCAGCATCCGTGGAGAGAGAAACAGAGTTAACGTTTCAGGTCTGTGACCCCCCCCTTGTCAGAACTGGAAAAAGTTAGAGATGTAACAGATTTTAAGCAGGTGCAGAGGCGGGGGAGGAAATAATAAAAAGGATGGTCTGTGATAGGGTGGAAGGCCGGAGAGATTAAATGTTACAAATGGGGATGGCAGACTCTTCAACAGCTGCTACCTGAAAAAATAGGGGCCGAGGTTATGGTCTGAAATTGTTGAACTCAATGTTGAGTCCAGAAGGCTGTAAAGTGCCTAATAGAAAGATGAGGTGCTGTTCCTTGAGCTTCATTGGAACTGTGTAAGAGGCCGAGGACAGCGAGGTCAGAGTGGGAGTGGAGCGGAGAATTAAAGTGACAAGCGACCGGAAGCTCGGGTCACCCTTACGGACTGAACGGAGGTGTTACTCAAAGCGGTCACTCAATCTGCGTTTGGTCTCCCCAATGTAGAGGAGACCGCACCGTGAGCAACGAATACAGTATACTAAATTGCAAGAAGTACAAGTAAATCGTTGTTTCACCTGGAAGGAGTGTTTGGGGCCCTGGATGGTGGGAAGGGAGGAGGTAAAAGGGCAGGTGTTGCATCTCCTGCGCTTGCACGGGAAGGTACCGTACGGAGAGGAGGGGCTGTTGGGGGTGATTGAGGAGTGGACCAGGGTGTCACGGAGGGAGCAGTCCCTTCGGAATGCGAAAGGGGAGGGGAGGGAAAGATGTGTTTGGTGGTGGGATCACGTTGGAGGTGGCAGAAATGGTGGAGGATGATCCGTTGAATGTGGAGGCTCGTGGGGTGAAAGGTGAGGACAAGGGGAACCCTATCGTGGTTCTGGGAGGGAGGGGAAGGGGTGAGAGCAGAAGTGCGGGAAATGGAACGGACACGGTTGAGGATCATGTCAACCACGGTAGAGGGGAATCCTCGGTTGAGGAAAAAGGAAGACATATCGGAAGCACTAGTATGGAAGGTGGCATCGTCCGAACAGATGAGACGGAGAAACTGGGAGAATGGAATAGAGTCCTTGCAGGAAGCGGAGTGGGAGGAAATGTAGTCCAGGTAGCTGTGGGAGTCAATGTGTTTATAATGGATGTTGGTCGATAACCTATCCCCAGAGATGGAGACCAAAGTCGAGGAAGGGAAGAGTTGGAGATGGACCATGTGAAGGTGAGGGAAGGGTGGAAATTGGAAGCAAAGTGAATGAAATGTTCTAGTTCAGGGCGAGAGCAGGAAATGGCACCGATACAGTCATCAATGTACCGGAAAAAGAGGTGAGGGAGGGGACCTGAGTAGGACTGGAATAAAGAATGTTCCACATATCCCTCAAAGGCAGGCATAGCTAGTGCCCATGCGGGTTCCCATAGCAACACCTTTAATTTGGAGAAAGTGAGTGGAGTCAAAGGAGAAGTTGTTCAATGTGAGAACAAGTTCAGCCAGGCGGAGGAGGGTGGTGGTGGATGGGGACTGGTCGGGCCTCTGTTCAAGGAAGAAGCGGAACGCCCTCAGGCCATCCTGGTGGGGGATGAAGGTGTAGAGGGATTGTACGTCCACAGTGAAAAGGAGATGGTTGGGGCCAGGAAACTGGAAATTGTGAAAGTGGGGGAATGCGTCAGAAGAGTCGTGAATGTAGGTGGGAAGAGACTGGACAAGGGGAGAAAAAATAGTTGAGATAGGAAGAAATCAGTTCGGTGGAACAAGAACAGGCTGAAATGATGAGTCTACCAGGGCAGTCCTGTTTGTGGATCTTGGGAAGGAGGTAGAAGCGGGCTGTGCGGGGTTGGGGGACTATGAGGTTGACAGCCATGGAGGGAAGATCTCCAGAGGAGATGAGGTCAGTGACAGTCTTGGAAACAATGACTTGATGTTCGGTAGTGGGGTCATGGTCATGGGGAGGTAGGTGTCAGAGAGTTGGCGTTCAGCCTTCGCACGGTAGAGGTCGGTTCGCCAAACAACAACAGCACCACCCTTGTCATCAGGTTTAATGACAAAGTTAGGGTTGGATCGGAGAGAACAGAATGCTGCAAGTTCAGAAGGAGGTAGGTTGGAGTCAGTGAGGGCAGCAGCGAAATTGAGACGGTTAGCAACGAAAAGATCTAGAGAGGTTAAGATGCCAGAGGGAGGGGTCCAGGTAGAACGAGAATTCTGAAAGCGGGAGAAAGGGTCCGCTGTGCGGGGGGAAGACTCCTGGCCATTATCACTCTGTAGTTCTTGCATCTTTCTGTAATTTGCCTGCAATTGGTGGCCTATAGTATACACCCAGTGGTGTAATAGCTCCTCTATTGTTCTTGAATTCTAACCGAATAGATTCTGCCTTTGCCCCCTCAACTACAACATCCCTCTCCAGTGCTATAATAGTTTCTTTGATCAATACTGCCACCCGCCTCTTTTTCCTTCCCTATCTAGCCTAAATACCTTGTAGCCAGGAATATTAAGTTCCCAATCCTACCCTACTTTGAGCAAGGACTCTCTTATTGCTACTATATCATAGTCCCATGTGTCCACTTGTGCTTGAAGCTCACCAACCTTATTTTACCACGCTACACAAGAACATAAGAAATAGGAGCGGGAGTAGGCCACACGGCCTCTCGAGCCTGCCCCGCCATTCAATAAGATCGTGGCTGAACTACATCAATTTCACTTTCCCACCCTATCCCCATATCCCTTGATTCACTTAGTACCCAAAAATCTATTGATCTCAGTCTTGTATATACTCATCGACTGAGCATCCACAGCCCTCCGGGCTGGAGAATTCCAAAGCTTCAGAACCCTCTGAGGACCCTCATCTCAGTCCTTAATGGCCGATCCCTTATCTTAAGTCTATGACTCCTAGTTCTAGACTCTCCAGCCAGGGGTAAAACAACCTCTCATCATCTACCCTGTCAAGCCCTGTAAGAATTTTATCGGTTTCAATGAGATCTTTCCTCCTTTGACTGTGTCCATTTTTCCTTGCGCCTCTGTGAGGCAGCTTGGGGCCTCTTTCTACATTAAAGGTGCTGTTTAAATGCAAGTTTCTTGTCGCCGTTGTCTGAGCACTGCTATCCTTGTCCCAATACTGCTCGATGTTGACGCTTGTTGCTGAAATGGGTACAAAAATTCACAAATATGAGTTAAAAAGCAGCTGCAAGCTGCAGAAAGTTCTTACTGAAGAAATTTTACTGTGACAATCCAACAGCTACTGAAGTTTGTTGAATACTGATGTCACATTCTCTGACGTTGTGATATCCCTTTGTTAGAGGAGCAGTTCTTATTTATAATGAACTCCTCAAATCAGTAAGGTTCTTTTACATTGGATATCAAGTATCACAGTTGTATTAAGCATGCAGTACATGTAATAATACTTAAACATACACTTCAAAGTAATGCAGCCAGACCCAATGATGGTTGGGCATTCAAATGTTACAGTTCTGAGCTTGGTATTTTGGACCTTTATGAATCCAAATACTCAATTTTATATATTTTTCTCACTCCCTCTGTGATAATCCACACTATTCTGCATTACATAAATATATAAAAGTTAAAATGCAATTCCATATAAGGAAAATTTAACTGACTTATCCCTTATCAATAAAGTGTCAGCTGTGGCTCAGTAGTAGCACCCTCGCCTCTGAGTTTGAAGGTTGTGGGTTCGAGTCCCACTCCAGAGACATGAGCACATAGTCTAGGCTGACAATCCAGTGCAGTACTGAGGGAGTGCTGCACTGTCAGAGGGTGCTGTCTTTCGGACGAGACGTTAAACCGAGGCCCTGTCTGCTCTCAGTTGGACGTAAAAGATCCCATGGCACTATTTCGAAGATGAGCAGGGGAGATATCCCCGGTGTCCTAGCCAATATTTATCCTTCAATCAACATCACCAAAACAGATTACCTGGTCACAATCACAGTGCTGTTGTTGTGGGAGCTTGCTGTGCACAAATTGGCTGCCGTGTTTCCTACATTACAACAGTGACTACACTTCAAAAAATACTTAATTGGCTGTAAAGCGCTTTGGGATGTCTGGTGGTCGTGAAAGGCGCTATAGAAATGCAAGTCTTTTTGTTTTATGACTTTAGTTTTAACAAGTTCTTTTCCCGTAGACCAGTATAACGCTCCATCTTTTGTTATCTTATCAATAGTTTCTCTCTTGTTTCATTTGGTGGATTAGCAATTATATGTAAGTTTTAATTATGTCTGTCTTTAATTCGGTACCATTTCGTACCAATCAATCCAGGTGTTTTTCTTTGCAGAACTAACTGTTTTTCCTGCACTTGCTATCAACTGATTAAAGTTCTCTGGAATACATGAATCAGTATGCACTAGCATGTCTTTTAATTAGATTTACTGAAGTGACTAAACTGACCATTGCTTTAAGGTCAGCCTTGGCTCAATAGCCCATGGTACTTTAAATTGACTTAAACCTCCCTGCTTAACAGGCAAAGGAAAATGGTTACTATTACTACAATATGAGCGAAATCAGTCGCAGTATAACATTAGCAGACTTCAGGACAATCTGCTTAACCGTTTCCTTACACCTTCATGCAGCATCACATTACAATAGGCCAAATTCAACTTAATGCTGTGTTTTCAAATATGATCTTAAAACATTTACTGTTGTTACTCATTAAATAGAAAACCTGCTGACATTTGTTGTTTGGGCTTCATTCCTTGGATAAATATTCGAGGCAGGGCAGTGAATACCTGAGTTGTTTGATGATGTATATTATATGTGACTGATAATGGCTCATCAGTTATCAGCAGACCCACGAGAGGACCTGAGGAATGTCTGCACTAGGCATTCTCTCCGGTTCAATGTTTCCCGTCGTTCCCATAGGTGAATCTTGTGTTCCCTTTGACCTGGAGAATCGCTTTACTGTCCAATATCTCGTTAAACAATATTGTGACCTGTGACAATAAAACCCCTCGTTGTGTTTCTGGATACTGTGATCTCTTGCATACCACCAAGTGAATCCTCCTAACTTTCGCAAGGCAGATTGACAACTCCTGTGAAACAAAGCCATTTGTCAACCAACAAACTGGTGTATTTTACATGAAATTTATGAATGGACACGCAGCCCTCCAAGTGAAATATCTATTTCTTATTGCTTCTCATACCATGGAGAATAACAAAGTATGCCATTCTACCCCTATTAATGAGCTTAATCCACTTTAAAAATGAACAGTCCCTGAACTGACTGACGCTAACTTGTTCTCTTGGGTTGTGTAAATTCATAACTCAGCCTGGAGTCTTTCTCAGCTTCCTTTGGCTAACAAGAAAAGAAGAGCTTTCTCACTTTCTGGCTGTTCGAGGCACAGGCTACCCAGAACAGACTTGTCCAGAAGAAAAACTCACCTCTAAGCCTTCCCTGGGCTCTGTTTGACTTGCCAAGCTGCCAATCACAGCCACCACATTGAAGGAGAAACCTCCCCCTTGGCGTGGGAACTAATGGCAACTGCATTCTGTTCAGCTATATTCATTAAATGAAGACCATTCAGACAGTAATGGTGAAAACAGCTCTGGAATGAGCTCAGTGCTGATGGAGTATAATGAGACTGCATACTTCTGAGATGGCTAATTTGTTTGATATGCCAACTATTTTGTCTTAAGCAACATCCCAGTTTCTCTCTCTCTGGAAGCTAACTCTTTGTGCACTGAATTTAATTTCATAACAACCACCTCATGATATAAAACCAAAATCCCTTCCAAACCAAATAGGTTAAAAATCTCAATGTTACCTAGGCTACTGTGTTGGTGGTAGATGTTGTTTAATATAATATATAAAAATAGATTATAAAATGCTCTGCATACCTGTGTTTTGTGCTGTTCTTGAAGCTGAATCACAGGCCAGAATGATTTCCAGCTGCCATTCAGTGGTTCCCAGTAGCAGGTGGGAATCAGGCAGTGGGAAATCTTAACTGGAAAGGAAAGCAGCTGTCCAGTGCCTTCAGCATGTAGATCAGTGTCATTTTATGTTTTATAAATCTTAGCTGAATTTTGTTTCTGCAAGTAACGTATGTTAGCTTTGTTTTGAATGATGTTGAGTTGGCGTTTGGGTGATTGGATGGCACCTTTTCTTTACTATGTCTTAACCACTTCATGGACTCAGGAACCCTGACATTGTGTTTGCGCTACTGCTGAAGAGCAGATAGATGAGAGGTATTGAAATTAATATTAAGAGTCATTTACTCGGATTACTGTTGTTGGTTTAGAGATAAGTGGCTGAGGAAGTCACTGGTGACACAAACAGTAAAACTGGATTCTTCAGCGTACTGCAGTGAGTCAGTGAAAAACCTCAGATTACACTGTGCTGTAGTCTTTTAACCACACTGCGCACCTTCGACAAGGTATCTTGCCCTTGCTACATCCTGACTGGGCCACCAATCACTTGTCCTGTTCTTTGATTCCTGGAGTCAGCAGACAAATCTGTATTTAAAAAAAATAACTCGTGTGCTAACCGAAGTAATCTGATCCAACTATACTGATGGATTTTACACTGGGTTTCCTGTCTCCGAGAATGGACAGTAGGATGACAGAAGCAGAGAAAAACAGAAACTGAAAATATAGACAAAAAATGAGAATAGAAATGAAGGGGAAAAAAATAGGAAAAATGAGAAAACAGAAGCATTACATTCGAACTATTTTGGCTTTATAAAATCCACATATTAATGCAGTAATATTACAATAGTTACTACCACTGCCACAGTAACATTACTTGTAGTAAGTGATTCTTGAGTATCTCATTGTGTGGTGAAATGTTCCTTTAAAAAAAAAAATCAAGGTCAGTCCCAAATGCAGAACTTTGGAAACTCTAGGTCTGCCCTGGGTCCAGTTTCCTGGAGATGCTGGCACTGTTAGGGTTACAAAGGCAAGTTGATATGTCTTGCATCACTGCAAATGAGACGTTAAACTGAGGGCCCAATCTGTCTTCTCAGGTGGACGTAAAAGATCCCATGGTACTATTCAAAGAAGTGTGGGGGAGTTTTCCCCAGTGTCCTGGGCAATATTTATCCCTCAACCAACATCACTTTAAAAAAGAAACAGATTATGTGGTCATTATCACATTGCTGTTTGTGAGATCTTGCTGTGCGCAAATTGGCTGCCGCATTTCCCACATTACAACAGTGACTACACTTCAAAGTATTTCATTGGCTGCACAGCACTTTGGGATGTCCTGAGGTCGTGAAAGGTGCTATATAAATGCAAGTTTTTTTTCTTTAAGAATATAATCTGCTGGAAGCTATATTATAAACATGGCATTAAGTGCGTGTCTTCAGGGACTGGGACCCCTTCTATCTTTCAGACTCATAATTGGTTTACATATAATCTAATGTATACAACAGTGAGCAACCAAGCTGAAAGGTTAAGAGCATTATCTGATGGTCCAGCACTCCGGCTACTGTTTTAGCAGCGAGCTGGCACGGGCTCGAGGGGCCGAATGGCCGCCTTCCGTGCTGTAACCATTCTATGATTCCTTATAATCTTGAATTTGAAATTCATCAACTGTTCTCTCTCTCTCTCTCTCTCTCTCTCTCTCCAGATTTTGACACTGTTTGATTTGGCCAGTCAAGATTGCATTATAAAGGGTGGGTGGGGGGGGAGGAGCAAGGGAAGTATAGTTTTGCGTGTATGCAAGTTGCCCCCCTCCTGTAGGGTAGTGACACTTGTTTAGTCCATCCCAAGATATTTGCAGCTAACGCACCTTGCTCCATTTTCTCTTCTTTAATACTATGTGCACTATTCACCAGGATTGTGATCAGCTGGCCCTGCTGTGCCTCAGTAGATGAGCCACATGCAGGACGTAGTCCTAGGGCATCCTGGGGTGAGGCCATTCCTTTCCCTTCCCCAGTGGGAGAGTGGCTCACATTGACAGCATGGCGGACAGCAGGAACCTGTGGGAAGTGAATCCACAGCCTGCCACAGCCATCTGCTCTTCCAACATTTAGTTATTTTCTCCAGCCAGAGTGTGTTTGCCGTGTGCATGCAATGCTACATAGACAGTAGACACAGGGCAAGATAGTGCCCGAGCAGTTAATAATCTGTTACGTTATTAGGAAGACACTTTGCCTTCGGGAACTGGCTGTATTTAGAAAGAAAGTAACATTACTTTAAAGCTGCATTGCAAATCGTTTTTTGTCTCATTGATAGATGTCTGTCCTGTGTGTGTGTGTGTGAGTTTGAATTCAGCACCCTTGTATTATACGGAAACCCATTGATTAGTGTGTCCAAAAGCATCCCCTGACTATATTGCTGTATATCCACCCATATACGTAGGATAAAAGAGATCAACAAATATTTGTTGTAAGAGGAATAGTGTCTCTGCTTGCTGTCGACCTGCTATAGTAGAAATGAACTGCTGGGCTGTGTTGAGCCATGGCTCTGTCAGCATAGATCTCTCTCTAGTGGTGGTGTGGGCTGGCATCCTCCAGTGCCAGCGCCCAACCTGCAGATGTCTGTAATGTCATTGTTCCCCACCAGCAAAGCAGTGTTTCATCCTCTGTGGTGTTAATGTTTCCTTTCATTACTGGTGCTCCCAGATGGACATATGAGAAAGGTACTAATCCATGCTCCTGCTACTGTGGTGTTTGCTGACAGACTAGCTGACTAGCTGAATGCGTAGCTGGAGAGATGGTGTAGGAGGGAGGGCTTTAGATTCCTGAGGAATTGGAACCTTTTCTGGGGGAGGTGGGACCTCTACAAGCCAGACGGGTTGCATCTCAACGGGAACAGGACCAATATCCTCGCGGGGGGTTTTGCTCGTGCTGTTGGGGAGGGTTTAAACTAGCTTGGCAGGAGGATGGGAACCTGAGGGTAGAATCAGAAGGGAGAAAAGCTAAGCTGGAAATAGAAGATAGGGGTTCAGGTGATGGGGTATTTAGGAAGGCAAAGAGAAAGGAGAAGTCAATAGTGCAAGGTAACGATAACCAGAATGTATCAGGAAGGGGCAGAGCGTACAAGCATAAGAGTGCACCAGAAAATAGAGTCCGATCCGAGTAAGGCAAAATAAGATAAAATTAAAGGCTCTTTATCTGAATGCACGCAGCATTTTTAACAAGATAGATGAGTTGACGGCACAAATAGAAATAAATGGGTATGATCTGATAGCCAATTACAGAGACGTGGTTGCAAAGTGACCAAGGCTGGGAACTGAATATTCAGGGGTATTTGACATTTCGGAAGGATAGGCAGAAAGGAAAAGGAGGTGGGGTAGCTCTGTTAATAAAGGATGAGATCACTGCAGTGGTGAGGGATGATATTGGCTCAGAAGCTCAAGATATAGAATCAGTTTGGGTGGAGATAAGAAATAGTAAGGGTAAGAAGTCACTGGTGGGAGTAGTCTATAGGCCCCCTAACAGTAGCTATACTGTAGGACAGAGTATAAATCAAGAAATAATGGGGGCTTGTAAGAAAGGTACTGCAATAATCATGGGCAATTTTAATCATCATATAGATTGGACAAATCAAATTGGCAAGGGTAGCCTTGAGGACGAGTTCAAAGAGAGTATTTGCGATGGTTTCTTAGAGCAATACGTTGAGGAACCAACCAGGGAGCAGGCTATTTTAGATCTGGTAATGTGTAATGGATTAATTAATGATCTCATAGTAAAGGATCCCCTAGGAAAGAGTGATCATAGCATGGTAGAATTTCAAATTCAGTTTGAGGGTGAGAAACTTGGGTCTGAAACTAGTGTCCTAAACTTAAATAAAGGCAATTACAAGGGTATGAGAACAGAGTTGGCTAAAGTGGACTGGGAAAATAGATTAAAGGGTAAGACGGTAGATCAGCAGTGGCAGACATTTCAGGAGATATTTCATAAACCTCAGCAAAGGTATATTCCAGTGAGAAAGAAAGGCTCTACGAGAAGGATGCACCATCCGTGGCTAACTATGGAAGTTAAGGATGGTATCAAATTGAAAGAAAAGACATACAATGTTGTGAAGATTAGTGGTAGGCCAGAGGATTGGTAAATTTTTAGAAACCAGCAAAGGATGACTAAAAAAATTAAGAGGGAGAAGATAGAGTATGAAAGTAAACTAGCAAATAATATAAAAACAGACAGTAAGAGCTTCTACAGGTATATAAAAAGGAAGAGAGTAGCTAAAGTAAACGTTGGTCCCTTAGAGGATGAGACTGGGGAATTAATAATGGGAAATAGAGAAATGGCAGAGACCCTAAACAATTATTTTGGATTGGTCTTCACGGTAGAAGACACTAAAAACATCCCAATAATAACAGATAATCAAGGGGCTATAGGGAGGGAGGAACTTAAAACAATCTCTATCACTAGAGAAAAAGTATTAGACAAACTAATGGGGCTAAAGGCTGACAAGTCCCCTGGACCTGATGGCCTGCATCCTAGGGTCTTAAAAGAAGTGGCTGCAGAGATAGTGGATGCATTGGTTGTAATTATCAAAATTCCCTGGATTCTGGAGAGGTCCCAGTGGATTGGAAAACCGCAAATGTAACGCCACAATTCAAGAAACGAGGGAGACAGAAAGCAGGAAACTATAGGTCAGTTAGCCTAACATCTGTCATTGAGAAAATGCTGGAATCCATTATTAAGGAGGTAATAGCAGGACATTTACAAAATCATAAGACAATCAAGCAGAGTCAACATGGTTTTATGAAAGGGAAATTGTGTTTGACAAATTTACTAGAGTTCTTTGAGGATGGAACAAACAGGGTGGATAAAGGGGAACCAGTAGATGTAGTGTATTTGGATTTCCAGAAGGCATTCGATAAGGTGCCACATAAAAGGTTACTGCACAAGATAAGAGCGCACGGGGTTGGGAGTAATATATTGGCATCGATAGGGGATTGGCTAACTAACAGAAAACAGAGAGTCGGGATAAATGGGTCATTTTCCGGTTGGCAATCAGTAACAAGTGGGGTGCTACAGGGATCAGTGCTGGGGCCTCAAATATTGGCAATCTATATTAGTGACTCGGATGAAGGGACCGAGTGTACTGTAGCCAAATTTGCTGATGATACAAAGATAGGTGGGTTAGCAAGTTGTGAGGAGGACACAGAGTCTGCAAAAGGATATAGTGAGGTTAAGTGAGTGGGCAAAAATTTGGCAGATGGAGTATAATGTGGGAAAATGTAAGGTTATCCACTTTGAAAGGAAGAATGAAAAAGCAAATTATTATTTAAATGGAGTGAGACTGCAAAATGCTGCGGTACAAAGGGATTTGGGGGTCCTAGTACATGAAACATGCAGGTACAGCAAGTAATTAGGAAGGCTAATGGAATGTTGGCCTTTATTGCAAGGGGTATGGAGTATAAAAGTAAGGAAGTTTTGATGCAACTTTACAGGGCGCTGGTGAGACCGCACCTGGAGTACTGCGTACAGTTGTGGTCTCCATATTTAAGGAAGGATATACTTGCATTGGAGGCAGTGCAGAGAAGGTTCACTAGGTTGATTCCTGGGATGAAGGGGTTGACGTATGACGAAAGGTTGAGCAGGTTGGGCCTATACTCATTGGAGTTTAGGAGAATGAGAGGTGATCTTATTGAAACATATAAGATTCTGAGGGGGATTGACAGGGTGGATGCTGAGAGGATGTTTCCCCTAGTGGGGGAATCTAGAACTAGGGGGCATAGTTTCAGAATAAGGGGTCGCCCATTTAAGACGGAGATGAGGAGGAATTTCTTCTCTGAGGGTCGTGAATCTTTGGAATTCTCTGCCCCAGAGAGCTGTGGAGGCGGAGTCACTGAATATATTCAAGGCGGAGATTGACAGACATTTGAACTACAAGGGAGTCGAGGGGTATGGGGAGAGCGTGGGAAAGTGGTGTTGAGGCCAAGATTGGATCAGCCATGATCTTATTGAATGGCGGAGCAGGCTCGAGGGGCCGATTGGCCGACTCCTGCTCCTGGTTCTTAGGGGAACTGAGTAGCTTTTTTTCAAGTTTTCTGATCCAACATGATGGGTATCCACCAGGCATTGGCAAGGGAGGAAAACTAAGATGGGAGAGATCATTGCAGCAGAAGCTTCAAAGCTTGTGTGGTGTGATGCACATTGTTTTTGAATTCTGTGTGTTTTGTTCCCCTGTGTTAGCTGGTCAGACACTGGGCACCATGTACAGTACCTGTGCTTCACTTGGGTCATCAGGGTGGGAGTTTGCAGGATGAGCCGTTATACAGGCTTAAAGTTTGGTGCTTTTTGGTGCTCTGAGTTAGCCACTTCCAGAAGCTCTGTTTGATGTATTTTTTTCTGGATGTGTGGCGAATACATTACCAAAACACAACCACAGTGCAAGATAACTGTGAAAATCCATTTTAATCGGCCACAGTTGCAACTAAAATGGATGTATCTTTGTGCGCTGGCTGCTTCTCGGGAATCCCAGAATTCTGTGCCTATAATTTGCTCCATTTTGCTCCATTTAAAAATAAAGTTTCACTGATGCTTTGGGTTGATCTTGTGTTGTGAGATGCCACCAGTTTTGGACAATTTACTGCAGCATTTCAAACTGGATTTGAGGCAGAGCTTTGGGTGCGTGCTTGTTGCAGCTATAGTTGTCTTACCATTGCAAAAGCATTTTGGCCCGTATTTTCCAGGGCCTATGAACGCATACGCTGTGTGGTCGTAAGTGCCCCGCAAATTCCAGGTTTCCGCATGCAATGCGGATGTGCGAAACCACAGAACTTGCGATCTGTCAAGTTTCAGCTTGACAGATCGTACGGATCCGAAGGAAATGGGACATTCGCTGACTCCGGGTTGGGCTACTACTGCCCAGCAAATGCCCACGAAACTCTTGCACCTGGTAAAAGCAGGCATATGGCTTTCTTTTACCAGCGTAAGGGTGAAAATAAACATTACTTTTTTTTTAAAATCATTTAAACATTCACAAACCTTTAAAATTAGTTTAGGTTATTTTTGGCCCCTTTAAAAATGTTAATTTATTTTTCAAAAAGTTAAATTTTTGTTTTAAATGTCTAATTAAATTGTATTTTAATTAATTTTAAACATGTGGTGATTTATTTTTATTTAGGTTGTGTGAAAATATTTTTTTAATGTGGTTCCTAATTATGCTCATGGGGATTCCGTGCATAAATGGAATCCTCCATAAGCATAATAGGAATGCCCCTTTGTGATTGGTTGGGCTGGTCCACTCGATCCCATGGACACTTGCGAACCGCATACGCCCCTGTGATACGTGGACCTTTACACAGGCGTACGCCTGCAGGCCCAGGAGCGCGAGTCTTCGTAGGTCCGGGGTCATCAGGTTAGTACGGATTTTACTTGCGGTTCGGAGGCATTCGCCCGCGGGAAGCCTCTGACCGTAATTTCAGGTCCATTATTTAATAATAGTTGCATTCATGTAGTGGGTTAATGCACTGTTGAAATGTCTGTTTCAAAAATTGAACTCTTTTCTGGAGCGAATGATTACACTATTATGTAGGCAGAGTTCTCCTTGGGGAGGAGCTACAGAAGTGGGCTTTGTTTTGGTTTAAACTACTACTTTCACAAGTTCAGTGAGTTACCTCTATCATTCGATTTTATGAGCTGAATTCCTCTATTTTGGTGACCTGGGCTGACTTCCGGTAGTATGTAGAAGTTTCCATTCAGAGAATTGAGACAACTGCCCGTGGATAGTAAGTTTGTTGCTTGTGCCTCCCACTCTTCAATTCAACTTTCTAATTGAAATAGCAGCATAACTAGGATCAGCGAGATGTACAGCTGTTAACGAAACAACGTAGCTGCAGCTTCCAGAAAGGTGTGCTTTGTAGCTTTCTCTTAAAAGTGCGATTTAGAAATCATGCTGCCGCAGTTGTGGAATCCATTATTAACAGCAGAAAGGAAATCCTTGATCAAGCAAGTTCTTTGTTTTGGCAAGTTAGAAAGAAATGAAAGTGGGAAGCTGATGTACTTTAAAAGATTAAAATGAATGAGAGAGTTGTATCAATGTTTCACGGAAAAGTGAGAAAGATTGAAGTGATTAACTCCCACTCGAGTGCTGGTGTTTACAAGGGGCCAGTGACAGGGCTGCTTCCCACCAAATGTGTCTGCTCATTAAAATCAAGTTACTGCTGTTAGAGGTGCAGCGACTGGGAGTGATTTGACATCAGGCTCTATAATTCTAACTGAAATTGAGGTAAATTGTGTTATATGAACAAGGACAGTTTGGTGTTGAGTTTAGAACTGGGATAAACGAATCACGTTTCATTGTGCACTTTTTGTACTAAAATGACAAATAAGCAGATTGGTGAGATTCAACTTTGTCACAGTCAGGAGGGCGAAGGTGTGGGTCAGTTTAACCTTGCCACAGATTCAAGGTGGTGGTGGTGGGGGGTGGGGGGGGCGGGGTTGGATGGTGGAGGATACAGAGGGGAGCTGTAGGCAAGCATAGGCCAGTTTAATGTTACAGTCTCGTGGAGGGAAGATGTGGGCTAGTTTAAAATCAAATAACAAGGTTATGTTTTTGAACATTTGTAAGTGAGCATGGCAGTGAGGTTTTGTTTGAATACTGATGTTTTTTTGTGTCTGTTTTAGTGAAGTGACTGTGGTTTTTATACCTTGAATGCTTGTGTGTCTGTTTGGGTTCTAAAATGTAAAGGCACAGCAAGTTCCTTCAATCCACATGGTCGTCATAAGCAGAGAAACCTGTTGGTCACCCTGAGAGAATACCTTTCAAAAACTACCTGCTCAGGTGTACTGTGTGCAGGTGGATCCATCAATCAGTTGTGCTTTAAATTCAGTGCACTGCGAGAAGAAACAGCAAACTGGGTAAATTACGGAGAGGGGAACACACTCGAAGGTCAATGCCATATTGTAGCACCACTGGAGTCCACCTGGCTATTTATACTGGATGGAGGGCACATGCTTTTGATCTGAGACCAGCTCTTCCAGTGACTTCTGTTGATGCAGATTCCAATCAGAACTTGCAAATCTGAATTGTTTCCCATGGATTTCTGTCAGATTTTGACTCCCTCTTGCGACTGTAAATGGGTGTTATCTCGGGTGTTCCAGGCAAAGGGCTCATTTTGAAATGATTACAGCTGAGCTCCTCTGGTCCACGGTGCTTCTCAAGCTTGTATCTGCCCATTAACAGGAGAGGATAGTAAATCTCAGTTGTATCTGCTCATATTCCTGAGTAGTTTATCTGGCAAATTTATCTGAATTTATTTCCCCCCATGGCAACTAGAAGTAACTGAAGTGCAGCCATGACTGGGGAATGCCGCTTTCAGAAAATAACTCTTCCAAATGACAGGTTTCCTGCTCTGATTGATTGTTAACTGTAATACCAGAGCTTTTTGTGTACCAGAGTTTTTTGTTGTTGCTGCATTTACTCTTCTCTTCTGACATTGGGAGGATTAAACCGGTGAAGCTGTTTCCAAGTGGTACTTGCAGTGCTGCTGTGTGGGATGTGGGTCCGTACTGCCATATCTGGTATTGTCCATGTGTTATCGGTGGTTAAAGTGGAATTTGTTATGTGGAAGAGAGGCTCTTGCCCCCCCCCCCCCCCACCCCCGCCCCCCCCCCCACCCCAACAGCCTTTTGTATCCCGTTGCTGAGGCCTTTCTAATTTAATTTTCATGCAGTCAAACCTTCTCGTGCAGCAGCTCATATATTTACAGGGGGAAAAGGGGTTTAAATCCTCAATGGTAAATAATGTTCCTAATTGCTGGTCAGGGATATTTCCATAAATATAGGTAGAAAGGAAGATATTTTAAAGCAGAATTTAATTGAAATTTTGTTGTTTTAAATATCTCCTGAACTAATATCAATAAGTTATTGCTGGACAATAAAGTTTAAGATAGTATTTTCTAGTTATAGTTCATTTGCTGTTACTGAAGGCGAAAAAACATTAAAATGAAAATATAAATCTTGACTCAGATTTTAATGGCAACTGGGAGATTGTGACCTTACACTGAAGCAAGAGGATTCCTGACCTGGAGTGTATCCAGGTATCTGAGTGCAGCCCAGCACAGTAGTCGACTCCAGGTGCACATAGCCTCTGTAGGAACTGATGGGTCAGGTTCGACAACTTCAGTTAAAGTACTAGTTACCTTTTTTGTGGTAGTTTCCCTCTGTTTAAATTGCTCAGTGTTGTATAAATGGAATACAGCTTTTAGCACTTAAAAGAACTTGCTGCTTCTTGACTATTGTATAATTTGGTTTCATTTCTTGTAAAGCTGTCCTGCTCTTTCCTTGCGCTCAACTTTATTCTTTATTTTTGGGAAGAGGAGGCAGCAGCTCAGAACTTCATGAGGAGAAATGTCCCAAAGCACTTCAGACAGTGAATTACTTTGAAGTGTTGTCACTGTTTTGCAGGCAACTACGGCAGCCAAAGTGTGTACAGCAAGGTCCCACAAACAGCAAAGGAGATAAATGACCAGCTCGTCTACTTTTGGTGGTTGTGATAGAGAGAGGAATATTGTGCAGTGCACTGGAAGAACTTCCTGCTCCTCTTCCAGTGCTGTCCACTTGAGCAGGCAGACAGGTTTAATATCTCATCTGAAGGGCAGCACTCCCTCAGTACTGCACTCAAGTGGGACTTGACCCACAACCTTCTGAGTCATGGTCAAAATGCTATCAAATTAACCATGCTGACACATAGGGAATTTGGGACAAGGATGGGAAGCGATGACTGATCAAGGCTCAGTGCTAGGTGAGGACTTGTTAGAAATTTTTAAGGGAGTGGGCGACAGATTAGAGCTCAGTTCCTTCAAGGGCTGGGATACCTTGCTGAAATATTCCAGCACACCTGTACCACTGTATGTAAGCTATGCAGCATCTTTGTGGGACCGTTTGTGTTTAAATTGGCCACTGTATTGATCTACATAAAAATTGTGACTGTATTTCACATTGTCTGTAACTTGGAAGTAGTTACTCTGTGAGAATGTAATCCTGCACGTGATATTCCCGTGAAGTATGAGCTGAGCAGTTATTTACCATCAGTGCATTAAGTATGATCTTCATTGGTTACACAACTCCAAGTAACACTAATACAACTGAGCGGAGACAGATGCGAGCCAATATGCACTCCTTGGGTTTGATTCGAATTTGATCAGATCCACTGCTTGCTTGACTAAAACCTCAGTTTTGGAGATAGAGGTTACCGCCAATATATCACCACCTCCCTCTGGGGTACGTTGACTCTTGCTGAGCAACGGAGTGGGGAAAAGCTGGTATCAGTAAAAGTGATCATGAAGTAAAAATCCAGCCAGCTGCCCAATGCCCTTTGGGGAAGGAAACCTGCCTTCCTTCCAACAGTCTGGCCTACATGTGACTCCAGTCCCACACCAACTCTTAACTACCCTCTGAAGTGGCCTAGCAAGCCACTCCGTTGTACCAAACCACGACAAAAAATAACGAGAATCACCACAAATACTGCAAATGGCTCAAGAAGAAGGCTCACCACCACCTTCTCGGGGCAATTGGGGATGGGCAATAAATGCCAGTCTTGCCAGTGACACCCACACCCTGGGAATGAATATAAAATAAATTGAGTGGAGTGGGAGAATGGAACCTGCATCCCACACTTAGCGTTATGTATGGATGGTACGTTTTACAATGCTTGAGTCATCGCTACTTTTTCAGTCATTTAAAAAGTACTTAAAAAATCTTTTTGTCTGTTGGTGTTTCAGATTTTTTTTTGTTCAGATGTTTTTCCCTTTGAACGATGTGCATTGATGCCATCATCAAAGGAACTGGCTTGGAAGAATGTGTGAGGGAGTATGGCTGAAACAGAAGAAGCCTCAGGTTAACAACTGTCTCCAGTGATTAACCATCTCACACTGTTGGGCTGTGTAGCTCCTCTCCGCCAGTTCCCCAGACAATGTCATAAGCACTCACTGTTCAAAACAAAAATATTCAAGCAGAAGCACCAAAATGTACAGAAGTAGAATCTTGATGAATATCTGTAATTGTTATTTTAAAATGAATTTGATGATTGTGACATGCCCTGTTTTAAACTAAATTGGAGATTTGTGCATGACTAGTATAGGGAAACTACAGGTACCTATTTATAAAGTAGTCTTAGGCGATATCTGAATATATGTGGTTGGAGTACATCAAGAGGTGACTATTTTTCACTTTCAACTAAGTAACTACTTAGACTTCAATCAGCCCATTGTACATTTTAGTGGGAATGCAGTGGAACCTGAATTGACTGTGGCCAGCTTGTGTCTCATGTAGTAGGTCCAAGACCAGAGCACAAAATTGGCTCTGAATGGCTGTAATTGATAGTGGAAGGGGCAGCCTTGCATTGCAGAAGGCTCATTATGGATGTTGGCCCAGGGAAATAGAGAAGATGATGAAACAAAAAAAAGAGGGTGTATGATGCATGTCAGGTGAATTCTTCAAGGGAGAACCAGACCAAATACAGCAAGTTGAGAGGGGAAGTGAAGATGAAAATAAGATTGGCAAAGAGAGAATATGAGAGTAGAATGGCAGTTAACATAAAAGGGAACCCAAAAATCTTCTACCGGCATGTAAACAGTAAGCGAGTAGTAAGAGGCGGGGTGGAGCGTAATAGGGACAAAGAAGGTGATCTATGCTTAGTGGCACAGGGCAAGGCTAGAATACTCAATGAGTACTTTGTATCGGTGTTTACTAAGGAGGTGGATGCTGACAAAATATCGGTAGAAGTGGAAAAGGCAGAAGCAATGGAAGGGGTGAAAATTGATAGACAGGATGTACTAGAAAGTCTGGGTATGCTTAGAGTGGATAAATTGGCCAGAAAAAGCAGCAAACCTGAGGATTGGGAGCAGTTTAGGATTCAGCAAAGGAGGACAAAGGGCTTAATTAAGAGGGGGGAAATAGAGTGTGAGAGTAAGCTTGCAGGGGACATAAAAACTGACTGTAAAAGCTTCTATAGATATGTGAAGAGAAAAAGATTGGTGAAGTCAAGCGTTAGGTCCCTTGCAGTCAGAATCAGGGGAATTTATAATGGGGAACAAAGAAATGGCAGGCCAATTAAATACATACTTTGGTTCTGTCTTCACAAAGGAGGACACAAATAAACTCCCAGAGATGTCGGGGAACATAGGGTCTAATGAGAGGGAGGAACTGAATGAAATCAGTATTTGTAGGGAAATGGTGTTGGGGGGATTGAAGGCCGATAAATCCCCAGGGCCTGATAATCTACATCCTAGGGTACTTAAGGAAGTGGCCCTAGAAATAGTAGATGCATTGCTGGTCATCTTCTAAAATTCTATAGACTCTGGAACAGTTCCCATGGATTGGAGGGTAGTTAATGTAACCCCGCTATTTAAAAAAGGTGGTAGAGAGAAAACGAGGAATTATAGACCGGTAAGCCTGACATCGGTAGTGGGGAAAATGCTAGAGTCCATTATAAAAGATGTAATAGCAGAGCACTTGAAAAACAGTGACGGGATCGGACAAAGTCAACATGGATTTAGAAAAGGTAAATCATGCTTGACTAATCTACTGGAATTTTTTGAGGATGTAACTGGTAGAATAGATAAGGGAGAACCAGTGGATGTGGTATATTTGGACTTTCAGAAGGCTTTCGATAAGGTCCCGCATAAGAGATTAGCATGCAAAGTTAAAGCATATGGGATTGGGGGTAAGGTACTGACTTGGATAGAAAACTGGTTGGCAGACAGGAAGCAAAGAGTTGGAATAAACGGGTCTTTTTCTGAGTGGCAGGCAGTGACTAGTGGGGTACCGCATGGATCGGTGCTAGGACCCCAGTTATTCACTATATATATTAATGATCTAGACGAGGGAACTAGATGTAATATCTCCAAGTTTGCAGACGACACAAAGCTGGGTGGGCGTGTGTGCTGTGAGGAGGATGCAGAGAAACTCCAGTATGATTTGGACAGGTTGGGTGATTGGGCAGATGCATGGCAAATGCAGTATAATGTGGATAAATGCGAGGTTATCCACTTTGGTGGCAAAAACAGAAAGGCAGACTATTATCTGAATGGCAATAGATTGGGAAAAGGGGAAGTGCAACGAGACCTGGGTGTCCTTGTGCACCATCACTGAAGGTAAGCATGCAGGTGCAGCAGGCGGTTAAGAAGGCAAATGGTATGTTGGCCTTCATAGCGAGAGGATTCGAGTACAGGAACAAGGATGTCTTGCTGCAGTTGTACAGGGCCTTGATGAGACCACACCTTGAGTATTGTGTGCAGTTTTGGTCGCCTTATCTGAGGAAGGATGTTCTTGCCATGGAGGGAGTTCAGCGAAGATTCACCAGACTGATACCTGAGATGGCAGGAATGACGTATGAAGAGAGATTGCGTCGATTGGGCTTGTATTCGCTAGAGTTTCGAAGAATGAGAGGGGATCTCATTGAAACTTATAAAATTCTAACAGGACTAGACAGACGAGATGCAGGAAGGATGTTCCCGATGGCGGGGGAGTCCAGAACCAGGGGTCACAGTCTAAGGATAAGGGGTAAGCCATTTAGGACTGAGATGAGGAGGAATTTCTTCACCCAGAGAGTGGTGAACCTGTGGAATTCTCTACCACAGAAGACAGTTGAGTCCAATTCATTAAATATATTCAAGAAGGAGTTAGATATATTTCTTAAGGCTAAGGGGAGAAAGCAGGGACAGGGTACTGAATTTGGATGATCAGCCATGATCGCATTGAATGGCGGAGCAGGCTCGAGGGGCCGAATGGCCTACTCCTGCTCCTATCTTCTATGTTTCTATAAGTCGCCTGGTCCAGATGGCTTGCAACCCATGTTGCCAAGGCAATTGGGGGAGGCGATAGCGGAAGGGCTTACCATAATTTTCCAATCTTCCCTAGATGCGGGGGAGGTGCCTGAGGATTGGAAAGTGGCAAATGTGACGCCATTGTTCAAGAAAGCGTGTAAGGACAATCCTAGTAACTATAGGCTGGTCAGTTTAACATCAGTGGTGGGTAAAGTTTTAGAAACAATAATCAAGGAAAAAATTAACGGGCACTTGGAGAGGTTTAAGCTAATTAAGGAGAGCCAACACTGATTTGTAAAAGGCAGATCGTGTTTGACTAATCTAATTGAATTTTTTGATGAAGTAACAGGGAGGATTGATGAAGGGAATGCAATAGATGTTGTCTACTTGGATTTTCGGAAGGTGTTTGACAAAGTACCACATAGAAAGCTGGTTAACAAAATTGAGGCTCATGGAATAGGTGGGTCAGTGGCAGCTTGGATAAGGAATTGGCTTAAGGACAGAAAACAGCGAGTTGTGGTAAATGGCTGTTTTTCAGACTGGAGGATGGTAGACCGTGGTGCTCCCCAAGGGTCAGTGCTGGGGCCACTGCTTTTTTTGATATATATAAATGACCTGGATATTGGAATACAGAGTAGAATTTCTAAATTTGCCAATGACACCAAACTTGGGGGTGTGGCAAACCGTGAGGATGATACTAATCAACTGCAACAGGACATAGAAAGGCTAGCCGAATGGACAGACAAGTGGCAGATGGAATTTAATAGAGAAATGTGAGGTGATGCATTTTGGCAGAAGGAACACGGTGGCATAGTGGTTAGCACTGGTGCCTCACAGCGCCAGGGACCCGGGTTCGAATCTGACCTCGGGTGACTATCTGTGTGGAGTTTGCACATTCTCCCCGTGTCTGCGTGGGTTTCCTCCGGGTGCTCCGGTTTCCTCCCACAGTCCAAAAATGTGCGGGTTAGGTTGATTTGGCTATGATAAAATTGACCTTAGTGTTAGGGGGGGATTAAATATGTGGGGTTATGGGGATAGGATGGGATATGTTAGGGGGAATTAAATACGTGGGGTTACGGGGGTAGGGTGGGATATGTGTACTGTGGGGATTAAAGCAGGGACAGGGTGCTGGATTTGGATGATCAGCCATGATCGTATTGAATGGTGGCGCAGGCTCGACGGGCCGAATGGCCTACTCCTGCTCCTAGATTCTATGTTTCTATGTTTCTATGAACAGGGAGAGTTAATATAAACTTAATGGCACAGTTTTGAAGAGTGTGGAGGGACAGAGGGACCTGGGAGTTAATGTGCATAGGTCCCTGAAGGTGGCAGGGCATATTGAGTGGTTAGCAAAGCATATGGGATCTTGGGCTTCATAAATAGCGGTATTGAGTACAAAAGTAGAGAAGTTATGCTGAACCTTTATAAAAGCACTGGTTAGGCCACAACTGGAGTATTGCGTCCAGTTCTGGTCACCACACTTTAGGAAGGATGTGAAGGCCCTTGAGAGGGTGCAGAGGAGATTTACCAGAATGGTTCCGGGGATGGGGGATCTTAGCTACAAGGACAGGTTGGAGAAGCTGGATTTGTTTTCATTACAGCAAAGGAGGTTGAGGGGTGATTTGATAGAGGTGTACAAGATTATGACGGGTTTGGATAGGCTAGATGGGGAAAGGCTGTTCCCACTAGTTGATGGTACAAGGACTAGGGGACACAGATTTAAGGTTTTGGGCAAGAAATACAGGGGGGATGTGAGGAAAAACTTTTTTACGCAGCGAGTGGTGAGGACCTGGAACTCGCTGCCGACGGAAGTGGTGGAAGCGGAGACTGGATAGGCACTTGAGGGAAATAAACTTGCAGGGCTATGGGAATAGAGTGGGGGAATGGGACTGACTGGATTGCTCTACACAGAGCCGGCATAGACTCGATGAGCGAATGACCTCCTGTGCCGTTATAACTCTAAGTGACCACAATCATCTCTATTTGTAGATTATCAATTATTTTTGCTTGCACAGTTCTTTTCCATAATGAATATATTGCTGAGTGACTGGGTAGTGGACTGGCTGCACTATTGCACTCAATCTCTAGCTGTAATATGCAGCATTCTACTTTATCGAATGGATGTATGCGTACCCCTTGGTTTTGCCATCTCATTATGTAGGGTGATTGCACTGTGACTATTCAGTATTCTTTAAGCAGCAGTTTACAGGATTTGCTCATTTAATGGGCAGAATGCTACAGCCAAGTTTTTGTTTAATTGGGTGTGACTTTTAAAATAAGCCAATAGGACTCCCTCAATCTCTTGTGTTGTAACTTTCATCAATTTTGTCTTTCTGCAGAACCTGAACTGGGCTCGGGATGTGTTGCTAGGCATCAGCATTCCATGGCAACAGTTGAAGCACATGCCAGCACAAGGACTCTTCTACGAGAGGAACAAGACAAATTTTTTTAATGTAAGTTTTATAGAAAATTTTCACTGAAATGGTTTATTCCCTCCGCTTTACTATATGTAGTCTTGAGTTTTCAGAATTTGGGGACGTTACCAGAAGAAACATTAAACCAGGGTTGCCTATGAACCATTACAGTACTACTGTAAACTCAGCAGCTGTTCCTGTCTGATTGTTTACACTTGTGTTTTTATTTTCTTCACAACTGAAATTTCAGTGGCACTCACTTAGTCTTGTCCACAGAGATCACAGAACCTAATATGTGTGACCTGTACTTACTTTATAAAAAAACCCACAAGAATTGCTCCTACTACTAACTGTGCTTGTGTGGGTTGTACTGACAACATCACTGATGAGAGTTGTGCACAACAGGGAAAAAAAAAGAAATGTTCTTCAATTCAACAAACTTTGTGTGTGTCTGTAAACTAAGTTGGATTTGTTGCAAGTTTTGCAGTTGAAGTGATTCTACCTTGACACCAAATACTAGGAGTACCATTTATTCCAGGTTCTGAAGAACAGGCTCCTACAATTTACTGTGCTTAGCCCATAGCCACAAGCATTCACAGACATCTTAGGAATCATTACTCTGCCAATTATGGAAATATGAATAGTCTGAGGGATACACAACACCTTTTAAAACACAATGTTTAACATTGTGCCTGCTGCAATCACAGCCAAGGAAATGTAATGGGTTTGGTCCAAATCAAGGCATAATCTGGATTCAATCTCAATATACACTGGGAATGGTATGTTGGAATGATTATCGTTGAATCAGGTATGTGTTTATGTGGAAACAGTACAGTACAACCTGTGTTATAAATCTTTAAACCACAGTCTGTTTCCTATTAGTTATTTTGAAGTAACTAGCTGGCAATAATGTAAAAGGAATTTGAATTTTTGTCGCCTTACATTTTAGTATTCCAGCAGACTTCCTGTGGGTTGGGACAACGTCAGCCTGCACTTGTTCTGGCATTCCTTGAATTCAGATGAGTTGGAAAGTCTTAAAAGTACAATCAACTCAGAGAGCAGTATATTGCTCTACCTTCCCTAGTCAGTGTGTATTGGCAGGTTCAGCTTCGAATTATGATGCTGTCTTCCCCTGACACCCACGCCATGCACTTTCCAGCAGTGCTCACTGTTTAGCAGTCATGAATAGGAATTGTGAATGATTTCTCCCTGAACCCTCCCAGGCCGAGAATACTGAGCCCTACTGTAGCATCCCTACTGTTGCCCAGCTAAGCTCATAGGGAAAATGGGTCAGAGTTTACATTTGTGTCTAAGTTTCTTGTGATGCCTAATTTGACTTGTCATCCACATTACTGTTCATACTTTGTTCCCATACCACCTTCTCTTCCAAGCAGATGGCCAATTTCTGTAAACAGACTCGGTCTCTTAATGAATCAAAAACTTGAAACTTTTTTCTGACATTTTAAGGTTAGTCTAGTCCAAGACTTGCAATTAAGGGTAAATTGTTTGTTGGAGAATATGTGGGATTCTCACCCTGTTTTCCTGTTGCCTCAGATTGCACCACTAGACCACTTTATACAGGTTGAACTGCTGTTTTATTGACAAATAAGATAAAAAGCAGAAAGGATAAGCAAAACGTGAAACAGCCTAATACTTGTATGAAAGAACTGGAATCAGTCTGCAAGAGGTCAATTTATGCTGATCCTCTATCTCAATACCGGAGCGCGGGAACATGGTATTGAGATAGAGGATCAGCCATGATCATATTGAATGGCGGAGCAGGCTCGAAGGGCCAAATGGCCTACTCCTGCTCCTATTTTTCTATGTTTCTATGCCTTTCAGAAAGCTACCCCTTGGCAAACAATAATTTCTTTGTGTGAAACAGCCTGACTTCCTTTTTTGTGCTTCTTTAGGATATATTACGTGAGTTCCAGATATCTTTAGAGTTCAGTGCATTTACACCAGAATGAAAGAATGCAAAAAATGATGACGCATGTTGTGCCCTTTTTTCTTTGAAGAGAGTTCTGTGAATCATTTGTGATTAAAGGAACAATATCAGTTCTTTTAGAATCATAAGCCCCGATATTACTGGGGAGGGTGTGCAGGAGACCGAACAACGGCTGAAGAGCCCGGCAGGGCTGCATTAACACACTGTGCCACCACCTCCCGACTGGATGGGGGAGACTGGAGGCTTTCCTGAGGAGCCTGGGGGGAGCACTCTTGCTCCTCCTGGCCCAAAAGGAGTGCTAAAAGAGCCAATTACCTTGTGGAGCTGCAGCTGGGACTCTCGGGGCTCGAGTCTCGCCCCTCGGTTTCTGTTTAAATTTAAGTTGTGGCACCAATGATGTCAGGCTGCGACTTTGGTATGGTAATTAGGCCCCACCTGCCTTTTGCGGGAACCTCGTCCATGCCCTGAATTATGCAAAGTTTAACGGGATGGAAATGAGCTCCTGATATTTTAAACTCCCCAACACCCCCGACCCCCTCCCACCTGTCGGGGGGGCGGTTAAAATCAAGGCCATAGAATCATACAGCGCAGGAGGAGGCCATTTGGCCCATACGCACCTGTGCTTGTTCTTTGAAAGAGCTATCCAATTAGTCCCACTAACCTGCTCTTTCCCCATATCCCTACAGATTTTTCCTTTTCAAGTACATATCCAATTCCCTTTTGAAAGTTATTATTGAATCTGCTTCCACCACCCTTTCAGGCAGTACATTCCAGATCACATCTAGCTGCATAAAAACGTTTCTTCTCATCTCCCCTCTGGTTCTTTTGCCAATTACCTTAAATCTGTGTCCTCTGGTTACCGACCCTCCTGCCAGTGGAAACAGTTTCTCCTTATTTACTCTATCATAACCCTTCATAATTTTTAACATCTCTATTAAATCTCCCCTTAACCTTCTCTGCTCTAAGGAGAACAACCCTAGCTTCTCCAGTCTCTCCACATAACTGAAGTTCCTTGTCCCTGGAACAATTTTAGTAAATCTCCTCTGCACCCTCTCCAAGGCCTTGACATCCTTCCTAAAGTGTGGTGCCCAGAATTGGACCCAGAATTCCAGCTGAGGCCTAATCAGTGACTTATAATGGTTTAGCGTAACTTCCTTGCTTTTGTACTCTTATGGCCTGGATATTAACAGCGGCGGGTTACGTAGGGCGGGGGGGCCGGGGGTGGTGGGGGGCAGCGCTGAGTTTCGGTTCGGAAACTCTGCAGTTTTAACTCTACAGTGTGCGTCTTTTGTCCTTGACAGGTTCCCTGCCCGGAAGTCAGCTTGATTGACAGTCTTGGCTTCCGGTTGGGCGGGGAGGACTCCGGAGCAGGCCACAGGAGTGGGGGGTGTCTGATCCCTGACCCTGAGGGTCTTTGTATGAGGGGGGGGAAGCTTGGGGGGCCAGGGGGAAGCATTCCTGCTCCTCCTGGCCCACAAGCAGTGCTGTAAAAGCACTTACCTTCTGCCCAAAGCTGTCCTCGCCTCCCTTCAGCTGCTGGGTTTCCCGAGGCCTGAGAAACCCGGCCGGCCACTGTTACATTTGCACAGCAGGTTGAATCTGAGGCTGCCAGCCTCATTATATTTAAATTGCCAACCTGCCTCCTGGGAACGGTTTGGCTGCCCGCCCCTTGTTCCGCCTTCGTTAAACCTGGAAGGGGGCGGGTTGGAGTTGGGTTTCAGATTTATAAAACTTTAACATCTGACCCGACCCCAACCCACCCGTTTTTGGGTGTTAAAATTCACCCCTATGCCTATATATATAATGATGCGGAGATGCTGGTGTTGGACTGGGGTGGACAAAAATGAGAAGTCGCACAACACCAGGTTATAGTCCAACAGTTTTATTTAAAATTACGAGCTTTCGGAGCGCTGCTCCTTCTTCAGGTACAGGTACAGTGAGGGAATACAAATCGATTACACAGAGAATATTTATATATATATATATATTAGGGAGGCATTACATCAAAGACACATCAGAGTACAGCTAAGACAATGAGGTGGGTCACGGGGTCCAACGTGTCAAATGCTGCCGTCTGCAGTTAAGCTTTTAACTTAAAAAAAAACTGGAAAAACAGACAACGATGTCGAGTCACGTTCTGTAGCGTGACATGAACCCGAGATCCCTGTTGAGGCCGTCCTCATGGGTGCGGAACTATATATATAAAGCCAAGGATCCTGTATGTTTTTGTAATGGACGAGCAAACAAAATGTTAAGACTTTACACCTCGGCAGAACAGGTGATAATGACTTGGAACTACTAGCTTCCTGATACCCAATAGTCTGCTTGTTGTGATACCTGACATGAATTACACATTCCATTGGACTGCATTCGTTAGTCATCAGAGTCTTTATTTAACTGATTTGCAAACAGTCATTTGCCTCTTTTTTGCTGACTTGGACCTTATCCTGCCTGCCATTTTTAAACTTAAGTGAACGAAGGTAGTATCTATTTTAACCCTAGCTATTTTTAACTACAGAAAATTGGTCAGAAATTCCTAGTTTGTTACAGGCCGATGTAAAGAGTTCTGCTCGAAAGATTCAGGCACATTTCAGCCAACAGCAGGAATGCAGAACAAATTGAAATACCATTTAACCATTGGGTCCTTTAGGATATTGAGGACTGACTGCGTGTGAAGCGCTTTGGGATGCTCTGAGGCTATATAAATGCATGTTCTCTCTCTTTGTCTCTTTCTTTTTCTTTCTCATTATTTCTCTCTCTCTCCCTGTCTTTTTCTCTTTACCTTTCTCTCTTTCTCTTTCATATAAATGCAAGTTGTAATCATCACAGGCAGAAAATTAACTTTGATTCCAGATTACAATAACTCAACATTATCTGGGTTCAGCTGAACACAACATTGTTACACCATTACACCATTAGTTTAGTTCAACTTAACAGCATAATTCAGTTTATAATTACCGTACTTTTCCCCGATGCAGGATTACCCTGTAAGTAGCTGAGAGCAGCGGCCATTGGCAGGGTGGTTTAATGTGGCGGGAGGAGCACTCCTGCTCTTCCCAGCTCCACGTTCAGAATAAGTAACTTGCCTTTTTATGTTACAGGCATTCTGCAGGGTAGTTTTCCCCGAGTGCAGCCCATGATGGTGCTGCCTGCCTCAGGACAGACCAATCTTGCCGCGCGGACCTCAAGCTGGCGTTAGGCCTCTTATTTGAATATGCAAAGGGCCTAACTCCTGCTTCTAGGCGTGGTTAAAGGACACCTCTTGCTTCCTACCTGCCATTTTGGGGACCGAAGAGGCTGCGTAACGTGTAACAAACGGGCACTAGGTCTTAAAATAACAGAAAACGCTGGAAAAATTCAGCAGGCCAGGCAGCATCCGTGGAGAGAGAAACAGAGTTAACGTTTGAGGTCGAAGACCGTTCGTCAGAACTGGAAAAAAGCAGGAAATGAAATAGATTTAAAGCAAGTATAAAGCTGGGAAAAGGGGGAGGAGATGAAAACAAAAGGAGAGATTGAGACATTAAGAGATAATCAAGGCAAGAGGAGGTGTTAATGTGACAGGTTGAGGCTAAATGAAGTGTGAAATGCACTGGCAGAATGAAGGACAGCTGCCAGCTTCTGGGAGGGAAAAAAAAAAGGGGGGCCAAACAAAAGGGTGGATGAAAAAATAAAATATAAATGTGATGGGGGCCGAGGTTATGATCTAAAATTGTTGAACTCGATGTTGAGTGCAGATGGCTGTAGGGTGCCTAAACGAAAGATGAAGTGCTGTTCCTCGAGCTTATGCTGAGCTTCCGTGGAACAGTGTAATAGGCCGAGGACGGTGAGGTCAGAGTGGGAGTGGAGCGGAGAATTAAAGTGACAGGCCACTGGGAGCTCGGGGTCCCCCTTACGGACTGAACGGAGGTGTTCCGCAAAGCGGTCACCCAATCTGCGTTTGGTCTCCCCAATGTAGAGGAGACCGCATCGTGAGCAGCGAATACAGTATACTAAATTGCAGGAAGTGCAAGTAAATTGCTGTTTCACCTGGAAGGGTGTTTGGGGCCCTGGACAGTGGGAAGAGGGGAGGTATAAGGGCATGTGTTGCATCTCCTGCACTTGCATGGGAAGGTGCCAGGGGAAGGGGTGTTGGGGGTGGTAGAGGAGTGGACTAGGGTGTCGCGGAGGGAGCGGTCCCTGCGGAATGCTGAAAGGGGAGGTGAGGGGAAGATGTGTTTGGTGGTGGGATCACGCTGGAGGTGGTGGAAATGGTGGAGGATGATCCGTTGAATGTGGAGGCTGGTAGGGTGAAAGGTGAGGACAAGGGGAACTCTAGGTCTTCCTGTTTAACTCATCAAGCAGTCTGATCAATCAATAATAGATCTAGGTTAGACTTTTAATTAAACTGCACAAACACACGTGCTGTCTGACTACATTATCTCTACACACTCTCCACATTTCACTTAATTAAAAGTTAACGAAGTACCTGTTGCTGCTTATACAGATGTCCTAAAGACTTGGTCCTTGTAATCATTAGCATCTGAGCACAGGCAAACAAGTGTTCTTATCACTTTCTTCAGAGTCAATATGATTTATTGACTGTTTATTCTCGTTAGTTGGGTCTCTGACGGGAGGAAAAATCCATCATTGCCGAAGCCTCTCCAAGTCAAACTTCTGAGAAATCCACATACTGTAGTAGAGTGCTGAGGCAGAGCGGCACTCTCGACAATGTTGTCCTTTGGATAAGACCCTAGGTGGAATGTTCTTCTGAGCTCATCAGTCTGCAATTTTTCACCCATTTACTTTAAACTGACACTGAGCCATGTCCCAACAAGTCGCTGTTTGCTCAGCTCTGTAGTGAAGAAACTTAACTCTCCCAAGTTTTGAGTTTCCTACCCATAAAGCAAAAGGACTTGGCCCATTTGAAGAATAAAGTTGGTCTCTTTGTTCTAGATTGTTCAGTGGTTTCAGACATTACAGTTTATAAGACCAACCATGCAATCTGGTGCTGAGGGAGTGCTGCACTGTCGGAGGTGCCGTCTTTCAGATGAGACGTCAAATCGAGGCCCCGTCTGCGCGCTCAGGTGGACGTAAAAGATCCCATGGCGCTATTTTGAAGACGAGCAGTGGAGTTCTCCCCGGTGTCCTAGGGCCAATATTTATTCCTCAATCAACATCAGTAAAACAGATTATCTGGTCATTATCACATTGCTGTTTGTTGGAGCTTGCTGAGCGAAATTGGCTGCTGCGTTTCCTACATTACAACAGTGACTACACTTCAGAAAGTACTGCATTGGCTGTAAAGCACTTTGGGACATCCGGTGGTCGTGAAAGGCGCTATATAAATGCAAATCATTCTTTTTTTAATACACTTCCAATATGATCCACGTCCCTAAGTTCTCAACCTAATGCAACATGAGGTTGACCTGACCTCAGACAAAGCTTCAGCAGTTTCCGTGTCCTCCCAATACCGAGGTGTATGATATAAAGAGCAGCATGCGTTGCAGTTTGTGGAGGGAGGTAGATATTATGAGAAGTGGCTTTTTATTCAGATTTAGGCATTTGTGATAGTTGAGGTTTTTGCCAGTAACAGATGGTGGATCTTTGCGACTGAATCAACAGCAACAACTTATATTTACATGATGCCTTTAACAAAGGAAACACTCTAAAGTGCTTCACAGAGGCTTAAGGAAAAAAATGGAAGCTAGGCCAAAGAAAGAGGGTCAACCAAAAGCTTGGTCAAAGAGGTATGTTTTAAGGAAGGTCTGAAAGGAGATGGAGCGATTTAGGGAGGGAATTAGAGTGTAGACCTCGGCGGCTGAAGGTATGGCCACCAATAGTGGGGCGAAAGGAGGTGGGGAATGGAGAGTTCTTGGATGGGTTGGTAGGGAGGGAGTTGGGGGTTGTAGGGCTGATGGAGGTTTCAGAGATGGGGAGGGACGAGGCAATGAAGTGATTTAAACATGAAGAAAATCATTTTAAATTGGAGTTGTGTTAGAGCCACTGTAGGTCAGTGAGGACAGGACTGATCGGTGAGTGGGACTTGGAGGATAGGATACAGGCTGCAGAGTTTTGGATGAGTCGAAGTTTACGCAGAATGGAGGATGGGTGGCCAGCTCGAAGCGCATTGCAATAGCTCAGCGGGTAGTGATTTTGCAAGCTCAAACCCTTTAGACTGGTATCGAGGCCCATAAATGATGCCAATTAGGAGGATTCCCCGTGGCGATGCTTGCTTGGTCTTGCTTCTGTACCTACATCAGATGAGCAGCTATCCCAGAGAGAAAGGGACTTAAAATGGTGGGCCTCCACAGAAAAGGAAAAATCTAAACTCTCATTGTGGTAGGAATATTAGCAAATTTTTAGCATTACTTTAATGGGAGAGCACTTTAGCAGTGCCCCTGTGTTATGTGCCACCCTTATCTTCAATACCTTTTTTTCTGTCCAACTGTTTTTTGGAATATTTTAGAGAAGGTAATTCAGCTCTGATATATTGTTGGCTTTGTTAACCTAGGCTTGAAATGAACAATTACTGAAAGACTCTTGGTTGGTGACCATCTCTCTGCTAGTATTAATTCAGCTTTCTCTTCCTGTTGGGCTCGATAAACTTCCCAAGCCAATTTCCTCGATTGTAGCAGTACTTGCTGTCTAAACAAAAAAATAATTTAAGTGATGGACCCTTTTTAAAGGAATGAGGTGTCCTTATTGGTAGTAGAATTGCTGATATTGCAGTTCTGCCACAAACAAAATAAACAGTGAATTGGCTCTCCAGTCTCTGTTCAAATTAATTTTGAAATATTAGAGTCAGCTCTGAGACTCAGTGTTCTGAATACCCCAAAATCCCAGATTACAGTGGTTCAATCTTACTGCCACCTGCAGACTGATCCCCTTTTCCAGACAGCGCATCCTGTAGGCACAGACCCAACAGCTCAAAAGTAGCATACTTTAGGATGGGAGGGGTAAGATGTTGAGGCTGTGCTGTTGCAATTGTTGTAAAACTTAACTTTAATTTTAAAATAACCTCTGTGGGGTTGAGGGGAAGTTAAAAAAGCCATAGCTTTTTGCTTTAAAAAAAAAAAAATTCAACCCTTATTGCAAAACAATTGGTATAATAATCCTATTTATACCTTATTGGTATAAATGTGAATATATGCAATATCTTGTCCCAGTAGTTAGCGTTATGAACTGTAAGACCTAAAATGTATGAAGACCAAACAGGTTCTCCTAAACTGATCCCAGTAGTATATGGAAAGATCTAGGGGTAGAAATTCGAGATGGGCGATGGCGCAGAACGGGCGGTATCGCATTTGCCGCCTGTTATACGCCCCGCTCAATATTCAGTTCTATTGAAGTCAGTGGAGCTGAATATTGGCCATGGGAGTTTAAAGGACGGACGATTCGCTCTCGTCCATTTCGCACTATCGTTCAAGACAAATTTCTACCCCAAAGTATTCTGACTCGGGGATCTGTTGACACACAGCTTTAATCTAGTGTCATAAATTTGTCTGTAGTCATTATGACCACAGTCCCCTCTTTAGTTATACTGTTTCAACTGGATCTATTTTCTAATCTTAGTCCCTTTGACTCCTTATAGTTTTCCAGTAATGTAGTGGTGGACTGAAGGGCCGTAATTTTAAATTTTTGATGCGCCCGGAGTGGTGGGGGAACTTGGGGGACCCTGGGGAAGCACTCCTGCTCCTCCTGGCCCACAAGGATTGCTCCCCGAGACTGTCCTCGCCTCCCTGCAGCTGCCGGGTGTCCTGAGGCCCGGGATCCCCAGCTGGCCACAGTTAAACCTGCACAGCAGGTTAAGTCAGAGGCTTCCAGCCTCATTATAATATTTTAAATGCCAACTAGCCTCCTGGGAACGGGTTGGCTGGCTGCCTCTGTTAAACCCGAAGTAGGCGGGTTGGGGTCAGGATTCACATTTTTAATACTTTAACCTCCCACCCGACCCTAACCCACCTGTATTTTGGGGTTAAAATTCCCCCCAAGTTGTTGAGCTCCAATAATGTGCATCCGCCCCGCTCTCTTTCCTCCCCCTCCTCTCTTTCCCTCCCTCCCTCTTTCCCTCCAGCCCCCCCCCTCTTTCCAGCCCCCCCTCTTTCCAGCCCCCCCCTCTTTCCAGCCCCCCCCTCTTTCCAGCCCCCCCCTCTTTCCAGCCCCCCCCTCTTTCCAGCCCCCCCCTCTTTCCAGCCCCCCTCTCTTTCCCTCCCCCCCGCTCTCTTTCCCTCCCCCCGCTCTCTTTCCCTCCCCCCCGCTCTCTTTCCTCCCCCCGCTCTCTTTCCCTCCCCCCCCCCGCTCTCTTTCCCTCCCCCCCGCTCTCTTTCCCTCCCCCCCGCTCTCTTTCCCTCCCCCCCGCTCTCTTTCCCTCCCCCCCGCTCTCTTTCCCTCCCCCCGCTCTCTTTCCCTCCCCCCCGCTCTCTTTCCCTCCCCCCCGCTCTCTTTCCCTCCCCCCCGCTCTCTTTCCCTCCCCCCCGCTCTCTTTCCCTCCCCCCCGCTCTCTTTCCCTCCCCCCCGCTCTCTTTCCCTCCCCCCCGCTCTCTTTCCCTCCCCCCCGCTCTCTTTCCCTCCCCCCCGCTCTCTTTCCCTCCCCCCCGCTCTCTTTCCCTCCCCCCCGCTCTCTTTCCCTCCCCCCCGCTCTCTTTCCCTCCCCCCCGCTCTCTTTCCCTCCCCCCCGCTCTCTTTCCCTCCCCCCCGCTCTCTTTCCCTCCCCCCCGCTCTCTTTCCCTCCCCCCCCCCGCTCTCTTCTCCCTCCCCCCCCGCTCTCTTCTCCCTCCCCCCCCCGCTCTCTCTCCCTCCCCCCCGCTCTCTCTCCCTCCCCCCCGCTCTCTCTCCCTCCCCCCCCGCTCTCTCTCCCTCCCCCCCCGCTCTCTCTCCCTCCCCCCCCGCTCTCTCTCCCTCCCCCCCGCTCTCTCTCCCTCCCCCCCGCTCTCTCTCCCTCCCCCCCCCGCTCTCTCTCCCTCCCCCCCCGCTCTCTTTCCCCTCCCTTTTTTGTGTCGTCTTTCTTTATTCCCTTTTTGCTCTTTCTCTCTCTGACGCTCTCCACCCCCGCCCCCGCAAGCGCAGAGGTCAGACCTTTTTTGAACTGATGCTAATCTGCTTGACCTTTGATGTGAAACCATTGCCCTGCCAACTGAAGTGAGTTCAGTCATCTCTACGTTGTTTTTACTGCAGCAGAAAGAAAGGGGCCTCTGAGGAAAGTTCCAAACAGCAAGTCCAAGAGCTGAGGCTAGCAGAGTATTGAGAATAATATTTACAAAATGTGATCGTTCTGCTGTGTCATCTGTAATAAATGAGCTTGGCAGCACTTTTTAATTTGTTGGTTATAGAGCTCAAAAATTAACAGCCTACATTTTTGAATTTGCAGTAACATCTGTACAGCCAGCAATAATGCCTGATAGTCATGTGTTCTGAAGAAAGTGGTCATGATGCGGAGATGCCGGTGTTGGACTGGGGTGGACAAAATTGAGAGGTCGCACAACACCAGGTTATAGTCCAACAGTTTTATTTGAAATCACAAGCTTTCGGAGCTATCGATTGCCCCTTCCTCAGGTGAAGTAAATAGATACAGAATCGCCAAAGCATATATAGATAGAGAACAAAGCATGTGTACCTTACAATTGCAGACCACTAAATTAAATCATCCTGACTATCTGCCGAGGTGTGATAAAGTTAATCAGGTCAGCAGGAAGGTACCACATCAAAGACATAGCAAGATACAACTGAGACAATGAGGTGTAGTCGCAGGGGTTCTAACGTGTCAAAAGCTGCCGTCTGTATGTAAAACGAAAAGCTTTAAAATTTTTACTTTTTTACTGGGAAAATTTTTACTTTTTTACTGGGAATCACATCTGTGAACAAGCCAACGACGACTCGAGTCCGGATCACGTCATGTATCGTGACATAAACCCAAGATCCCGGTTGAGACCGTCTTCATGAGTGCGGAACTTGGCTATCAGTTTCTGCTCGATGATTTTGCGTTGTCGTGTGTTTCTAAGGTTGCCTTGGAGAACGCTTACCCGCAGATCCGAGGCTGAATGTCCTTGACTGCTGAAGTGTTCCCCGACTGGGAGGTAACAATCCTGCCTGGCGATTGTTGCGCGGTGCTCGTTCATACGTTGTCTCAGTGTCTGCATGGTCTCGCCGATGTACCATGCCGATGTACCATGCATGGTACATCGGCGAGACCATGCCGACACTGAGACAACGTATGAACGAGCACCGCGCAACAATCGCCAGGCAGGATTGTTACCTCCCAGTCGGGGAACACTTCAGCAGTCAAGGACATTCAGCCTCGGATCTGCGGGTAAGCGTTCTCCAAGGCAACCTTAGAAACACACGACAACGCAAAATCATCGAGCAGAAACTGATAGCCAAGTTCCGCACTCATGAAGACGGTCTCAACCGGGATCTTGGGTTTATGTCACGATACATGACGTGATCCGGACTCGAGTCGTCGTTGGCTTGTTCACAGATGTGATTCCCAGTAAAAAAGTAAAAATTTTCCCAGTAAAAAAGTAAAAATTTTAAAGCTTTTCGTTTTACATACAGACGGCAGCTTTTGACACGTTAGAACCCCTGCGACTACACCTCATTGTCTCAGTTGTATCTTGCTATGTCTTTGATGTGGTACCTTCCTGGCTGACCTGATTAACTTTATCACACCTCGGCAGATAGTCAGGATGATTTAATTTAGTGGTCTGCAATTGTAAGGTACACATGCTTTGTTCTCTATCTATATATGCTTTGGCGATTCTGTATCTATTTACTTCACCTGAGGAAGGGGCAATCGATAGCTCCGAAAGCTTGTGATTTCAAATAAAACTGTTGGACTATAACCTGGTGTTGTGCGACCTCTCAATTCTGAAGAAAGGACAGCAGTCAAAGTCTGAATCCTTTTTAAATTAAGTAATCGATACCCTGGTGACCTTTTTTCTTGGATCTTTTGCAAAACCACAATTCCTTCCGACTACTGATATAGGCAAATTCTTGGGTTTCCTCCAAGTTTTAGCCTGGTGTTGCATTTACTGAAATGGTGATGGGGGAAGCCCTCACCCCATGGTGGATTAAGGTGCTCGGAAAGAGAGCCCTGTCTGAGAAAATCTTGTACTCCCTGAGGCTAAACCAAGAGAAATGCTTCAGAATCTCCCATTCCTTGCTTGCGGTCAGCGGAGGACCAGCACATCAGCAGCAGTTCCCTCAGATTGCACTGCAAGTATCTGAAGTCTGCTGCACCCCATCTGAACAGAGTAAGTGCCTCAGCCCTGGTGGCACAACCAAAATCCACCTACAATAGCCAAGCACCGCAGTACACAGTAATATTGCTGCCAGTACCCTAGCTTTGTCCACAAACCCAACCACTCAATTAAACTTACTATTACAATTACCATGTACATTGTACCTTACTCTATGCTATAAGAACAACTGCAATTACCTTGTGAATAATTAGTTTTGGTTTATTGATGGTAGCTCACAAGGAGCTCCAATTAATTGTTCTAGCTATTTTAAGGAAGAGAGCATTTCTGTAGTCTTAAAGCAGGTTCTACATTCTGTACAATTGGTGCATCTTGTGTATGTAGCAGGTTTTATTTTTGCCCATGAGCTGTCATTCTATTGAGAGATTATTGCCTTCCACAGAGTTAGATTGCATTTTCATTTCTTTCTGCCATCGTTACAGCGAGTAAACCCTGGCTGAATAAAAGTAAAAATTGCAAGGATGCTGGCCCTTCAAAATGTTTTTACATCAGAGGTGCCATCCTCATGACCTTCCACTCTTGTGCTGTACAAAAGGTATGTCCCTGAGGTGTAGAAGTATATTTATATTATATACAGTGAACTCTTGTTTAAACGGCACTTAATCATCCGGAATTCTCTAATAACCGGCAAAATTGATACTCTGAAAACAACACCTCAATAACCGGAAATGTTGCCGAGTCCGAGTCTTCGTTTCTGTTTGCTTCAGAATATTGAGTGGCAGCTACTTTAGAATTGAATATGTGTTTCCCAGAGACTCAATGGATGAGTTCATTTTTCAGTATGTTACTATGCCATATAGACTAGGGAAGTCCCAGGTTCTGTTGCCGATTTGATGTGAAATTGATTTTCTGAAATCACTGGATTCTCTTGGGATGCTGAGAAATTTCTTTTTAAAACTTATGGGGTTTGTTTTTTGCTGTTTCTCTTTGCTCATCATTGTAACAAATGACAGTGCTGGGAAATGGAGCACTTTTTGGTGAGAAGTTAACATCAAGGACAGTCAGATTATGTACTCAATCCCTGTCGGGGAGAAAGAGCTGAATTTTCTCCATTTGGAGGTTTACAGGTGCGTGTTAACCACCCGATGGATTCATGGCTGTCAGGTGATGGGTCGGAAATCTTCAGTTGTATAGGGAATAATATATAGTTGGTAGGGAATAATAAATACTTCATAGGGACTTACCCAGAAGAAAAAGGTGACTGGCTGTTGGTGAGTTAGGTAGAGATTGAAATGTGAGTGTGGATAAGCTATATAGAAGGCATTGGTGTGGATAAGTTACCTGGAGGGCAATGTCCACTTGCCAGTGAAAGCTGAAAATTGATGTCCAGATAAGGATTATACCAGATAAAAGTTGGGTCATGCTATGTAAATAGCATTCAAATCTTATTTTATTTTTGTTTGTTAAAAATAGCCTTGTTAGATATACCTCTCCGTTATCCTGGAATTTTCAATCAACCGGCACCATCCCGGTCCCGTCGGTGCCGGATATGAAAGAGTTTACTGTACTTGGGTGTCATCCGTGGCTCAGTGGTAGCACGCTCCTCTCTCAGTCGCAAGGTAGTGGGTTCAAACACCACTCCAGAGACTTGAGCACATAATTCAGGCTGACTCTTTGAGTCCTTGGCTATCCAGTGCAGTACTGAGGGAGCGCCGCACTGTTGGAGGTGCTGTTTTTAAGATGAGATGTTAAAGCGAGGCCCCACATGCCCTCGCAGGTGGACGTAAAAGATCCCATGGCAGTATTTGAAGAAGAGCAGGAGAGTTCTCTCCGGTGTCCTGCCCAATATTTATCTATCAACCAACATCATTAAAACAGATTATGTGGTCATTATCTCATTGTTGTTTGTGGGATCTTGCGATGCACAAATAGGCTGCCTGAAAGCACTATATAAATGCAAGTTTGTTCTTTCTTTATACTGGCTCCTTGTCTGAGCACTTCAGAATCTCTGCCATGTATGTTGTGGGACGATTTCTGCCACAGAGGAATAATACTGCTTGTTACTCATTGTTGGTGACTGTACCTTCCCCAGTGGTTGGGAAAAGTCTGTACTAGCCAGTGATCAAAAACCCACTTTGTTTGCCTTTATCAGACAAGTGACTTGGGTGTTGAAATTTATTACAAAAATACCCTAAAATATGCAGTAATCTTGTTCTGGATTTTTTCCTATCTTTTCTGTGGAGAATGTTGAATATTAAATTTTTTTAGTGGACAGGGAATGTTGCTTAAGTCAATTTCCACCCTTGCTGGCCTGGTTAGCTATCTTTTAGAGTCCTTGGCTATGCCTCAAGTGGCAGATTCGTCTGTAGTTTACCTGTCCAGCTATGAACCTTGTCCCTCCCCTCCATTCCAAGAACTAGTGGTGAATAAGAAGCATCTTCTACCTGTGCTATCAATTACAGTAGCCTGTTCTGCACTGGGTGAGACTCTCATCAGATACTTTCTGTGGTTAGGACAGAGCATCTTTCCTGTCATTTCTTCAAGCAGTAAGAAGCAGTTGACTATCTTGATTTAGGTGTGAGGTCTGTTTCCTGGTCCACCATTATCTTTGGTTGTATGAGCATAGTTTTGAGACCCTGTGCCATCGGTGGGGCCTTGCATAGAGTGGGTGGTTTATCAGAAAATCATGGATGTCGTATCCACAATTTTCTGTCCATTGAGCAAAGTGGCATGGGGCCTCAGAAAATTTCTTCTATTATTTCTGGTGCTGTCGGTCATGTTATTGCAATTGCCCTTTGATGGAAATGATTTTTTTTAGGTGACCAAATGGAGAGTTTCCGATGTCAGCATTAGAATCTTTGGGCTATTCTGGAGATTGGCACAGGGGAGTGACGTCATGGGGAGGAGACAGGATTAAAATGCGAGCAGCTGTACACCTAACAACAAAATGGAAATCAAAATAATTTTTCAACCTACTGGTCTCCCAGCCCCAACAGTCTTTAATCCACCCCCCACCCCCATCCACACATCTAAGGATTGCCTACAAATATTTGAACCTAAATGGAGGGGCATCATGATAGACAATATCTGTCCGGAAGATTGGTGATCATGACAAGGACACTTGTTTCTTTGTTGCAGTTTCTTCCGGTTATTGGAAGCTCTGCAGGTATGTTCAGGACGAGAATTGCCAGTACAAGTTACTCACTTTCATGTCACTTCTACCTCCCAAGTTTCCAGAAAATGTCTGAGTGATTACAGCCAATGTACTGCCACAATGCTTGCAAACCTCTCTGTTTTGGATGATTTGTTTTGATGAGACGTGGTTCTGGCAGGTATTTTTTTTTCCCTCAGGATCTCTCTTTTCTCATTGATTATGAAAAAAATCTCAGTTTGAGCCAAATGTCAAGGACTTGATGTTTATAGGCACCAATTTTCAGACAACTCTGAGAATTGTCTGCTAACAGAAGTTTCTCACTCTGCAAAGTGTGGCTTCTTTACAAGAATGGATGCACATAACTGCTGAACACAACGTATATACTCTCTGAAAGCAGAGGCTATCTGTGCAGGATTGAGTGCAAGACTATTCATTAGTCACTTGAAGGTTGTTTCCAGATTGTGCTCCAGTAGCACAACTTGAGGATAGATGATCTGCAGGCTCCAGTGGTCAGCACAGAATCAAATTTTAGAAGACAGTCATGCTATAGCCTCTTCTCCAACAAACTCTGACAAAGATAATGGGTGCATCGCTGATCAGTGGAGGGGCTCACTCTGAGGCTTGGACGACAAATAATCTATTAGTTTTGTGGAGGAAAAGTTTCTTTAAAAAAAATTGTGATCCTTTCAGTCTTGTGGAAACTGAAATTGGAGAAGGCATCCATTGTCCTGATACCCTGTATTGGCCTAGGCTATCCTGGAAATTATCAGTGCTGACCTGTTCTCATTTCTTCACAGAACTGACTTTCCCGTCATTTATTGAAAACTAGCTGATGGGATAATGCCCTTTGTAGTGGACAAGTTAATAGTGCACATCTTCTGGAAATGTGAACATACAAAAAAAGTGGAGAGAAAAGACAATAAATGCCATCCACGCACACCTTATCCATTCGATGATGCAACCTCTTGCAGCACCCTCCCCAAACTAGTAATGATCAATCCTGTGGTAAAAGATCTGTGGCCAATTCCAGGAAAAGCTCTGGAAAGTTCTTCCCCAAGTGCCTAAGGCAATAAAATTAAGCTTATACAGGAAACTCTTTATTAACCGGCACCGACGGGACTGGCGTGGTGCCGGTTAATCAAAAAGTCTGGATAACGGAGAGTTATATCTCCCAACGTACGAGAGCCCCGTACACATTGACATGTGCCTGCATTCGGAGCTCCGTCTCCCCGGGGACCGCCAGCTGACCATCTGTCGTGTCCGCTGCCTACCCGGGCTGCACATTCCCCTCCCAATCTACACGCTCCGATACAAGGCAAACGCCTCGGGTTTTTTTTTAAAGTTAATTTTAAACGAGAGATGAAGGAAAACCCCGGTTACCTACTCAAGAATTTTGCCGGTTAAGAGAGATTTCCGGATATTTGGGTGCCGGTTAATAAAGAGTTTCCTGTAATACTAAATTGAGCAGGTCAATCCCTTGGTGCATGGCAGAAGGTTTAGATGTATAATATAAAGTTCCATTGGTGTATTCCAATACCTTGTCTTTGGGCTGAAACAAAGTTTTATAAGAGTGTGTGTCTATATTTCGGAGTTCTTCCCAGGATGTATGATGAATGCACAGTTTTGTTTTATGAGAGGAACTTCAAGCTCGTATCTTTCTCATCTTCTCCAGCCCATTGTGAGATTTGAATTTGTTGCCTGATAACAATGGCCAAGGGATTCCACCTGTGCTCGCAAGCCCACAGTTTTAAATAAGTGAACAGTGAGTGCGGAAATGGAAAACCCCAGCTGATGTGATCCGTGTCCAAGCAGCTGCAGTTCTCGGAATTAAAGTTTCTATCGTGGCTCTCTTCATAACTTTGTTTTCCTGATTTGGTGAGCTTGAGGCAGTCTAATTTGATTTGACATTACAACAGTGGTGACCTCAAGCCAGATCCTAAATTTCTACGAAAAATAGTATTGGAGCACCAGTTCTCTGCTCATAGATCAGAAGTTGGTGTTTAGATGTCATCTCATCGATGCTTAGCATTTTGTCAGAATAATATCTATTTGTGAGGCTGACCAGCTTCTCATACATGATGTAATGCATTCCTTGAGCACCATTATATCAAGATACAAGAAGATCATAGAATGCATTTGCACTGCTACCAAAAAGGATGCCGTTGATTGTATCTCCAAAGGCACCTACTTTTAATTCTTTCAGTATCAAAACAGTAAAAGACTATTGAGAGGAAATGAGAACGCAAAGATAAAAGTGGATGTGATATTGAAGAAGATAAAATAGTTCAAGTTTTAAACCAATACGAGTGGTGCTGTGTTTCGCCTGATCTGTCTCTGGGGAAGTTGTCTAAATTGCCACTTGAGGTAATTGTAGCTGGTTGTAAACTCCAGAGGTCAATTAGAGAGCAGTTGTAGCTGCTTGTAAATTTCTGGCTTTGGGTTGAAAGAACCCAGCATGAAATGACTGGTTTTCTTAAAAAAAAAGATTTTTTGGCATCTGCAACAAAGTGTTTAGTCTGGAATGTGACTGATGCACACTAGATGTAATACTTTTTTTATTGATAATTACATATACATACAAGTATTTAGAGAGGATATCACTAACTTAATACCTAAATTCTGTAGTATATCCAATGTCCTAGTAGGTTTTGAAGTCTGTGGGGTACAGTACTTGATATGTTGAGACTAACCAATCCCCTGAGATGGTGCTCAATGAAATCAGAAGCACTACTTGTCATCACTCGGCATTGGTGATGCTGTGAAAGACTGGAAGTAAACAAATGTAGTATCTATATTTCAAAATGTCCACAAATCACCATGAAATTGTAGGGCCATTAGTCCAACAAGAGGTAAAATAATTACACATTCTATAGGTAGGCTGGAGGAGTAAGAGTGCAGCAATAATCTAACATGAAGCAGCCAGCGTGGATTTAGAAGGGGAAGATCCTACCTGACAAACCTCCTTGTAGACTTTGAAGATGTTATTGGTAAAGTGGATAGTGGTGCTCCTCATCATATAGTTTATTTGGACTTTCACAAAGCTTTTGACAAGGTTCTATGTCAAAGATGCCTAACTGAACTAAAAGCCACAGGAGCATGAAACTGTAGAAAAAGCTATTTTTTTTAAACAAGGAAACCGAGTACTTGTGAGGTGTAACAGCAGATTGGGGAAAGCTGTTTTGTAGACTACCGCATAGGTCAATGCCTGGATTCCTGTTGTTTATAATCTACATCAATGACCAGGTTACTAAAATTAACTGTAAGCTTGTCAAATTTGGTATTGAACAGAATAGAGACAGACGATGCAGCTAAAGATTTGCAAAAGAATTTAGATCAATTATGCAATTGGAGAGACTAATGGTAAATTAAATTTAAACTTACAAATGTGAAGTTGCAGTGAGATTCAAAGAAAATGTGGGCGATAAGTAAAAAAGGAATGGAATTGAATTAGCACAAGGAGATTTGGAAAAGGACCTGGGATGATGAAATACATCGCTTTCAATATCAGTGAGGCAAAGCAAGATGGCTGGAATTTTTAAGCTGGCACAATAGAATACAAGTCAATAAATGACATTCTAAGGCTTTACAATGCATTGCTCAAAACATATTTAAAGTATTTTGTTCAGTTTTGATCTTAATGCCACAAAAAAGAAATGTACATGGGAGGGGTGGAGAAAAGAGCAAGAAGAATGATCCCAGTATAAAATGGATGCAGCAAGGTTAACTTGAGCTCTATGAAGAAATTGGTCAAAGAAAGGCACCTCAGATAACCTGCAATATTAAACTGAGTTGAACTATTTATCACTTAAAAGCAAGCCAGGAAAGTAGGACCAGAGGACATTAATGGAAATGAATGAAAAGTTTATTTAAATCCAGTATCACAACGTGATCTTTTTGGATATTTGTGGCACAGTTGTAAGTGGGAGTATGGAGCATGCCTTTCTAATTTCACTACAAATGGCAAATAGAGGAAATCTGCCCCAAAACGGTTATAAATGTTTGGAATAATATGCCAGGCAGATAACCGAGGTTAGATTTTTTTTTTAAGTATAGTTGAAAGACCCAATGAAAATGTTAGGGTACTGGAAAGATGAACTTTGGGAGAGTTGAGGTATAAAAGGGATGAGCTTTGACGGGAGAGTTAGGGTACTGGAGAGTTGTGGTGGTAAAGAATGAGCTTCATTGTACTATTTAATGTTTTTTTGCCCTATACATTCTTGCAGCAACCCACAGATGTTTACTAATTGGTACTGTCTGAAATTGCCAGGCAGAGTACCTGGCTCTATTGCCTGAAGTATCCCAACAGGATTGGGAGGGACTGCAATCCATTGTCACCACATGAATCTCCTTCAGTATGTGGAGGATGTTGCTCATGTTCAAATCGAGGCATCCTCCATGTAGCAAGGCCCGACTCACCTACAGCCTTTCTGTAGTTGTTGGGTATGATGACGTGGACACAGTTTACTGTGTGATATGGGAAAGGCTAATGTACTGACATCTGAATGCCTTTAAAGGGCAGCATTTATTATGTGTTTTGTTCCTATGTCTTTAAGCTGAGTTTGCACTCTTAAGATATGTTGCAATACAGGTATTCTATGTATCTCCGCACAAAAAATAGCAAGCTCTGAACTGTGAAGTGCTGTGGTTCTAGTTGTGTAGGCGCTCTCTGTATAGCACAAGTTGTGATTGTGAAGTGATTTATGAAAATTCCTTTTGACAAACTCAAGGCAACTGTCAGTTTGCAAAAATGCTTGGATTATGTTCATTCAATTCACAAGTGGTGGACAGTTATAAAATATAAGGGCATATTTTTCTGGGTCCTGGCTCATGGTGAGGTGCAGGGCCTGCTGCAAGCGCAGCCCATCATTTTCCATCCATTGAAATCTGCTGCCCTATAGTTTAAATTATGTTGCCAAGTCTTATGATTTGCAGATGGTTTTTAAATGCTTTCACTTCAGAGGAAATTAAAAAATTTAGAAAGGTACAAACTCGCAGGTGCATGAAGGTGGCAGGGGTTGACTTGCCTTCTGAATTTCTCCTGTTCTCTCTGCCTCTTCCCCTCCCCATACTCGTGAGTAAGTGCCCCATGGGTAGCCCAGCTGAGATCGGGAGCTTGCTGTATGGGGAATTGTAAGGAACTCTCAGCTTGAACTTCATGCAATTCTTGTGAGCTCCTTACACCCACAAAGCAGGACTCTAATCTATGTGAAGTTGGAGTTAATGCTTCTTAGAAAGCCTAGAAATTACTGTTTGGGTATTAGTGGACGAACACGAGTTGTTTCTCGGATATTCCTCTGCTATTTTAGCACAGACATTAAGCTGTTTAAAAGAAAGAAACTAAGGGTTAAAAATTCGTGGTCATCACAAGAGTTGCCGGTGTCACCGCGGTCTCGGGTTAACGGTCGCTGAAAATGGTTGAAGCATTAGAGGAGAAAAATTTGCACTGGGGACCAGAGCGTTTTTAGCCCAGCGCTAACTTGCCATGTAATGCCCTCTTGGTGGCGTTACTACAGGCATCGGAGGCCAAGTTGCCATCCAGAATGGAGCTGTACAAAACGCTAGTTAGGCCACAGCTGGAATACTGTATGCAGTTCTGGTCGCCACACTATAGGAAGGATGTGATTGCATTGGAGAGGGTGCAGAGGAGATTCACCAGGATGTTACCTGGGCTGGAGCGCTTCAGCTATGAAGAGAGACTGGACAGGCTGGGGTTGTTTTCCTTAGAGCAGAGAAGGCTGAGGGGGGACCTGATTGAGGTGTACAAAATTATGAGGGGCATAGATAGGGTAGATAGAAAGGAACTTTTCCCCTTAGTAGAGGGGTCAATAACCAGGGGGCATAGTTTCAAGGTAAGGGGCAGGAAGTTCAGAGGGGATTTGAGGAAAAACTTTTTCACCCAGAGGGTGGTTGGAATCTGGAACTCACTGCCTGAAAGGGTGGTAGAGGCAGGAACCCTCACAACATTCAAGAAGCATTTAGATGAGCACTTGAAACGCCATAGCATACAAGGCTACAGACCAAGTGCTGGAAAATGGGATTAGAATAGACAGGGCTTGATGGCTGGCGCGGACACGATGGGCCGAAGGGCCTCTTTCTGTGCTGTATAACTCTGAGAAGCGGCGTACCATCTTCCAACAGTCTCTGGAAGCGAGGCAATAAGTTCGCTAGGCATTGTGGGACATTAAAAGGGCACTGCCTTCTGAAAAATAAAAATGAAGTAAAAATAGCAGTTTTCAGCCCTTACTGTCTTTAAAAAAAAATTAACATTAAAAAGAAGTCCCAAATGAGAGTCTTCATCTCTTAAGGCTGAATTCCCTTCCGCAACTCAAAAAATGGGAAAAGTGCCTCAGCACCAACACAAATGGCTCAGCAAGCCAGGGAAGGGGCACCCAGGGTCTCGCACGAGGCACTCCAGCTTTGTGCAGGGGGTCAATACTGCAAGAGAGATCCTATACCCACAGGGGCCAGGAGGCCCTCCAGAAAGAACGATGTGGGACCACAAAACCAAGGCCGTCATTGCCAGCAGTGTCGCCCCCCGCCCACCACCTCGCTCCAGTGCCCAAAGAAGCTTCATGACCTCAGACCACTGGTCAAGGTCAGTGAGTGCATTTTCAAAAGCCATTTCCTACCACTGCACCACTAGCTTCGCACACTGCTCAATGCATCTTGACCTGAGACGTGAACTCTGTTTCTCTCTCCAACAATATGGCTGACCTATTGAGTATTTGCAGCATTTTCTGTCTTCTCGGAGCCTTCCTTTACTATCTGAAGCCTTGCAAGCGTCCAGCAGCACTCGCCACACACTTTAAAAACTTTTAACATGTATTGCAGCAAGCCTTTACTTCAATAAAATCAAAAATATCCAGTCTAAAAGCTTAAATGCGAACTTACCTGAAGGATGTGTGTGTCACTTTAAGAGGTGCTGACAGCGCCCGTCAGTCTGCTGCACAGTCGGTTTACATGGCGAGCTTAGGACTCAGCGTTACGGTCCAGGTTCGCCGAGGTGATGTTAAGTCGGCGTGCCGACATCTCTCCCTCATTTAAATCTGCAGGGCCATCGATCTTAACCGACAGCGCTGCCGGGCCTTGGAAAATGGCAGATGCCGTGGAACCCGCCATCAGCTGGCGAAAGAGTGGCAGCCGCCCTCTTTACACTACTTTTTGCTGGTAACGGGTTGCGTTAAGCCCCAGAATTTTTAGCCCTAAGACTTGTATTTATAAAGCTCCTTTCACAACCTCAAGGCGTCCCAAAGTGCATTGCAGCCAATTAAATACTTTTGATGTGTAGTCACTGTTGTAATGTAGGAAATGTGCCAGCCAATTCGCGCACAGCAAGCTCCCACAAATGCTCTCCCCCAGAGGGCTGTGGATACTCAGTGGTTGAGTATATTCAAGGCTGAGATAGGTAGATTTTTGAAAACTAGGAGAATCAAGAGATATGGAGATCGGGCAGGAAAGTGGAGCTGAGGTTGAAGATCAGCCATGATCTTATTGAATGGCGGAGCAGGCTCGAGGGGCCGTACGGCCTACTCCTGCTCCTAATTCGTATGTTATAACTTTCCATTTTCTTTGTTCAAGCTTCCAATGTTCTGATTTAAAACAAGTACAGAACTACACCTTGAGCTCAGGGATGGTACCAGGCTTGCACTGAAAGCTGCCCTCTCGATGCAGCCCAGAATAATACCTGGCAGCTTTCAGCATTTCCAAGCAGCTATTCAGTATTGGCAACCATCCGCTGCCTCCTCCTGAACACATTTGATTTGTGAAGTTTCTGTATTTGCGCAGCTGAAGAAGTTGTTCTTGGAGCTCTCCTGTGGCAACTGTAGCCTGATTGGGGACAATCCAAATTGTTTCACGTGTGGTCTATTTGGTTTTATTTGAATTGGTATTTTTCAGCCTCCAGACTGCCAAGAATAGCGGACAAACAGTTTTGGAAACAAACCATTATTGTGTGAAATCCTCAACAGCATTGCACATCAGGTTGATGTGAAAAGTTGCGTGCCACATTCTGAACTTTTGTGAGAAATTGCACTTGTAACCAATGTTCCCTTTAAGCTGTGCGGTCGCGTGGCCACACAGGCATGCAGCGCTCTATAGCTCCGCACAGCTGGCTCACTCGCTTTTAAATAGGAAAAACTGCGCATGCGCGGTATTTTGAATGGGCCGCGCAGCCCCTTGAAGGGGCCGCGCACCCAAAAACAAATTAAAGGGAACATTGCTTGTAATGCTGCCCAAATTCAGAGGCCATCAAACTTTCACTCTGTTTGAAAGACTTGGATTTATTTTGTGTTTTATCCAAAAAAAAAAGCCATTCACCACAACTCTGCTTTCTATTCCTTAGCCAGTTTTGTATCTATGCTGTTACTGCCCCTTTTATCCTGTGGGCTTCAATTTTTCTAGCAAGCCTAATATGTGGTACTTTTATAAAGCGCCTTTTGAAAGTCCATATACACATCAACTGTGTTGCCATCAGCCACCCTCTCTGTTACCTCATCAAAAAACTCAATCTAGTCAAATACAATTTGCCCGTAACAAATCCATGCTGGCTCTCCTTTATTAGTCTATGCTTGTCCAACTGGCTGTTAATTTTCTCCCGAATTATTGTTTCTAAAAGCTTCCCCACCACTGACGTTAAAATGACTGGCCTGTAATTGCTTGGTTTATCCTTCTCCCCTTTTTTGAACAAGGGTGTAACATTTGCAATCCTCCAGTCCTTTGGCACCAGCCCTGTATCTAAGATTGTGGTCAGCACCTCTTACTTCCCTCAGCAACCTAGGATGCATCCCATCTGGACCGGGTGACTTATCTACTTTAATTACCGCCAGCCTTTCTACTACCTCCTCTTTATCTATTTTTTATCTCATCCAGTATCCCAGCAACCTCCTCATTTACCATAGCTTTGGCAAAGTCCTCTTCCTTGGTGAACACCGATGCAAAGTACTCATTTAGTACCTCAGCCATTCCTTCTGCCTCCACCAATAGTTCTCCATTTTGGCCCCTAATCGGCCCCACCGCTCCACTGACAGCCCTTTTACAGTTAATGTGCCGACAGAAACCTTTGGATTCCCTTTTATGTTGGCCGCCAATCTATTCTTGTACTGTCTCTTTGCCTCTCTTATTTCCTTTTTCACTTCTCTGTACTTTTTATATTCAGTCTGATTCTCCCTTGTAGTATCAAGCTGACATCTGCCACACCCTCCCCTTTTCTGCTTCATCCTACTCTTTAACTAATTTGTCATCCAGGGAGCTCTAGCTTTGGTTGCTCTCCCTTTACCCCTTGTAGGAACGTACATAGACTACCCGAACCATCTCTTTAAAGGCCGCCCATTACGCCATTATATTTCTGCCTGCCAGTCATTGACTCCAATTTACCCGGGTCAGATCCCTCCTCAATTTGCTGAAATTAGCTCTCCTTTAGTTAACTATTTTTATTCTAGATTGCTTCTTGTACTACTTCATAACTAAATGAAACCTTTCGATACTATGATCACTATTCCTGAGATGCTCTCCAACTATGACATTCTCCACTTTACCCACTTCATTCCCCGGGACTAGATCTGGCAATGCCTCCTTCTTCGTTGGGCACGAAACATACTGATCAAGAAAATTCTCCTGAACGCACTTCAGAAATTCCTCCCCTTCCCTGCCCTTAACACAATCACTGTCCCATTCAATACTGGGTTAGTTAAAGTCTCCCGTTATCACTACTCTATAGTTCTTGCACCGCTCAGTAATTTCTTTGCCAATCTGCTCCTTTACCTCCTTTCCACTATTTAGTGGCCAAGATGGTGCCATGAATCTTTAACGTTCAGCTGAATCACTGGAACAGGGAGATGGGGCATTGGTTGGAATGTCACTCCAAAGGATATAATCTCCGATACTGCAACATTTCCTCAGTACTGCACTGTAATGTCAGCCTAGGGATTATGCACTCAAGTCCTGGAGTGAGGCTAGAGCCCACAACCTTCTGATTCAGAAGAACAGGTGGTACCAACTGATATTAAATTACTTCCAGGCAGACATGCTGGAACATCCCCATGTTAAGAACATAAGAAGTAGGAGTAGGCCGTACGGCCCCTCGAGCCTGCTCCGCCATTCAATAAGATCATGGCTGATCTTCTACATCAACTCCACATTCCTGCCCTATCCCCATATCCCTTAGTTCCCAAAAATCTATCGATCTCAGCCTTGAATATACTCATCAACTGAGCATTCACAGCCCTCTGAGGTAGAGAATGCTAAAGATTCATAACCCTTTGAGCGAAGAAATTCCTCCTCCTAAATAGCCGACCCCTTATCCTGAGACCCTAGATCTAGAATCTCCAGCCAGGGGAAACGACCTCTCGGCATCTACCCTGTCAAGCCCTCTAAGAATTTTATATGTTTCAATGCAATCGCCTCTCATTTTTTGTACACTCCAGAGAATATAGGCCCATTCTACTCAATCTCTCCTGATAGGACAGCCCTCTCATCCCAGGAATCAATCTAGTGAACCTTCATTGCACCCCCTCTAAGGCAAGTATACCCTTCCTTAGGTAAGGAGACCAAACTGCACAGTGCTCCAGGTGTGGGCTCACCAAAGCTGTATATAATTGCAGCAAGACTTTGCACCAAATCCCTTGCAGTAAAGGCTAACATACCATTTGCCCTCCTAATTGCTTGCTGTACCTGCATGTTAATTTTCTGTGATTCGTGGACAAAGACACCCAAATCCCTCTGCATACCAACATTTAAAAAATATTCTGCTTTTCTATTCTTCATACCAAAGTGGATAATTTCACACTTCCCCACATTATACTCCCATCTGCCACCTTCTTGCCCAGTCACTTAATATGTCTATATCCCTTTTCAGCCTCTTTGCGTCCTCCTCACAGCTTACTTTCCCATCTAGCTTTGTATTGTCTGCAAACTTGGATATATTACACTTGGTCCCCTCATCTAAGTCATTGATACAGATCGTAAATAGCTGAGACCCAAGCGCTGATCCTTGCGGCACCCCACTAGTTACAGCCTGCCATCCTGAAAATGACCTGTTTATTCCTACTCTCTGTTTACTGTTACATGTGAAGATCCTACAAGAGACTCTTGCCGCCAGATAAAAGCATTATTGGAAGGAGGTGAAAGCTGACTTGGCCCCTTTAATCATTTTACTTAAACTGTTCTGTCCCACAGTGGCCACATTTCAACGGAACTTCGCCATTAGTATTCATATATCTAAAATTGCTGGAAATTAGTCTTTCAGATCCATCAGTAATGGAGAGAAGGGAAGTGTGGAAAAGACCCATAGGGAATGAAAGCAGATACTGAGTGAAAGACAGCAACAGATTTGTACACCTTCCATTCTAGCTCTGTCCATAATAGATTGATGTATGTAAAAAACAATCTCTCTTGTATTTTCTCTCTTGCCCACTCTCCTTATGTTTCTTCTTCCCCATGCTTTGCTTTTTCAGTTCTTCTCCATGGCAGTTCTGTTACTTCTTATAGCTTCCCCCTACAGTCTAACCCCATTATATATGTTTCTACATATATATTTTCTGAATATTTAGTCAGTGAATTAAACTATATAGAAATGACATGGGATGCTATCTATGCAGTTCTGATATAAATAAACTTATGCCACCTTCACAAATTATGATCAAATCTCCATTTTTTTTGTCATCTTGAATTTAAGTCTGAAGGTAAATATTAGTAAGCAGTTAGTGGATGGGTGGGGGAAGAGAAGGAGAGAGACAGATGCATTCCTAAAAAAAACACCCCTTGCAGCAGCCAGGATTATAAGGTTTTAAAGAATTTACCCAATTCCAAAAAAAACCCCTCTGTGTAACAAATTGTAAGATGAGTGGAAAACAAAATGTGTTCCTTTCAAATTTATCTCCGCATCCACTGGAGCTACAAGCTGAGATTTGGAAGGATTCTCAGCAGAATACCCTGTTAATTAGTGAAGGGATGTGCGAGTAGCTGATATCCTCTGACTCCCGAGGCACCTGCTTGCTTTCCTTGTTTTTCGCTGCCTTGCAGACTGCGTGGGTCTCCTTAATTATTGGACAGGGAGTCGCTGAGCTGGAGTCACCCGGGATCCGCTTGTGTTTTGACTGCATGTACTGGTAGGTGGAGGATGGGCTGAGCTAGTAAGTAGTGTTTTGTGTTGGGGAAGAGGTGCAGGATGTTCTTTGTGTTGTATTGAGCTCTATTCTGGAGATTTTTGTCTGGGGATTACATACAGTAAAGGGATTTGTAGGAAACAATCAAACCTAATATTGACTCTTGAGACTTTTTTTTTAAACAAAAAGCAAAAGGATTTTGAATTTGTTTTGCTAATTTATGGAAAATGCAAAAGTATTTAAGAACATAAGAAATAGGAACAGGAGTAGGCCATTCGGCCCTTCGAGCCTGCTCTGCCATTCAGTAAGATCATGGCTGATCTTCTACCTCAACTCCACTTTCCCCCCGAACCCATATCCCTTGAGTCCCTTCGTGTCCAAAAATCTATCGATCTCTGTTACAGCACAGGAGACCATTCGGCCCGTCGAGCCTGTGCCGGCTCTCTGCAAGAGCACTTCAGCTAGTCCCACTCCCCCACCCTTTCCCTGTAGCCCTGCAAATTTGTTTCCTTCAGGTACTTATCCAATTCCCTTTTGAAAGACATGATTGAATCTGTCTCCACCACCCTTTCAGACAGTGCATTCCAGATCCTAACCACTCGCTGCATAAAAAGTTTTTCCTCATGTCACCTTTGGTTCTTCTGCCAATCACCTTAAATCTGTGACCTCTGGTTCTCGACCCTTCCGCCAGTGGGAACAGTTTCTATCTGTTCTGTCTTGACCCCTCATGATTTTGAACACCTCTATCAAATCTCCTCTCAACCTTCTCTGCTCTCGTCTCCAGTCTATCCACGTAACTGAAGTCCCTCCTCCCTGGAACCATTCTTGTAAATCTTTTCTGCACCCTCTCATCCTTCCTAAAGTGCGGTGCCCAGAATTGGACACAATACTCCAGTTGAGGCCGAACCAGTGTTTTATAAAGGTTCTTCATAACTTCCTTGCTTTTGTACTCTATGCCTCTATTTATGAAGCCCAGGATCCTGTATGCTTTTTTAACCACTTTCTCAACCTGCCCTGCCACCTTCAACGATTTGTGCACATATACCCCCAGGTCTCTCTGTTCATGCACCCCCTTTAGAATTGTACCCTTTAGTTTATATTGCTTTTCCTCGCTCTTCCTACCAAAATGTATCATTTCACACTTTCTGTGTAAAATTTCAGCTGCCATGTGTCCGCCCATTCCGCCAGCCTGTCTATGTCCTCTTGAAGTCTATCACTCTCCTCCTCACTGTTCAAGTTTTGTGTCATCTGCAAATTTTGAAATTGTGCCCTGTGCACCCAAGTCCAAGTCATGAATATATATCAAGAATATTTTTTAAGAAATCTGAATTAAGAAAACTGTTATTACTTAACACACTTTTTAAATTCTACTTTCTAAAATTCAGCATTGAGTAATTTATAGGAATTGAGTATTTAGACTAAAGTAGTTCTAATTTTCTTAACTGCAATAACATGCAACTTTAGTGCATAAGGTTCTAGAAACTTGGGACACTCCAATCCCTGACATCTTCTGAAGTTCAGATTGATGAGGTATGTTTAGACTGGGACCCAGGCTCTACTATAATCAGCCATGTCAGCACATGCAAGGGTGCTTTGCTTACATTGGTGGCCACATGAGCCCAATGTTTGGGTTGGGAGGTAGTGGACTCCCAAAGCAACACTGCATTTGCGCTAACTTGACGGGTGTTCATGTGGTGGTGCTGATTCTCACTGTCTTTACATGGGCGATGGAAGGTTGGAACCTAAACCCACTGTTGCAGATTGTCTATCCAATATGTGAGCCACGTAGGTCCACAGTATTCCAGTTGATGATTGACCAAACCAGGCTGGCTCATTAATGGAATCTGGAAGGATGGGCCTGTTACTTGGAGCTTGGAATTCTTCATATTAGACTCCAGATAACTCTGCAAGCCTATGCCATAACTGATGGGGTGGTCCAGGCTGGGCAGGCAGCAGGAGCTTATCAATGACCAGTGCTAGTAGGCTGTGCAGTTATAGCTGATTAAATTATACCAGTACCCTGTTCACACTTTAGATGAGGGGAATCCCTAAATCTTAGCTTGTAGTAATCTGTGCCTAGATTCTCTGAATTTAAGTGGGTTGTGTCCCAATGGGCAAAGTGTGTGCAAACAGAAACTACCTGTGTGGATTTGTCAGTTGTTTAGTTTGAAAACTCTTGACTATAGTGATGAGTTTCCATCCTTGTCAGACGCACAGCTGAGGGAGGAAAAAATCAGTTTACATTGTACTGTATTTAAGTCGAACTTGGTGGCACTCCCAAATGTGTTGGCTGGGGGCTTGTTTTATGCTAAGACCTGTTTGAAGGTAGAGTTTAACATTGAAAGTTGTAGATATGGTTCACGCAGTTTGGCTCAGCTCTGAACTTGTTGCTGAAAGATCTGTAAGTTACCTACTAATAAGAGAATATTGGGGACCATCCAGCTAGACGGCAATGGTCTGTCCCTGTCTTCTACATTTCCACATTCCAAGTTGAGAAGGTAACTATGGGAGCGTGCAACTGTGTGTCACAAGCCTGTGGTCCGACAGAAGTGCTCAGTGTTAGCACAGATGCAGCTTCACAGAGAAAAGGTGCTCTTCTTTAATACATTTTATGGCACTATCCAAAGAAGAGTGAGGAGTTCTTGTGGTATCCTGGCTAATATACTCAGGGTGGGGCACTTCAATGTCCATCACCAAGAGTGGCTCGGTTGTACCACCAGTGATCGAGCTGGCTGAGTCCTAGTAAAACTGAAGTCAATAGGGATCCAGTGGTTAGAGTTATACCTAGCACAAAGGAAGATGGTTGTGGTTGTTGAAGGCCAATCATCTCAGCTCCACAACATCACTGCATGAGTTTCTCAGGGCAGCATCCTAGGCAGCTTCATCAGTGACCTCCCTTCATCGCAAGGTCAGAAGTGGGGCTGTTCGCTGATGATTGCAGAGTGTTCAGCTCCACTTGCAATTCCTCAGATAACCAAGCAGTCCGTGCCCGCATACAGCAAGACCTGGACAACATCCAGGCTTGGGCTGATAAGTGGCAAGTAACATTCACGCCACACAAGTGTCAAGCAATGACCACCTCCAACAAGAGAGTTTAACCACCTCCCTATGACATTTGATGACATCACCATCGCCAAATCACCCACCATCAGCATCATGGGGGTCGCCATTGACCAGAAACTCAACTGGACCAGTCACATAAACGCCGTGTCTACGAGAACAGGTCAGAGGCTGGGTATTCTGCGGGGAGTGGCTCACCTCCTGAAGGCAGCCCACCACCACCTTCTCAAAGGCAGCTAGAGATGGGCAATAAATGCCTTGCCAGCGATGCCCACATCCCGAGAATGAATTAAAAAAAAAAAAATCCTCCCTGAATCAATGCTACGAAAAACAGACTGTCTGGTCATTAATGCTGTTTGTGGGATCTTGCTGTGTGAAAATTGGCTGTATGTTTGCCTATATATCAGCAATGACTGCAATTCAAAAGTAATTCATTTGTTGTGAAGTGCTTTGGGATATCCTGAGGGTGTAATGAGATGCTCCATAAATGCAAGTTCTTTTTTCCTTTCTATCTAAATTCCTCTGCATATATAATTTGTTCTGTTATTGGCAAATCTCTGCCTAATAATCTGAAAGATTTTTGTAGTGCTTTTACACTGAGTGAAGTGTGAGTGTGTTGTCCTGTGCCGTCCCCCGTCCCCCAAATTACCTGTTTTCCATAATGCCCAGGAACTGATAGCATTGTAGATCCATGGACGTCAAGCTGGGTTAAGGCTGCAGGTCTCGGGGAAAATAAATGTAGCAATCTGTTTGCACTCTGTGTCTCTATTGTACCGTGGAGCTCAGCATGCCTACAGTGTGCTGCTGATGCCAAATGTAAAAGAGGGGAGAGCAGGGCACACGGGTTACTCTCCTAAAATAGGATTAAAAAATCTGGTATTTTTTACCGGTACCCCACCAAATAATTTATACATAGTAATAGTAACAGCCCAAGCACTGATCCCCTAAAAACGCTGAGTCTCCCCCTTCTATATCAACATGTCACTGCAGCACCATATGCAGCTTTGCTTCTTTTGATTCAGCCAATTTCCAAGCCATTTCAGAAGCTCCCTGTGCCCCAGCTGTATCTTGCAGCCTTGTGGAGCAATTTCCTTTATAGCACTGTCAAGAACTTTGCTAAAATCTACATATATAACGTCCACTGAATATCCCTTGACCACCAGGTCCATTATTTCTTCTGACTATGATAAATTTGCCAGGCATGACCTCCCTCCCATTGAGTCACATGACTGTGACTTATTCCAAGGTACTTCATTATCCACTCCTTCAGGATGCCCTCCCATGTTTTGCCAGCTACACGTCAAGCTCACCAAACTGTAATTCCCAGGAGTTATCCTTGTGCTGCTTTTAATAAATTGGAGTTGTCACCAGACCTGCTTCTAACGATTCCCTAAAGATATTCGCCGGAATGTGACCGTTTTCATTAGTTGCTATCTTAAATACCTGAATATGCAGCCTCTCTGGGCCAAGTACCTTGCACTCTTTTACTGCCCTCAGTCTGTCTGTCACCTCCTTGTTTGTAATTCCTATCATTCTTTACATTTCCTTGGAAATTCCACCTCTGTATTGGGAGGGGAGCCTATAGTTTGCTTCCCAAAATCTGCCGTATACTTAGTTCCTTGAGATCAAAACATTCTTGGCGTCCTCAGAGGTCCGGCTATTTCCTTGCCCATATTTATAAAAGTCTAACATATTGTAATTTATCTTCCCCGCAATCTTAATCTCATTTTCTACATTATCTCTCTAACCAGTTTCTTAATCACCTTTACCATATTCCTCTATTCATCTCGGTTCTCAGCTCTAAAACTAGTTTTGTACTTTTGCCTTTCTCTGCTGAATTACTTGCCCTGTTTCCCTCCTCAGTTTACTTATCTCTCTAGCATTATGTATTCTGAGTAGTGCTTTTCTGAAAGTATTCGTTTCTTCCATATTCCTCCCTTCTGCCAATGTGTCACAATCCCTTTGTTTCCTCTTCTCCCTTCAATGTCTCCTTTCTTCAACTTGAGAGGCTTTGTTGTACTCTCTCGTCCCTGTTGTTAGCCTGACTTTAAATTCAACCTTATTGTAGTTGTTCTTGGATGCTGGCTTTGGTGAATTCGACAGGTTTACATTGGGTTTGTTGCCGGTTGTGCAGCATCTGCACTTGGTGAACTGGTGATGTAAACACCCCACTCATACCAATGTCAAAGCAGCTGGAGCCCTTTCTAACTACAGTTTCTTATACATGTCCCCTAGTTATTGCATACACAGTGTCAGGTCCAGTATCATCCCCTCCATGTAGGTTCCTTAACTATCTGAGACAGGTACCAGTCCAGTGTCGTGTCCACAAACCTATTTTAAATCCTTTTGCTCCTATTATAAATTTCCCAATTTATCCCTGGTAAATTGATTCCTCACACATTCCCTTATTAGTTTGTAAACTTCCAGATGTAATCCCTCTTCCTGACCTAGTGCTTATAACACATCCCAATAGTTTTTCTTCCGTTTAATGTTGCTTGTCTCAATCTGCAATATTTCCACTTTATCGGCACCTAATCCAGGCTTGTCTATTATAGTTTCATGTTCTTGACATAAAAACCCACACTTCTCCCAGTTTATCATTTCTATCTTTTTTGGCACAGTCGATTTCCGACACGCAGGAACTCCATATTAGTCTCCAAGCCAAGCTACTGCAAATTTCTGTTTGACTGATATGGAGTGCACAACGTCCTGAAATTGTCCCAGGAACAAAACGCAATTTAACGCACTGACCCTTTTTTAATTGTGTTTTTACTTGTATGTATTCCATTAATTACTACATTTAAACAGGCCTATGTAACCTGAGCTTTTCCCGTGTTCATTCGCGTGCGCACTTTGGCTGCCGCTCCGGACCTGAGCCATTCAATATTTTTCCACTTTTTTCCCCCTCTTTTCCTTTTCTCTCTATCCCGCCTTGACCGCTCTCTCCTGTCGTCATGCCTCCTTTCATCTCTCCTCTCTCGGATACTCTGCCCTCTCAAATCCCTACCCCAATCCTTCATTACTTTTTGACCTTTCTAATCTCCTGCTGCCGTCCCAGGCTTGACTCCCTCTTAGATAAGCCTAAAGCTTCCCTCTGTGCCTCTCTTGGCATCCTACGAAGGGCCTTACGCGCAGCAACCCCAACTGTCCCATCCTACTCTCTCGCCAACCTTCCTGCCCAGCGCGCCCACTGGGGAAGAATCTTGCCAATCTCCTCCCCCTCCAACTCATTCCCCCCAGCGCTGACCCTGTGGGCGTTGGCAGTGGGGCAGCCGTCACCGACCCTCTGCATCTCCCTCCAGAATGTCCATTCACTTGCGAACAAGGCCCTTGCCATCCATGAGCTTATCATGGATGATTACATCGACATCATGGCCCTGACGGAAACTTGGTTGAGGGGTGATGACACCTTACCCCTAAATGAAGCCTCCCCACCTGGCTATACCTTCCACCACCTGCCCCGCTCAGAATGCCGTGGTGGCGGTGTGGCTCTCATCACCAAATCACACCTTGGTCTGTCACCCTATTCCTCCAGCACTTTCTCCTCCTTTGAGCATCTCACCATATTCCACCCCCTCACCTCATTTAAAATTCTCGTTCTCTACCGCCCACCCAAGTAGCATAAAAATGTTATTACCAAGATATCTTCACTGCTTTCCTCCCTCAGCCTCTGCACCGAACGACTTCTCATCCTCGGTGATTTCAACCTCCATCTCAATTCATCATGCTCTCTCCCCTCTGAGTTCAGTAGCCTCCTGTCCTCCCTTAATCTCTCCCTCCATGTAAACTCCCCAACCCATATTCACGGCCACGCCCTCGATCTTGCCATCTCTCATGGCCTCGCTACTCCCATTGTGTCAATCGCAGATAAGGCCATCTCTGACCATTTCCTCGTATTGCTCTCCACCCACATCCCCCTTCCATCCCCCTCAACCCTACTTCCTTCTGTGTCCGCCCCTGGAAAAAACTCTCTCCCAACTCTCTTACAACTGCACTTATGAAATCCCAACTGTCCAGCCTTTGGCCCTCCATTCACCACGACATTTCTGCAACGACCGATCTGCTCAATCACACCCTCGCCACCACCTTTGATGCCCTAGTCCCTATTAAAGCAATTACTTTCTCTCGCCCTGGCCGTTTCCCCTGGTACGGCCCTCACCTTCACTCCCTTAATTCCAAGGGACGCAGACTTGAACGGATATGTCGGACAACTGCTTTAGCCATTCACCGCCAGATCTGGCTGGACCGTATAAAGCATTATCAGGTCCTGCTCTTGTCTTCCAAAATTGCTTACTATTCCAGAATCATTCCAGAATCATTCTGGAATGCAAAGATAAACCCCGGCTTCTATTCTCCACTGCTAACCGTCTTCTTAAACCCCTCTCCCCTGTCTCCTCCACCCTCACCTCCAACAACAAGTGTGAGGAGCTCATGGACTTCTTTGTCTCTAAGATTGAGACCATCCGTTCAGCTGCCTCTGCCACTTTCCTTCCTTCCCCTAGCCCACCGGGACAAACTTCCTCTTAAGGTTTCCCCCCTGCCCTAGCCCTGAACTCGCATCTTACTCCAGTTTCTCTCCGATCTCCCCTCATGACCTCTCCGCGCTCATCTTGTTCATGAGACCCACCTCCTGCTCCCTCGACCCTATTCCCATCAAACTGCTGACCACCCAACTTCCTTTTCTGGCTCCCATGTTACAACAACTACAACAACTTGTGTTTATATAACGCCTTTAACGTAGTAAAACGTCCCACGGCGCTGCACAGGAGTATTTTAAGACAAAAAATTTGACACCGAGCCACATAAGGATAAATTAGGGCAGGTGACCAAAAGCTTGGCCAAAGAGGTAGGTTTTAAGGAGGAAAGAAAGGTAGCGCGGCGGAGAGGTTTAGGCAGGGAATTCCAGAGCTTAGGGCCTAGGCAACAGAAGGCACGGCCACCAATGGTTGAGCGATTATAATCAGGGATGCTCAAGAGGGCAGAATTAGAGGAGCGCAGATATTTAGGGGGGTGGGGGGGGGCGCTGAAGGAGATTACAGAGATGGGAATGTTAGCTGACATTGTTAACGGTTTTCTCTCCTCAGGTACTGTTTCCCCCCTCCCCCCCCACCCCCCCCTCAAATCTGCCGTCATCACCCCTCTTCTCAAAAACCAACCCTTGACCCCTCTATCCTTTTAAACTATCGCCCCATCTCCAATCTCCCTTTTCTCTCAAGTCCTTGAACGAGTTGTCGCCTCCCAAATCCGTGCCCATTTTTCCGCAACTCCATGTTTGAATCCCTCCAATCAGGTTTCTGCCCCGCCACAGTACTGAAACAGCTCTCATCAAAGTCACAAATGACATCCTTTGTGACTCTGACAAAGGTAAACTATCCCTTCTTGTTCTTCTTGACTTATCTGCAGCCTTTGACACGGTTGACCACTCCATCCTTCTCCAACGCCTCTCCACCATCGTCCAGCAAGGTGGGACTACACTCGCCTGGTTCCATTCTTATCTATCTAATCGTAGCCAGAGAACCACCTGCAATGGCTTCTCTTCCCACTCCCGCACCGTTACCTCGAGTCCTCCAAGGATCTATCCTTGGCCCCCTCCTATTTCTCATCTACATGTTGCCCCTTGGTGACATCATCCGAAAGCACAGCGTCAGTTTCCACATGTACGCTGACGACACCCAGCTCTACCTCACCACCACTTCTCTCGACCCCTCCACGGTGTCTAAATTGTCAGACTGCTTGACCGACATCCAGTTCTGGATGAGCAGAAATTTTCTCCCATTAAATATTGGGAAGACCGAAGCCATTGTTTTCAGTTCCCGCCACAAACTCCGTTCCCTAGCCACTGACTCCATCCCTCTCCCTAACATCTGTCTGAGGCTGAACCACACTGTTCGCAACCTTGGTGTCATATTTGACCCTGAAATTAGCTTCCGACCACACATCCACAGCATAACAAAGACCACCTATTTCCACCTCCGTAACATCGGCCGACTCTGCCCTTGCCTCAACTCATCTGCTGCTGAAACCCTCATCCATGCCTTTGTTACCTCTGGACTTGACTATTCCAACCCACTCCTGGCCGGCCTCCCACATTCTACCCTACGTAAACTTGAGGTGATCCAAAACTCGGCTGCCCGTGTCCTAACTCGCACCAAGTCCCGTTCGCCCATCACCCCTGTGCTCGCTGACTTACATTGGCTCCCGGTTAAGCAACGCCTCGATTTCAAAATTCTCATCCTTATTTTCAAATCCCTCCACGGCCTCGCCCCTCCCTACCTCTGTAATCTCCTTCAGCCCCACAACCCCCAGAGATATCTGTGCTCCTCTAATTCTGCCCTCTTGAGCATCCCTGATTATAATTGCTCAACCATTGGTGGTCGTGCCTTCTGTTGCCTGGGCCCTAAGCTCTGGAATTCCCTGCCTGAACCCCTCTGCCTCTCTTTCCTCCTTTTAAGATGCTCTTTAAAACGAAGGTTTTGGTCACCTGCCCTAATTTCTCCTTATGTGGCTCGGTGTCAAATTTTTTGTTTTATAACACTCCTGTGAAGTGCCTTGGGAAGTTTTACTATGTTAAAGGTGCTATATAAATACAAGTTGTTGTTGTTAAGTTCTTGCTCAGCAACAGTTAATAGGAAACCTGAAAATTTACTTGATTCAGGTTAATCTCAAAGTTGAAGCTGGTTTAAAGAGGGAACAGGCAGAGTATGATAGGTGAGCATAAGATAGTTTACAGAGCTAGCCAAGGAAGTGAACAAACTAGCATCGATGAAGCATGAAGTATCTCTTTGTTCGGCACTTTGGAGGAGGAGCAGGAACAGTAAAAGGCCATAGCCCTGGAAGTTCAAGGACTTTGAAGATTACTGCCTGGTGCAGCATGTTGTCATCTACCTGAATGCTAGCGAGGAATAATGTGTAAAGGACGTTGTGTCTTGACAGGGCTGCAAACTCTGAACTGTGCCAACTCCTGAAACCAGACCTGCACTGAAGGAGCAATCTCCGAATAACGTTCAGTGCAAATGATGAACGCACTAAACTTCAATGCCACTGGTTGTTTCCAAGCACAAACAGGAGATATTGCTCAGATCAGCCCATATGCAGTGCATCATTGAATCACTGAGGGAACAGATAACCAGCATGTAGCTCCAGCTGGAGAGGCAGACTTAATTTTTCCACTCGTATGGCTTTCCCTGAATACAAAGCACCATTGATTGCAATCAGATTGGCAATCATAAACTAAGTACAGTACTGCCCTTCCTTTTCATAGAATGTTACAGCACAGAAGGAGGCCATCGTGCCTGTGCCTTTTATCATCAGAAAGGTTACAGTTCCCTGAATATTCAGGTGCTGTGCAATCACTGGGGAAAAATGTATGAGGGAGTGCTCATGATGCGCACACATTGAGCAAATCGAGGATTTCCCAACTGTTGGAAAGGGAAAACAAATTGATGTGTTGACTCCTGGGAGACTAGGATTGCCTGCTTCACACATGGTGGTTGACATCTCTCTGAAATCCCAAGCCCCCACAAGAAAGAAGCCACATCTTCACCCATTTGCTGGGCAGAAATAGACCAGCAAACCTTTCATCACTTGAAGCGTTTTTGTGGACCACACTGGTGCCTTGCAGTATGAGTTGGCAGAATAATTGTGGGTTGCACGTGGCACAATCTTGACATTAAAGGAGGTGAAGAGGAGCTACCGAAGGTTAGATCCCAGGACGAGGAGGGTGGGGAACACACACTCTCTCTAGCACACCAATCAGTGCCTGAAGTGGCACAGGTGCAATGGGCACTCTTGAGGCCTACACACAGCCCACAGAATGCAGAACTTTGTAACTACATTTTAACTAAAGTTACATAGCTGTTTTTTGTGGCAGAGGCATTGAGCGCTTCTTTTCTCCCCACTGTTCTGCACAAGCCATTGTATGTGTTTTTTTTAATTAATTTTAGATAAAGTACTGACAGCAACCTTTGCAGTGCTGAGCGTTTGCTTTTATTAATGTAAAAATGCATGTGTGCAGTATGTTTAACATGATGCACCATTGTGCAGTCAGTTTGTGATTTGTTTACTCGAGTGCTGTGTTTTTTATGTACTACTTTTTACGCAATGAGTGGTTAGGATTTAGAATGCACTGCCTGATAGGGTGGTGGATACAGATTCAATAGTAGCCTTCAAAAAGGAATTGGATAAATACTTGAAGGAGAAAAAATTGCAGGGCTATGGGGAAAGAGCAGGGGAGTGGGACTGACTGGATTGCTCCTCAAAAGAACTGGTGCAGACTCGATGGGCCGAATGGCCTCCTTCTGTGCTGTGGTGTTCTATGATTCTATAATGACACGGTACTTGTGATTCTGCTGGCCACCTGATTCTACATGTTACAGACCCAGATGGCCCTGTCTCTGTGCCCAGCCACAACCTGTCCTATTCTGGTTATGGGGTGCTGGCATACTTCGGAGGTGCTTCTTCTGTCTTTTGCTCATATGCTGGTGCTGGCAACTTGAATGGCACCTAGTACCCATCTGTCCCCTTCTGCGTACATGCCACTGCGGGAGGCAAGCCCTGAGAGCAACCTGTTTGCAGAGGACTCTGAATTTTGTTACGACGGCTCTCCTTATTGCACCTCCAAGCATGTCAAAGCCTGCCTCTATCATGTCTTGGACCAATTGTATTTACACCATGTCATCATCAGTGGGAGCATTCTTCAGAGAGGCTCAAGCTGTGCCTCACTGCCTGCAGGCTTGAGATCTGTCCTGCTAAGCCAAGGATGCTGCACACTACTTCATGGCAAGCTCCAGATCAGGCAACCGCTGCTTCAAGACAGTGTCCAACTGGGTAATGGAGTCTGCATCTCCTCCCAAACCAGCTTTTGCCATCTCCTGCAATGAAGCAAGTGGTTTGCTCGCCATTTGATGCTCGTGAAGTATCCTCCATTTCATAATTCTCTCCATGAAGTTGTAAATTCAAAACAACTTGCACAGACCCTGGACAAGTTATACCCCTGCACTGCCATATCGACCACAACAACTGCATTTATATAGTGCCTTTACCGCAGGAAAACATCCCAAGGCATTTCACAGGAGCGTATTCGGACAAAAATGAACACCAAGCCAAAGAAGCAGATATTAGGAAGGGTGACTAAAAGTTTGGTCAAAGAAGTAGGTTTTGAGGAATATCCAGCTCTCCTTCACCCAACACCTCTGCCCCTTCATCACCTGTAATCAGTGACTTAACCCTGTGTTGCCACGTTAAACTCACTAATACCTCCACAGTATGTGTCTAGTGCACATTTATGATACAATAAAAAGCACTTGCACTTCTATCGAGACTTGTCACACTGAAATGTCATGAAGCTCTTCACATTGTGAATTACTTTTGAAGTGCAGTAACTGTAGTTATGTAGACAAACATGCTAGCCATTGGTGATCAGCAATACCTAATAAACAGCACTGAGACGAATGACCAGTTTGTCTGTGTTTTTGGTGCTATTGGTTGAGAGCGGACCGTTGGCCAAAAAACTAGGTAAACTTGTCTTGTATTAATGCCATAGGATCTTTAACTTACAGCTGAACAGGCAGACAGGATCTCAGTTTAATGTCTCATCCAAAGGGCATCATGTCTTAAAATGCAGCAGTCCCTCAGCACTGTACTGTAAGGTCACCTGGAGTCAACATCACAGCCTCCTGACCTGATTCAAATGATGTGGGTGGTGCAGGACGCTGAGGTACATGTGATCGACCTGTAGTACTGGCTCTCTCCTCCTGGACTCCCGACCTTTCGATCAAGGAACCAGTCACCGGATGACCATGTGGATATTGTTACGTATATTGTTGCATTGGCTTTACTTTCTACGCTTAATGGCAGAGCACAAGCACTGCTTTGAACCGAATGAGTGAATGGTGGTTGTTGCCACCATCTTCAGTGTTCACCTGGTCCTCTTGTTCCAGTGTCTGATCTCCATTATGCCCTCCTCGTGGCAGACATGGGATTTTATTTGCTGCATACCATCACCAGCCCTGGTACAGTGGCAGCTGCTGGTGCCATCTGATGCAAAGAAAAGTTGCTGTATGCACTGCTTGAGATGTCATTTTGTAAGCCAGTTTACTCTGCATCTGGGAGTGCTCGATGCTGACGCTGGGTTCATTTCCCAGCATCACCTTGATGTGCACAAAAAGAAAAATCAATATTTGAATAAAGTCTGTACACCTTGTATCTCTTGCAGAAACAGATTTAGATATTTCGTAACATTTTAATTTGCGCAAAATTCTAAAATGAGCTAGATGCACAAGAGAGTATATTTATCATATATTGCAATCACTTGAGTTGCAACCTTCTTCCTCAATGGGAAATTGTAAAAATATCCAAATGTACCTGCAGTACCAATGACACCTGTAGGTGGCACTGCGATAGGCCATACAATGTTAAAAGTCCTATCATGTAAGGTTAACTGTATAACCCATAACTGGGACTATATGCTGACCCAGCGATCATGCACTTGCACTCCCCCCACCCTCAACCTGTTCTCCTGGCACCTCCACCCTTCCTCCCCTTTCTTTCACCACTACCTATGCCTTCTTTCCTCCCCCTCTTTTCCTCCCTCCATCCCCAACTCTGGCTTTCCCCACTCCTCTTCCTCCTTCCTTCTCCTCCACTTCCTGGTCCTCCTCCTTCCTCATCCTCATCTATTCTTCCCCTTTCTCATCCTCTTCCTCATCTCCTCCTCGCTTCATCCTTCTTCTCTTCCTCTTCTTTCTCCTCTTTCTCATCCTCTTCCTCTTCCTTACCCCCCACCACCCTGTAACCATGCTTGACCTGAACACTGCACTTGGTCTTTATTATCTGTACTGCCATGGGAGATCAATTAGTGCATGATAAATATTTAATGGGTTAATCTAATTTGTGTAAGTAGAGGCTATCTCAACAGTGACAATGTATTAAGATGAATTGGAGTGATCCATCACTCATGAGTACTCCAGGTAGTAATCATTCTGCACACTATTGTAAAGAAAATACAACACTGAATGATAACTGTAATAGTTCTGTGGTTACACGTTCTCTGATTATGTTGTGTAATGCCCGGCTTTAGAAAAGTACAGAAAAGTGCTTTGTTGTTTTTTTCAGCCACCAAGGGTGTTACTGTCATCCCACTGGGGAAGGTTACCCATTTGGCATATTTCTGAACAAGGTGCCTTAGCTTTGGGAGATATCGGGGCAATGTCAGCTTGGCTCAGCTGTTGGCATTCTTGTCTGAGTCAGCAGCTCGTGTGTTCGAGCCTCAGTCCAGGCCGTGAGCACATAATCTAGGCTGATGCTTTGGTCCAGTGCTAAGTGAGTGCTGCATTGTTAGAGATTTTAATCTGGGGGTGAGATGTTAAGCCTGAGGCCCTGTCTTCTTGTTCAGATGGATGTTAAACATCCCTTTACTCTCATTGAAGAAAAGCAGGGCATTAGTCCAAAAATTAGCTTAACTGGTCATTCATCTCATTATTGTTTGCTCTGCGCAAAATGGCTGCTGTATTTGCTTACGTAGAAATAGTTACTATAAAGTAATTAACTGTGATGTCCCGAGAGACGTACTAAGCTGCTAATATAAATTGAAACTTGTTTCTTTTCTCTTTTTTAACTCTTTCATTTACTCTGGCTAGTTGGCTGCTTCCCTTGTGAGACACCTTTCTTGATGGGTTTCCCCCATTTCCCTTCGTGTTATGCATCATTCACAAGATTCAGTGTAGAAAACCATTTTCCTTTTGTTACCTTTCCCTACTGAGGAAGGCATAGTTTTCAAATCTCCTGGCCTTTATTGTCCGAGAGCCACTGAGGCTTCCAGACGTGTGTTCAGAATTGGCACGATATCCCCACAGCTTCTAATTGACAACAAGGAGTAGTTCAGAGGAGCTAGTGTTGCAACAGTCTGTTGTGACAATTGCTGTTTCATTTCAAGTTTCTACCTTGAAAGCTTACGGGGCTAATGAGTAGAAAAAGCAAAATACTGCAGATGCTGGACATCTGAAATATAAACAGAAAATGCTGGAAATACTCAGCAGGTCAGGCAGCATCTGTGGAGAGAGAAACAGAGTTAACGTTTCAGGTCGCTGACCGTTCATCTGTTTCTCTCTTCACAGATGCTGCCTGACCTGCTGAGTATTTCCAGCAATTTGTTTCTATTTGAGGCTAATTAGTGGTTTGTCTACTGGTGTTACGATTGCCACTTCAGTACATGTGGCTGTGATGTGCTGGTAATTTTACCCTATCTTCAGATGCTACTGGATCACTGCCATGTCTGAGTTTGCTGCGGTTCCTTGTTGCTAATTCTACTATAGCACGCCTTTGGTAGGACGGCAGCGAGAAACTCTCAGTGGTGTCCTGGTTTTATGGAAGGCACCTGAAAACTGCAGCCTTTTGTTTGTCAGGTTGACCCTTCATGGGACTTGAAGCTGGTTCGGAGCAAGCTAATGTCAGAATCTTTTAAACCTCTGGGTTGATGAACTGAAGTTCCTTTACCTCAGGACAGTCACAGTTTTAGCATGGAGAGCTTATGAATTGCAGGCAGTAGTAATAAGTACACTTTCTCTTGTTCGACATCTAGACAGAGCAGTCCTTGAGACCCATCCTTCATTGGTTTGCTTAGCTTTGTTGCTGAGTTTCATCTGTGTCTGGGAATCATACTGCTGAAGTTTCATCCACTCTCTACTTTCTTACATTGAAAGGAAGTATCGCTCAGGGCAAAACAAAGGAGGTTACTCTTGGGAAGCATGCACGCTTCTACTAGCCCTTTGCCTTAACTAGCGCATTTAGAGTGACGAGGAGTGCATCAGGTTTCTTGTAGTACTTTGGTATGCTGCTATTTGTATGTGAATGTTTAATAAATGAGGAATAATGATGCTTCACCTGACCCAGAGGATGCACAACCTCAGTATCCTGGTGGACCCTGGCCTGAGCTTCAAGCCCAGTATCCCATCGATCAGCAAGGATGGGGGTGATGGGAGAGAGCACAGGGAAGGACGGGGGTGATGGGAGAGCACAGGGAAGGACGGGGTGATGGGAGAGAACAGGGAAGGATGGGAGTGATGGGAGAGCACAGGGAAGGATGGGGGTGATGGGAGAGAACAGGGAAGGACGGGGTGATGGGAGAGAGCACAGGGAAGGATGGGGGTGATGGGAGAGCACAGGGAAGGACGGGGTGATGGGAGAGAGAACAGGGAAGGACGGGAGTGATGGGAGAGCACAGGGAAGGACGGGGGTGATGGGAGAGAGAACAGGGAAGGACGGGAGTGATGGGAGAGAGCACAGGGAAGGATGGGGGTGATGGGAGAGCACAGGGAGAGCACAGGGAAGGACGGGAGTGATGGGAGAGAGCACAGGGAAGGATGGGGGTGATGGGAGAGCACAGGGAGAGCACAGGGAAGGACGGGGTGATGGGAGAGAGCACAGGGAAGGACGGGAGTGATGAGAGAGCACAGGGAGAGCACAGGAGTGATGAGAGAGAGCACAGGGAAGGACGGGGTGATGGGAGAGAGCACAGGGAAGGACGGGGGTGATGGGAGAGAGCACAGGGAAGGACGGGGTGATGGGAGAGAACAGGGAAGGACGGGGTGATGGGAGAGAGCACAGGGAAGGACGGGAGTGATGGGAGAGCACAGGGAAGGACAGGAGTGATGGGAGAGAACAGGGAAGGACAGGAGTGATGAGAGAGAGCACAGGGAAGGATGGGGGTGATGGGAGAGCACAGGGAAGGACAGGAGTGATGGGAGAGCACAGGGAAGGACGGGGGTGATGGGAGAGCACAGGGAAGGACGGGAGTGATGGGAGAGCACAGGGAAGGACGGGGGTGATGGGAGAGAGAACAGGGAAGGACGGGAGTGATGGGAGAGCACAGGGAAGGACGGGGGTGATGGGAGAGAGAACAGGGAAGGACGGGGGTGATGGGAGAGAGAACAGGGAAGGACGGGAGTGATGGGAGAGCACAGGGAAGGACGGGGGTGATGGGAGAGAGAACAGGGAAGGACGGGGGTGATGGGAGAGAGAACAGGGAAGGACGGGAGTGATGGGAGAGCACAGGGAAGGACGGGGGTGATGGGAGAGAACAGGGAAGGATGGGGGTGATGGGAGAGAGCACAGGGAAGGATGGGGGTGATGGGAGAGCACAGGGAAGGACGGGGGTGATGGGAGAGAGAACAGGGAAGGACGGGGTGATGGGAGAGCACAGGGAAGGACGTGGGTGATGGGAGAGAGAACAGGGAAGGACGGGGGTGATGGGAGAGAGCACAGGGAAGGACGGGGGTGATGGGAGAGAGCACAGGGAAGGACGGGGGTGATGGGAGAGAGAACAGGGAAGGACGGGGGTGATGGGAGAGAGCACAGGGAAGGACGGGGGTGATGGGAGAGCACGGAAGGATGGGAGAGCACAGGGAAGGATGGGAGAGCACAGGGAAGGATGGAAGAGCACAGGGAAGGATGGGAGAGCACAGGGAAGGACGGGGGTGATGGGAGAGAACAGGAATGGATGGAGTTTGGAAGAGTTGGAGTTTGTGTCAGAGGACAGTGAGGAGAGCATTGGAGAAATCTGATCTAGAGGTAATTAAAACTGCTAATTTTCTTCACCGTAATATTGCCCGCCTCCCTCCCTGTGCAGCTAAAACCCTTATCCACACTTGCATTACCTCCAGACTTGACTTCTCCAGTGTCCTGCTTGCCGACCTTCTGAACTCCACCCTTTACAACCTCCAATTGGCCGAAAACTCCGCCACCTGCCTCCTGCATCCTGCTCTATTCCAAGTGCTGCTCAACAATCATCGCTGTCCTTGCTGGCTCCCTGCCGCCCAAAGTATCAAATTCAAAATCCTCTGACATTTACAAATTCCTCCAGGGCCTTGCCCCAACCTGCCTATGCAGTCTCTTCCAGCCCTACTTTCAAGCCTATTTCCGCGGGGGTTCTCCAGATCTCCCACCGTAACTTCTGCGGAAACTCTGTAGAAATGGCCTTTTACAACATTTCTCCGGGGTTTCCGCTAAAGTTACAGTGAGAAATTGGAAGAAGCGCTGCAGAAATTCTACCCCAATATCATTTTCCCCTGTTGGATGATGGCAATATTCAGTTTTGCGTGTGGAGGTTGAACTCTGTCAAATAATGAGCAAGTGGGTAGGCCAACGTTTTGTTCGGCTTCACCATGAGTTAACACACACATAGTCATAACAGCACAGAAGGAGGCCATTCGGCCCATCGAGTCCGTGCCGGCTCTCTGTAGAGCAATCCAGTCAGTCCCATTCCCCCGCTCTATCCCCGTAGCCCTGCAAGTTTATTTCCTTCAATGCCTATCCAGTCTCCCCTTGAAAACATTGAGTGTCTCCGCTTTCACCACTTCCGTCGGCAGCGAATTCCAGGTCCTCACCACTCGCTGCGGAAAAAAGCTTTTCCTCACATCCCCCCCTGTATCTCTTACCCAAAACCTTAAATCTGTGTCCCCTAGTCCTTGTACCATCAACTAGTGGGAACTGCCTTTCCCCATCTAGCCTATCCAAACCCGTCATAATCTTGTACACCTCTATCAAATCACCCCTCAACCTCCTTTGCTGTAATGAAAACAAATCCAGCTTCTCCAACCTGTCCTTGTAGCTAAGATCCCCCATCCCCGGAACCATTCTGGTAAATCTCCTCTGCACCCTCTCGGGGCCTTCACATCCTTCCTAAAGTGTGGTGACCAGAACTGGACGCAATACTCCAGTTGTGGCCTAACCAGTGCTTTATAAAGGTTCAGCATAACTTCTCTACTTTTGTACTCAATACCTCTAGTTATGAAGCCCAAGATCCCATATGCTTTGTTAACCACTCTCTCAATATGTCCTGCCACCCTCAGGGACCTATGCACATTAACTCCCAGGTCACTCTGTCCCTGCACACTCTTTAAAACTGTGCCATTAAGTGTATATTGCCTCTCCCTGATCCTTCTGCCAAAATGCATCACCTCACACTTCTCTATTAAATTCCATCTGCCACTTGTCTGCCCATTCTGCTAGCCTTTCTATGTCCTGTTGCAGTCGATTGGTATCATCATCACCGTTTACCACACCCCCGAGTTTGGTGTCATCGGCAAGTTTAGAAATTCTACTCTGTATTCCAATATCCAGGTCATTTATCAAAAAAAGCAGTGGCCCCAGCACTGACCCTTAGGGAACACCACATTTTGAAAGCTTCCAAGCAATTTACACAATTATGCAAGTTTATGGAGACATTTGTTGGATTTGGGGTCGGAATAAAATGCTGTGCAGGCCATGCTTTAAAAATGTGTTTTTAATAAAAAGACAAGTGTACAAGTGCAGTATCTGTTTCGAGTGCAGCACCCAACATCCTGAGTGAATCGTGCTGGCTTGGTGCAAGGTGCTGAAAGAATCCAGCACTGGAAGGAATACTGGCAGCGGAGAGGGGGAAAGAAAGCAAACATTTCTATATGCTCTGTGAATGCACTGCTATTTATGACAATACACTGAGGTTTGATTCAGAGCTTTGCAGGAGAGCTGAGCATGTGTCCAATAATTTAGTATTTTTTGCCCAGTTCTCGCTTGTGCTGTTAGTCAGCATTGCAGCTTTACATTACCAATCTTGGTGCGTGCTGAAAGAAGCAATAAGGATTCCAGGATGCAAGGGGTTAATTGAAAGAATGAAACTGACATTGTTGCAAAAAGAACACGGATGAAAGTACAGGAAATGTATAGGTGCAGGGTTACCACAGATAGAGTGATAGAAAGGGAAGGGACGCTGCTAAATAGGCTCCTCAGCTGTGTAAACACGGCACATTTTTGCTTCAGAAAACAACCCGTTGGCAGTAGTATTTGTTATTTTCTCTTGTGGAATATGTAGCTACTTGTAGCCCCTACTGTATGTACTGTACAATCAGGTGGGTATGTATGTTTGTGTGGGTGGATGGGTGGGCGGTTTTCAGTCTTCTTGATTGGCTGCCTTGAGCCTCAAGCTGCCTTAAAAGCAGCGAAGCCGGGGTCAGGGGGGACTGTGTGGGCGTGAGATGGAAGGCTTGAAAGAGGAACAAACGTCTGACAGCAGCATGCTGCCTCCCTCAGACCTGCAGATGCTTTTGTGCCTCTGTCAGAGCTGTGCTTTCCAGGCCGCATGGTTGGCAACGACTGCTATTTTCAGGCAGGGATTTACAGGAGGCTTTTAGGCAGCAGATACGACGAGAAGTGGATGCAGCTGTAGCGACTGTTGTAATGGTGAGTACCTCAAGAAGTTGCCTGTGAACACGGTCCCCTTTCTCTGTCTGTCACCTGTGGTTAGGACAGGGGAATCCCTCCACAAACATGCTGGGAGTCTCCGCATGCATGATGTCTTAAACTGAATTTTTGTAATTTATTTTTTCTCGGTACACATATATAACCAGCAGGACAATCTTTCTGGCAAGTATTTGCTTTTACAGCTGTTCTCACTTTGTTTCGTCTCGTGTAGTAAACACAGCTCGGTTTTCCTCCTTTAGTATTTTTAATAGAAATGGTGTGGGGGACGATTTATAACCTGAAGTAGACGTGTGTGTGTGTGAAATATTCATGGCTTCTTGGGGTGTGTCTGAATCATATGTATTTAATTAAAAGGAGGGGGTGTCACAAAGTTCCAACCTAAAAACTGGTTGGTATAACCTGTTTAACACTTTCAGGTTTACAAAAGTAATCGAGGCACCTCAGAACGGAGCAAGGGAGAGAGATCCTGCTGCTGTCAATTGTGTAATAAATAGCCAGTAAAGTAGCTGCCTGATTTCTTTTTAATTGATATTTGTGTTCTGCTCCAGTCCATAATTAGTTCTGTTGTGTTCTTCACCCTTGATTTTGTGGAGGGCTGGTGAGGTTTGCCTGCTCCAGTGAATGGTGTATTCCCGACTGCCTGTGAACATCCAGATCTCGTATTTCTGTACAGAGAGCAGCTTAAGAAGGAACGATCTTTCGACGGAGAGGCATGCCCCGTCATTTTGTGGTGTTTTTAAATTCCCTACCTGTGTTGGTGAGTGTGCAGATGGAGAATGGTAAGGCTGACTTGATGGGTTTGAAAGGTATCTTTTATTTTCATTTCCAGTGCTGGTTGTCTGAGAGGCAAGTAGTGAAACGATTACAGTTGAAATGGAGATTAGTAAGTAGCATGTGGGGATTAACCCTCAGAGCACCAGAAACCTCCCTGCTTTCAGACTGAGCATCCCACTCTGTGAATTCCTAGTGGAGAATAATAGGAATTGAAATTACTGTGAGGTATATTGCCATAGAATGTTATTTCATTCCAGGAGAGGGACTGACCCTGACGTCTGCCAATTGATATAAAATACCTCTGCTTTTTTATAGGGTTCAGTTGCAAAGATTTGTGCCCCCTTTGAAAGTTTAAGCAGTTTTAAATTTAAAAAATCTTCAAGATAGGCCAGTGCCTTTTGGACTGTGGACTGCTTCTCTTATTATGTGGTGTACCTAGTTCAAAATGTTTAGTGACTGTTTGCTTAACAATACTTGGAAACCCCAATGGTGCTACAGTATCACGTGGGCTGACATATTGAGATCGGCAAAGCCCATGGAGAACAAATGAAGTTAAATCTTCCAGGAATAGTGACCAATTGTTCAGTGGCTACCCTCTCCTGATGAAGGGTGAGACGCTGATTATTTGTATTTGTGTGCATACTGCAGGCGAGAATGATGAAGTAAAAATGATTTAGCGCAACGAGGATGACCCAACAAATCCTGTGTGACTTGTGCCCGAGTGCCGCGGTTTTGCCTAAAACGTTGAGGCTGAGAAACTGCTGATTTCTGAATCAACTAATGACTTGCCCTCAGAATGATGTGAACAAGTCTTTCACATCATTTCCATCAAGCCAAAGTGACACTTTTGCCATCAATTATTCCAGTGTTGGTGCCTCAACAAAAAAAGTTGCTTTTTTTGCTTAATTTAATTTTAGTTTGGGTAATTTTCTCCACTCTTGGAAGACATTTACTTCTGCTGGGATACAATTCCACAGAGGCTACGTGGCCCTGGATACACCTCTCAAGTGGTCATTCTTCGTGCGAGTACTGGTAGGTTATTCAACTGTAACGGGCATCATAACTGAGCCTGAACCTGACCCTGCCCTCATCTGATATCCACGCATGTGCATTTTGCAGCAGAGATCACCAGATAGAGATAAGCAGCGGGAACCTTGGTTGGTATTTTTCCCTTTGTTAGAAAGGGATGCCAAAGCTGCTTAGAATTCCGAACCACTAACCTGGTTGAGATCAAGTATCTCATTACAGATCAGCAATTAAATCGGGGACCGATTGGACTTTATGGCTCAAATACATGTTGGCTTTTATTAATTCATTCATGGGACGTGGGCGTCGCTGGCAAAGCCAGCATTTATTGCAATTGATCCACCCAGGGAACTCATACAAGTAATTTGTAAATCAGTGGCTGTTGCTGTGCCTGGGATAATTGATTCGGTTCCTAACTGGTGCTTTGAACACTGGGCTCTGTTGTGGTGTCCGCAGTGGTAACTGTTGTTGTTGTCCCGGGGGGTAATTGGATGGTTCTGTTGTCCCGGGGGGTAATTGGATGGTTCTGTTGTCCCGGGGGGTAATTGGATGGTTCTGTTGTCCCGGGGGGTGATTGGATGGTTCTGTTGTCCCGGGGGGTAATTGGATGGTTCTGTTGTCCCGGGGGGTAATTGGATGGTTCTGTTGTCCCGGGGGTAATTGGATGGTTCTGTTGTCCCGGGGGGTAATTGGATGGTTCTGTTGTCCCGGGGGGTAATTGGATGGTTCTGTTGTCCCGGGGGTTAATTGGATGGTTCTGTTGTTGTCCCGGGGGGTAATTGGATGGTTCTGTTGTTGTCCCGGGGGGTAATTGGATGGTTCTGTTGTTGTCCCGGGGGTTAATTGGATGGTTCTGTTGTTGTCCCGGGGGGTAATTGGATGGTTCTGTTGTTGTCCCGGGGGGTAATTGGATGGTTCTGTTGTTGTCCCGGGGGGTAATTGGATGGTTCTGTTGTCCCGGGGGGTAATTGGATGGTTCTGTTGTCCCGGGGGGTAATTGGATGGTTCTGTTGTCCCGGGGGGTAATTGGATGGTTCTGTTGTCCCGGGGGGTAATTGGATGGTTCTGTTGTTGTCCCGGGGGGTAATTGGATGGTTCTGTTGTTGTCCCGGGGGGTAATTGGATGGTTCTGTTGTTGTCCCGGGGGGTAATTGGATGGTTCTGTTGTTGACCCGCGGGGTAATTGGATGGTTCTGTTGTTGTCCCGGGGGGTAAATGGATGGTTCTGTTGTCCCGGGGGGTAATTGGATGGTTCTGTTGTCCCGGGGGGTAATTGGATGGTTCTGTTGTCCCGGGGGGTAATTGGATGGTTCTGTTGTCCCGGGGGGTAATTGGATGGTTCTGTTGTCCCGGGGGGTAATTGGATGGTTCTGTTGTCCCGGGGGGTGATTGGATGGTTCTGTTGTCCCAGGGGGTAATTGGATGGTTCTGTTGTTGTCCTGGGGGGTGATTGGATGGTTCTCTTGTTGTCCTGGGGGGTAATTGGATGGTTCTGTTGTCCTGGGGGGTAATTGGATGGTTCTGTTGTCCCGGGGGGTAATTGGATGGTTCTGTTGTTGTCCTGGGGGGTGATTGGATGGTTCTCTTGTTGTCCTGGGGGGTAATTGGATGGTTCTGTTGTTGTCCCGGGGGGTAATTGGATGGTTCTGTTGTTGACCCGGGGGATAATTGGATGGTTCTGTTGTCCCGGGGGGTAATTGGATGGTTCTGTTGTCCCGGGGGGTGATTGGATGGTTCTGTTGTCCCGGGGGGTAATTGGATGGTTCTGTTGTTGTCCTGGGGGGTGATTGGATGGTTCTCTTGTTGTCCTGGGGGGTAATTGGATGGTTCTGTTGTTGACCCGGGGGGTAATTGGATGGTTCTGTTGTTGTCCCGGGGGGTAATTGGATGGTTCTGTTGTTGTCCCGGGGGGTAATTGGATGGTTCTGTTGTTGTCCCGGGGGGTAATTGGATGGTTCTGTTGTCCCGGGGGGGTAATTGGATGGTTCTGTTGTCCCGGGGGGTAATTGGATGGTTCTGTTGTCCCGGGGGGTAATTGGATGGTTCTGTTGTTGTCCCGGGGGGTAATTGGATGGTTCTGTTGTTGTCCCGGGGGGTAATTGGATGGTTTTGTTGTCCCGGGGGGTAATTGGATGGTTCTATTGTCCTGGGGGGTAATTGGATGGTTCTGTTGTTGTCCTGGGGGGTAATTGGATGGTTCTGTTGTCCCGGGGGGCAATTGGATGGTTCTGTTGTTGTCCCGGGGGGTAATTGGATGGTTCTGTTGTCTCGGGGGGTAATTGGATGGTTCTGCTGTCCCATTGAAACAGTACAGCACAGTACAGGCCCTTCGGCCCTCGATGTTGTGCCGAGCATTGTCCGAGCATTGGGCAACACGGTGGCATAGTGGTTAGCACTGGTAGCTCACAGCGCCAGGGACCCGGGTTCGAATCTGACCTCGGGTGACTGTCGGTGTGGAGTTTGCACATTCTCCCCGTGTCTGCGTGGGTTTCCTCCGGGTGCTCCGGTTTCCTCCCACAGTCCAAAAATGTGCGGGTTAGGTTGATTTGGCTATGATAAATTGACCCTTAGTGTTAGGGGGGGGATTAAATATGTGGGGTTATGGGGATAGGATGGGATATGTTAGGGGGAATTAAATACGTGGGGTTACGGGGGTAGGGTGGGATATGTGTACTGTGGGGATTAAAGCAGGGACAGGGTACTGGATTTGGATGATCAGCCATGATCGTATTGAATGGTGGAGCAGGCTCGACGGGCCGAATGGCCTACTCCTGCTCCTAGATTCTATGTTTCTATGAGACCAAGATCAAGCTATCACACTCCCTATCACTCTGGTGTGCTCCATGTGCTTATCCAATAACCGCTTGAAAGTTCCTAAAGTGTCCGACTCCACTATCACAGCAGGCAGTCCATTCCACACCCCAACCACTCTCTGAGTAAAGAATCTACCTCGGACATCCCTTCTATATCTCCCCCCATGCACCTTATAGTTATGCCCCCTTGTAACAGCTGCCTCTACCCGAGGAAATAGTCTCTGAACATCCACTCTATCTATCCCCCTCATCATCTTATAAACCTCTATTAAGTCGCCTCTCATCCTCCTCCGCTCTAAAGAGAAAAGCCCCAACTCCCTCAATCTTTCCTCATAAGACCTCCCCCCCAAACCAGGCAGCATCCTGGTAAATCTCCTTTGCACTCTTTCCAATGCTTCCACGTCCTTCCTATAGTGAGGTGACCAGAACTGCACACAATATTCCAAATGTGGTCTCACCAAGGTCCTGTACAGTTGCAGCATAACCTCACGGTTCTTAAACTCAAACCCTCTGTTAATAAACGCCAACACACCATAGGCCTTCTTTACTGCTCTATCCACTTGAGTGGCAACCTTCAGAGATCTGTGGATATGAACCCCCAGATCCCTCTGCTCCTCCACGTTCCTCAGAACCCTGCCGTTGACCCTGTAATCCTTATTCAAATTTGCCCTACCAAAATGAATCACCTCGCACTTATCAGGGTTAAATTCCATCTGCCATTTTTCGGCCCAGCTCTGCATCCTATCAATGTCTCTTTGCAGCCTACAACAGCCCTTCACCTCATCCACTGCTCCACCAATCTTGGTGTCATCAGCAAATTTACTGATCCACCCTTCAGTCCCCTCCTCCAAGTCATTGATAAAAATCACAAACCGCAGAGGACCCAGCACCGACCCCTGTGGCACACCGCTGGTAACTGTTCTCCAGTCCGAAAATGTTCCATCCACCACCACCCTCTGCCTTCTATGAGATAGCCAGTTACTTATCCAATCGGCCAAATTTCCCTCTATCTCACAACTCCTTACTTTCTTCATGAGCCGACCATGGGGAACCTTATCAAACGCCTTACTAAAATCCATGTATACGACATCAACTGCTCTACCTTCATCTACACACTTAGTTACCTCCTCAAAGAATTCAATCAAATTTGTTGTCCCGGGGGGGTAATTGGATGGTTCTGTTGTTGTCCCGGGGGGTAATTGGATGGTTCTGTTGTTGTCCCGGGGGGTAATTGGATGGTTCTGTTGTTGTCCTGGGGGGTAATTGGATGGTTCTGTTGTCCCGGGGGGTAATTGGATGGTTCTGTTGTCCCGGGGGGGTAATTGGATGGTTCTGTTGTCCCGGGGGGGTAATTGGATGGTTCTGTTGTCCCGGGGGGGTAATTGGATTGTTCTGTTGTTGTCCCGGGGGGTAATTGGATGGTTGTGTTGTTGTTCCGGGGGGTAATTGGATGGTTCTGTTGTCCCGGGGGGTAATTGGATGGTTCTGTTGTTGTCCCGGGGGGGTAATTGGATGGTTCTGTTGTCCCGGGGGGGTAATTGGATTGTTCTGTTGTTGTCCCGGGGGGTAATTGGATGGTTCTGTTGTCCCGGGGGGTAATTGGATGGTTCTGTTTTCCTGGGGGGTAATTGGATGGTTCTGTTGTCCTGGGGGGTAATTGGATGGTTCTGTTATCCTGGGGGGTAATTGGATGGTTCTGTTGTCCTGAGGGGTAATTGGATGGTTCTGTTGTTGTCCTGGGGGGTAATTGGATGGTTCTGTTGTTGTCCTGGGGGGTAATTGGATGTTTCTCTTGTTGTCCTGGGGGGTAATTGGATGGTTCTCTTGTTGTCCCGGGGGGTAATTGGATGTTTCTCTTGTTGTCCTGGGGGGTAATTGGATGGTTCTCTTGTTGTCCCGGGGGGTAATTGGATGGTTCTGTTGTTGTCCCGGGTGGTAATTGGATGGTTCTGTTGTTGTCCCGGGGGGTAATTGGATGGTTCTGTTGTTGTCCCGGGGGGTAATTGGATGGTTCTGTTGTTGTCCCGGGGGGTAATTGGATGGTTCTCTTGTTGTCCCGGGGGTTAATTGGATGGTTCTGTTGTCTCGGGGGGTGATTGGATGGTTCTGTTGTTGTCCCGGGGGGGTAATTGGATGGTTCTGTTGTCCCGGGGGCTAATTGGATGGTTCTGTTGTTGTCCCGGGGGGTAATTGGATGGTTCTGTTGTTGTCCCGGGGGGTAATTGGATGGTTCTGTTGTCCTGGGGGGTAATTGGATGGTTCTGTTGTCCCGGGGGCTAATTGGATGGTTCTGTTGTTGTCCCGGGGGGTAATTGGATGGTTCTGTTGTTGTCCCGGGGGGTAATTGGATGGTTCTGTTGTCCTGGGGGGTAATTGGATGGTTCTGTTGTCCTGGGGGGTAATTGGATGGTTCTGTTGTTGTCCCGGGGGGTAATTGGATGGTTCTGTTGTTGTCCCGGGGGGTAATTGGATGGTTCTGTTGTTGTTCCGGGGGGTAATTGGATTGTTCTGTTGTTGTTCCGGGGGGTAATTGGATGGTTTTGTTGGCCCGGGGGTTAATTGGATGGTTCTGTTGTCCCGGGGGGTAATTGGATGGTTCTGTTGTCCCGGGGGGTAATTGGATGGTTCTGTTGTTGTCCCGGGGGGTAATTGGATGGTTCTGTTGTTGTCCCCGGGGGTAATTGGATGGTTCTGTTGTTGTCCCGGGTGGTAATTGGATGGTTCTGTTGTTGTCCCGGGGGGTAATTGGATGGTTCTGTTGTCCTGGGGGGTAATTGGATGGTTCTGTTGTTGTCCTGGGGGGTGATTGGATGGTTTTCTTGTTGTCCCGGGGGGTAATTGGATGGTTCTGTTGTTGTGCTGGGTGGTAATTGGATGGTTCTGTTGTCCCGGGGGTAATTGGATGGTTCTGTTGTTGTCCCGGGGGGGTAATTGGATGGTTCTGTTGTCCCGGGGGGTAATTGGATGGTTCTGTTGTTGTCCCGGGGGGTAATTGGATGGTTCTGTTGTCCCGGGGGGTAATTGGATGGTTCTGTTGTTGTCCCGGTGGGTAATTGGATGGTTCTGTTGTCCTGGGGGGTAATTGGATGGTTCTGTTGTCCCGGGGGGTAATTGGATGGTTCTGTTGTTGTCCCGGGGGGTAATTGGATGATTCTGTTGTTGTCCCGGGGGGTAATTGGATGGTTCTGTTGTTGTCCCGGGGGGTAATTGGATGGTTCTGTTGTCCCGGGGGGTAATTGGATGGTTTTGTTGTCCCGGGGGTTAATTGGATGGTTCTGTTGTTGTCCTGGGGGATAATTGGATGGTTCTGTTGTCCCGGGCGTTAATTGGATGGTTCTGTTGTTGTCCTGGGGGATAATTGGATGGTTCTGTTGTTGTCCCCGGGGGTAATTGGATGGTTCTGTTGTTGTCCCGGGGGGTAATTGGATGGTTCTGTTGTCCTGGGGGGTAATTGGATGGTTCTGTTGTCCCGGGGGGTAATTGGATGGTTCTGTTGTTGTCCCGGGGGGTAATTGGATGGTTCTGTTGTTGTCCCGGGGGGTAATTGGATGGTTCTGTTGTTGTCCCGGGGGGTAATTGGATGGTTCTGTTGTCCCGGGGGGTAATTGGATGGTTCTGTTGTTGTCCCGGGGGGTAATTGGATGGTTCTGTTGTCCCGGGGGGTAATTGGATGGTTTTGTTGTCCCGGGGGGTAATTGGATGGTTCTGTTGTCCCGGGGGGTAATTGGATGGTTCTGTTGTCCCGGGGGGTAATTGGATGGTTCTGCTGTCCCATAGAAACAGTACAGCACAGTACAGGCCCTTCGGCCCTCGATGTTGTGCCGAGCATTGTCCGAGCATTGGGCAACACGGTGGCATAATGGTTTGCACTGGTGCCTCACAGCGCCAGGGACCCGGGTTCGAATCTGACCTCGGGTGACTGTCTGTGTGGAGTTTGCACATTCTCCCCGTGTCTGCGTGGGTTTCCTCCGGGTGCTCCGGTTTCCTCCCACAGTCCAAAAATGTGCGGGTTAGGTTGATTTGGCTATGATAAATTGACCCTTAGTGTTAGGGGGGGGGATTAAATATGTGGGGTTATGGGGATAGGATGGGATATGTTAGGGGAATTAAATACGTGGGGTTACGGGGGTAGGGTGGGATATGTGTACTGTGGGGATTAAAGCAGGGACAGGGTACTGGATTTGGATGATCAGCCATGATCGTATTGAATGGTGGAGCAGGCTCGACGGGCCGAATGGCCTACTCCTGCTCCTAGATTCTATGTTTCTATGAGACCAAGATCAAGCTATCACACTCCCTATCACTCTGGTGTGCTCCATGTGCTTATCCAATAACCGCTTGAAAGTTCCTAAAGTGTCCGACTCCACTATCACAGCAGGCAGTCCATTCCACACCCCAACCACTCTCTGAGTAAAGAATCTACCTCGGACATCCCTTCTATATCTCCCCCCATGCACCTTATAGTTATGCCCCCTTGTAACAGCTGCCTCTACCCGAGGAAATAGTCTCTGAACATCCACTCTATCTATCCCCCTCATCATCTTATAAACCTCTATTAAGTCGCCTCTCATCCTCCTCCGCTCTAAAGAGAAAAGCCCCAACTCCCTCAATCTTTCCTCATAAGACCTCCCCCCCAAACCAGGCAGCATCCTGGTAAATCTCCTTTGCACTCTTTCCAATGCTTCCACGTCCTTCCTATAGTGAGGTGACCAGAACTGCACACAATATTCCAAATGTGGTCTCACCAAGGTCCTGTACAGTTGCAGCATAACCTCACGGTTCTTAAACTCAAACCCTCTGTTAATAAATGCCAACACACCATAGGCCTTCTTTACTGCTCTATCCACTTGAGTGGCAACCTTCAGAGATCTGTGGATATGAACCCCCAGATCCCTCTGCTCCTCCACGTTCCTCAGAACCCTGCCGTTGACCCTGTAATCCTTATTCAAATTTGCCCTACCAAAATGAATCACCTCGCACTTATCAGGGTTAAATTCCATCTGCCATTTTTCGGCCCAGCTCTGCATCCTATCAATGTCTCTTTGCAGCCTACAACAGCCCTCCACCTCATCCACTGCTCCACCAATCTTGGTGTCATCAGCAAATTTACTGATCCACCCTTCAGTCCCCTCCTCCAAGTCATTGATAAAAATCACAAACCGCAGAGGACCCAGCACCGACCCCTGTGGCACACCGCTGGTAACTGTTCTCCAGTCCGAAAATGTTCCATCCACCACCACCCTCTTCCTTCTATGAGATATGATGCGGAGATGCCGGTGTTGGACTGGGGTGGACAAAATTGAGAGGTCGCACAACACCAGGTTATAGTCCAACAGTTTTATTTGAAATCACAAGCTTTCGGAGCTATCGATTTGCTACTTCACCTGAGGAAGGAGCAAATCGATAGCTCCGAAAGCTTGTGATTTCAAATAAAACTGTTGGACTATAACCTGGTGTTGTGCGACCTCTCAATTCTATGAGATAGCCAGTTACTTATCCAATCGGCCAAATTTCCCTCTATCTCACAACTCCTTACTTTCTTCATGAGCCGACCATGGGGAACCTTATCAAACGCCTTACTAAAATCCATGTATACGACATCAACTGCTCTACCTTCATCTACACACTTAGTTACCTCCTCAAAGAATTCAATCAAATTTGTTGTCCCGGGGGGGTAATTGGATGGTTCTGTTGTTGTCCCGGGGGGTAATTGGATGGTTCTGTTGTTGTCCCGGGTGGTAATTGGATGGTTCTGTTGATGTCCCGGGGGGTAATTGGATGGTTCTGTTGTCCTGGGGGGTAATTGGATGGTTCTGTTGTCCCGGGTGGTAATTGGATGGTTCTGTTGTTGTCCCGGGGGGTAATTGGATGGTTCTGTTGTTGTCCCGGTGGGTAATTGGATGGTTCTGTTGTTGTCCCGGGGGGTAATTGGATGGTTCTGTTGTCCCGGGGGGTAATTGGATGGTTCTGTTGTTGTCCCGGGGGGTAATTGGATGGTTCTGTTGTTGTCCTGGGGGTAATTGGATGATTCTGTTGTTGTCCTGGGGGTAATTGGATGGTTCTGTTGTTGTCCCGGGGGGTAATTGGATGGTTCTGTTGTTGTCCCGGGTGGTAATTGGATGGTTCTGTTGATGTCCCGGGGGGTAATTGGATGGTTCTGTTATCCTGGGGGGTAATTGGATGGTTCTGTTGTCCTGAGGGGTAATTGGATGGTTCTGTTGTTGTCCTGGGGGGTAATTGGATGGTTCTGTTGTTGTCCTGGGGGGTAATTGGATGTTTCTCTTGTTGTCCTGGGGGGTAATTGGATGGTTCTCTTGTTGTCCCGGGGGGTAATTGGATGTTTCTCTTGTTGTCCTGGGGGGTAATTGGATGGTTCTCTTGTTGTCCCGGGGGGTAATTGGATGGTTCTGTTGTTGTCCCGGGTGGTAATTGGATGGTTCTGTTGTTGTCCCGGGGGGTAATTGGATGGTTCTGTTGTTGTCCCGGGGGGTAATTGGATGGTTCTGTTGTTGTCCCGGGGGGTAATTGGATGGTTCTCTTGTTGTCCCGGGGGTTAATTGGATGGTTCTGTTGTCTCGGGGGGTGATTGGATGGTTCTGTTGTTGTCCCGGGGGGGTAATTGGATGGTTCTGTTGTCCCGGGGGCTAATTGGATGGTTCTGTTGTTGTCCCGGGGGGTAATTGGATGGTTCTGTTGTTGTCCCGGGGGGTAATTGGATGGTTCTGTTGTCCTGGGGGGTAATTGGATGGTTCTGTTGTCCCGGGGGCTAATTGGATGGTTCTGTTGTTGTCCCGGGGGGTAATTGGATGGTTCTGTTGTTGTCCCGGGGGGTAATTGGATGGTTCTGTTGTCCTGGGGGGTAATTGGATGGTTCTGTTGTCCTGGGGGGTAATTGGATGGTTCTGTTGTTGTCCCGGGGGGTAATTGGATGGTTCTGTTGTTGTCCCGGGGGGTAATTGGATGGTTCTGTTGTTGTTCCGGGGGGTAATTGGATTGTTCTGTTGTTGTTCCGGGGGGTAATTGGATGGTTTTGTTGGCCCGGGGGTTAATTGGATGGTTCTGTTGTCCCGGGGGGTAATTGGATGGTTCTGTTGTCCCGGGGGGTAATTGGATGGTTCTGTTGTTGTCCCGGGGGGTAATTGGATGGTTCTGTTGTTGTCCCCGGGGGTAATTGGATGGTTCTGTTGTTGTCCCGGGTGGTAATTGGATGGTTCTGTTGTTGTCCCGGGGGGTAATTGGATGGTTCTGTTGTCCTGGGGGGTAATTGGATGGTTCTGTTGTTGTCCTGGGGGGTGATTGGATGGTTTTCTTGTTGTCCCGGGGGGTAATTGGATGGTTCTGTTGTTGTGCTGGGTGGTAATTGGATGGTTCTGTTGTCCCGGGGGTAATTGGATGGTTCTGTTGTTGTCCCGGGGGGTAATTGGATGGTTCTGTTGTCCCGGGGGGTAATTGGATGGTTCTGTTGTTGTCCCGGGGGGTAATTGGATGGTTCTGTTGTCCCGGGGGGTAATTGGATGGTTCTGTTGTTGTCCCGGTGGGTAATTGGATGGTTCTGTTGTCCTGGGGGGTAATTGGATGGTTCTGTTGTCCCGGGGGGTAATTGGATGGTTCTGTTGTTGTCCCGGGGGGTAATTGGATGATTCTGTTGTTGTCCCGGGGGGTAATTGGATGGTTCTGTTGTTGTCCCGGGGGGTAATTGGATGGTTCTGTTGTCCCGGGGGGTAATTGGATGGTTTTGTTGTCCCGGGGGTTAATTGGATGGTTCTGTTGTTGTCCTGGGGGATAATTGGATGGTTCTGTTGTCCCGGGCGTTAATTGGATGGTTCTGTTGTTGTCCTGGGGGATAATTGGATGGTTCTGTTGTTGTCCCCGGGGGTAATTGGATGGTTCTGTTGTTGTCCCGGGGGGTAATTGGATGGTTCTGTTGTCCTGGGGGGTAATTGGATGGTTCTGTTGTCCCGGGGGGTAATTGGATGGTTCTGTTGTTGTCCCGGGGGGTAATTGGATGGTTCTGTTGTTGTCCCGGGGGGTAATTGGATGGTTCTGTTGTTGTCCCGGGGGGTAATTGGATGGTTCTGTTGTCCCGGGGGGTAATTGGATGGTTCTGTTGTTGTCCCGGGGGGTAATTGGATGGTTCTGTTGTCCCGGGGGGTAATTGGATGGTTTTGTTGTCCCGGGGGGTAATTGGATGGTTCTGTTGTCCCGGGGGGTAATTGGATGGTTCTGTTGTCCCGGGGGGTAATTGGATGGTTCTGCTGTCCCATAGAAACAGTACAGCACAGTACAGGCCCTTCGGCCCTCGATGTTGTGCCGAGCATTGTCCGAGCATTGGGCAACACGGTGGCATAATGGTTTGCACTGGTGCCTCACAGCGCCAGGGACCCGGGTTCGAATCTGACCTCGGGTGACTGTCTGTGTGGAGTTTGCACATTCTCCCCGTGTCTGCGTGGGTTTCCTCCGGGTGCTCCGGTTTCCTCCCACAGTCCAAAAATGTGCGGGTTAGGTTGATTTGGCTATGATAAATTGACCCTTAGTGTTAGGGGGGGGGATTAAATATGTGGGGTTATGGGGATAGGATGGGATATGTTAGGGGGAATTAAATACGTGGGGTTACGGGGGTAGGGTGGGATATGTGTACTGTGGGGATTAAAGCAGGGACAGGGTACTGGATTTGGATGATCAGCCATGATCGTATTGAATGGTGGAGCAGGCTCGACGGGCCGAATGGCCTACTCCTGCTCCTAGATTCTATGTTTCTATGAGACCAAGATCAAGCTATCACACTCCCTATCACTCTGGTGTGCTCCATGTGCTTATCCAATAACCGCTTGAAAGTTCCTAAAGTGTCCGACTCCACTATCACAGCAGGCAGTCCATTCCACACCCCAACCACTCTCTGAGTAAAGAATCTACCTCGGACATCCCTTCTATATCTCCCCCATGCACCTTATAGTTATGCCCCCTTGTAACAGCTGCCTCTACCCGAGGAAATAGTCTCTGAACATCCACTCTATCTATCCCCCTCATCATCTTATAAACCTCTATTAAGTCGCCTCTCATCCTCCTCCGCTCTAAAGAGAAAAGCCCCAACTCCCTCAATCTTTCCTCATAAGACCTCCCCCCCAAACCAGGCAGCATCCTGGTAAATCTCCTTTGCACTCTTTCCAATGCTTCCACGTCCTTCCTATAGTGAGGTGACCAGAACTGCACACAATATTCCAAATGTGGTCTCACCAAGGTCCTGTACAGTTGCAGCATAACCTCACGGTCTTAAACTCAAACCCTCTGTTAATAAATGCCAACACACCATAGGCCTTGTTTACTGCTCTATCCACTTGAGTGGCAACCTTCAGAGATCTGTGGATATGAACCCCCAGATCCCTCTGCTCCTCCACGTTCCTCAGAACCCTGCCGTTGACCCTGTAATCCTTATTCAAATTTGCCCTACCAAAATGAATCACCTCGCACTTATCAGGGTTAAATTCCATCTGCCATTTTTCGGCCCAGCTCTGCATCCTATCAATGTCTCTTTGCAGCCTACAACAGCCCTCCACCTCATCCACTGCTCCACCAATCTTGGTGTCATCAGCAAATTTACTGATCCACCCTTCAGTCCCCTCCTCCAAGTCATTGATAAAAATCACAAACCGCAGAGGACCCAGCACCGACCCCTGTGGCACACCGCTGGTAACTGTTCTCCAGTCCGAAAATGTTCCATCCACCACCACCCTCTTCCTTCTATGAGATATGATGCGGAGATGCCGGTGTTGGACTGGGGTGGACAAAATTGAGAGGTCGCACAACACCAGGTTATAGTCCAACAGTTTTATTTGAAATCACAAGCTTTCGGAGCTATCGATTTGCTACTTCACCTGAGGAAGGAGCAAATCGATAGCTCCGAAAGCTTGTGATTTCAAATAAAACTGTTGGACTATAACCTGGTGTTGTGCGACCTCTCAATTCTATGAGATAGCCAGTTACTTATCCAATCGGCCAAATTTCCCTCTATCTCACAACTCCTTACTTTCTTCATGAGCCGACCATGGGGAACCTTATCAAACGCCTTACTAAAATCCATGTATACGACATCAACTGCTCTACCTTCATCTACACACTTAGTTACCTCCTCAAAGAATTCAATCAAATTTGTTGTCCCGGGGGGGTAATTGGATGGTTCTGTTGTTGTCCCGGGGGGTAATTGGATGGTTCTGTTGTTGTCCCGGGTGGTAATTGGATGGTTCTGTTGATGTCCCGGGGGGTAATTGGATGGTTCTGTTGTCCTGGGGGGTAATTGGATGGTTCTGTTGTCCCGGGTGGTAATTGGATGGTTCTGTTGTTGTCCCGGGGGGTAATTGGATGGTTCTGTTGTTGTCCCGGTGGGTAATTGGATGGTTCTGTTGTTGTCCCGGGGGGTAATTGGATGGTTCTGTTGTCCCGGGGGGTAATTGGATGGTTCTGTTGTTGTCCCGGGGGGTAATTGGATGGTTCTGTTGTTGTCCCGGGGGGTAATTGGATGATTCTGTTGTTGTCCTGGGGGGTAATTGGATGGTTCTGTTGTTGTCCCGGGGGGTAATTGGATGGTTCTGTTGTTGTCCCGGGTGGTAATTGGATGGTTCTGTTGATGTCCCGGGGGGTAATTGGATGGTTCTGTTATCCTGGGGGGTAATTGGATGGTTCTGTTGTCCTGAGGGGTAATTGGATGGTTCTGTTGTTGTCCTGGGGGGTAATTGGATGGTTCTGTTGTTGTCCTGGGGGGTAATTGGATGTTTCTCTTGTTGTCCTGGGGGGTAATTGGATGGTTCTCTTGTTGTCCCGGGGGGTAATTGGATGTTTCTCTTGTTGTCCTGGGGGGTAATTGGATGGTTCTCTTGTTGTCCCGGGGGGTAATTGGATGGTTCTGTTGTTGTCCCGGGTGGTAATTGGATGGTTCTGTTGTTGTCCCGGGGGGTAATTGGATGGTTCTGTTGTTGTCCCGGGGGGTAATTGGATGGTTCTGTTGTTGTCCCGGGGGGTAATTGGATGGTTCTCTTGTTGTCCCGGGGGTTAATTGGATGGTTCTGTTGTCTCGGGGGGTGATTGGATGGTTCTGTTGTTGTCCCGGGGGGGTAATTGGATGGTTCTGTTGTCCCGGGGGCTAATTGGATGGTTCTGTTGTTGTCCCGGGGGGTAATTGGATGGTTCTGTTGTTGTCCCGGGGGGTAATTGGATGGTTCTGTTGTCCTGGGGGGTAATTGGATGGTTCTGTTGTCCCGGGGGCTAATTGGATGGTTCTGTTGTTGTCCCGGGGGGTAATTGGATGGTTCTGTTGTTGTCCCGGGGGGTAATTGGATGGTTCTGTTGTCCTGGGGGGTAATTGGATGGTTCTGTTGTCCTGGGGGGTAATTGGATGGTTCTGTTGTTGTCCCGGGGGGTAATTGGATGGTTCTGTTGTTGTCCCGGGGGGTAATTGGATGGTTCTGTTGTTGTTCCGGGGGGTAATTGGATTGTTCTGTTGTTGTTCCGGGGGGTAATTGGATGGTTTTGTTGGCCCGGGGGTTAATTGGATGGTTCTGTTGTCCCGGGGGGTAATTGGATGGTTCTGTTGTCCCGGGGGGTAATTGGATGGTTCTGTTGTTGTCCCGGGGGGTAATTGGATGGTTCTGTTGTTGTCCCCGGGGGTAATTGGATGGTTCTGTTGTTGTCCCGGGTGGTAATTGGATGGTTCTGTTGTTGTCCCGGGGGGTAATTGGATGGTTCTGTTGTCCTGGGGGGTAATTGGATGGTTCTGTTGTTGTCCTGGGGGGTGATTGGATGGTTTTCTTGTTGTCCCGGGGGGTAATTGGATGGTTCTGTTGTTGTGCTGGGTGGTAATTGGATGGTTCTGTTGTCCCGGGGGTAATTGGATGGTTCTGTTGTTGTCCCGGGGGGGTAATTGGATGGTTCTGTTGTCCCGGGGGGTAATTGGATGGTTCTGTTGTTGTCCCGGGGGGTAATTGGATGGTTCTGTTGTCCCGGGGGGTAATTGGATGGTTCTGTTGTTGTCCCGGTGGGTAATTGGATGGTTCTGTTGTCCTGGGGGGTAATTGGATGGTTCTGTTGTCCCGGGGGGTAATTGGATGGTTCTGTTGTTGTCCCGGGGGGTAATTGGATGATTCTGTTGTTGTCCCGGGGGGTAATTGGATGGTTCTGTTGTTGTCCCGGGGGGTAATTGGATGGTTCTGTTGTCCCGGGGGGTAATTGGATGGTTTTGTTGTCCCGGGGGTTAATTGGATGGTTCTGTTGTTGTCCTGGGGGATAATTGGATGGTTCTGTTGTCCCGGGCGTTAATTGGATGGTTCTGTTGTTGTCCTGGGGGATAATTGGATGGTTCTGTTGTTGTCCCCGGGGGTAATTGGATGGTTCTGTTGTTGTCCCGGGGGGTAATTGGATGGTTCTGTTGTCCTGGGGGGTAATTGGATGGTTCTGTTGTCCCGGGGGGTAATTGGATGGTTCTGTTGTTGTCCCGGGGGGTAATTGGATGGTTCTGTTGTTGTCCCGGGGGGTAATTGGATGGTTCTGTTGTTGTCCCGGGGGGTAATTGGATGGTTCTGTTGTCCCGGGGGGTAATTGGATGGTTCTGTTGTTGTCCCGGGGGGTAATTGGATGGTTCTGTTGTCCCGGGGGGTAATTGGATGGTTTTGTTGTCCCGGGGGGTAATTGGATGGTTCTGTTGTCCCGGGGGGTAATTGGATGGTTCTGTTGTCCCGGGGGGTAATTGGATGGTTCTGCTGTCCCATAGAAACAGTACAGCACAGTACAGGCCCTTCGGCCCTCGATGTTGTGCCGAGCATTGTCCGAGCATTGGGCAACACGGTGGCATAATGGTTTGCACTGGTGCCTCACAGCGCCAGGGACCCGGGTTCGAATCTGACCTCGGGTGACTGTCTGTGTGGAGTTTGCACATTCTCCCCGTGTCTGCGTGGGTTTCCTCCGGGTGCTCCGGTTTCCTCCCACAGTCCAAAAATGTGCGGGTTAGGTTGATTTGGCTATGATAAATTGACCCTTAGTGTTAGGGGGGGGATTAAATATGTGGGGTTATGGGGATAGGATGGGATATGTTAGGGGGAATTAAATACGTGGGGTTACGGGGGTAGGGTGGGATATGTGTACTGTGGGGATTAAAGCAGGGACAGGGTACTGGATTTGGATGATCAGCCATGATCGTATTGAATGGTGGAGCAGGCTCGACGGGCCGAATGGCCTACTCCTGCTCCTAGATTCTATGTTTCTATGAGACCAAGATCAAGCTATCACACTCCCTATCACTCTGGTGTGCTCCATGTGCTTATCCAATAACCGCTTGAAAGTTCCTAAAGTGTCCGACTCCACTATCACAGCAGGCAGTCCATTCCACACCCCAACCACTCTCTGAGTAAAGAATCTACCTCGGACATCCCTTCTATATCTCCCCCCATGCACCTTATAGTTATGCCCCCTTGTAACAGCTGCCTCTACCCGAGGAAATAGTCTCTGAACATCCACTCTATCTATCCCCCTCATCATCTTATAAACCTCTATTAAGTCGCCTCTCATCCTCCTCCGCTCTAAAGAGAAAAGCCCCAACTCCCTCAATCTTTCCTCATAAGACCTCCCCCCCAAACCAGGCAGCATCCTGGTAAATCTCCTTTGCACTCTTTCCAATGCTTCCACGTCCTTCCTATAGTGAGGTGACCAGAACTGCACACAATATTCCAAATGTGGTCTCACCAAGGTCCTGTACAGTTGCAGCATAACCTCACGGTTCTTAAACTCAAACCCTCTGTTAATAAATGCCAACACACCATAGGCCTTCTTTACTGCTCTATCCACTTGAGTGGCAACCTTCAGAGATCTGTGGATATGAACCCCCAGATCCCTCTGCTCCTCCACGTTCCTCAGAACCCTGCCGTTGACCCTGTAATCCTTATTCAAATTTGCCCTACCAAAATGAATCACCTCGCACTTATCAGGGTTAAATTCCATCTGCCATTTTTCGGCCCAGCTCTGCATCCTATCAATGTCTCTTTGCAGCCTACAACAGCCCTCCACCTCATCCACTGCTCCACCAATCTTGGTGTCATCAGCAAATTTACTGATCCACCCTTCAGTCCCCTCCTCCAAGTCATTGATAAAAATCACAAACCGCAGAGGACCCAGCACCGACCCCTGTGGCACACCGCTGGTAACTGTTCTCCAGTCCGAAAATGTTCCATCCACCACCACCCTCTTCCTTCTATGAGATATGATGCGGAGATGCCGGTGTTGGACTGGGGTGGACAAAATTGAGAGGTCGCACAACACCAGGTTATAGTCCAACAGTTTTATTTGAAATCACAAGCTTTCGGAGCTATCGATTTGCTACTTCACCTGAGGAAGGAGCAAATCGATAGCTCCGAAAGCTTGTGATTTCAAATAAAACTGTTGGACTATAACCTGGTGTTGTGCGACCTCTCAATTCTATGAGATAGCCAGTTACTTATCCAATCGGCCAAATTTCCCTCTATCTCACAACTCCTTACTTTCTTCATGAGCCGACCATGGGGAACCTTATCAAACGCCTTACTAAAATCCATGTATACGACATCAACTGCTCTACCTTCATCTACACACTTAGTTACCTCCTCAAAGAATTCAATCAAATTTGTTGTCCCGGGGGGGTAATTGGATGGTTCTGTTGTTGTCCCGGGGGGTAATTGGATGGTTCTGTTGTTGTCCCGGGTGGTAATTGGATGGTTCTGTTGATGTCCCGGGGGGTAATTGGATGGTTCTGTTGTCCTGGGGGGTAATTGGATGGTTCTGTTGTCCCGGGTGGTAATTGGATGGTTCTGTTGTTGTCCCGGGGGGTAATTGGATGGTTCTGTTGTTGTCCCGGTGGGTAATTGGATGGTTCTGTTGTTGTCCCGGGGGGTAATTGGATGGTTCTGTTGTCCCGGGGGGTAATTGGATGGTTCTGTTGTTGTCCCGGGGGGTAATTGGATGGTTCTGTTGTTGTCCCGGGGGGTAATTGGATGATTCTGTTGTTGTCCTGGGGGGTAATTGGATGGTTCTGTTGTTGTCCCGGGGGGTAATTGGATGGTTCTGTTGTTGTCCCGGGTGGTAATTGGATGGTTCTGTTGATGTCCCGGGGGGTAATTGGATGGTTCTGTTATCCTGGGGGGTAATTGGATGGTTCTGTTGTCCTGAGGGGTAATTGGATGGTTCTGTTGTTGTCCTGGGGGGTAATTGGATGGTTCTGTTGTTGTCCTGGGGGGTAATTGGATGTTTCTCTTGTTGTCCTGGGGGGTAATTGGATGGTTCTCTTGTTGTCCCGGGGGGTAATTGGATGTTTCTCTTGTTGTCCTGGGGGGTAATTGGATGGTTCTCTTGTTGTCCCGGGGGGTAATTGGATGGTTCTGTTGTTGTCCCGGGTGGTAATTGGATGGTTCTGTTGTTGTCCCGGGGGGTAATTGGATGGTTCTGTTGTTGTCCCGGGGGTAATTGGATGGTTCTGTTGTTGTCCCGGGGGGTAATTGGATGGTTCTCTTGTTGTCCCGGGGGTTAATTGGATGGTTCTGTTGTCTCGGGGGGTGATTGGATGGTTCTGTTGTTGTCCCGGGGGGGTAATTGGATGGTTCTGTTGTCCCGGGGGCTAATTGGATGGTTCTGTTGTTGTCCCGGGGGGTAATTGGATGGTTCTGTTGTTGTCCCGGGGGGTAATTGGATGGTTCTGTTGTCCTGGGGGGTAATTGGATGGTTCTGTTGTCCCGGGGGCTAATTGGATGGTTCTGTTGTTGTCCCGGGGGGTAATTGGATGGTTCTGTTGTTGTCCCGGGGGGTAATTGGATGGTTCTGTTGTCCTGGGGGGTAATTGGATGGTTCTGTTGTCCTGGGGGGTAATTGGATGGTTCTGTTGTTGTCCCGGGGGGTAATTGGATGGTTCTGTTGTTGTCCCGGGGGGTAATTGGATGGTTCTGTTGTTGTTCCGGGGGGTAATTGGATTGTTCTGTTGTTGTTCCGGGGGGTAATTGGATGGTTTTGTTGGCCCGGGGGTTAATTGGATGGTTCTGTTGTCCCGGGGGGTAATTGGATGGTTCTGTTGTCCCGGGGGGTAATTGGATGGTTCTGTTGTTGTCCCGGGGGGTAATTGGATGGTTCTGTTGTTGTCCCCGGGGGTAATTGGATGGTTCTGTTGTTGTCCCGGGTGGTAATTGGATGGTTCTGTTGTTGTCCCGGGGGGTAATTGGATGGTTCTGTTGTCCTGGGGGGTAATTGGATGGTTCTGTTGTTGTCCTGGGGGGTGATTGGATGGTTTTCTTGTTGTCCCGGGGGGTAATTGGATGGTTCTGTTGTTGTGCTGGGTGGTAATTGGATGGTTCTGTTGTCCCGGGGGTAATTGGATGGTTCTGTTGTTGTCCCGGGGGGGTAATTGGATGGTTCTGTTGTCCCGGGGGGTAATTGGATGGTTCTGTTGTTGTCCCGGGGGGTAATTGGATGGTTCTGTTGTCCCGGGGGGTAATTGGATGGTTCTGTTGTTGTCCCGGTGGGTAATTGGATGGTTCTGTTGTCCTGGGGGGTAATTGGATGGTTCTGTTGTCCCGGGGGGTAATTGGATGGTTCTGTTGTTGTCCCGGGGGGTAATTGGATGGTTCTGTTGTTGTCCCGGGGGTAATTGGATGGTTCTGTTGTTGTCCCGGGGGGTAATTGGATGGTTCTGTTGTCCCGGGGGGTAATTGGATGGTTTTGTTGTCCCGGGGGTTAATTGGATGGTTCTGTTGTTGTCCTGGGGGATAATTGGATGGTTCTGTTGTCCCGGGCGTTAATTGGATGGTTCTGTTGTTGTCCTGGGGGATAATTGGATGGTTCTGTTGTTGTCCCCGGGGGTAATTGGATGGTTCTGTTGTTGTCCCGGGGGGTAATTGGATGGTTCTGTTGTCCTGGGGGGTAATTGGATGGTTCTGTTGTCCCGGGGGGTAATTGGATGGTTCTGTTGTTGTCCCGGGGGGTAATTGGATGGTTCTGTTGTTGTCCCGGGGGGTAATTGGATGGTTCTGTTGTTGTCCCGGGGGGTAATTGGATGGTTCTGTTGTCCCGGGGGGTAATTGGATGGTTCTGTTGTTGTCCCGGGGGGTAATTGGATGGTTCTGTTGTCCCGGGGGGTAATTGGATGGTTTTGTTGTCCCGGGGGGTAATTGGATGGTTCTGTTGTCCCGGGGGGTAATTGGATGGTTCTGTTGTCCCGGGGGGTAATTGGATGGTTCTGCTGTCCCATAGAAACAGTACAGCACAGTACAGGCCCTTCGGCCCTCGATGTTGTGCCGAGCATTGTCCGAGCATTGGGCAACACGGTGGCATAATGGTTTGCACTGGTGCCTCACAGCGCCAGGGACCCGGGTTCGAATCTGACCTCGGGTGACTGTCTGTGTGGAGTTTGCACATTCTCCCCGTGTCTGCGTGGGTTTCCTCCGGGTGCTCCGGTTTCCTCCCACAGTCCAAAAATGTGCGGGTTAGGTTGATTTGGCTATGATAAATTGACCCTTAGTGTTAGGGGGGGGATTAAATATGTGGGGTTATGGGGATAGGATGGGATATGTTAGGGGGAATTAAATACGTGGGGTTACGGGGGTAGGGTGGGATATGTGTACTGTGGGGATTAAAGCAGGGACAGGGTACTGGATTTGGATGATCAGCCATGATCGTATTGAATGGTGGAGCAGGCTCGACGGGCCGAATGGCCTACTCCTGCTCCTAGATTCTATGTTTCTATGAGACCAAGATCAAGCTATCACACTCCCTATCACTCTGGTGTGCTCCATGTGCTTATCCAATAACCGCTTGAAAGTTCCTAAAGTGTCCGACTCCACTATCACAGCAGGCAGTCCATTCCACACCCCAACCACTCTCTGAGTAAAGAATCTACCTCGGACATCCCTTCTATATCTCCCCCCATGCACCTTATAGTTATGCCCCCTTGTAACAGCTGCCTCTACCCGAGGAAATAGTCTCTGAACATCCACTCTATCTATCCCCCTCATCATCTTATAAACCTCTATTAAGTCGCCTCTCATCCTCCTCCGCTCTAAAGAGAAAAGCCCCAACTCCCTCAATCTTTCCTCATAAGACCTCCCCCCCAAACCAGGCAGCATCCTGGTAAATCTCCTTTGCACTCTTTCCAATGCTTCCACGTCCTTCCTATAGTGAGGTGACCAGAACTGCACACAATATTCCAAATGTGGTCTCACCAAGGTCCTGTACAGTTGCAGCATAACCTCACGGTTCTTAAACTCAAACCCTCTGTTAATAAATGCCAACACACCATAGGCCTTCTTTACTGCTCTATCCACTTGAGTGGCAACCTTCAGAGATCTGTGGATATGAACCCCCAGATCCCTCTGCTCCTCCACGTTCCTCAGAACCCTGCCGTTGACCCTGTAATCCTTATTCAAATTTGCCCTACCAAAATGAATCACCTCGCACTTATCAGGGTTAAATTCCATCTGCCATTTTTCGGCCCAGCTCTGCATCCTATCAATGTCTCTTTGCAGCCTACAACAGCCCTCCACCTCATCCACTGCTCCACCAATCTTGGTGTCATCAGCAAATTTACTGATCCACCCTTCAGTCCCCTCCTCCAAGTCATTGATAAAAATCACAAACCGCAGAGGACCCAGCACCGACCCCTGTGGCACACCGCTGGTAACTGTTCTCCAGTCCGAAAATGTTCCATCCACCACCACCCTCTTCCTTCTATGAGATATGATGCGGAGATGCCGGTGTTGGACTGGGGTGGACAAAATTGAGAGGTCGCACAACACCAGGTTATAGTCCAACAGTTTTATTTGAAATCACAAGCTTTCGGAGCTATCGATTTGCTACTTCACCTGAGGAAGGAGCAAATCGATAGCTCCGAAAGCTTGTGATTTCAAATAAAACTGTTGGACTATAACCTGGTGTTGTGCGACCTCTCAATTCTATGAGATAGCCAGTTACTTATCCAATCGGCCAAATTTCCCTCTATCTCACAACTCCTTACTTTCTTCATGAGCCGACCATGGGGAACCTTATCAAACGCCTTACTAAAATCCATGTATACGACATCAACTGCTCTACCTTCATCTACACACTTAGTTACCTCCTCAAAGAATTCAATCAAATTTGTTGTCCCGGGGGGGTAATTGGATGGTTCTGTTGTTGTCCCGGGGGGTAATTGGATGGTTTTGTTGTCCCGGGGGTTAATTGGATGGTTCTGTTGTTGTCCTGGGGGATAATTGGATGGTTCTGTTGTCCCGGGCGTTAATTGGATGGTTCTGTTGTTGTCCTGGGGGATAATTGGATGGTTCTGTTGTTGTCCCCGGGGGTAATTGGATGGTTCTGTTGTTGTCCCGGGGGGTAATTGGATGGTTCTGTTGTCCTGGGGGGTAATTGGATGGTTCTGTTGTCCCGGGGGGTAATTGGATGGTTCTGTTGTTGTCCCGGGGGGTAATTGGATGGTTCTGTTGTTGTCCCGGGGGGTAATTGGATGGTTCTGTTGTTGTCCCGGGGGGTAATTGGATGGTTCTGTTGTCCCGGGGGGTAATTGGATGGTTCTGTTGTTGTCCCGGGGGGGTAATTGGATGGTTCTGTTGTCCCGGGGGGTAATTGGATGGTTTTGTTGTCCCGGGGGGTAATTGGATGGTTCTGTTGTCCCGGGGGGTAATTGGATGGTTCTGTTGTCCCGGGGGGTAATTGGATGGTTCTGCTGTCCCATAGAAACAGTACAGCACAGTACAGGCCCTTCGGCCCTCGATGTTGTGCCGAGCATTGTCCGAGCATTGGGCAACACGGTGGCATAATGGTTTGCACTGGTGCCTCACAGCGCCAGGGACCCGGGTTCGAATCTGACCTCGGGTGACTGTCTGTGTGGAGTTTGCACATTCTCCCCGTGTCTGCGTGGGTTTCCTCCGGGTGCTCCGGTTTCCTCCCACAGTCCAAAAATGTGCGGGTTAGGTTGATTTGGCTATGATAAATTGACCCTTAGTGTTAGGGGGGGGATTAAATATGTGGGGTTATGGGGATAGGATGGGATATGTTAGGGGGAATTAAATACGTGGGGTTACGGGGGTAGGGTGGGATATGTGTACTGTGGGGATTAAAGCAGGGACAGGGTACTGGATTTGGATGATCAGCCATGATCGTATTGAATGGTGGAGCAGGCTCGACGGGCCGAATGGCCTACTCCTGCTCCTAGATTCTATGTTTCTATGAGACCAAGATCAAGCTATCACACTCCCTATCACTCTGGTGTGCTCCATGTGCTTATCCAATAACCGCTTGAAAGTTCCTAAAGTGTCCGACTCCACTATCACAGCAGGCAGTCCATTCCACACCCCAACCACTCTCTGAGTAAAGAATCTACCTCGGACATCCCTTCTATATCTCCCCCCATGCACCTTATAGTTATGCCCCCTTGTAACAGCTGCCTCTACCCGAGGAAATAGTCTCTGAACATCCACTCTATCTATCCCCCTCATCATCTTATAAACCTCTATTAAGTCGCCTCTCATCCTCCTCCGCTCTAAAGAGAAAAGCCCCAACTCCCTCAATCTTTCCTCATAAGACCTCCCCCCCAAACCAGGCAGCATCCTGGTAAATCTCCTTTGCACTCTTTCCAATGCTTCCACGTCCTTCCTATAGTGAGGTGACCAGAACTGCACACAATATTCCAAATGTGGTCTCACCAAGGTCCTGTACAGTTGCAGCATAACCTCACGGTTCTTAAACTCAAACCCTCTGTTAATAAATGCCAACACACCATAGGCCTTCTTTACTGCTCTATCCACTTGAGTGGCAACCTTCAGAGATCTGTGGATATGAACCCCCAGATCCCTCTGCTCCTCCACGTTCCTCAGAACCCTGCCGTTGACCCTGTAATCCTTATTCAAATTTGCCCTACCAAAATGAATCACCTCGCACTTATCAGGGTTAAATTCCATCTGCCATTTTTCGGCCCAGCTCTGCATCCTATCAATGTCTCTTTGCAGCCTACAACAGCCCTCCACCTCATCCACTGCTCCACCAATCTTGGTGTCATCAGCAAATTTACTGATCCACCCTTCAGTCCCCTCCTCCAAGTCATTGATAAAAATCACAAACCGCAGAGGACCCAGCACCGACCCCTGTGGCACACCGCTGGTAACTGTTCTCCAGTCCGAAAATGTTCCATCCACCACCACCCTCTTCCTTCTATGAGATATGATGCGGAGATGCCGGTGTTGGACTGGGGTGGACAAAATTGAGAGGTCGCACAACACCAGGTTATAGTCCAACAGTTTTATTTGAAATCACAAGCTTTCGGAGCTATCGATTTGCTACTTCACCTGAGGAAGGAGCAAATCGATAGCTCCGAAAGCTTGTGATTTCAAATAAAACTGTTGGACTATAACCTGGTGTTGTGCGACCTCTCAATTCTATGAGATAGCCAGTTACTTATCCAATCGGCCAAATTTCCCTCTATCTCACAACTCCTTACTTTCTTCATGAGCCGACCATGGGGAACCTTATCAAACGCCTTACTAAAATCCATGTATACGACATCAACTGCTCTACCTTCATCTACACACTTAGTTACCTCCTCAAAGAATTCAATCAAATTTGTTGTCCCGGGGGGGTAATTGGATGGTTCTGTTGTTGTCCCGGGGGGTAATTGGATGGTTCTGTTGTTGTCCCGGGTGGTAATTGGATGGTTCTGTTGATGTCCCGGGGGGTAATTGGATGGTTCTGTTGTCCTGGGGGGTAATTGGATGGTTCTGTTGTCCCGGGTGGTAATTGGATGGTTCTGTTGTTGTCCCGGGGGGTAATTGGATGGTTCTGTTGTTGTCCCGGTGGGTAATTGGATGGTTCTGTTGTTGTCCCGGGGGGTAATTGGATGGTTCTGTTGTCCCGGGGGGTAATTGGATGGTTCTGTTGTTGTCCCGGGGGGTAATTGGATGGTTCTGTTGTTGTCCCGGGGGGTAATTGGATGATTCTGTTGTTGTCCTGGGGGGTAATTGGATGGTTCTGTTGTTGTCCCGGGGGGTAATTGGATGGTTCTGTTGTTGTCCCGGGTGGTAATTGGATGGTTCTGTTGATGTCCCGGGGGGTAATTGGATGGTTCTGTTATCCTGGGGGGTAATTGGATGGTTCTGTTGTCCTGAGGGGTAATTGGATGGTTCTGTTGTTGTCCTGGGGGGTAATTGGATGGTTCTGTTGTTGTCCTGGGGGGTAATTGGATGTTTCTCTTGTTGTCCTGGGGGGTAATTGGATGGTTCTCTTGTTGTCCCGGGGGGTAATTGGATGTTTCTCTTGTTGTCCTGGGGGGTAATTGGATGGTTCTCTTGTTGTCCCGGGGGGTAATTGGATGGTTCTGTTGTTGTCCCGGGTGGTAATTGGATGGTTCTGTTGTTGTCCCGGGGGGTAATTGGATGGTTCTGTTGTTGTCCCGGTGGGTAATTGGATGGTTCTGTTGTTGTCCCGGGGGGTAATTGGATGGTTCTGTTGTCCCGGGGGGTAATTGGATGGTTCTGTTGTTGTCCCGGGGGGTAATTGGATGGTTCTGTTGTTGTCCCGGGGGTTAATTGGATGGTTCTGTTGTTGTCCCGGGGGGTAATTGGATGGTTCTGTTGTTGTCCCGGGGGGTAATTGGATGGTTCTGTTGTTGTCCCGGGGGGTAATTGGATGGTTCTGTTGTCCCGGGGGGTAATTGGATGGTTCTGTTGTCCCGGGGGGTAATTGGATGGTTCTGTTGTCCCGGGGGGTAATTGGATGGTTCTGTTGTCCCGGGGGGTAATTGGATGGTTCTGTTGTCCCGGGGGGTAATTGGATGGTTCTGTTGTTGTCCCGGGGGGTAATTGGATGGTTCTGTTGTTGTCCCGGGGGGTAATTGGATGGTTCTGTTGTTGTCCCGGGGGGTAATTGGATGGTTCTGTTGTTGACCCGCGGGGTAATTGGATGGTTCTGTTGTTGTCCCGGGGGGTAAATGGATGGTTCTGTTGTCCCGGGGGGTAATTGGATGGTTCTGTTGTCCCGGGGGGTAATTGGATGGTTCTGTTGTCCCGGGGGGTAATTGGATGGTTCTGTTGTCCCGGGGGGTAATTGGATGGTTCTGTTGTCCCGGGGGGTAATTGGATGGTTCTGTTGTCCCGGGGGGTGATTGGATGGTTCTGTTGTCCCAGGGGGTAATTGGATGGTTCTGTTGTTGTCCTGGGGGGTGATTGGATGGTTCTCTTGTTGTCCTGGGGGGTAATTGGATGGTTCTGTTGTCCTGGGGGGTAATTGGATGGTTCTGTTGTCCCGGGGGGTAATTGGATGGTTCTGTTGTTGTCCTGGGGGGTGATTGGATGGTTCTCTTGTTGTCCTGGGGGGTAATTGGATGGTTCTGTTGTTGTCCCGGGGGGTAATTGGATGGTTCTGTTGTTGACCCGGGGGATAATTGGATGGTTCTGTTGTCCCGGGGGGTAATTGGATGGTTCTGTTGTCCCGGGGGGTGATTGGATGGTTCTGTTGTCCCGGGGGGTAATTGGATGGTTCTGTTGTTGTCCTGGGGGGTGATTGGATGGTTCTCTTGTTGTCCTGGGGGGTAATTGGATGGTTCTGTTGTTGACCCGGGGGGTAATTGGATGGTTCTGTTGTTGTCCCGGGGGGTAATTGGATGGTTCTGTTGTTGTCCCGGGGGGTAATTGGATGGTTCTGTTGTTGTCCCGGGGGGTAATTGGATGGTTCTGTTGTCCCGGGGGGTAATTGGATGGTTCTGTTGTCCCGGGGGGTAATTGGATGGTTCTGTTGTCCCGGGGGGTAATTGGATGGTTCTGTTGTTGTCCCGGGGGGTAATTGGATGGTTCTGTTGTTGTCCCGGGGGGTAATTGGATGGTTTTGTTGTCCCGGGGGGTAATTGGATGGTTCTATTGTCCTGGGGGGTAATTGGATGGTTCTGTTGTTGTCCTGGGGGGTAATTGGATGGTTCTGTTGTCCCGGGGGGCAATTGGATGGTTCTGTTGTTGTCCCGGGGGGTAATTGGATGGTTCTGTTGTCCCGGGGGGTAATTGGATGGTTCTGTTGTCCCGGGGGGTAATTGGATGGTTCTGTTGTCCCGGGGGGGTAATTGGATGGTTCTGTTGTCCCGGGGGGGTAATTGGATTGTTCTGTTGTTGTCCCGGGGGGTAATTGGATGGTTGTGTTGTTGTTCCAGGGGGTAATTGGATGGTTCTGTTGTCCCGGGGGGTAATTGGATGGTTCTGTTGTTGTCCCGGGGGGGTAATTGGATGGTTCTGTTGTCCCGGGGGGGTAATTGGATTGTTCTGTTGTTGTCCCGGGGGGTAATTGGATGGTTGTGTTGTTGTTCCGGGGGGTAATTGGATGGTTCTGTTGTCCCGGGGGGTAATTGGATGGTTCTGTTGTTGTCCCGGGGGGTAATTGGATGGTTCTGTTGTCCCGGGGGGTAATTGGATGGTTCTGTTGTCCCGGGGGGTTATTGGATGGTTCTGTTGTCCCGGGGGGTAATTGGATGGTTCTGTTTTCCTGGGGGGTAATTGGATGGTTCTGTTGTCCTGGGGGGTAATTGGATGGTTCTGTTATCCTGGGGGGTAATTGGATGGTTCTGTTGTCCTGAGGGGTAATTGGATGGTTCTGTTGTTGTCCTGGGGGGTAATTGGATGGTTCTGTTGTTGTCCTGGGGGGTAATTGGATGTTTCTCTTGTTGTCCTGGGGGGTAATTGGATGGTTCTCTTGTTGTCCCGGGGGGTAATTGGATGTTTCTCTTGTTGTCCTGGGGGGTAATTGGATGGTTCTCTTGTTGTCCCGGGGGGTAATTGGATGGTTCTGTTGTTGTCCCGGGTGGTAATTGGATGGTTCTGTTGTTGTCCCGGGGGGTAATTGGATGGTTCTGTTGTTGTCCCGGGGGGTAATTGGATGGTTCTGTTGTTGTCCCGGGGGGTAATTGGATGGTTCTCTTGTTGTCCCGGGGGTTAATTGGATGGTTCTGTTGTCTCGGGGGGTGATTGGATGGTTCTGTTGTTGTCCCGGGGGGGTAATTGGATGGTTCTGTTGTCCCGGGGGCTAATTGGATGGTTCTGTTGTTGTCCCGGGGGGTAATTGGATGGTTCTGTTGTTGTCCCGGGGGGTAATTGGATGGTTCTGTTGTCCTGGGGGGTAATTGGATGGTTCTGTTGTCCCGGGGGCTAATTGGATGGTTCTGTTGTTGTCCCGGGGGGTAATTGGATGGTTCTGTTGTTGTCCCGGGGGGTAATTGGATGGTTCTGTTGTCCTGGGGGGTAATTGGATGGTTCTGTTGTCCTGGGGGGTAATTGGATGGTTCTGTTGTTGTCCCGGGGGGTAATTGGATGGTTCTGTTGTTGTCCCGGGGGGTAATTGGATGGTTCTGTTGTTGTTCCGGGGGGTAATTGGATTGTTCTGTTGTTGTTCCGGGGGGTAATTGGATGGTTTTGTTGGCCCGGGGGTTAATTGGATGGTTCTGTTGTCCCGGGGGGTAATTGGATGGTTCTGTTGTCCCGGGGGGTAATTGGATGGTTCTGTTGTTGTCCCGGGGGGTAATTGGATGGTTCTGTTGTTGTCCCCGGGGGTAATTGGATGGTTCTGTTGTTGTCCCGGGTGGTAATTGGATGGTTCTGTTGTTGTCCCGGGGGGTAATTGGATGGTTCTGTTGTCCTGGGGGGTAATTGGATGGTTCTGTTGTTGTCCTGGGGGGTGATTGGATGGTTTTCTTGTTGTCCCGGGGGGTAATTGGATGGTTCTGTTGTTGTGCTGGGTGGTAATTGGATGGTTCTGTTGTCCCGGGGGTAATTGGATGGTTCTGTTGTTGTCCCGGGGGGGTAATTGGATGGTTCTGTTGTCCCGGGGGGTAATTGGATGGTTCTGTTGTTGTCCCGGGGGGTAATTGGATGGTTCTGTTGTCCCGGGGGGTAATTGGATGGTTCTGTTGTTGTCCCGGTGGGTAATTGGATGGTTCTGTTGTCCTGGGGGGTAATTGGATGGTTCTGTTGTCCCGGGGGGTAATTGGATGGTTCTGTTGTTGTCCCGGGGGGTAATTGGATGATTCTGTTGTTGTCCCGGGGGGTAATTGGATGGTTCTGTTGTTGTCCCGGGGGGTAATTGGATGGTTCTGTTGTCCCGGGGGGTAATTGGATGGTTTTGTTGTCCCGGGGGTTAATTGGATGGTTCTGTTGTTGTCCTGGGGGATAATTGGATGGTTCTGTTGTCCCGGGCGTTAATTGGATGGTTCTGTTGTTGTCCTGGGGGATAATTGGATGGTTCTGTTGTTGTCCCCGGGGGTAATTGGATGGTTCTGTTGTTGTCCCGGGGGGTAATTGGATGGTTCTGTTGTCCTGGGGGGTAATTGGATGGTTCTGTTGTCCCGGGGGGTAATTGGATGGTTCTGTTGTTGTCCCGGGGGGTAATTGGATGGTTCTGTTGTTGTCCCGGGGGGTAATTGGATGGTTCTGTTGTTGTCCCGGGGGGTAATTGGATGGTTCTGTTGTCCCGGGGGGTAATTGGATGGTTCTGTTGTTGTCCCGGGGGGTAATTGGATGGTTCTGTTGTCCCGGGGGGTAATTGGATGGTTTTGTTGTCCCGGGGGGTAATTGGATGGTTCTGTTGTCCCGGGGGGTAATTGGATGGTTCTGTTGTCCCGGGGGGTAATTGGATGGTTCTGCTGTCCCATAGAAACAGTACAGCACAGTACAGGCCCTTCGGCCCTCGATGTTGTGCCGAGCATTGTCCGAGCATTGGGCAACACGGTGGCATAATGGTTTGCACTGGTGCCTCACAGCGCCAGGGACCCGGGTTCGAATCTGACCTCGGGTGACTGTCTGTGTGGAGTTTGCACATTCTCCCCGTGTCTGCGTGGGTTTCCTCCGGGTGCTCCGGTTTCCTCCCACAGTCCAAAAATGTGCGGGTTAGGTTGATTTGGCTATGATAAATTGACCCTTAGTGTTAGGGGGGGGATTAAATATGTGGGGTTATGGGGATAGGATGGGATATGTTAGGGGGAATTAAATACGTGGGGTTACGGGGGTAGGGTGGGATATGTGTACTGTGGGGATTAAAGCAGGGACAGGGTACTGGATTTGGATGATCAGCCATGATCGTATTGAATGGTGGAGCAGGCTCGACGGGCCGAATGGCCTACTCCTGCTCCTAGATTCTATGTTTCTATGAGACCAAGATCAAGCTATCACACTCCCTATCACTCTGGTGTGCTCCATGTGCTTATCCAATAACCGCTTGAAAGTTCCTAAAGTGTCCGACTCCACTATCACAGCAGGCAGTCCATTCCACACCCCAACCACTCTCTGAGTAAAGAATCTACCTCGGACATCCCTTCTATATCTCCCCCCATGCACCTTATAGTTATGCCCCCTTGTAACAGCTGCCTCTACCCGAGGAAATAGTCTCTGAACATCCACTCTATCTATCCCCCTCATCATCTTATAAACCTCTATTAAGTCGCCTCTCATCCTCCTCCGCTCTAAAGAGAAAAGCCCCAACTCCCTCAATCTTTCCTCATAAGACCTCCCCCCCAAACCAGGCAGCATCCTGGTAAATCTCCTTTGCACTCTTTCCAATGCTTCCACGTCCTTCCTATAGTGAGGTGACCAGAACTGCACACAATATTCCAAATGTGGTCTCACCAAGGTCCTGTACAGTTGCAGCATAACCTCACGGTTCTTAAACTCAAACCCTCTGTTAATAAATGCCAACACACCATAGGCCTTCTTTACTGCTCTATCCACTTGAGTGGCAACCTTCAGAGATCTGTGGATATGAACCCCCAGATCCCTCTGCTCCTCCACGTTCCTCAGAACCCTGCCGTTGACCCTGTAATCCTTATTCAAATTTGCCCTACCAAAATGAATCACCTCGCACTTATCAGGGTTAAATTCCATCTGCCATTTTTCGGCCCAGCTCTGCATCCTATCAATGTCTCTTTGCAGCCTACAACAGCCCTCCACCTCATCCACTGCTCCACCAATCTTGGTGTCATCAGCAAATTTACTGATCCACCCTTCAGTCCCCTCCTCCAAGTCATTGATAAAAATCACAAACCGCAGAGGACCCAGCACCGACCCCTGTGGCACACCGCTGGTAACTGTTCTCCAGTCCGAAAATGTTCCATCCACCACCACCCTCTTCCTTCTATGAGATATGATGCGGAGATGCCGGTGTTGGACTGGGGTGGACAAAATTGAGAGGTCGCACAACACCAGGTTATAGTCCAACAGTTTTATTTGAAATCACAAGCTTTCGGAGCTATCGATTTGCTACTTCACCTGAGGAAGGAGCAAATCGATAGCTCCGAAAGCTTGTGATTTCAAATAAAACTGTTGGACTATAACCTGGTGTTGTGCGACCTCTCAATTCTATGAGATAGCCAGTTACTTATCCAATCGGCCAAATTTCCCTCTATCTCACAACTCCTTACTTTCTTCATGAGCCGACCATGGGGAACCTTATCAAACGCCTTACTAAAATCCATGTATACGACATCAACTGCTCTACCTTCATCTACACACTTAGTTACCTCCTCAAAGAATTCAATCAAATTTGTTGTCCCGGGGGGGTAATTGGATGGTTCTGTTGTTGTCCCGGGGGGTAATTGGATGGTTCTGTTGTTGTCCCGGGTGGTAATTGGATGGTTCTGTTGATGTCCCGGGGGGTAATTGGATGGTTCTGTTGTCCTGGGGGGTAATTGGATGGTTCTGTTGTCCCGGGTGGTAATTGGATGGTTCTGTTGTTGTCCCGGGGGGTAATTGGATGGTTCTGTTGTTGTCCCGGTGGGTAATTGGATGGTTCTGTTGTTGTCCCGGGGGGTAATTGGATGGTTCTGTTGTCCCGGGGGGTAATTGGATGGTTCTGTTGTTGTCCCGGGGGGTAATTGGATGGTTCTGTTGTTGTCCCGGGGGGTAATTGGATGATTCTGTTGTTGTCCTGGGGGGTAATTGGATGGTTCTGTTGTTGTCCCGGGGGGTAATTGGATGGTTCTGTTGTTGTCCCGGGTGGTAATTGGATGGTTCTGTTGATGTCCCGGGGGGTAATTGGATGGTTCTGTTATCCTGGGGGGTAATTGGATGGTTCTGTTGTCCTGAGGGGTAATTGGATGGTTCTGTTGTTGTCCTGGGGGGTAATTGGATGGTTCTGTTGTTGTCCTGGGGGGTAATTGGATGTTTCTCTTGTTGTCCTGGGGGGTAATTGGATGGTTCTCTTGTTGTCCCGGGGGGTAATTGGATGTTTCTCTTGTTGTCCTGGGGGGTAATTGGATGGTTCTCTTGTTGTCCCGGGGGGTAATTGGATGGTTCTGTTGTTGTCCCGGGTGGTAATTGGATGGTTCTGTTGTTGTCCCGGGGGGTAATTGGATGGTTCTGTTGTTGTCCCGGGGGGTAATTGGATGGTTCTGTTGTTGTCCCGGGGGGTAATTGGATGGTTCTCTTGTTGTCCCGGGGGTTAATTGGATGGTTCTGTTGTCTCGGGGGGTGATTGGATGGTTCTGTTGTTGTCCCGGGGGGGTAATTGGATGGTTCTGTTGTCCCGGGGGCTAATTGGATGGTTCTGTTGTTGTCCCGGGGGGTAATTGGATGGTTCTGTTGTTGTCCCGGGGGGTAATTGGATGGTTCTGTTGTCCTGGGGGGTAATTGGATGGTTCTGTTGTCCCGGGGGCTAATTGGATGGTTCTGTTGTTGTCCCGGGGGGTAATTGGATGGTTCTGTTGTTGTCCCGGGGGGTAATTGGATGGTTCTGTTGTCCTGGGGGGTAATTGGATGGTTCTGTTGTCCTGGGGGGTAATTGGATGGTTCTGTTGTTGTCCCGGGGGGTAATTGGATGGTTCTGTTGTTGTCCCGGGGGGTAATTGGATGGTTCTGTTGTTGTTCCGGGGGGTAATTGGATTGTTCTGTTGTTGTTCCGGGGGGTAATTGGATGGTTTTGTTGGCCCGGGGGTTAATTGGATGGTTCTGTTGTCCCGGGGGGTAATTGGATGGTTCTGTTGTCCCGGGGGGTAATTGGATGGTTCTGTTGTTGTCCCGGGGGGTAATTGGATGGTTCTGTTGTTGTCCCCGGGGGTAATTGGATGGTTCTGTTGTTGTCCCGGGTGGTAATTGGATGGTTCTGTTGTTGTCCCGGGGGGTAATTGGATGGTTCTGTTGTCCTGGGGGGTAATTGGATGGTTCTGTTGTTGTCCTGGGGGGTGATTGGATGGTTTTCTTGTTGTCCCGGGGGGTAATTGGATGGTTCTGTTGTTGTGCTGGGTGGTAATTGGATGGTTCTGTTGTCCCGGGGGTAATTGGATGGTTCTGTTGTTGTCCCGGGGGGGTAATTGGATGGTTCTGTTGTCCCGGGGGGTAATTGGATGGTTCTGTTGTTGTCCCGGGGGGTAATTGGATGGTTCTGTTGTCCCGGGGGGTAATTGGATGGTTCTGTTGTTGTCCCGGTGGGTAATTGGATGGTTCTGTTGTCCTGGGGGGTAATTGGATGGTTCTGTTGTCCCGGGGGGTAATTGGATGGTTCTGTTGTTGTCCCGGGGGGTAATTGGATGATTCTGTTGTTGTCCCGGGGGGTAATTGGATGGTTCTGTTGTTGTCCCGGGGGGTAATTGGATGGTTCTGTTGTCCCGGGGGGGTAATTGGATGGTTTTGTTGTCCCGGGGGTTAATTGGATGGTTCTGTTGTTGTCCTGGGGGATAATTGGATGGTTCTGTTGTCCCGGGCGTTAATTGGATGGTTCTGTTGTTGTCCTGGGGGATAATTGGATGGTTCTGTTGTTGTCCCCGGGGGTAATTGGATGGTTCTGTTGTTGTCCCGGGGGGTAATTGGATGGTTCTGTTGTCCTGGGGGGTAATTGGATGGTTCTGTTGTCCCGGGGGGTAATTGGATGGTTCTGTTGTTGTCCCGGGGGGTAATTGGATGGTTCTGTTGTTGTCCCGGGGGGTAATTGGATGGTTCTGTTGTTGTCCCGGGGGGTAATTGGATGGTTCTGTTGTCCCGGGGGGTAATTGGATGGTTCTGTTGTTGTCCCGGGGGGTAATTGGATGGTTCTGTTGTCCCGGGGGGTAATTGGATGGTTTTGTTGTCCCGGGGGGTAATTGGATGGTTCTGTTGTCCCGGGGGGTAATTGGATGGTTCTGTTGTCCCGGGGGGTAATTGGATGGTTCTGCTGTCCCATAGAAACAGTACAGCACAGTACAGGCCCTTCGGCCCTCGATGTTGTGCCGAGCATTGTCCGAGCATTGGGCAACACGGTGGCATAATGGTTTGCACTGGTGCCTCACAGCGCCAGGGACCCGGGTTCGAATCTGACCTCGGGTGACTGTCTGTGTGGAGTTTGCACATTCTCCCCGTGTCTGCGTGGGTTTCCTCCGGGTGCTCCGGTTTCCTCCCACAGTCCAAAAATGTGCGGGTTAGGTTGATTTGGCTATGATAAATTGACCCTTAGTGTTAGGGGGGGGATTAAATATGTGGGGTTATGGGGATAGGATGGGATATGTTAGGGGGAATTAAATACGTGGGGTTACGGGGGTAGGGTGGGATATGTGTACTGTGGGGATTAAAGCAGGGACAGGGTACTGGATTTGGATGATCAGCCATGATCGTATTGAATGGTGGAGCAGGCTCGACGGGCCGAATGGCCTACTCCTGCTCCTAGATTCTATGTTTCTATGAGACCAAGATCAAGCTATCACACTCCCTATCACTCTGGTGTGCTCCATGTGCTTATCCAATAACCGCTTGAAAGTTCCTAAAGTGTCCGACTCCACTATCACAGCAGGCAGTCCATTCCACACCCCAACCACTCTCTGAGTAAAGAATCTACCTCGGACATCCCTTCTATATCTCCCCCCATGCACCTTATAGTTATGCCCCCTTGTAACAGCTGCCTCTACCCGAGGAAATAGTCTCTGAACATCCACTCTATCTATCCCCCTCATCATCTTATAAACCTCTATTAAGTCGCCTCTCATCCTCCTCCGCTCTAAAGAGAAAAGCCCCAACTCCCTCAATCTTTCCTCATAAGACCTCCCCCCCAAACCAGGCAGCATCCTGGTAAATCTCCTTTGCACTCTTTCCAATGCTTCCACGTCCTTCCTATAGTGAGGTGACCAGAACTGCACACAATATTCCAAATGTGGTCTCACCAAGGTCCTGTACAGTTGCAGCATAACCTCACGGTTCTTAAACTCAAACCCTCTGTTAATAAACGCCAACACACCATAGGCCTTCTTTACTGCTCTATCCACTTGAGTGGCAACCTTCAGAGATCTGTGGATATGAACCCCCAGATCCCTCTGCTCCTCCACGTTCCTCAGAACCCTGCCGTTGACCCTGTAATCCTTATTCAAATTTGCCCTACCAAAATGAATCACCTCGCACTTATCAGGGTTAAATTCCATCTGCCATTTTTCGGCCCAGCTCTGCATCCTATCAATGTCTCTTTGCAGCCTACAACAGCCCTCCACCTCATCCACTGCTCCACCAATCTTGGTGTCATCAGCAAATTTACTGATCCACCCTTCAGTCCCCTCCTCCAAGTCATTGATAAAAATCACAAACCGCAGAGGACCCAGCACCGACCCCTGTGGCACACCGCTGGTAACTGTTCTCCAGTCCGAAAATGTTCCATCCACCACCACCCTCTTCCTTCTATGAGATATGATGCGGAGATGCCGGTGTTGGACTGGGGTGGACAAAATTGAGAGGTCGCACAACACCAGGTTATAGTCCAACAGTTTTATTTGAAATCACAAGCTTTCGGAGCTATCGATTTGCTACTTCACCTGAGGAAGGAGCAAATCGATAGCTCCGAAAGCTTGTGATTTCAAATAAAACTGTTGGACTATAACCTGGTGTTGTGCGACCTCTCAATTCTATGAGATAGCCAGTTACTTATCCAATCGGCCAAATTTCCCTCTATCTCACAACTCCTTACTTTCTTCATGAGCCGACCATGGGGAACCTTATCAAACGCCTTACTAAAATCCATGTATACGACATCAACTGCTCTACCTTCATCTACACACTTAGTTACCTCCTCAAAGAATTCAATCAAATTTGTTGTCCCGGGGGGGTAATTGGATGGTTCTGTTGTTGTCCCGGGGGGTAATTGGATGGTTCTGTTGTTGTCCCGGGTGGTAATTGGATGGTTCTGTTGATGTCCCGGGGGGTAATTGGATGGTTCTGTTGTCCTGGGGGGTAATTGGATGGTTCTGTTGTCCCGGGTGGTAATTGGATGGTTCTGTTGTTGTCCCGGGGGGTAATTGGATGGTTCTGTTGTTGTCCCGGTGGGTAATTGGATGGTTCTGTTGTTGTCCCGGGGGGTAATTGGATGGTTCTGTTGTCCCGGGGGGTAATTGGATGGTTCTGTTGTTGTCCCGGGGGGTAATTGGATGGTTCTGTTGTTGTCCCGGGGGGTAATTGGATGGTTCTGTTGTCCCGGGGGGTAATTGGATGGTTCTGTTGTCCCGGGGGGTAATTGGATGGTTCTGTTGTTGTCCCGGGGGGTAATTGGATGATTCTGTTGTTGTCCCGGGGGGTAATTGGATGGTTCTGTTGTTGTCCCGGGGGGTAATTGGATGGTTCTGTTGTTGTCCCGGGGGGTAATTGGATGGTTCTGTTGTCCCGGGGGGTAATTGGATGGTTCTGTTGTCCCGGGGGGTAATTGGATGGTTCTGTTGTTGTCCCGGGGGGTAATTGGATGCTTCTGTTGTTGTCCCGGGGGGTAATTGGATGGTTCTGTTGTCCCGGGGGGTAATTGGATGGTTCTGTTGTTGTCCTAGGGGGTAATTGGATGGTTCTGTTGTTGACCCGGGGGGTAATTGGATGGTTCTGTTGTTGTCCCGGGGGGTAATTGGATGGTTCTGTTGTTGTCCCGGGGGGGTAATTGGATGGTTCTGTTGTCCCGGGGGGTAATTGGATGGTTCTGTTGTCCCGGGGGGTAATTGGATGGTTCTGTTGTTGTCCCGGGGGGTAATTGGATGGTTCTGTTGTCCCGGGGGGTAATTGGATTGTTCTGTTGTCCCGGGGGGTAATTGGATGGTTCTGTTGTCCTGGGGGGTAATTGGATGGTTCTGTTGTTGTCCTGGGGGGTAATTGGATGGTTCTGTTGTCCCGGGGGGCAATTGGATGGTTCTGTTGTTGTCCCGGGGGGTAATTGGATGGTTCTGTTGTCTCGGGGGGTAATTGGATGGTTCTGCTGTCCCATTGAAACAGTACAGCACAGTACAGGCCCTTCGGCCCTCGATGTTGTGCCGAGCATTGTCCGAGCATTGGGCAACACGGTGGCATAGTGGTTAGCACTGGTGCCTCACAGCGCCAGGGACCCGGGTTCGAATCTGACCTCGGGTGACTGTCTGTGTGGAGTTTGCACATTCTCCCCGTGTCTGCGTGGGTTTCCTCCGGGTGCTCCGGTTTCCTCCCACAGTCCAAAAATGTGCGGGTTAGGTTGATTTGGCTATGATAAATTGACCGTTAGTGTTAGGGGGGGGATTAAATATGTGGGGTTATGGGGATAGGATGGGATATGTTAGGGGGAATTAAATACGTGGGGTTACGGGGGTAGGGTGGGATATGTGTACTGTGGGGATTAAAGCAGGGACAGGGTACTGGATTTGGATGATCAGCCATGATCGTATTGAATGGTGGAGCAGGCTCGACGGGCCGAATGGCCTACTCCTGCTCCTAGATTCTATGTTTCTATGAGACCAAGATCAAGCTATCACACTCCCTATCACTCTGGTGTGCTCCATGTGCTTATCCAATAACCGCTTGAAAGTTCCTAAAGTGTCCGACTCCACTATCACAGCAGGCAGTCCATTCCACACCCCAACCACTCTCTGAGTAAAGAATCTACCTCGGACATCCCTTCTATATCTCCCCCCATGCACCTTATAGTTATGCCCCCTTGTAACAGCTGCCTCTACCCGAGGAAATAGTCTCTGAACATCCACTCTATCTATCCCCCTCATCATCTTATAAACCTCTATTAAGTCGCCTCTCATCCTCCTCCGCTCTAAAGAGAAAAGCCCCAACTCCCTCAATCTTTCCTCATAAGACCTCCCCCCCAAACCAGGCAGCATCCTGGTAAATCTCCTTTGCACTCTTTCCAATGCTTCCACGTCCTTCCTATAGTGAGGTGACCAGAACTGCACACAATATTCCAAATGTGGTCTCACCAAGGTCCTGTACAGTTGCAGCATAACCTCACGGTTCTTAAACTCAAACCCTCTGTTAATAAACGCCAACACACCATAGGCCTTCTTTACTGCTCTATCCACTTGAGTGGCAACCTTCAGAGATCTGTGGATATGAACCCCCAGATCCCTCTGCTCCTCCACGTTCCTCAGAACCCTGCCGTTGACCCTGTAATCCTTATTCAAATTTGCCCTACCAAAATGAATCACCTCGCACTTATCAGGGTTAAATTCCATCTGCCATTTTTCGGCCCAGCTCTGCATCCTATCAATGTCTCTTTGCAGCCTACAACAGCCCTTCACCTCATCCACTGCTCCACCAATCTTGGTGTCATCAGCAAATTTACTGATCCACCCTTCAGTCCCCTCCTCCAAGTCATTGATAAAAATCACAAACCGCAGAGGACCCAGCACCGACCCCTGTGGCACACCGCTGGTAACTGTTCTCCAGTCCGAAAATGTTCCATCCACCACCACCCTCTGCCTTCTATGAGATAGCCAGTTACTTATCCAATCGGCCAAATTTCCCTCTATCTCACAACTCCTTACTTTCTTCATGAGCCGACCATGGGGAACCTTATCAAACGCCTTACTAAAATCCATGTATACGACATCAACTGCTCTACCTTCATCTACACACTTAGTTACCTCCTCAAAGAATTCAATCAAATTTGTTGTCCCGGGGGGGTAATTGGATGGTTCTGTTGTTGTCCCGGGGGGTAATTGGATGGTTCTGTTGTTGTCCCGGGGGGTAATTGGATGGTTCTGTTGTTGTCCCGGGGGATAATTGGATGGTTCTGTTGTCCCGGGGGGTAATTGGATGGTTCTGTTGTCCCGGGGGGTGATTGGATGGTTCTGTTGTCCCGGGGGGTGATTGGATGGTTCTGTTGTTGTCCCGGGGGGTAATTGGATGGTTCTGTTGTTGTCCTGGGGGGTAATTGGATGGTTCTGTTGTCCCGGGGGGTAATTGGATGGTTCTGTTGTCCCGGGGGGGTAATTGGATGGTTCTGTTGTCCCGGGGGGGTAATTGGATGGTTCTGTTGTTGTCCCGGGGGGTAATTGGATGGTTGTGTTGTTGTCCCGGGGGGTAATTGGATGGTTCTGTTGTCCCGGGGGGTAATTGGATGGTTCTGCTGTTGTCCCGGGGGGTAATTGGATGGTTCTGTTGTCCCGGGGGGTAATTGGATGGTTCTGTTGTACCGGGGGGTAATTGGATGGTTCTGTTGTCCCGGGGGGTGATTGGATGGTTCTGTTGTTGTCCCGGGGGGTAATTGGATGGTTCTGTTGTTCCGGGGGGTAATTGGATGGTTCTGTTGTTGTCCCGGGGGGTAATTGGATTGTTCTGTTGTTGTCCCGGGGGGTAATTGGATGGTTCTGTTGTTGTTCCGGGGGGTAATTGGATGGTTCTGTTGTTGTCCCGGGGGGGTAATTGGATGGTTCTGTTGTCCCGGGGGGTAATTGAATGGTTCTGTTGTCCCGGGGGGTAATTGGATGGTTCTGTTGTTGTTCCGGGGGGTAATTGGATTGTTCTGTTGTTGTTCCGGGGGGTAATTGGATTGTTCTGTTGTTGTTCCGGGGGGTAATTGGATGGTTCTGTTGTTGTTCCGGGGGGTAATTGGATGGTTCTGTTGTCCCGGGGGGTAATTGGATGGTTCTGTTGTTGTCCCGGGGGGTAATTGGATGGTTCTGTTGTTGTCCCGGGGGGTAATTGGATGGTTCTGTTGTCCCGGGGGGTAATTGGATGGTTCTGTTGTCCTGGGGGGTAATTGGATGGTTCTGTTGTCCTGGGGGGTAATTGGATGGTTCTGTTGTTGTCCCGGGGGGTAATTGGATGGTTCTGTTGTTGTCCCGGGGGGTAATTGGATGGTTCTGTTGTTGTCCCGGGGGATAATTGGATGGTTGTGTTGTTGTTCCGGGGGGTAATTGGATGGTTCTGTTGTCCCGGGGGGTAATTGGATGGTTGTGTTGTTGTCCCGGGGGGTAATTGGATGGTTCTGTTGTTGTCCCGGGCGGTAATTGGATGGTTCTGTTGTTGTTCCGGGGGGTAATTGGATGGTTCTGTTGTTGTTCCGGGGGTTAATTGGATGGTTCTGTTGTCCCGGGCGGTAATTGGATGGTTCTGTTGTTGTCCCGGGGGGTAATTGGATGGTTCTGTTGTTCCGGGGGGTAATTGGATGGTTCTGTTGTCCCGGGGTGTAATTGGATGGTACTGTTGTTGTCCCGGGGGGTAATTGGATGGTTCTGTTGTCCCGGGGGGTAATTGGATGGTTCTGTTGTCCCGGGGGGTAATTGGATGGTTCTGTTGTTGTCCCGGGGGGTCATTGGATGGTTCTGTTGTTGTCCCGGGGGGTGTGGTAACACAATACAGCTTCCTGTGACTCGAACTTTATTGCATCACTTCCTGTGATTAGTCCAGGATAAATACTGGGCTGATCAGTTGGATCCTGGAGAGGCATAGAGTAAGACCTCTTTTGTATGTAGCACCTTTTTAGTTGATGAAAGCTTACTTTAAGTTCACCACGCGTAAGGCTCATTCTTAAGACAATTTAATCAACTTTGAAAAACTTCGCACTTAAACTTTTTGGACGAACTCGGAACTGAGGATCCAGGGAATCACCCATCATGGAAAACATCCTTAAACCATCGCGTCTTGACTTGGACCCAAACACCCCAGCAGCCGGTAAGGTGTGGAAACACTGGTATCGCACGTTTGACAATTTTCTCGAATATTGCAAGGCTGATGATGACTCAAAATTGCGGATACTCATCAACTGTGTCACCCCGAATGTATTTCAGTATGTCGAGGAATGGGGCAGTTACGAGGAGGCAATTCGGACGCTTAAAAGACTATATACTAAGACACCGAATGAGGTCTATGCCAGACATCTACTAGCTACAGCCCAACAAGGGCCGGAGAAATCCATTGATAAATTCCTCCAAGAGCTTCGCAGACTTAGTATGGACTGTAACTTTCAGGCGGCCTCAGCTGAGCTGTACCGTGAAGAAATGATCCGTGATGCTTTCATCTGCGGGCTTGCCTCCCCATTTATACGCCAGCGTCTACTGGAAAATAAGGCACTTGAGCTTCAGAGAGCTTATGACATGGCTTGCTCTCTAGATCTGGCAAAAAGAAATGCAGACCTTTATACAGTGCCCAGACCTCGGTCTGCTGCCTTAACTACAGTCAGGCAAATTAAGAGGCCACAGGTGAACTCTATTAGGGAGGACTTTATCCCTGACGATCAATCTGATGACTTCACTGATGAAGAGGATGATGACCCCACTGTGGCAGCCTCTTGGCAATCTAAGAAATGCTTCTTTTGTGGTGATGAGTTTCACCCTCGGAAATTCTGCCCTGCTCGCAATGCGTTTTGCAGTCATTGCAACAAAAAGGGTCATTTTGCAAAGGTTTGCCTATCAAGAGCCTCTACGAGGGCTTATCAAGCTAAGTCCTACCGAACTGCCCCGGTAAGGGCCTATCAAGATGTTCCGGCTAAAATCTATCGTGCTTCCTCTCTGGTTTTCTCTCGAAGAAACACACCTAGAGTTTCAGCCACTCTTTGTGCAACGACACCAATTACAGCTGCTTGTCCTCAGAACCTATTCCATGCAGCTACAAAAGCATCAATTAATGGACATACTTTAGATGCCTTAATTGACTCAGGTAGCACTGATAGTTTCATTAGGGAACAGATTGTTGCAGAGTTAAATCCACATGTTTTCCCATCGGACCAGGCAATTGCGATGGCTCAGTCATCACTTAATACCAGAATTTCTGGCTTTTGTATGGTTGAAATAACACTTAATGGTCGCAGGTATCCCTCCACCCGGCTTTCGGTGCTCAAGGACTTATGTAGTGATCTTATCTTAGGGCTGGATTTTCAAAAGCAGCATAAGAAGCTCACCATTGAGTTCGGCGGATCCAAACCTGAACTCACTATTTCTAATATACGACCTCGATTACCGTTCTGTGCATTGTCAGCAGCTTCACTGGATGAACCCTCACTGTTTACCAGTATCCCTCCTCGATGCAAACCGATTATAACAAAGTCACGACGTTTCAGTCAGGAAGACCAGTCTTTTATTGCGGCTGAGATTTCTCGGCTTTTAGCAGAGGATATCATCGAGCCTTGTTCGTCGCCATGGCGCGCCCAGGTCGTTATTGTTAAGAACCCTCTACAACCTCACAAGAAACGGCTGTGCATTGACTATTCACAGACCATCAATCAATATACGGACTTGGACGCATACCCATTGCCGCGCATCGATGATATGGTTAATAAACTGGCTGAGTACACGGTGTTCTCAACATATGATCTGAAAAGTGCCTATCATCAGGTACCCTTGAAGGTCTCAGACAAGCAGTATACGGCCTTTGAAGCCAATGGACGGCTGTATCAATTTCGTCGCCTCCCCTTTGGGGTCACTAATGGAGTGGCTGTCTTCCAGCGAGCAATGGATGACCTGGTCAAACAGGAAGACTTGAAGGATACGTTTCCTTATCTGGACAATATTACTGTCGCAGGTCGCAATCAGCGGGAACATGACGCCAATCTCCAACGATTTTGGGATGCACTCCAGCACCGTAATTTGACATTAAATGCGGCTAAATCCATTGAGTCACAACCAACCATCAACATCCTTGGCTATTGTGTGGGCAATGGCATCATTAAACCTGACCCTGAAAGGCTTCGCCCACTCCAAGAACTCCCGCCACCTAAGAATCCGGCCTCCTTGCGCCGGGCCCTCGGCCTGTTTGCATACTATGCTAAATAGATTCCTAACTTCTCGGACCGAATCCAACCTCTACTGAAGGCCAGCACATTCCCACTAGACACAGCGGCTGTTGCAGCCTTTAACCTCCTGAAAAAACAGTTGGAGAAAGCGGCTCTTCACTCCATCGATGAGAGTCTTCCTTTTGTTGTTGAGTGTGATGCCTCGGAGGTGGCGATCTCGGCCACTCTGAATCAGGAAGGTCGTCCGGTGGCATTTTTGTCCAGGACTTTTCAAGGGGCTGAGCTACATTATCCTCCAGTCGAGAAAGAAGCTACAGCCATCATAGAGGCAGTACGGAAGTGGACTCATCTCCTAGCTCGCCAGCACTTTACCTTAATCACGGACCAGCGATCGGTCGCCTTCATGCTCGATAATCGAAAACGGACCAAAATTAAAAATAATAAAATCCAGCTTTGGCGGCTGGAATTGGCCTCTTTTGGTTACACCATCCACTATCGACCTGGCAAGGAGAATGTGGCTCCGGATACCCTCACACGAGCATTCTGCTCCGCCATGGCACCCTCTACGCTCGTAGACATCCATGATGGGTTGTGTCATCCGGGCGTTACTCGCATGCTACACTTCGTGCGGTCCCGAAATCTCCCATTCTCTACCGGGGATGTAAAGAAGATGTGCTCGGACTGCAGAGTCTGTGCGGAATTGAAACCTCAGTTTTTCCGCCCCTCGGGTGGTATACTCATACATGCGACCCAGCCAATGCAACGGCTTAGCATCGATTTTAAGGGGCCGTTGCCCTCTTCAACTCGCAACACTTATCTATTGACCATGGTCGATGAGTATTCCCGTTTTCCGTTTGCCTTTCCCTGCCCCAATATGCTGACGACCACGGTTATCAGCTGCCTTGAGCAGGTATTTGCTTTCTGTGGCATGGCATCCTATGTTCATTCGGATCGGGGCCCTTCTTTTATGTCAGGAGAACTCAAGGCCTATCTCTCGGAACGGGGTATTGCTGCCAGCAGAACGACGCCTTATCATCCGGTCGGGAATGGGCAAGTCGAGCGTTTTAACGCTATCATCTGGAATGCGGTACGTCTGGCTTTGAGATCTCGGGGCCTACCCAACCAGCAATGGGAAGCAGTACTTCCAGACGCATTACACTCCACACGGTCCCTCCTTTCGACCGCCACAAATACGACGCCTCATGAACGGTTCTTCCGATTTCAGCGTCGCTCATCCTATGGGATATCTCTCCCGTCGTGGCTGACTGCACCGGGACCAGTGCTACTCCGAAGATATGTCCGGGCGTCTAAGAATGACCCCCTGGTAGATGAGGTTGAGCTCACTGACGTCAACCCTACCTACGCCTATATTCGGTATCCTGACGGTCGGGAATCTACCGTGTCATTGCGGGATCTGGCTCCCTGCCCGCCGAAACATAGAGGGACACCAGGGGATGATATTGTACCAGGCACATCTCTGGGCTCGCCAGGTGCCTCTCATCACGATCTGGATCTGACGCCGGCTGGTACCTCATTCCAGCGTGCCGACCTGGGGCAGACTGACTATGAGCCCGTCGGGGCTCGCACGCGCAGCCACGATCCACCCCGTACCATACGCTCGGAAACTGATCTGCCACAGCCCTGCCCGACACCCGTTCGGGCACCAGTACACAGTCAGGATCGTCCTGACCCCTCACAGAGCGGGCTGGATCACTCGGACTCTGGTCCACGGCCCGCGGCGGGTAAACGGGCTAGGGGCCCTCTACCGCTACGAGAACCCAAACGGGTGCGGCTCTCCCTCGTCCAGCGGCTACGAAATGGAGGGAGAATGTGGTAACACAATACAGCTTCCTGTGACTCGAACTTCATCCCGGCCTCCTAATCTTTTGGGGGGGGGAGAATGTGGTAACACAATACAGCTTCCTGTGACTCGAACTTTATTGCATCACTTCCTGTGATTAGTCCAGGATAAATACTGGGCTGATCAGTTGGATCCTGGAGAGGCATAGAGTAAGACCTCTTTTGTATGTAGCACCTTTTTAGTTGATTAAAGCTTACTTTAAGTTCACCACGCGTAAGGCTCATTCTTACGACAGGGGGTAATTGGATTGTTCTGTTGTCCCGGGGGGTAATTGGATGGTTCTGTTGTTGTCCCGGGGGGTAATTGGATGGTTCTGTTGTCCCGGGGGGTAATTGGATGGTTCTGTTGTTGTCCCGGGGGGTAATTGGATGGTTCTGCTGTTGTCCCGGGGGGTAACTGGATGGTTCTGTTGTTGTCCCGGGGGGTAATTGGATGGTTCTGTTGTTGTCCCGGGGGGTAATTGGATGGTTCTGTTGTTGTCCCGGGGGGTAATTGGATGGTTCTGTTGTTGTCCCGGGGGGTAATTGGATGGTTCTGTTGTTGTCCCGGGGGGTAATTGGATGGTTCTGTTGTTGTCCCGGGGGGGTAATTGGATGGTTCTGTTGTTGTCCCGGGGGATAATTGGATGGTTGTGTTGTTGTCCCGGGGGATAATTGGATGGTTGTGTTGTTGTCCCGGGGGGTAATTGGATGGTTCTGTTGTTGTCCCGGGGGGTAATTGGATGGTTCTGTTGTCCCGGGGGGTGATTGGATGGTTCTGTTGTCCCGGGGGGTAATTGGATGGTTCTGTTGTCCCGGGGGGTAATTGGATGGTTCTGTTGTTGTCCCGGGGGGTAATTGGATGGTTCTGTTGTTGTCCCGGGGGATAATTGGATGGTTGTGTTGTTGTCCCGGGGGGATAATTGGATGGTTGTGTTGTTGTCCCGGGGGGTAATTGGATGGTTCTGTTGTTGTCCCGGGGGGTAATTGGATGGTTCTGTTGTCCCGGGGGGTAATTGGATGGTTCTGTTGTTGTTCCGGGGGGTAATTGGATGGTTCTGTTGTCCCGGGGGGTAATTGGATGGTTCTGTTGTCCCGGGGGGTAATTGGATGGTTCTGTTGTCCCGGGGGGGTAATTGGTTGGTTCTGTTGTTGTCCCAGGGGGTAATTGGATGGTTCTGTTGTTGTCCCGGGGGGTAATTGGATTGTTCTGTTGTTGTCCCGGGGGGTGATTGGATGGTTCTGTTGTCCCGGGGGGTAATTGGATGGTTCTGTTGTCCCGGGGGGTAATTGGATTGTTCTGTTGTTGTCCCGGGGGGTAATTGGATGGTTCTGTTGTCCCGGGGGGTAATTGGATGGTTCTGTTGTTGTCCCGGGGGGTAATTGGATGGTTCTGTTGTTGTCCCGGGGGGTAATTGGATGGTTCTGTTGTTGTCCCGGGGGATAATTGGATGGTTCTGTTGTTGTCCCGGGGGGTAATTGGATGGTTCTGTTGTTGTCCCGGGGGGTAATTGGATTGTTCTGTTGTCCTGGGGGGTAATTGGATGGTTCTGTTGTTGTCCCGGGGGGTAATTGGATGGTTCTGTTGTCCCGGGGGGTAATTGGATGGTTCTGTTGTTGTCCCGGGGGGTAATTGGATGGTTCTGTTGTTGTCCCGGGGGGTAATTGGATGGTTCTGTTGTTGTCCCGGGGGATAATTGGATGGTTCTGTTGTTGTCCCGGGGGGTAATTGGATGGTTGTGTTGTTGTTCCGGGGGGTAATTGGATGGTTCTGTTGTTGTCCCGGGGGATAATTGGATGGTTCTGTTGTTGTTCCGGGGGGTAATTGGATGGTTCTGTTGTTGTCCCGGGGGGTAATTGGATGGATCTGTTGTTGTCCCGGGGGGTAATTGGATGGTTCTGTTGTCCCGGGGGGTAATTGGATGGTTCTGTTGTTGTTCCGGGGGGTATTTGGATGGTTCTGTTGTCCCGGGGGGTAATTGGATGGTTGTGTTGTTGTTCCGGGGGGTAATTGGATTGTTCTGTTGTTGTCCCGGGGGGTAATTGGATGGTTCTGTTGTTGTCCCGGGGGGTAATTGGATGGTTCCGTTGTCCCGGGTGGTAATTGGATGGTTCTGTTGTTGTCCCGGGGGGTAATTGGATGGTTCTGTTGTTGTTCCGGGGGGTAATTGGATTGTTCTGTTGTTGTCCCGGGGGGTAATTGGATGGTTCTGTTGTTGTTCCGGGGGGTAATTGGATGGTTCTGTTGTTGTCCCGGGGGGTAATTGGATGGTTCTGTTGTTGTTCCGGGGGGTAATTGGATTGTTCTGTTGTTGTCCCGGGGGGTAATTGGATGGTTCTGTTGTCTTGGGGGGTAACTGGCTTGTTCTGTTGTCCCGGGGGGTAATTGGATGGTTCTGTTGTCCCGGGGTAATTGGATGGTTCTATTGTCCCGGGGGGTAATTGGATGGTTCTGTTGTCCCGGGGGGTAATTGGATGGTTCTGTTGTTGTCCCGGGGGGTAATTGGATGGTTCTGTTGTTGTCCCGGGGGGTAATTGGATGGTTCTGTTGTTGTCCCGGGGGGTAATTGGATGGTTCTGTTGTTGTCCCGGGGGGTAATTGGATGGTTCTGTTGTCCCGGGGGGTAATTGGATGGTTCTGTTGTTGTCCCGGGGGATAATTGGATGGTTGTGTTGTTGTCCCGGGGGGATAATTGGATGGTTGTGTTGTTGTCCCGGGGGGTAATTGGATGGTTCTGTTGTTGTCCCGGGGGGTAATTGGATGGTTCTGTTGTCCCGGGGGGTAATTGGATGGTTCTGTTGTTGTTCCGTGGGGTAATTGGATGGTTCTGTTGTCCCGGGGGGTAATTGGATGGTTCTGTTGTCCCGGGGGGTAATTGGATGGTTCTGTTGTCCCGGGGGGTAATTGGATGGTTCTGTTGTCCCGGGGGGTAATTGGATGGTTCTGTTGTCCCGGGGGGTAATTGGATGGTTCTGTTGTCCCGGGGGGTAATTGGATGGTTCTGTTGTTCCGGGGGGTAATTGGATGGTTCTGTTGTCCCGGGGTGTAATTGGATGGTACTGTTGTTGTCCCGGGGGGTAATTGGATGGTTCTGTTGTCCCGGGGGGTAATTGGATGGTTCTGTTGTCCCGGGGGGTAATTGGATGGTTCTGTTGTTGTCCCGGGGGGTAATTGGATGGTTCTGTTGTTGTCCCGGGGGGTGTGGTAACACAATACAGCTTCCTGTGACTCGAACTTTATTGCATCACTTCCTGTGATTAGTCCAGGATAAATACTGGGCTGATCAGTTGGATCCTGGAGAGGCATAGAGTAAGACCTCTTTTGTATGTAGCACCTTTTTAGTTGATGAAAGCTTACTTTAAGTTCACCACGCGTAAGGCTCATTCTTAAGACAATTTAATCAACTTTGAAAAACTTCGCACTTAAACTTTTTGGACGAACTCGGAACTGAGGATCCAGGGAATCACCCATCATGGAAAACATCCTTAAACCATCGCGTCTTGACTTGGACCCAAACACCCCAGCAGCCGGTAAGGTGTGGAAACACTGGTATCGCACGTTTGACAATTTTCTCGAATATTGCAAGGCTGATGATGACTCAAAATTGCGGATACTCATCAACTGTGTCACCCCGAATGTATTTCAGTATGTCGAGGAATGGGGCAGTTACGAGGAGGCAATTCGGACGCTTAAAAGACTATATACTAAGACACCGAATGAGGTCTATGCCAGACATCTACTAGCTACAGCCCAACAAGGGCCGGAGAAATCCATTGATAAATTCCTCCAAGAGCTTCGCAGACTTAGTATGGACTGTAACTTTCAGGCGGCCTCAGCTGAGCTGTACCGTGAAGAAATGATCCGTGATGCTTTCATCTGCGGGCTTGCCTCCCCATTTATACGCCAGCGTCTACTGGAAAATAAGGCACTTGAGCTTCAGAGAGCTTATGACATGGCTTGCTCTCTAGATCTGGCAAAAAGAAATGCAGACCTTTATACAGTGCCCAGACCTCGGTCTGCTGCCTTAACTACAGTCAGGCAAATTAAGAGGCCACAGGTGAACTCTATTAGGGAGGACTTTATCCCTGACGATCAATCTGATGACTTCACTGATGAAGAGGATGATGACCCCACTGTGGCAGCCTCTTGGCAATCTAAGAAATGCTTCTTTTGTGGTGATGAGTTTCACCCTCGGAAATTCTGCCCTGCTCGCAATGCGTTTTGCAGTCATTGCAACAAAAAGGGTCATTTTGCAAAGGTTTGCCTATCAAGAGCCTCTACGAGGGCTTATCAAGCTAAGTCCTACCGAACTGCCCCGGTAAGGGCCTATCAAGATGTTCCGGCTAAAATCTATCGTGCTTCCTCTCTGGTTTTCTCTCGAAGAAACACACCTAGAGTTTCAGCCACTCTTTGTGCAACGACACCAATTACAGCTGCTTGTCCTCAGAACCTATTCCATGCAGCTACAAAAGCATCAATTAATGGACATACTTTAGATGCCTTAATTGACTCAGGTAGCACTGATAGTTTCATTAGGGAACAGATTGTTGCAGAGTTAAATCACATGTTTTCCCATCGGACCAGGCAATTGCGATGGCTCAGTCATCACTTAATACCAGAATTTCTGGCTTTTGTATGGTTGAAATAACACTTAATGGTCGCAGGTATCCCTCCACCCGGCTTTCGGTGCTCAAGGACTTATGTAGTGATCTTATCTTAGGGCTGGATTTTCAAAAGCAGCATAAGAAGCTCACCATTGAGTTTGGCGGATCCAAACCTGAACTCACTATTTCTAATATACGACCTCGATTACCGTTCTGTGCATTGTCAGCAGCTTCACTGGATGAACCCTCACTGTTTACCAGTATCCCTCCTCGATGCAAACCGATTATAACAAAGTCACGACGTTTCAGTCAGGAAGACCAGTCTTTTATTGCGGCTGAGATTTCTCGGCTTTTAGCAGAGGATATCATCGAGCCTTGTTCGTCGCCATGGCGCGCCCAGGTCGTTATTGTTAAGAACCCTCTACAACCTCACAAGAAACGGCTGTGCATTGACTATTCACAGACCATCAATCAATATACGGACTTGGACGCATACCCATTGCCGCGCATCGATGATATGGTTAATAAACTGGCTGAGTACACGGTGTTCTCAACATATGATCTGAAAAGTGCCTATCATCAGGTACCCTTGAAGGTCTCAGACAAGCAGTATACGGCCTTTGAAGCCAATGGACGGCTGTATCAATTTCGTCGCCTCCCCTTTGGGGTCACTAATGGAGTGGCTGTCTTCCAGCGAGCAATGGATGACCTGGTCAAACAGGAAGACTTGAAGGATACGTTTCCTTATCTGGACAATATTACTGTCGCAGGTCGCAATCAGCGGGAACATGACGCCAATCTCCAACGATTTTGGGATGCACTCCAGCACCGTAATTTGACATTAAATGCGGCTAAATCCATTGAGTCACAACCAACCATCAACATCCTTGGCTATTGTGTGGGCAATGGCATCATTAAACCTGACCCTGAAAGGCTTCGCCCACTCCAAGAACTCCCGCCACCTAAGAATCCGGCCTCCTTGCGCCGGGCCCTCGGCCTGTTTGCATACTATGCTAAATAGATTCCTAACTTCTCGGACCGAATCCAACCTCTACTGAAGGCCAGCACATTCCCACTAGACACAGCGGCTGTTGCAGCCTTTAACCTCCTGAAAAAACAGTTGGAGAAAGCGGCTCTTCACTCCATCGATGAGAGTCTTCCTTTTGTTGTTGAGTGTGATGCCTCGGAGGTGGCGATCTCGGCCACTCTGAATCAGGAAGGTCGTCCGGTGGCATTTTTGTCCAGGACTTTTCAAGGGGCTGAGCTACATTATCCTCCAGTCGAGAAAGAAGCTACAGCCATCATAGAGGCAGTACGGAAGTGGACTCATCTCCTAGCTCGCCAGCACTTTACCTTAATCACGGACCAGCGATCGGTCGCCTTCATGCTCGATAATCGAAAACGGACCAAAATTAAAAATAATAAAATCCAGCTTTGGCGGCTGGAATTGGCCTCTTTTGGTTACACCATCCACTATCGACCTGGCAAGGAGAATGTGGCTCCGGATACCCTCACACGAGCATTCTGCTCCGCCATGGCACCCTCTACGCTCGTAGACATCCATGATGGGTTGTGTCATCCGGGCGTTACTCGCATGCTACACTTCGTGCGGTCCCGAAATCTCCCATTCTCTACCGGGGATGTAAAGAAGATGTGCTCGGACTGCAGAGTCTGTGCGGAATTGAAACCTCAGTTTTTTCGCCCCTCGGGTGGTATACTCATACATGCGACCCAGCCAATGCAACGGCTTAGCATCGATTTTAAGGGGCCGTTGCCCTCTTCAACTCGCAACACTTATCTATTGACCATGGTCGATGAGTATTCCCGTTTTCCGTTTGCCTTTCCCTGCCCCAATATGCTGACGACCACGGTTATCAGCTGCCTTGAGCAGGTATTTGCTTTCTGTGGCATGGCATCCTATGTTCATTCGGATCGGGGCCCTTCTTTTATGTCAGGAGAACTCAAGGCCTATCTCTCGGAACGGGGTATTGCTGCCAGCAGAACGACGCCTTATCATCCGGTCGGGAATGGGCAAGTCGAGCGTTTTAACGCTATCATCTGGAATGCGGTACGTCTGGCTTTGAGATCTCGGGGCCTACCCAACCAGCAATGGGAAGCAGTACTTCCAGACGCATTACACTCCACACGGTCCCTCCTTTCGACCGCCACAAATACGACGCCTCATGAACGGTTCTTCCGATTTCAGCGTCGCTCATCCTATGGGATATCTCTCCCGTCGTGGCTGACTGCACCGGGACCAGTGCTACTCCGAAGATATGTCCGGGCGTCTAAGAATGACCCCCTGGTAGATGAGGTTGAGCTCACTGACGTCAACCCTACCTACGCCTATATTCGGTATCCTGACGGTCGGGAATCTACCGTGTCATTGCGGGATCTGGCTCCCTGCCCGCCGAAACATAGAGGGACACCAGGGGATGATATTGTACCAGGCACATCTCTGGGCTCGCCAGGTGCCTCTCATCACGATCTGGATCTGACGCCGGCTGGTACCTCATTCCAGCGTGCCGACCTGGGGCAGACTGACTATGAGCCCGTCGGGGCTCGCACGCGCAGCCACGATCCACCCCGTACCATACGCTCGGAAACTGATCTGCCACAGCCCTGCCCGACACCCGTTCGGGCACCAGTACACAGTCAGGATCGTCCTGACCCCTCACAGAGCGGGCTGGATCACTCGGACTCTGGTCCACGGCCCGCGGCGGGTAAACGGGCTAGGGGCCCTCTACCGCTACGAGAACCCAAACGGGTGCGGCTCTCCCTCGTCCAGCGGCTACGAAATGGAGGGAGAATGTGGTAACACAATACAGCTTCCTGTGACTCGAACTTCATCCCGGCCTCCTAATCTTTTGGGGGGGGGAGAATGTGGTAACACAATACAGCTTCCTGTGACTCGAACTTTATTGCATCACTTCCTGTGATTAGTCCAGGATAAATACTGGGCTGATCAGTTGGATCCTGGAGAGGCATAGAGTAAGACCTCTTTTGTATGTAGCACCTTTTTAGTTGATTAAAGCTTACTTTAAGTTCACCACGCGTAAGGCTCATTCTTACGACAGGGGGTAATTGGATTGTTCTGTTGTCCCGGGGGGTAATTGGATGGTTCTGTTGTTGTCCCGGGGGGTAATTGGATGGTTCTGTTGTCCCGGGGGGTAATTGGATGGTTCTGTTGTTGTCCCGGGGGGTAATTGGATGGTTCTGCTGTTGTCCCGGGGGGTAACTGGATGGTTCTGTTGTTGTCCCGGGGGGTAATTGGATGGTTCTGTTGTTGTCCCGGGGGGTAATTGGATGGTTCTGTTGTTGTCCCGGGGGGTAATTGGATGGTTCTGTTGTTGTCCCGGGGGGTAATTGGATGGTTCTGTTGTTGTCCCGGGGGGTAATTGGATGGTTCTGTTGTTGTCCCGGGGGGGTAATTGGATGGTTCTGTTGTTGTCCCGGGGGATAATTGGATGGTTGTGTTGTTGTCCCGGGGGATAATTGGATGGTTGTGTTGTTGTCCCGGGGGGTAATTGGATGGTTCTGTTGTTGTCCCGGGGGGTAATTGGATGGTTCTGTTGTCCCGGGGGGTGATTGGATGGTTCTGTTGTCCCGGGGGGTAATTGGATGGTTCTGTTGTCCCGGGGGGTAATTGGATGGTTCTGTTGTTGTCCCGGGGGGTAATTGGATGGTTGTGTTGTTGTCCCGGGGGGATAATTGGATGGTTGTGTTGTTGTCCCGGGGGGTAATTGGATGGTTCTGTTGTTGTCCCGGGGGGTAATTGGATGGTTCTGTTGTCCCGGGGGGTAATTGGATGGTTCTGTTGTTGTTCCGGGGGGTAATTGGATGGTTCTGTTGTCCCGGGGGGTAATTGGATGGTTCTGTTGTCCCGGGGGGTAATTGGATGGTTCTGTTGTCCCGGGGGGTAATTGGATGGTTCTGTTGTTGTCCCGGGGGGTAATTGGATGGTTCTGTTGTTGTCCCGGGGGGGTAATTGGATGGTTCTGTTGTCCCGGGGGGTAATTGGTTGGTTCTGTTGTTGTCCCGGGGGGTAATTGGATTGTTCTGTTGTTGTCCCGGGGGGTAATTGGATGGTTCTGTTGTTGTCCCGGGGGGTAATTGGATTGTTCTGTTGTTGTCCCGGGGGGTAATTGGATTGTTCTGTTGTTGTCCCGGGGGGTAATTGGATGGTTCTGTTGTTGTCCCGGGGGGTGATTGGATGGTTCTGTTGTCCCGGGGGGTAATTGGATGGTTCTGTTGTCCCGGGGGGTAATTGGATGGTTCTGTTGTTGTCCCGGGGGGTAATTGGATGGTTCTGTTGTCCCGGGGGGTAATTGGATTGTTCTGTTGTTGTCCCGGGGGGTAATTGGATTGTTCTGTTGTTGTCCCGGGGGGTAATTGGATGGTTCTGTTGTCCCGGGGGGTAATTGGATGGTTCTGTTGTTGTCCCGGGGGGTAATTGGATGGTTCTGTTGTTGTCCCGGGGGGTAATTGGATGGTTCTGTTGTTGTCCCGGGGGATAATTGGATGGTTCTGTTGTTGTCCCGGGGGGTAATTGGATGGTTCTGTTGTTGTCCCGGGGGGTAATTGGATTGTTCTGTTGTCCTGGGGGGTAATTGGATGGTTCTGTTGTTGTCCCGGGGGGTAATTGGATGGTTCTGTTGTCCCGGGGGGTAATTGGATGGTTCTGTTGTTGTCCCGGGGGGTAATTGGATGGATCTGTTGTTGTCCCGGGGGGTAATTGGATGGATCTGTTGTTGTCCCGGGGGGTAATTGGATGGTTCTGTTGTCCCGGGGGGTAATTGGATGGTTCTGTTGTTGTTCCGGGGGGTATTTGGATGGTTCTGTTGTCCCGGGGGGTAATTGGATGGTTCTGTTGTCCCGGGGGGTAATTGGATGGTTGTGTTGTTGTTCCGGGGGGTAATTGGATTGTTCTGTTGTTGTCCCGGGGGGTAATTGGATGGTTCTGTTGTTGTTCCGGGGGGTAATTGGATGGTTCTGTTGTCCCGGGTGGTAATTGGATGGTTCTGTTGTTGTCCCGGGGGGTAATTGGATGGTTCTGTTGTTGTTCCGGGGGGTAATTGGATTGTTCTGTTGTTGTCCCGGGGGGTAATTGGATGGTTCTGTTGTTGTTCCGGGGGGTAATTGGATGGTTCTGTTGTTGTCCCGGGGGGTAATTGGATGGTTCTGTTGTTGTTCCGGGGGGTAATTGGATTGTTCTGTTGTTGTCCCGGGGGGTAATTGGATGGTTCTGTTGTTGTTCCGGGGGGTAATTGGATTGTTCTGTTGTTGTTCCGGGGGGTAATTGGATTGTTCTGTTGTTGTCCCGGGGGGTAATTGGATGGTTCTGTTGTCTTGGGGGGTAACTGGCTTGTTCTGTTGTCCCGGGGGGTAATTGGATGGTTCTGTTGTCCCGGGGTAATTGGATGGTTCTATTGTCCCGGGGGGTAATTGGATGGTTCTATTGTCCCGGGGGGTAATTGGATGGTTCTGTTGTCCCGGGGGGTAATTGGATGGTTCTGTTGTTGTCCCGGGGGGTAATTGGATGGTTCTGTTGTTGTCCCGGGGGGTAATTGGATGGTTCTGTTGTTGTCCCGGGGGGTAATTGGATGGTTCTGTTGTCCCGGGGGGTAATTGGATGGTTCTGTTTTTGTCCCGGAGGGTAATTGGATGGTTCTGTTGTTGTCCCGGGGGGTAATTGGATGGTTCTGTTGTCCCGGGGGGTAATTGGATGGTTCTGTTGTCCCGGGGGGTAATTGGATGGTTCTGTTGTCCCGGGGGGTAATTGGATGGTTCTGTTGTTGTCCCGGGGGGTAATTGGATGGTTCTGTTCTTGTCCCGGGGGGTAATTGGATGGTTCTGTTGTCCGGGGGGGTAATTGGATGGTTCTGTTGTCCCGGGGGGTAATTGGATGGTTCTGTTGTCCCGGGGGGGTAATTCGATGGTTCTGTTGTCCCGGGGGGTAATTGGATGGTTCTGTTGTCCCGGGGGGTAATTCGATGGTTCTGTTGTCCCGGGGGGTAATTGGATGGTTCTCTTGTTGTCCCGGGGGGTAATTGGATGGTTCTGTTGTCCCGGGGGGTAATTGGATGGTTCTGCTGTTGTCCCGGGGGGTAATTGGATGGTTCTGCTGTTGTCCCGGGGGGTAATTGGTTGGTTCTGTTGTCCCGGGGGGTAATTGGATGGTTCTGTTGTCCAGGGGGGTAATTGGATGGTTCTGTTGTCCAGGGGGGTAATTGGATGGTTCTGTTGTTGTCCCGGGGGGTAATTGGATGGTTCTGTTGTCCCGGGGGGGTAATTCGATGGTTCTGTTGTCCCGGGGGGTGATTGGATGGTTCTGTTGTTGTCCCGGGGGGTAATTGGATGGTTCTGCTGTTGTCCCGGGGGGTAATTGGATGGTTCTGCTGTTATCCCGGAGGGTAATTGGATGGTTCTGTTGTCCCGGGGGGCAATTGGATCGTTCTGTTGTTGTCCCGCGGGGTAATTGGATGGTTCTGCTGTTGTCCCGGGGGGTAATTGGATGGTTCTGCTGTTATCCCGGAGGGTAATTGGATGGTTCTGTTGTCCCGGGGGGTAATTGGATGGTTCTGCTGTTGTCCCGGGGGGTAATTGGATGGTTCTGCTGTTATCCCGGAGGGTAATTGGATGGTTCTGTTGTCCCGGGGGGCAATTGGATCGTTCTGTTGTTGTCCCGCGGGGTAATTGGATGGTTCTGCTGTTGTCCCGGGGGGTAATTGGATGGTTCTGCTGTTATCCCGGAGGGTAATTGGATGGTTCTGTTGTCCCGGGGGGCAATTGGATGGTTCTGCTGTTATCCCGGGGGGTAATTGGATGGTTCTGCTGTTGTACATGATGTGGTTGGCTTCATCGCTGTTGAGCTTCGCACTTTTTTCACAGTGCTGTGGGTGATCATCATTAAAAGAAAAAAAACACTTGCACTTATATGTCGCCTTTCACAACCTCAGGACGTCCTAAACGCTTTATAGAGAATCATGTATTTTTGAAGTGTAGTCACGGACGAAATGTGGAAAACGCGGCAGCCAATTTGCCAACAGCAAGATCCCACAAACAGCAATGTGATAATGACCAGATATTCTGTTAGTGATGTTGGCTGAGGGATAAGTATTGGGCTGACCACCAAGGAGAGCTCTGCTGCTCTTCGAAATAGTGCCATAGGAACTTTTACGCCCACCTGAGGAGCAGTTTTTACACCTCATCTGAATGATGGCACGACTGACAGTGCAGCACTGCCTTTGTACTGCTCTGTTGCTGGGGCCCCAGGTGATTGGCTCTGTTGCTGGAGCCCCAGGTGATTGGCTCTGTTGCTGGAGCCCCAGGTGATTGGCTCTGTCGCTGGAGCCCCGGGTGATTAGCTCTGTCGCTGGAGCCCCGGGTGATTGGCTCTGTCGCTGGAGCCCCGGGTGATTGGCTCTGTCGCTGGAGCCCCGGGTGATTGGCTCTGTCGCTGGAGCCGCGGGGTGATTGGCTCTGTCGCTGGAGCCCCGGGTGATTGGCTCTGTCGCTGGAGCCCCGGGTGATTGGCTCTGTCGCTGGAGCCCCGGGTGATTGGCTCTGTCGCTGGAGCCCCGGGTGATTGGCTCTGTCGCTGGAGCCCCGGGTGATTGGCTCTGTCGCTGGAGCCCCGGGTGATTGGCTCTGTCGCTGGAGCCCCGGGTGATTGGCTCTGTCGCTGGAGCCCCGGGTGATTGGCTCTGTCGCTGGAGCCCCGGGTGATTGGCTCTGTCGCTGGAGCCCCGGGTGATTGGCTCTGTCGCTGGAGCCCCGGGTGATTGGCTCTGTCGCTGGAGCCCCGGGTGATTGGCTCTGTCGCTGGAGCCCCGGGTGATTGGCTCTGTCGCTGGAGCCCCGGGTGATTGGCTCTGTCGCTGGAGCCCCGGGTGATTGGCTCTGTCGCTGGAGCCCCGGGTGATTGGCTCTGTCGCTGGAGCCCCGGGTGATTGGCTCTGTCGCTGGAGCCCCGGGTGATTTGATTGGTGGCTCTGACAGTTGTAAAGCAGACCTTTAGCTGTGTGAAGCACGTTGGAATGCTTGTGTAAGTATGTCAAGTGCAGTGGTGCCTGCCTTTACAAATATGAGAGCACAGCTCAAATTATTTCATACCGTACTCTAAAACTCTTTTGTTGCAGCCTTTGAAGCCCGCCCACCCCTCCCTGGGGCCATCTGTTCCTAATGCAATATATACAATCAGTCCTGGATGCTACTTAATGCATGATGGCTGGCCAGCTGTTTTAGCATGGACTGAGTCAGATAGTCAGATGCAGTAATTCATTAATAAAGTTTATGCAACAGTGAAGTTAAAGCTAGATTGGAGGGAAATAATAAGCTTTTCTATATTTATATCGTCAAATTACAATATGCTATGTTGTGTGTATGTGTGGGAATATTTATGTACATTATAACATACTGTTTCTCTCCTGGGAATCTACTGCAGGGAAAGATACTGCTAGGACTAGTCATGTGACACTGAATTTGTTCAAAATCTGTTAACAGTAAGAGAATGAATGGTCAACCTCCACTACAAGAAGTGCCATCAATATTTGGGATCTGAGACTCTGCCCCTTTCAGAATTCTACATGCTGAGTGTCCGATGATCATCTTCCTCCTCTGCTGTGTCGCAGCCTTACTTGAGGCAGGCTTTCGGTTTTCTCTACTCCATCTTGGGCAGGAGGAGTGTCCTGCTGTCTCTCACCAGAGAAACGGTTGGATAACATGAAGGATTCATACTTCCATATTGGGATCAGAAACGCACACAGGAAGTGCCTGAGGTTTAATATCAGCAGATCAATTATCGGTACGAGATACTGCCATGTGGCCTGACCGCAATCTCCATAAGTGCAAAGAGGCCGTTAAATTCATCTGTACCTGGATAACTGGGTGGTGCAGCTGTCCATGGCAGAGACCCAAGACACCGCACTCCAGCAAGTTTCAGTCTTCCTGCATTTCCTGGGATTCATGATCAACTGGGAGAAATGCCACTTCTGATTACATATCCTCCACACACTGTATAAATTGAGTGTAGTTGCGTAAGTGCTGGGGAAACATGCTAAGCACACACGTGGAAATAGTTTTCTTGCTGTGGCGTGTTGGCCCTTTCCCATGTGGTCTCCTACCCCATGTCCGGCACCATTGGGCCAGTTTGGGGTTTTGCTCGTTAAAGAATCTTTGTGCCTCAAGTTGGTCCTCTTGTTTCCAGAATGAGGGACAGAGTCTCCAGCCTTTCCACAGGGGTGGGTTAGATTAGACAGACATTACCGTGTTGGTTATGTAAACCAGCCAGTCCAGGGTTTTGTTTGCCTTTTTTCAGTTTTCCCGTGGGTTTAAGGTGCTGGAATGTATCAACACCAATCAATACTGGGCAACGAAGCTCCAGAAATATATCCCACTTGGTTGACCTTATTGGAATAAAGGTACAAAACAAAGTCAAGTAGCTGCTTATGTTCAGCTGGCCACAGGCCCAGCAACTAACAAAAGGGAAACAAAATAAAAGCTCTGCTCTCTTGGTCGTATGATAGCATCAAAACTAATGCTCTGCTCCCTAATTGGCGAGAAAGGCAGCAAATAAAGCAAAGGCACAAATTGGAATTTTCCACTGAGCACGGAGTGTGTGCCCATGCCCTTTGACGCTGACCATGTAACACTGATATGAACGCGATGGACCAGCTGGTCTTTCTCTGTCCAACTTTCTCGTATGTTTGTAACACATTGCATCAAAACAAATCATGTTTCTGCAGTTTGGTCAGCATAAAGACTTTAAATATTCTGCCAAATTCATTAGTCCATTGTTTATTAGAAAAATGCTTGTTGTCTAAAGATCTTGCTTGCCATATCATTTGAAGAATAAAGGATACTCAAACAGGTTGCTAATTATCTTTTCGATGTCCTGATATTAAGTGGTGGCCACGTACCCTGCACTGTATAAAGAAGCCTCTCCTTGTGGACAGTCAGACTTGGTTCTTGTTGCTGTTGCAATGTTGTTCCCACAGCCTCCCAATCAGATTTTCTTCACAGTCTGGTCTTGTACATTTAAGGGGTAATTATGAGTCTGTGTTTCTGACGTATAAAAATTCAAGTATGCGTTGCCGAAGATTTTCTATCAGCAGTGCAGACTTGAAACCTTGACTTTTTTTTAAAGCTTCAATTTAAAATGCTGTGCAATACCGCAATCCTGTCACAGATTAAATCCTGTTTTACATGTTTATTTTGCATGTTCTACATGGCCACCTTTGCTGACAGACGCAAGATGCCTACAGTGTTTCCCATTAAAATGTGATAGTAATTCATGCCTAATCTGTCTAGCTTCCTGTTGAGGCCTTTTTGGAAGCAATTCCTACACTGGGAGTAAATCTGCCAGGGTCACCTACATCCATGGAGTCAAACCTGAGCGTTATTTGAGTCCCTGCTGGCACCTCTCGAAGCTCTGATGATACTAAAGAGCCTGGTCTCTCTGATTCAGGCACCCTTGCTCAGTCAGTTTTGACACCAAGCAAATTGGGTTATTCCTTAGTCACAGCCCTGGCCATTGTTACATGTAGATAAAGTTTGCTCAAAATTAGACTGCACTTCCAGTCTCTGGAGAGGTACGGTCTTTTAGTCTTTCCTTTGTCTGATGTGAGTGTCAAATGCCAGTCTGTAGCTGCAGTCCGTGGAAAGCAGCGCCACTTACACACGGACCCATTATTACACAACTGGGGCATCAGGAGTTCCTCATCAAGAGAGAACAGTCCAGTACATCCTGTTCTTTAGGAGCCGTTGAGAAATCAAAGTATGATCATAAATGTACTGTCACCCGATTTTGGCCTTCTCTGGGACTGGTCTCCCTATGATAGCTCTAGCTTCCCATGCTATGGAGTGTGGTGTTCCCTCTCCACATGGGCTAAGAATCTCAGCACAGTGTTGTGTGTTTTCTAGTTCTTTGCAGTACCAGATGCAAAAATGTTCATAGGGCCCTCACCGCACAACCTGGCTTTAATGTTTTCCACACCGATCACCAGAATCATTCTTGGCCAAGGGAGCACTGCCTGAGCTGGAATTCTCGAGCGTGCTGTGCCGTGCTCTTGATGCAGCACCATTACCGCTGAGAGGGCATGTTCCGTGATGTAGCAGTATGACCTGTGCTAGGATTCTTGGGTGTATTTGTATAGACCTGCCTATTTTGTTTGTAGTATGGAGTACCTCTACCTTCCATGTTGTGTCCATAAGAATCTGAGATTTTTCTGATCCTGTTTTTTACTGCCACACTTGGCAGCATGAATTTCATTCTCGCTCTGCTGTAGATTTCCTTGGTATCATTTTACTGTGTACCTGCCTGTGACTGAAATAAATAACAGTCGTCATGCAAGACACGTAATTGCATTTCCCACTAAAGTACTTCCACAGGTTAATTTATCCCTGGAAGCCATTAACCACAAATGAGATTTGCGTAGGCACCAGGAAGTCCGTCTGCTGTGTTGTGTATGTGTGTGTGCGCGCGCTGTTGGATTGTTCACTGTTGCACTGTCCTATGTTTTCAGAGTATTTCCATATGAGTAAAACATGTACTAGGATGCTACATGCCCACAAGAAAGTCCTGGTTGGTTGAATAAAACTTTCTTTATTTAACTTTTGGTATAAAGCAAATTAATCCCCAAGTTCAAGATGTTGGTCATTGGTTTCTCCCCCCAAAAATGAGAGGGGATTTCCATTGGTGGATTTTCTGATGACCTCAGGCGGTTTCAGAGCACTTCAGAACCAATAAATGAGGCTTTCTTTTGAAAAGCAGTTATTGGTGATATTTAGGCAAACATAGCAGCAGATGCTCACAGCACATGTCCTGTAAGTATTTGATTTTTATTGTGTTGTTTGGGGAGGATTGTTGGCCAGTGGGAGCACTCCTTGCTCCTCTTCAAATAGTGACGTGGAATATTTGATGTCCACCTGAACAGACAGGCCTCGGTTTAACAGCTCATGTGAAAGACGGTACTTGCTACATTGCATCACTCCCTCAGTTCTGGGTGGGTTATCAACCTAGATTACATGTTCAAGTCCTGGAGCAGAGATTGAAATAAGTATCTGGAGATTTTTTTTTTTTTAAAGTACTTAAAAAGAGACCTCAACTGAACATGCTGATTCTACAACAGTGACAGATCTGTAATAAGGAACAGTGAAAAGGGAATGAAGTGGTTGGTACTGTGCACACCAGTCCCAATATAATGCAGGAATAAAATTGAGTCCATCGCATGGCGACTCTGGGCTCAGCCCATTCTGGAAACATATCTGCAATTTATTGGGCCAGAACTGTGCTCCTGATTATTTTGTATATGCCTGGAGCTTTGTTCTGGCCACTGTGTTCAGCCAAGGAGCAGCACAGAAACCCTTATTGCTCTCAAACTCAATAACTACACTAATGCCCTTCCTCTGTTACTAATCACTTACAGTATTAGTTTAAATTAAAATGTATACAAAATAGTGGACTGTAAGGGATTCAAACAAGCATGGGTTCAATCAGTTTTGAGCTTTGAGTTTGACTGTGATACTTGCCTCTAAACTAAAGACCAATCGGTTGGCATAAGTAACCCAATTTAATATCAAAGTTATACGTAGTATTTCAAAATTGTGGAATTATTTCAACTATCAAAAGTAAATATATTCCTCCTCACATTTCATACATTTTTTCTGAGGGAAAGGGATTATGTGCAATTGTTTTTTTTTGGCTTTTATGTTTATTCTGGCTCCTGGTCTGCTGACCAAAGGCTGGTTTGGCAATCTGCTGGGACATGTATTAGTCCAAAATGACTTGCCCCCGATATTCCCCCCCCCCCCCCCACCACCCCCAGTGTGGAAACGCCTGGCCTCAGCACAGCAACTTGCTATTAATGGTAAACTGAGATTGAGAGAATCGTCTTGTGACTTTGGAGCAGGATGACTGTTGGGTTGGTCAGGGTAATGCAGGCAAAAATCCTTGAATCATTTAAGCAGCAGCTGGATGGTGTGATGAGACTTGTAGGCTCTTTCTGGATTGATGAGCTTGAAAAAGCGAATGGCCTTGTCCATATCTGTCTAGTGGTCTTATCATTGCTGTTATGAAGGAGTATATTTGAGTTCAAATGCACTGCAGCAGCATCGTCCGCCCATAACAGCCTGCTGCTTTGGTTCCAATTTGAGACTCTGGGTGTAAGGAATGGAGACAGTGAGAACTGTCTGAAATCTCAAAGCTGCGTCCTTGTTAATTATTACACAGAATTTACAGCACAGAGACGGGCCATTCGGCCCAGGAGGTCCATGCTGGTGTTTATGCTCCAAATGATCCTCCTCCCACCCTACTTCATCTCACCCTAACCGCATATCCTTCGAATCCTTTCTCCCTCACATGCTTCTCTAGCTTCCCCTTAAATGCATCTCTGCTATTTCCCTCAATTACTCCTTATGGTAGCGAGTTCCACATTCTAGCCACTCTCTGGGTAAAGATGTTTCTCCTGAATTCCTTATTAGTGACTATCTCCATAAACTTGAGGTCATCCAAAACTCTGCCGCCCGTGTCCTAACTCGCACCAAGTCCCGCTCACCCATCTCCTCTGTGCTCGCTGACCAACATTGGCTCCTGCCCTATTATCCCCCTAGACCTCTGCGCGCCACCTATTCTGGACTTTAGAACATCCCCGATTTTAAATGCTCCACCATTGGCGGTCGTACCTTCAGCTGCCTAGGTCCTAAGCTCTGGAATTGCCTCCCTAAACTTCTCCGCCTCTCTACTTCTCTTTCCTCCTTTAAGACTCTCTTTAAAACCTACTTCTTCGACCAAGCTTTTGGTCATCTGCCCAAACATCTCCTTATATGGCTCGGTGTCAATTTTTTTTTGGATAATACTCTCGTGAAGCGCCTTGCGACGTTTTATTACGTTAAAGGTGCTATATAAATATGTGTTGTTGTTGTGACCCCTAGTTTTGGACTCCCCCACAAGTGGAAACAACGTCTACCCTATCTAACCCCTTCATAATTTTAAAGACCTCTATTAGGTCACACTTCAGCCTTCTCTTTTCAAGAGAAAAGAGCCCCAGCCTGTTCATTCTTTCCTGATGGTTATAACCAACGTTCCTGTTTACCGGCTGCGCAGCAATTTGCAGCTCCCGTGCAGCCGGCTCCATGCGCACCCAAAAAAAATTAAGGAAAACATTGGTTATAACCTCTCAGTTCTGGTATCATTCTCGTAAATCTTTTTTGCAACTTCTTCAGTGCCTCTATATCCTTTTTGTAATATGGAGATCAGAACTGCGCACAGTATTTAAAGTGTGGTCTAACCAAGGTTCTATATAAGCTCAATATAACTTCTCTGCTTTTCAATTCTATTCCTCTAGAAATGAACTCCAGTGCTTGGTTGCATTTCTTATGGCTTGTTAACCTGCGCTGCTACTTTTAATGATTTGTGAATCTGTACCCCTCGACCTCTTTGGTCCTCTTCCCCATTTAGACTCTTCGGCCCGATATTTACGGGGAGGGAGCGAGGGCACGTGTTTGCCGGGGGGAGTCCCAGAAATGCCAAGAACGTCTGGTGCATTTAACGGCAGAACCTTATTACAGTATTTTACTCCGTTAGCCGGCCAGATTGACAGGCTGGCCAGCTGCCGGGCCAGAAAGCCTGTGGTAGAAGGCCGCAGCCGGGGACCGTTGGGGACGTTACGGGTTGGTGGAGGGCGGGGAGGGAAGAGGCGTAGCGCCAATCTGCTAGATCCGCCTCCCTTTAGCTTCCGAGTTTCCAGAGCCCTGGGAAACCCGGCCGCCCAGCGTTGTTGAAGAATGATCTTCCCTTTTGAAATCCGTGCTGACTGCTCTTTATTATATTTCTGGTTTCTAGATGTTTTTCTATTACATCTTTGAGTAAAGATTCCATTATCTTTCCTACAACCGACGTTAAGCTAACTGGTCTATAGTTCCCTGGACTTGTTCTATCTCCCTTTTTAAATATAGGAATAACATTCGCTCTCCGCCAGTCCTCTAGCACTATTCCCTTTTCTAATCAATTTTTATATATATATATATATTTCCTCTGCTATCTCTTCCCTTGCTGCTTTTAGTATGCGTGGATGCAGTCCATCCAGATTAGTGGTTTTATTCTCTAAGTTTGGCTAGTTTATCAATCATCTCCCCCTTTCTATCTTAAATGTCTTTTTTTATCTCTTCTAATATTATCCCTGGTAAATACTGAAGCAAAATAATTATTCAATATTTCTGCCATTTCCCTGTCATTACCGGTGAGTTTATCTTGTGCATCCCTTAGTGGCCATATCCCGATCCTGATTTTCCTTTAGTTGTTTATATGTCTGTAGAATAATTCACTATTTCTTTTTATATTTCTTGATAATTTAATTCCGTAGTTCCTCTTTGCCTTTCTAATTAAATATTTCCCACTGCTGTTCTATCTCTTTGCCTGTCAATTTTTTTTCCAGTTTATCTTCCCTAGTTCCATTCCCATCCCGTCAAAATTATCTTTTTTCCAATCTATTACTTTGGTCTTTGTCTTACTTATGTCTTTCTCAATCTTTACCATAACGGAGAGCACCCACTTTTCCCTACCCACCCATAGCTAATTGAAATTGGCAGGTAATCAAGTGTTACTAAATTATTGAACACTGCTGATTGTTCGAGCTGTCTTCAACCAACCACTTCAGCATTCACTATCATTAAGATCAACTGGCACTACAGTAGTTAACTGATCGGCTGATTTGGCTTGCAGCTTCCCCATGCACGCCAATCACCACAACTGTCATAGAACAGAGAGAGCTAATCAAAGACACTCCCCTGACTGTAAGCACCAGCCCTAGCTATAGAGGTGAGTACTACAGGAAGTATGCACTCCCCTTGTGTGATTCTGTCAACAGGCTCCATGTTAAACAGCCTTTAAATTCATCGAATTTTACAGCACAGGAAGAGGCCATTCAGACCATGGCACCTGCACTTGTGCCAGCTCGCTGACTGAGCCAGCCACTTAGCCCTAATGCCCTGCCCTTTCCCCATTCCCTTTTAAGTTGGTCTTTTTTCAAATATTTATCTACTTAGCTTTTAAAAGCTATTATAGATTCTAATTCCGCCACTATTTCCACACCCTAACAACCCTCTTATTAGTTAAAAGAAAATCTTACCTCTTCCTTCATTCTTTTAGTGATGATCTTAAATTAATGCCATCGAGTTACCAACTCACCAACCAGTGGAAATAGTTTTTCACTATTTACCTTATCAGAGCCCCTCATAATTTTGAGCACTTATATTTAATCTCCTCTTCTACTTGAAGATTCTTATCTCTAGTTTCTACTCATAATTAAAGCCTGTCATCCCTGGTATTATTTTACTAAATCTCTCCTTTACCCTGTCCACAATCTTTCAAAAGTAGGGTCTCCAAAACTGGGCATAATATCCTAATTGCAGCCTAACGATTTGCATATGTTTATCATTACCTCATTGCTTCTGTACTTGCTGCCCCCATTAATAAAACCTAGCATTCCGTATGCTTTTTTTATTGCTCTGCTGATATCAACACTGTGGAGACAGGATGGCTGGAGACGAGCGTGTACAAAAGAATGTTGGTAGGCATGAATTTATAAAACAGAACAGGTGAGATTTCCCTCCATGAATTGCGAACTAGGGAGAAATTCCAGCCCCTGGGGTTGAATTTTGACTTGGTTTAATCCTGCACTTTTAATGATCTGGCCAAGACTAAGTGTGTTGCATGGTGTGTTTGAGCCGGTGCCACTGGATTGGCTGCTTTAATTGTATTCTCCCTCCCCAGGGCCCTGTTACCTTCCCCTATTTTAGAAGTTTGGTGCTGCATCCACAGTTCGTAGCGAATAAAACAAAATACATGTGCAGAAAATCTGAAATAAAAATAGAAAGTGCTGGAAATATACAGCAGGCCAGTCAGCATTTGAAATAGCCTTTCAGTCCTGACCTTTTCCCACATGATGAACCCAGCCAACGTGACCCACCCAAATTTGATCTTAGAATTTTAGTGCTCGTCAAGGTGAGATGACAGTGCTGGGGAATGAACTCTTGTCAACCCATTGTCAGCATCAAGTCCTCCCTGGTCAGGTACAGCACAACCAGATGCAGAGTAAAGCCCCCTCTATTCTGCCCAACCTCAGAACAGCACTACTGTGATGTTTCCCTTGTGTCCATGCCCACTAGGAGGATTGAGATTCTCCAAACTCATAGAACTAGGGTCGCCAACTCTGGTCGAGTGTGTTCGTGGATGTTTCCTGGAGGTTTCATCATACAACCTTCTGGTTCCAACTGCCTCGCCCCCCCCCCCCCCCCCCCCCCACATCCTGCCACTGGCCGCCCAACATGTCCGTCCTCACGGCGTCCCACCTTCCCACGCCATTGGAAAGCGAAAAGACTCTTCATTACCCGATTGGATGATTCTTGAGTGTCAGTCAAACAGCCTTTTTTTCCATCTCCAATATTTTTATAACTAATAAACAGTAGTGTTCAAAGAAATGAAAAAAAGCACCATCTTTTTAATGCCCCTATGATTTTTGTTCCGAGTTCCTCTCCGCCATGTCCGGGAGATTAATCTTCAATTACTGGAGACTCCTGCAGGGTTGGCAACCCTGACGTAGAGCTCTTCCAGCCAGCAGGCAGAGGCTGCCTGGTCTGGATTTGAACCCAGGTCACGGGTGAAAGGCCAGAGTTCAACACACTGTGCCACCCAGTTCCCTAACTTTTAAAATGTTTTGTCCATGAAATGGTTAACATAGCAACTTACTAAAAACCTTAAATAAAAATATGGAAGACTTGCTCAATAGCTAATAGCCTTATAAACACACTCAGATATATGTAAGTTGATAGATAAACCCACTTAATAAAATTAACGTGAACAAAATAGCTCTTAACAAGCTTCCACCGTGCAAGCAGCATATGGTTGGCAATGTGATGGCAGCTCCTACGTCATTGCACTACGCTGCTTATGGCACTTGCTTTTCAAATATCAGCCTCTGGAAAATCTCACAACTAGAGAAATTGGCTAGCTCTTTCAATAGTTAAATACCACTGTTTAAAATTGACAGCTTGTTAAAAATGTCTCATCCTTGTATTAATTATTCTTTGCAAGTCTATTTTTATTATTTAACAAGGTATCACATGGGAGATTACTAGAAATGATAAAGGAGTATGGAATTAATGGGATGATAGCAGACTGGATTAAAAATTGGTTAGAAGGGAGTTGGAGTTAAGGGCAGTTTTTCCAGAGTGGTTGGAAGTGGGTAGTGGTGTCCCACATGGTTCAGTTCTGAGGCCACTTCTGTCCACTGTGTATATCAATGATTTGGATATAGGGAGTGGTATTGACATTTTAGATGATACTAAAATAGGAGGTATAGTTAATTCTTCAGAAGACTATAGGAAGCTGCAGAGGGATATTAAGATGGAGGAATTGGCAAATAGAATTCAATGTCAGTAAATGTGAGATGATGCATTTTGCTTTAAAACAAGTAACGGCAGTAATTATACTTTGAATACTCGGGTACAGGTTCACAACACTAAAGGTAGCATCTCGGGCTGTAAAAAAAAAACTGAATCAAATTCTAGATTTTATCTCGAGGTATAGAATGTAAAAGCCAAGAGGTAATGATGAGCCTATATAAAATCTTAATATCGCAGCGTACTGGGCTCCACACTATAGGAAGGATATTGAGGCTTTCGAGAGGATACAGCACAGATTCACTCGGATGTTGCCTGGTATGAGGAGATAAAAGTACGACAAAAGACTTGAAAAATTGGAGCTTTTTTTGTTGGAACAATGCAGATTATGGGTGATTTGATAGAAGTGTTTAAAATGATGACAGGATGAGACCGGGTAGCTAGAAACCGACGGTTTCAAGTCGTAGATACAAGATTAAATGTAAAAGATTTATTACAGAGAACAAGGGAAACTTCTTCACACAGAGAGTTGTGAGGCTGTGGGATTCACTGCCAGGGTTCGTGGTTGAGGCAGAAACTCTGTCATCATTCAAGATTAGATTGGATAGGTGGATGAATGAAAAGGGGATGTAAGGATATGGGAACAGGGCGGGTAAATGTGATTAGAGCTATTCCCTCACGAGGAGGGGAAATGCCAAAATGAACAGGTTGGGCTGAAAGTTTTGTTTCCGTGTTGTAACTTCTATGTATTTCTATATAACCATGTATTATTGGGTTATAATCTCTACTCTAACCCACTGAAATATATCCATACTGGGATAGCTCATAGCTTTTCTGAAATGCTGCATAATGTGGAACAAATAGCGCTGTCTCTGTGTGGATTCTCCCTCAACTGTTTGCAAAATGGTAATTTTGTGTAATGTTTTGAAATCATGGACTCTGCTAATGTGGTCTTCCTTAATCCTCCAATTTAAAACCTGAATACTGAATGGATCAAATTTTTTTTTTCCCTCCCTAGGGAATCTGGCGTATTCCTGTGGATGAAATTGACCGTCCTGGCAGCTTTGCCTCACATATGAACCGTTCGATTGTTATCTTACTTGATGTTCTGTCACAGCTGAAGGACCATAATACACTGCTGAGAGTATCTTCCATGCTTCAAAGGACACCTGACCAGGGAAAGTAAGTGTGCACGTTCAGAGCTTCTGAATTAACAGCTGTTTGTGACGCAGGGTCCTGTAACTGACTTTGATTTCAGAAACACATAATAATCCAGGGCTTTGAGGATTAGATGCTTCTCCCTCTTTATCGCACTTAGACCTTTTTTGGAATAGCGAGAGACATTCTTCTTCTTCCTGCAACGAGTTGCGTTCTGTGACATGCAGGAGAATTGAATAGATTGCAATGTTTTCAGATATCAATATATTTGGACTATGTTAACAAGGAAATGGCTATAACTTGCTAATTTTTTTATTTTTTTTATTTTAACAATGCCGCTGACTCTTTTTTGCTGGCTGAATTTGTTCAATTTGATTGTTAACCATAGTGCCATCAGAACTTGTCTGGCCAGCACCCAACTAGTCATATAGCGGTCAAGACTATTATTTCAGTTGTAGAAAATGGAACACTACAGGAAATTAAGACCAGTGAACAGGTAAAGCCCAGTTCACAAGCAGGGCCATGGAAATACGCTGAGTGTTATTGGAGCCACAGGTGATAGCCACTGTTGCCTGTTGGTAAGGCGTGTGACAGTGTCTTCCTCTGGTGCAGTAGGTCTCATTAAGGCTTGAGATCTGGATAGTGGTTTGGGGAAAGTGTCACAACCTCTAGATTAGTATCAAGATGAACCAGTGTTATTGCAGTAAAACTGATATGGATATTAGGGCCATATATGGCTAACATCAAGTTGCAATTTGTTTGGCTTTGCTGTGTGCAAATTAACTCAGTTTGCATTAGCTCATCCTATATGGCCTACATAGGAACTTGAGTAGGCCATTCTGACCCTTGAGTCAGTTCCACCATTCAATCAGATCATGCCTCAACTGTAGGAACATGGCCATTTTGAGAAAGGATACTGTCTTTGGATATTGGACATTTCATTATGTTGCCATTTCTTTGCTTAAAGAGGAATATGAATGAATGCCCAGTTTCTTTTTCCAGATTAATGAATCAGAAATATAAATGTCCACTTGTAAAATGCCAGTTTTCTAAAAATGGGGTGAGAAGCCATATATGGAGGACAAGTTCAAACATTCCCTTGTTACTTTCATACAGATGATATTATGAATAAAGTTAAGTGATGCACATTCCCACTACCTGTCTCTCTTGCAGCATCATTGTGCTTTGCAGCCGCCAGGGTTGTACGCCTAGGGAAACAGCAAGTACCTCAGGTGGCCTCTCCCCCAAAATCGCACACTTTGTTCATTTTATTTACTTTTAATTAATTTTCTTCTTTCCCCATTTTCTTACTCTGCTTAGTTTGTTTGTTTTGTTTTCCTCTTCTGTACCAAATCGCTCTCCATTATTTTGTATATTTAACTTTGAATTATTTTGCATGTGAATTGGTACAGGAAACAAGATTATACAAAGCATAGGTTTTCACTGACAACTGTAGGAAGGGAACAAGATTTGTGTGCGATTATTGTATCCAGTCTGTATTAGGCTGTTAACGAGGCAAATTGGGTCCCTGCTGTAACTCGAGCAGTTTTAGTTATTTTGATTTTTTTATAACCCATTGGTGAGGCCACATTTGGAATGTTGTGTCCAATTTTGGTTATCTTATTTTCTAAAGGGCATAGATGATTGGAGAGGTTACAGGGAAGAATGATTCCAGGACTCAAAACTCTAAATTTTAATGATAGACTTGGAGAACTGAAATAGTTTTCATTGTGGGGAAAAAAGAATGAGAGGCAGCATGATGAAACAAATGGATAATATCAATCATAAATAGCTGTTTTAGCTTCAGCTGTGACCATAAATGCAAAATAGCCCTGCCATATGTGAGGCTGGAGATTCATAGAAATCCCCACCATCAGAGTGGCTGACGTGTGGAATCGAGGTTAGTGGTGAGCCTATAAACTCTTTTAAAAAGGAGCTGCATTAATATCTGGCTAGAATTGAGATTGAAGGTTAGAAGGATAAAGATAAGCTTAGAAGCTTGAATAATCTACGGAGTATGAAGGTTCATGTTATTCAGGACATGGTAATATTATCGGGATGAACAATGAGTGCAATGTATCCAAGTTTGCTGACGATACAAAGCTAGGTGGGACAGTAAGCTGTGAGGAGAACACAGTCTGCAAAGGGATATAGATAGACTAAGTGAATGGGCAATAAGGTGGCAGATGGAGTATAATGTAGGGAAATGTGAGATTATTCACTTTGGTAGGAAAAATAGAAAAACAGAATATTTTTTAAATGGTAAGAAACTTTCAAATATTGGTGTTCAGAGAGATTTGGGTGTCCTCGTGCAAGAAACACAGAAAGCTAGCATGCAGGTACAGCAAGCAATAAGGAAGGCAAATGGCATGTTGGCCTTTATTGCAAGGGGGTTGGAGTATAAGAGTAAGGAAGTCTTGCTACAATTGTACAGGGCCTTGGTGAGACCACACCTGGAGTACTGTGCATAGTTTTGGTCTCCTTATCTCAGGAAGGATATACTTGCCTTGGAGGCGGTGCAACAAAGGTTCACTAGATTGATTCCTGGGATGAGAGGGCTGTCCTATGATGAGAGATTGTGTAGAATGGGCCTATACTCTCTGGAGTTTAGAAGAATGAGAGGTGATCTCATTGAAACATGCAAGATTCTGAAGGGGATTGACAGGGTAGATGCTGAGAGGTTGTTTCCCCTGGCTGGAGTGTCTAGAACTCGGGGGCATAGTCTCAAGATAAGGGGTAGGCCATTTAAGACTGAGATGAGGAGGAATTTCTTCACTCAGGGTTGATAATCCTTGGAATTCTCTGCCCCAGAGGGCTGTGGATGCTGAGTCTTTGAGTATATTCAAGGCTGAGATCGATAGATTTTTGGACTCTAGGGGAATCAAGGGATATGGAGATCGGGCGGGAAAGTGGAGTTGAGGCCGATGATCAGCCATGATCTTATTGAATGGCGGAGCAGGTTCGAGGGGCCGTATGGCCTACTCCTCTTATTTCTTATGAAGTTCACTCTTGTCTTCTTGGCAGTTTGACCACTTCCCTCAGGAAACTTAAATACGTTAAGGGGCCATGACATTGCACGGGCAAAATACAAAACAACACAATACATATCTCAGTTTAGAATTAGCACGAAAAGGGTTAATGTACCCTTGGCAGAAAGCTGCCTTTTTTTTTGGAATGGAACAGTTCCCTTTGCTGAATCCCCAGAGCCTTCTCTTATTCTTTAGTACGCAGTCTGCAGTCTTGAAGTGTACCTTTCCGGGTGAGTTGTTACACGCAGAATATGTGAACCTTAAAAATGTTTACTTAGTTTGCATTGTTCTCCAGAACCAAGACTGGCAGCCAGAACTGGGATTTTTACCTCATAGAACTTCACTGATGTAAAGCCATATCTTTTGAAGCAGTCAAGCAAACAAAATGTTAACAGTCCTCACACCTTGATGGAGAGGGGGGATAATAGGGTTGCCAACTCTGGTGGGGTGTATTCCTGGAGGTTTCATCACGTGACCGCCCGCCTCGACTCACCCTGACCCACACTCGCCATTGGTCCGTCCTCCAGACACACTGCCTTCCCACACCAATTGGAAAGGGAACAGACTCCTTGTTACCCAATTGGATTACTCTCGACTGTTACTGAAACAGCCTTTGCTCTTGTCCAATATTTTTATAGCTATTAAATTAAAGTGTTCCAAAGAAAAGGACAAAACACAATTTATTTTTAATGCCCCTATAATTTTTCTCCTGGGTTGCTCGCTGCAGTCCCCTGTAGATTAATCTTCAATTCCTGGAGACTCCAGGGCAATCCTGGAGGATTGGCTGTCCTATCTGTAACATAGAGTTATACAGCGCAGAAAGAGGTCCTTCGGCACATCGTGTCCGCACCGGCCATCAAGCCCTGTCTATTCTAATCCCATTTTCCAGCACTTGGTCCGTAGCCTTGTATGCTATGGCGTTTCAAGTGCTCATCTAAATGCTTCTTGAATGTTGAGGGTTCCTGCCTCTACCACTCTTTCAGGCAGTGAGTTCCAGATTCCAACCACCCTCTGGGTGAAAAAGTTTTTCCTCAAATCCCCTCTAAACCTCCTGCCCCTTACCTTGAAACTATGCCCCCTGGTTATTGACCCCTCTACTAAGGGGAGAAGTTCCTTTCTATCTACCCTATCTATGCCCCTCAATTTTGTACACCTCAATCAGGTCCCCCCTCAGCCTTCTCTGCTCTAAGGAAAACAACCCCAGCCTGTCCAGTCTCTCTTCATAGCTGAAGCGTTCCAGCCCAGGTAACATCCTGGTGAATCTCCTCTGCACCCTCTCCAATGCAATCACATCCTTCCTATAGTGTGGTGACCAGAACTGCACACAGTATTCCAGCTGTGGCCTAACTAATGTTTTGTACAGCTCCATCATAACCTCCCTGTTCTTGGCTTCATTAGCCGAGGCATAGAATATAAGTATCCCATATGCCTTTTTAACCACCTTATCTACCTGTCCTGCTGCCTTCAGGAATCTATGTACATGCACACCAAGGTCCCTCTGATCCTCTGTCCAGTTCATCATTTCCACCTGTTTTGACGTATGACCACAAATTATATTTCTGTCTGGCATAAGTTTCGTCCATTAAGACTTAAACATGCTGCTCCACCTTCAGAATTCCTTTATCTTAACTGATTCTTGATCAAAAGGAATGTTGCCTTTCTCACAATCTGACTGCTTCCTGTTTACCATTTTGTGTCTGCTGCAGAAAGTGTCTCCATTATAAATCCTAAATGCTTGAAACTATATAAAATTATATAGTCACAGAAGACTATCTTGTTGTAGCTGAGTGACTGGCTGCAATCCCATTTATTAAAGGACTCAGACTAGCATAGAAACAGAAGCCACAACAATATTTAGGATTATTACAATTAACATAATCAGGTTAGCTGAATGGAACATAGGAGCAGGAGTAGGCCATTCAACCCCTCAAGCCTGTTCCGCCATTCAATGAGATCCTGGCTGATCTGTATCCAAACTCGATCCACCCGCCTTGGTTCCATATTTTATTCGTTCATGGAATCTGGGCATTGCTGGCAAGGCCAGCATTTATTGCCCATCCCTAATTGCCCTTGAGAAGGTGGTGGTGAGCTGCCTTCTTGAACCGCTGCAGTCCGTGTGCTGAAGGTACTCCCGTAGTGTTATTAGGGAGGGAGTTCCAGGATTTTCACCCAGCAACGATGAAGGAACGGCGATGTACCTCCAAATCAGGATGCTGTGTGACTTGGAGGTGGTGGTGTTCCCATGCGTCTGCTGCCCTTGTCCTTCTAAGTGGTAGAGGTCGTCGGTTTGGGAGGTGCTGCCGAAGAAGCCTTGGCAAGTTGCTGCATCTTGTAGATGGTACACACTGCAGCCACGGTACGCCGGTGGTGCAGGGAGTGAATGTTTAAGGTGGTGGATGGGGTACCAATCAAGCGGGCTGCTTTGTCCTGGATGGTGTCGAGCTTCTTTAGTGTTGTTGGAGCTGCACTCATCCAGGCAAGTGGAGAGTATTCCATCACACTCCTTACTTGTGCCTTGTAGATGGTGGAAAGGCTTTGGGGAGTCAGGATGTGTGACACTCGCCGCAGAATACCCAGACTCTGACCTGCTCTTGTTGCTACAGTATTTATGTGGCTGGTCCAGCTAAGTTTCTGGTCAATAGTGACCCCCAGGATGTTGATGGTGGGGGATTCGGCGATGGTAATACCGTTGAATGTCAAGGGGTGGTGGTTAGACTTTGGCTTGTTGGAGATAGTCATTGCCTGGCACTTGTGTGGTGCAAATGTTACCTGCCACTTATCAGCCCAAGCCTGAATGTCGTCCAGGTCTTGTTGCATGCGGGCATGGACTGCTTCATTATCTGAGGAGTTGCGAATGGCACTGAACACTGTGCAGTCATCAGCGAACATTCCCATTTCTGACCTTATGTTGGAGGGAAGGTCATTGATGAAGCAGCTGAAGATGGTTGGGCCTAGGACACTGCCCTGAGGATCTGCTGCAACGATGTCCTGGGGCTGTGATGATTGACCTTCAACCACCACAACCATCTTCCTTTGTGCTAGGTATGACTCTAACCAGTGGAGAGTTTTCCCCCTGATTCCCATTGACTTCAGTTTTACTAGGGCACCTTGATGCCACACAAATGCTGCCTTGAAGTCAAGGGCAGTCACTCTCACCTCACCTTTGGAATTAGAGGCGCGGCTAGTTCTGGAGCACAAGTCTTCAGCACGACAGCCAGGATGTTGTCAGGGCCCATAGCCTTTGTTGTATCCAGTGCACTCAGCCATTTCTTGATATCACGTGGAGTGAATCGAATTGGCTGAAGACTGGCTTCTGTGATGGTGGGGACCTCAGGAGGAAGCCGATATGGATCATCCACTTGACACTTCTGGCTGTAGATGGTTGCAAACGCTTCAGCCTTGACTTGCGCACTCGCGTGCTGGGCTCCATCATCATTGAGGATGGGGATATTCATGGAGCCTCCTCCTTCTGTTAGTTGTTTAATTGTCCACCACCATTCACAAATGTATGTGGCAGGACTGCAGAGCTTTGATCTGACCCGTTGATTGTGGGATCGCTTAGCCCTGTCTATAGCATGCTGTTTCTGCTGTTTAGCATGCATGTAGTCCTGTGTTGCAGCTTCCCCAGGTTGGCACCTCATTTTTAGGTACGCCTGGTGCTGCTCCTGGCATGCTCTTCTGCACTCCTCATTGAACCAGTGTTGGTCCCCTGGCTTGATGGTAATGGTAGAGTGCGGGATATGCTGGGCCATGAGGTCACAGATTGTGGTGGAATACAATTCTGCTGCTGCTGATGGCCCACGGCACCTCATGGATGCCCAGTTTTGAGCTGCTAGATCTGTTCTGAATCTATCCCTTTTAGCACGGTGGTGGTGCCACACAACACAATGGAGGGTGTTCTCAGTGTGAAGACGGGATTTCGTCTCCACAAGGACCGTGCGGTGGTCACTGCTAACAAAGCTGTCATGGACAGATGCATCTGCGACAGGTAGATTGGTGAGGCCGAGGTCAAGTAGGTTTATCCCTCGTGTTGGTTCTCTCACCACTTGCCACAGGCCCAGTCTGGCAGCTATGTCCTTCAGGACTCGGCCAGCCCGGTCAGTAGTGGTGCTACCGAGCCACTCTTGGTGATGGACATTGAAGTCCCCCACCCAGAGTACATTCTGTGCCCTTGCTTCCCGCAGTGCTTCTTTCAAGTGGTGTTCAACATGGAGCAGTACTGATAGACATGATAAACCTGTTAGTCCAACATCTGTCTTGGCGAAGTTATTGGATTCTATAATTAAGGACAGAGTGACTGAGCACTTAGAGAAATTTGAGCTGATTAGAGAGAGCCAACATGGATTTGTAAAAGGTAGGTCATGTCTAACAAACCTAACTGAATTTTATGAGGATGTAACTTAAGTAGTAGACAGGGGAATGTCTATGGATTTTGTTTATATGGACTTCCAGAAGGCATTTGATAAGATTTCACACACGGTTAAAGCTCATGGAATTAAAGGCAAATTATTGACCTGGTTAGGCGGTAGAAGAGAGAGTAGGGATAATGGGTATGTACTTGAATTGGAAAGAAGTGATTTGTGGTTTCCTACAAGGATCTGTGCTGTTCATTATATTTATTAATGACTTAGATAACGCAATAGAGAGCCGTATATCCAAGTTTGCCAATGACCTGGAGACATGAGTTCAAATCCCACCACGGCAGCTCCAGATTAGAAGTGCCGAGTGAATGATCCATATCGGCCTCCTCCTGAGGTCCCCACCATCACAGAAGCCAAGCTGTTCCAGTACAGCTACAACATTAGCATCTATCCAACAATGTAGAAAACTGCCCAGGTATGTTCTGTCCACAAAAAGCAGGACAAATCCAATCCGGCCAATTACCGCCCCATCAGTCTACTCTCAATCCTCAGCAAAGTGATGGAAGGTGCCGTCAACAGTGCTATCAAGCGGCAATTACTCACCAATAACCTGCTCACTGATGCCCAGTTTGTGTTCCGCCAGGACCTCGCGGCTCCTGACCTCATTACAGCCTTGGTCCAAACATGGTCAAAGGAGCTGAATTCCAGAGGTGAGGTGAGAGTGACTACCCTTGACATCAAGGCAGCATTTGACCGAGTGTGGCATCAAGGAGCCCTAGTAAAATTGAAGTCAATGGGAATCGGGGAAATCTCTCCACTAGCTGGAGTCATACCTAGCACACAGGAAGATGGTTGTAGTTGTTGGAGGTCAATCATCTCAGCCCCAGGACATCGCAGCAGGAGTTCCTCAGGGCAGTGTCCTCGGCCCAACCATCTTCAGCTGCTTCATCAATGACCTTCCCTCCAACATAAGGTCAGAAATGGGGATGCTCACTGATGACTGCACAGTGTTCAGTTCCATTCGCAACTCCTCAGATAATGAAGCAGTCCATGCCCGCATGCAGCAAGACCTGGACAACGTTTAGGCTTGGGCTGATGAGTGGCAGGTAACATTTGCGCCTAAAATGTGCTAGGCAATGACTGTATCCAACAAGCCAGAGTCTAATCACCGCCCCTTGACATTCAACGGCATTACCATCGCCGAATCCCCCACCATCAACATCTGGGGGTCACCATTGACCAGAAACTTAACTGGACCAGCCACATAAATACTGTGGCTACAAGAGCAGGTCAGAGGCTGGGTATTCTGTGGCAAGTGTCTCACCTCCTGACTCCCCAAAGCCTTTCCACCATCTACAAGGCACAAGTCAGGAGTGTGATGGAATACTCTCCACTTGCCTGGATGAGTGCAGCTCCAACAACACTAAAGAAGCTCGACACCATCCAGGACAAAGCAGCCCGCTTGATTGGCACCCCATCCACCACCTTAAACATTCACTCCCTCCACCACCGGCGTACCGTGGCTGCAGTGTGTACCATCTACAAGATGCACTGCAGCAACTCGCCAAGGCTTCTTTGGCAGCACCTCCCAAACCCGTGACCTCAACCACCTAGAAGGACAAGGGCAGCAGGTGCATGGGAACACCATCACCTGCAAGTTCCCCACCAAGTCACACACCATCCTGACTTAGAAATATGTCGCCGTTCCTTCATCGTTGCTGGGTCAAAATCCTGGAACTCCCTCCCTAACAGCACTGTGGGAGAACCTTCACCACACGGACTGCAGCGGTTTAAAGCGGCTCAACACCAACTTCTCAATTTGGGATGGGCAATAAATACTGGCTTTCCAGCGACACCCACATCCCAGGAATGCATAATAAAATTTAAAAATGTCCTAGTTTCTCTCTCTCTCTCACCTTTCTTAAATAATGGAGTTACATTTGCAATTTTCCAAATTAAAGAAACAATTCTGAATCGAGACAGATTTGGAAGATTCTTGCTAAAGCATCTGTAATTTCCTCAACGAGTTCCTTTAAAACCCTGGGGTGGAAACCATCAGGTCCTGGGGATTTGTCAGTTTTTAAGGCCATTATTTTTTCTAATACTGTTTTCTTGCTTACGTTAACTTTAGTGAGTTCCAGTCCTTGATTCATTGTTAGTTTCCCTGGAATGTCAGGTATATTATCCTCCTCCTCTACTGTGCAGACTAACACACAGTAATTATTCAACAAGTCAGCCATTTCCTTATTTTCATTTCCAATATTACCCCTATCTGTTTTAAAGGGCCCACATTACCCTTGACTACCCTTTTTCTTCTACTATAATTGTAAAAACTTTGTGTTATTCTCGATATCCCTCAAGTTTCATTTCGTATTTGGTTTTTGCAGCTCTTGCTATCATTTTTGTCTTCCTTTGCTGCTCTTTATATCTATCCCAGTCCCCTGGATCTACACTATTCTTTGCACTTTTGTATGCTCTTTCCTTCAATTTTATGTTCTCGCTCACCTCTTTTGTCGACCATGGCTGTTTATTTGATATGTAGAGCTCTTACCCCTTAGGGGTATATACTGGTCCTGTATTAAGCTAAATTATTTTTGAACACCTCCCACTGTTCATCTGTAGTTTTACCTGATGACACTCTTGACCAGTTAGCTGTCGTCCGTCTCTGCCTCATCCCATTAAAGCTAACCATACCAAAATCTAGAATCTTAGTAACTGTGTTAAGTTTCTCCTTTCCAAACCTAACATTGAATTGGATCATCATATGATCATTGTTAGATAATGGGCAGACAGGTGGCAAATGCAAGTTAATTGTGGAGAAGTGTGAAGTACTACATTTAAGGAGGGAAAAAAATCAAATGGGATTATACACTCAATGGAAAGATGCTGAAGAGTGTGGATGAGCAGAGTGACTTGGGGGTTCAAATACATACATCCTTAAAAGTACAAGTGCAAGGAGATAAAGCATTAACAAGGCGATCATTTTCATTATTTTTGAATAGGGGCATAGAGTACAAGAGTGAAGAAGTAATAAAGTTGTACAAGACAATGGTTAGGCTACACTTGTAGTGCTATGTGCATTATAGAAAAGACTTGAGCGTACAGTGTAGATTCATCAACATATCAGGACAAAGCAGCCCGCTTGATTGGCACCCCATCCACCACCTTAAACATTCACTCCCTCCACCACCGATGTACCGTGGCTGCAGTGTGTACCATCTACAAGATGCACTGCAACAACTCGCCAAGGCTTCTTCGGCAGCACCTCCCAAACCGGCAACCTCTTCCACCTAGAAGGACAAGGGCAGCAGGTGCATGTGTAGTCAAGGGTAAATGTGGGCCCTTTAAAAACAGATAGGGGTAATATTGGAAATGAAAATAAGGAAATGGCTGACTTGTTGAATAATTACTGTGTGTTAGTCAGCATAGTAGAGGAGGAGGATAATATACCTGACATTCCAGGGAAACTAACAATGAATCAAGGACTGGAACTCACTAAAGTTAACGTAAGCAAGAAAACAGTATTAGAAAAAATAATGGCCTTAAAAACTGACAAATCCCCGGGACCTGATGGTTTCCTCCAAGTTCCCCTCCAAGTCACACACCATCCTGACTTGGAAGTATATCGGCGTTCCTTCATCGTCGCTGGGTCAAAATCCTGGAACTCCCTCCCTAACAGCACTGTGGGAGTACCTTCACCACACGGACTGCAACGGTTCAAGAACGGTTCACCACCACCTTCTCAAGGGCAATTAGGGATGGGCAATAAATGCTGACCTTGCCAGCGACGCCCACATCCCATAAAATGAATATTTAAAAAATATCAACATGGGAAACTAGAATTATGAAGAGCGACTTAAGATACTGGGACTATTTCCACTGGAGCAGAGGAGGCTAAGAGGACATTTAATGAAAGTTTTTGGAATTATGAAGGATTTTAATAGGATCAATAGACGGTGACAACGGCTCATCTATTTCAGTTTTTTACGGATTAGCGAAGTTAGGAGAAATATCTTGAGGGTTGTTAGAACATGGAATGCTTTGCCACAGGGAGTGGTTGAGACAGACCATTGCATCTTTTAAGACTGAATCGGATAAATATTTGACGTAGAGGAAGATACTAGCAAAGAGCCAGCAATGGCCAGCCAGACGCAATGGGCTAAATAGCCTCCTTATACACTGCAAACTTCTTTGGGTTTGTAATCCTCTGAGTGAAATTGCTCTTCCTGTTTTGCACGGATAGGTTAGAAGTGCAGCATCAGCTCATTGTAGCACTTGTCTCTGTAGGCGATTCATCTCTGTTACACAGGGTATTGAAGACCTATTTGTGCCACCTCGACATTTATTCTGATAGTCCTGGGATGCTACTTCGACATCTTGGTGGCCTGCTGTCAAAACTCACTCCAACTCTGCAGGTAGCAGAAAACTCCCTGGTTGTTTTCATTTCCCCCAGCAGGAAACTTTCACATCTTTTCTTGGAAAGTTTGTTAAAGATTATCATATATCTTGAACCCCTACCAAGGTTAGATAAAACCAATTCAGATAACGTTAACAATATTCTGTCAGCAGCATAATTAAAGTGCAGTATTTCTGTCGAGCCATTTAACTGCCTGCTACCCAAGATATCAAGAACTTAACAGGACACCCACGAACCTTTAATTTCCATCTTTTACTTGTTACTTCTATATATGGAATAATAATGTTATCAAAACAATCATCAGAAATTCATAATGTTATGTCAGTTCAGCAATATGTCAGGGACTTCAATACGTGCAGTAAACATTCCACAGCAACGGGCAGCAATCGTTTCTAGTTTGGAGTATTAAAATAAAATATCACCTCTCTAATCAGGTAGCTGTTAGGTTGGACCGACTTGTGTTTTCCATCATTCTCTGGAATGTGGTGATCTTATCCCAGGAATCAAGTCATATCTTCAGTAAGTCATCTGCATCTTTGCTTCTGGTTTTCAAGCTGCTGCTTTTCTGGTTCTATTTCACAGTTACCTTATTGAGTTAACAGGTTACTTTGTTCCATATCTTTATAGTTACACTTATTTATCTTTTAAAAGACATCTTATTCCAGAGCTTGCGGCCTAGGCAGCTGAAAGCACAGCCGCCAATGGCGCAGCAGAGAAAATCAGGGATTTGCAAGAGGCCAGAATTGGAGCAGCGCAGAGATCGCGAAGGGCTGTATGACTGGAGGAGGTTGCAGAGATAGGGAGGAGCGAGGCCATGGAGGGATTTGAAAACAAGGATGAGAATTTTAAAATTGAGGCGTTGCCGGACTGGAAGCCATTGTAGGTCAGCGAGCACAGGGGTGATGGGTGAAAAGAACTTGGTGTGAGTTATGATACAGGCAGCAGAGTTTTGGTTGAGCTCAAGTTTATGTAGGGTGCAAGGTGAGAGGCCGGCCAGGAGAGCATTGTAATAGTCGAGTTTAGAAGTAACAAAGGCATGAATGAGGGTTTCAGCAGCAGTTGAGCTGCGGCAAGGGACTGAGACAGGCGATGTTACGGAGGTGGAAGTCGGTGATCTTGGTGATGGGCAGGATATAGGGTCGGAAGCTCAGCTCAGGATCAAATAGGACACCAAGGTTGTGAGCAATCTGGTTCAGCCTCAAGACAGTGGCCAGAGAGAGGGATGGAGTTGGTGGCTAGGAAATGGTGTTGTGACAGTGACCAAAGACGATGGCTTTGGTCTTCCTAATATTTAGTTGGAGGAAATTTCTGCTCATCCACTACTGGGTGTTGGACAAGCAGCGTGACGAATCAGAGGCAGTGGAGGGGTCAAGAGAGGTGGTGGTGAGGTGGAGCTGGGTGTCTGTCTTTTGATGTCTCTGTTGTAATGGGGGTCTCGGTTCCAGGCTGAGCCCTACTGAACAATGAGGTCATCTTCGTGACTCAAAAAGAGTGGTTAGAAAAGCTTCCTCAGGAATTAATTTGCATTTGCCCATGGTACTGACTGCTTAGTGTAAACACAGGAAAGATTGTCCCATTTGTCCTGATTTATTGCTCTGGACTCTGTCTTTGGTCATCTTGCTTTTCACTGTCAGCATTTTCTACATTATCAGAGTCTTCACAAGCAAATTATGTCTTTTAAAATTGCCATTACTGTTTGCGTACACTTTTAACAGTGGACAGAAAACAGGATTGTGATAATGGTAGTTGGTTGTTGGTTTTCACCTGCTTTCCTGCTACTTTTAATGTTCTTCTATATGATCATTGCTGCTATACGTTTAGGATTTCTTCACTCTTTTTAACTCTCGGGCCTAGAAATTCGATTAAACCCGAAAACGGGCAGTGCCACTGCCAGCCAAGGTTAGTGGCCGCCTGTAAAAAGAGCGCTGGCAGCACCGGTATTTTGGTGCTGCCTGCTGATTTAAATGAGCGCAGCACAGAACCTCCCATCCACCACGCTCTTTCAGGCGGTAAGATCAGCAGGAGGCCGAAGTTTGGGTCTAATCTATCTGTGGCGTTCTCATGAAATTGCGATTTCTTAAAGTGAAGTGCAATGTTTCCGGTTATGTTTGTAGGTTGACAGAGAGGGTATGCAAGATAAATGAAAGCCAAAAAATACACTAATCTGTCACATATTTTAAAGAATGCAACCAATATTTCCGATTCTACTCCCTAGAATACAAATAAAAGCAACCTATTCTTTAATACACATTTTCACTGTAAATCTTTTTAGGAGTATATTTCTCTAGAAAATACCCGGATATGCATTTTGAAAGGGCAATGGTGTACTGGAATTGGGAGATTTGTTTGCAATACTGGATGTCAGATGACCCATGATACCTCCCTGAATAGACCAAGAGATGTGAAAGGTTTACTGGACACCCTGAACACCTGACTATTGATACGAGGAAATGCAGATGTACAAATTCCTTCAGAAACAGGAAAAAGTCATCAGGTCTCCTTTAATTGAAAATGTGATAAGCACACACCTGTTACTTCAGAGGAACAGGATGCAAAACAATACGGACGTTTGTAACAATAACAGTAAAAATTTACAAAGCCCAAATATCACTTCATTTCCAGTGTACTGACACAACTGCAAACGCTTATTAGTAAGATTTGAAAATCTGGTGTACAAGTGTACGTCTTGCATTACACAACAGACTGACAGTAATGGAATCAGGCCTTTAGATGCAGTACAAGGCCCCCAGACTATTTGTAACCATAGGCTGTTCTGTACACATTACGTGCCAGAACTCATTGACCTGCTCCGGTTGAGTGCTGGCATCTAACGTGTACAGAACAGGCATTCAATCTGCCGATGTGTTTCTATAGCAATGACCATGAGCCATCTCACTGGACTGGACATACTCTGCAGAGTTATTGAAGACTTTAGATCTCCGCCACTTTCTCCTGGCTCTACGCGCTGGCAACAGCTGCACGTACGGGTGTGTTTTGGAGCGGGTGATAAGAGGAGCAGCGAAGTCCAAAATCGCTCAGTGCGCGTCAATTCGGCGTTGAGCGCCAATTGCCGTCACGCTCCTGATCATTAAAATATTTGCGACGAGCACAGGCAACGGCAGAGCTGGCGACCTGCCCAATATGGTGGCGGCCACGTTCCACGCCAGAAGTAGGCAGAAGCGAGGCGGCCGCCAATTTTTCTTCAAAACCGGCCTTGACGGCCGGCGCTAAAGGCTTTAATTTATGGGCCTAGATATTTTATTGCTTTCCGTGTCTCGGACTGCTCTCATTAGTGAGCTGTAGCTCCCAGTGTCAGAGAGTGTTTACACTTGTCCAGATATCTAGGTAAATTAATAGTGGACGCAGAGAGCAGGTTCATTTCAGCTACTGGTGTTATTGTGTCCTCATGACCTACCATGTCTTCAGAAGCTGGCAGAATAACATTACAATAGGCTTTGGCTTAGGCTTCAACCGCCAAACAAATTTATTGAACAATAATAGAACAGGCGAATAGTAACATCGATACATAAACATTAGTTTGCAACTGCTGCGTTAAGCTAGGATACAAGTCATATTCTTGTGTGGCAGTTCTTTTCCTTTTCATGTGGAACATTATGGGGTGAGTTTTAACACCCAGAAACGGGGTGGGTCGGGTCAGAATTTTAACAATCTGAAACCTGACCCCAACCCACCTCCAACCCGCCCACTTCCGGGTTTAATGGAGGGGCGGGCAACCAAACTGCTCCCAGGAGGCAGGTTAGCAATTTCAATATTTTAATGAGGCTGGCAGCCTCTGATTTAACCTGCTTTGCAGATTTAACAGTGGCCGGCTGGGTTTCCCAGGCCTCGGGGAAACCTGGCAGCCTAAGTGAGGCAAGGACAGCTTCAGGAAGGAGGTAAGTGCCTTCATAGCACTGCTTGTGGGCCGGGAGGAGCAGAAGTGCTCCCCGCCCCCCCCCCCAAAAAGACTCCCGGGGTCGGGAACTCGATCCTCCTCCCCTCCTGGATCAGACCGCCCCCCCCCCAGTGTTGGGGATCAGACCCTCCCCCCCACGGGGGCTGGGATGGGTTCCACCTGCACCCTGCTCCGGAGTTCTCCTTGCCCAACTGACTTCAGGACGGGGAACCCATTGAGGACAAAAGATGCACACTGCAGTTAAAACTCTACAGCATGTGGGGAAACCCGGACTTCCAGGTTTCCCATCCGAAATTCCCTCCCCCCCCACCATAAGTAACCTGCCCCTGTTAATATCCAGGCCTATATTTCCGACCCCTTCAGGATCAAGTTATGGACTTTTGAGCAACCAGTTTGGATAAATGAACATGTGTGGTTTTTTTCCTATAAACCAATTACTTTGGCCATTTAGGAGAGGTATTGATGCCATCCACTGTCTGACAAATGTACACCAGCACATGTTGATGCTTTCAGGAAAGGAGGGGAGAAAATAAAACTAATTTCCCTGGATTAAAATTGTGGATAAGAATGTGATTCTTTGTAGCTTCTGCTATGGATTACAAAGTTAGGCTGGAGGCGGATCACTGGTCAAGGAATACGTGCTCATTTATCACAAGATTGCTTTGTTTGAGGAAGGCTCTTCAGCCTGTTGGTTCTCATCCTTCAAGAAGGCGGCTCACTACCACCTTCTCAAGGGCACTTGGAGATGGGCAATAAATGCTGGCCTTGCCAGCAACGCCCACATCCCAGGAATAAATAAAATAAAAGAATACCACCCATGCTATCTTCCCAATCCAGCATTTAGCTGTATCTTCAGTAAAGTCAGTGTCCTGGCCCCAACCCATTCCAGCTGTTGATCACCCTTTGTGTAAAGAAATACTCCCTGATGCCTGCCCTACATTTGCCCTCTTGTCTTGCTGCTTTGGCATATTTGAAACTATCGAATGTTTTGCTCCTTGACATCAGGTTCATGCACCTACGCTTTTGCCTGCTGGTAAAGACTATTACCTACTTCAATGTATTAACATGGGAATCTCGTGCCTTCACCATGATAGTAAATTTGCAATCCAGTCTCCAGCAAGAAAAGACCCAGGCACCTCCCCTAATCTTCAATGGCATCCCCCAACATCAACATCCCAGGCAGTCCCCACTGACCAGAACCTTAACCCGCTCAGCTGTCTCACTACTGTAGCTACAAGAGCAGAGTACTCTACAGCAAGCGGCTCACTTCCTGACCTCGCAGTTTTGCTCCACCATCTAGAAGGCTAAAGTCAAGATTGTAATGGAAAGGTGGTCCTCTCCGTGAAGAAGTCACTTTATGTTGATACTTCGGGAATTGGTGGTAGTCTATGTTCGGCTGTTTTCTTCATTCGAGACACATTTATACAAATGCAATGCCTGTTCTGTTCTTTACAATTTGTTAAGAATTGATAAATGGGCAGCACAGAATTGCTGCAAAGATGAAATAAATGTAATGAAAAGGTTAAAGCACTTCCTTGACCAACACTTGGGTGTAAGCATTAACTGCTACTGACATAAGCTCTTTTTATTTGCAGTGAGTGCAATCTCCGATTCTATCCTTTGATTAAAATACTTGAAGTTTTATAAGTGTACTTTACTGAAGGTCGAGGTTGTTGCTGAGAGAGGCAGCTTTCAGTGTTGTAAAATTAACCATTCAGTTAACATTCCTGGCATATTTGGAATGTTAGTCCCATGGTCACAAGAAGCGTCAGTCTCATATTATCATACTGACAAGGACGGCGCTGACTGTGTTTGGCGAACAGATCCTTACCTTGCAGAGGCTGAACGCCAACTCTCCGACACCACCTCCTACCTCCCTCTGGACCACGACCCAACCACCGAACATCAAACCCACATTTCCCAGACTGTAACTGACCTCATCTCCTCTGGAGATCTTCCCCCCCATGGCCTCCAACCTCATGGTCCCCCAACACCGCACAGCCCACTTCTACCTCCTTCCTAGGATCCACAAGCAAGACTGCCCTGGTAGACCCATCGTTTTAGCCTGGTCTTTTCTTTCTCAACTCCATTTTTTTGTTCCCTTCTCCTGTCTCTTTGACGCCTTCTGCCACTTTAACAGTTTCCAGTTTCCTGGCCCTAACCGACTCCTTTTCATCATGGACATCCAGTCCCTCTACACCTGGAACCCTCACTAGGACGGCTTGCGGGCCCTCCGCTTCTTCCTTGACCGGAGGCCCAACCAGTCCCCGTCCAACACCACCCTCCACTGCCTGGCTGAAATTGTTCTCGCATTGAACAACTTCTCCTTTGACCGCTCTCACTTCCTGCAAATAAAAGCTGTTGCAATGGGAACCCATATGGGTCCTAGCTATGCCTGCCTTTTCGTGGGATATGTGAACATTCTTTGTTCCAGTCCTGCTCAGGTCTCCTCCCTCACCCCTTTTTTGGGTGCATTGGTGACTGTATCAGTGGCGCTTCCTGCTCTCGCCTCGAGCTGGAAAATGTCATCAACTTTGCTTCCAATTTCCACCCCTCCCTTGCCTTCTCATGGCCCATCTCTGACTCTTCCCTTTCCTTCCTCGACTTCCCTATCTCCATTTCTGGGGATAGGCTGCCAAACACTCCTTCCAGGTGAAACGCCAATTTACTTGTACTTTCAATTTAGTATGCTTTATTTGCTGCTCACGATGCAGTGGTCTTGACATCGGGGAGACCAAATGCTTTGCTGAACACCTCCGTTCAGTCTGCAAGCGTGACCCTGAGCTTCTGGTCGCTTGCCATTTTAATTCTCTGTCCCACTCCCACTCTGACCTCTCTGTCCTCGCTCTCCTACACTGTTCCGATGAAGCTCAACGGAAGCTCGAGGAACAGCACCTCATTTTTCATTTAGGTTCTTTATAACCTTCCGGACTCAACATTGAGTTCAACAATTTCAGATCATAACCACTGCTCCTAGTTTTTCGGACAGCAGGTGTTGGTAATGGTTCTGTTGTTGCCATTTACTGTTCCTCTAGACCCATCTTTTGTTTCTTTACTCGTCCCATTAGCACCCCATTTTGCCTTGCACCATCATCCCTTTTTGTCATTAAATCTCGCCTGCCTTCCATCCTATTACAGACCTTCCCTTTTGTTCTTTCCTCCCTCCCCCACCCCGCTTCCCTGCCTCAATACTTGCTTAAAACCTGTTGCATCTCTGACATTTCCAGTTCTGACAAAAGGTCATCGACCTGAAACGTTAGCTCTGTTTCTCTCTCCACAGATACTGCCTCACCTGAGTATTATATCATTCTGGATTAATCTATGGGGACATGGGTGGTGTTAGTGATGATGCAGTAGCAGTAGATAATAGAAGCTATCTGATCTCTGGCATTGGCATAAGTTCAATGCAAAGTGTATTAGTAGTATGTACTTCCTCGTTCAGCATCTTCCACAGACAGAATTGATGGTGCCAGCATGGTCATGTGATTGTTCCTCTCTGCACCATACGAAAGAGCCATCCCTGGGCTGGCCCATCTGTTTTTTTCCCCCGTTGTCAGCAGTAAACATATTTCTTGCTGTCCACTTGAGCTTTTATCACACCAATTTTTTGTATCAATTACTTCATGCCTGTCTTATCTCTGGAAGAGAGGGGAGAATTGCTTGAATCAAATCACATTTCCAGGAAAGAGGATGGGGAGCTTGATAATATGCAAATGACTGGATGTGGCAATAAGGAGATTAAATGTAACCAAAATAAAATACCTACTCCAGATAACCTGCATTCACTTAGGGGCTGAAATTACTGAAGCTTTACTTGGGGGTATGTGTGCACAAATTGTTGAAGGTGGCAGGGCAGGTAGAGAAAGCAGTTAAAAAGGCTCACGGGATCCTGGGCTTCATAAATAGAGGTATAGAGTACAAAAGTGTGAAAATTATGATGAACCTCTATAAAACGCTAGTTTGGCCCCAACTGGAGTATTGTGTCCAATTCTGGGCACCACACTTTAGGAAGGATGTGAAGGCCTTAGAGAAGGTGCAGAAAACCTTTACAAGAATGATTCCAGGAATGAGGGACTTCAGTTACGTTGATGGACTGGAGAAGCTGGGGTTGTTCTCCTTGGAGCAGAGAAGATTGAGAGGAGATTTGATCGAGGTGTTCAAAATCATGAGTGGTCTGGACAGGGTAGATAGCGAGAAACTGCTCCCATTGGCAGACGGGTCGAGAACCAGAGGACACAGATTTAAGGAGATTGGCAAAAGAACCAAATGCGACATAAGAAAAACTTTTTTACGCAGCGAGTGGTTAGGATCTGGAATGCACTGCCTGAAAGGGTGGTGGAGGCAGACTCGATCTTATCTTTCAAAAGGGAGTTGGATAAGTATCTGAAGGAAAAACATTTGCAGGGCTATGAGGGAATGGGCAGGGGAGTGGGACTAGCTGAGAGTTGGCACGGGCTCGATGGGCCGAATGGCTGCCTTCTGTGCTGTAACCATTCTATGATTCTAGAGTTAGGAGTGATTCCTGGGCATTGGGATATGGGTAACATAACCATTATTTATAGAAAGGTTATGAGACATCCTGGAAACTATAGGACAGTAAGTTTAACAGCTGCATGGAAAATATTTGAAACAATTTTGAGCGATCGAGCAGGTGAACACTTGGAAAACAGTTACTTGTTCAAGGAGAGTCAGCATGAATGCAGATGACACCAAAGAAGGAAGCAAAGCAAATAATGAGTAACACTGCAAGCAGATTTAGAAAGATTTTAGATAACTGGGCCGACAGGTGCAATTCAATGTGAATAAGTATATAAGAATGAATGTGCAAGTAAGGAACTCAGAGGGGACATTCTGTTACATGAAATAGTTGTATCTTGTGCTGATTAGAAATTGGGATTATTGTAAAGAAATAAATGAAAATTACAGCTCAATGCATTAACAAAGTCAAATAAAACACTGGGTAGAAGTTACATTTCTGGATATTTTGCTTATTTTTCCATGGAATGGACCTAGATATGAATTATTTATAAAATGTGCTTGCAAGTCAAAGCTTGCTTTGACGGGGTTAATTTATCAGGACAGCCCTATGCTGGAATACAAATCCGAATGAAAGAACACGGTGGCATAGTGGTTAGCACTGTTGCCTCACAGCGCCAGGGACCCGGGTTCGAATCCGGCCCCGGGTGACTGTCTGTGTGGAGTTTGCACATTCTCCCCGTGTCTGCGTGGGTTTCCTCCGGGTGCTCCGGTTTCCTCCCACAGTCCAAAGATGTGCGGGTTAGGTTGATTTGGCTATGATAAATTGACCCTTAGTGTTAGGGGGAATTAAATACGTGGGGTTACGGGGATAGGGTGGGATATGTGTCGGTGCAGGCTCGATGGGCCGAAATGGCTTCTATCTGCACTGTGGGGATTCTGTGATTCTGTGAACCTGCATTTATATAGCGCCTTTTACAACCTCAGGACATCTGAAGCACGTCACAGCTAGAGAAGTACTTTTTTGAAGAGTAGTCACTGTTGTAATGTAGGAAATGCAGCAATTTGTGCACAAAGGTCCCACAAACAGCTCTGAGATAAATGACCAGATAATCTGTTGAGTGATGTTATTTGAGGGATAAATTATGAACAGGACATTGGGACAACTCCCCTGCTCTTTATCATAAGATCTTTTAAGCCCATCTGAGAGGGTGGACGGCGCCTCGATTTAACATCTCAATGAAAGATGGGCACCTCCCCGACAGTGCAGCACTTCCTTGGTGTCAATCTAGATTATGTGCTCAAGTCTCTGAAGTGGGGTTTGAACCCCACAACTTCCTGACTCTGAGGCGAGAGTGCTAATATTAAGCTGACACCTATAAGAAGTCAGGCAAAAGCTAGATGGCCCCAGACAATGGGGGCTTGTTAAAATACTTTCCATCATACATTCACAGCTTAGAAATCTGCATGCATATTTTTTTGAGCTTTACATGCCGATAATTTCGGACGGGGGTTGGTGTTGCATCCAAGCAGGTTTGATTGACAGCTTTACTGACCAACCTACCATCCCGAAAAGTTCAGGAGCTAAACAACCTAACTTCCTGCGCAGGAAAGCTTTTGAAATGGCAAGGCTGCAAGGGCAATCAGCCTTTGTTGAGGAAAAATGTTATAAGGGCCTTTGCTGAGGTGAAGAGGTTAGAAATGTGAAGATTATCTGGAAAACTTCTTGGTTAAGTTATGTAAGACCGAAGTGGGGGTAGCCTCATGCCGCCTTTATTTTGCATTCGTATGCGAATATAAGTTGTATCAAATCATAGAATGGTTACAGCACAGAAAGAGGCCATTCGGCCTGTCGAGCCCGTGCCGGCTCTCTGCAAGAGCACTTCAGCTAGTCCCACTCCCCCGCCTTTTCCCCGTAGCCCTACAAATTTTTTTCCTTCAGGTACTTATCCAACTCCCTTTTGAAAGCCATGATTGAATCTGCCTCCACCACCTTTCAGGCAGTGAATTCCAGATCCTAACCACTCGCTGCGTAAAAAAGTTTTTCCTAATGTCACCTTTGGTTCTTCTGCCAATCCTCTGGTTCTCGACCTTACTGCCAATGGGAACAGTTTCTCTCTATCTACTCTGTCTAGACCCCTCATGATCTTGAACACCTCTATCAAATCTTCTCTCAACCTTCTCTGCTCCAAGGAGAACAACCCCAGCTTCTCTAGTCTATCCACGTAACTGAAGTCCCTCATCCCTGGAATAATTCTCGTAAATCTTTTCTGCACCCTCTCTAAGGCCTTCACATCCTTCCTAAAGTGCGGTGCCCAGAATTGGACACAATACTCCAGCTGAGGCCGAACCAGTGTTTTATAAAGGTTCATCATAACTTCCTTGCTTTTGTACTCTATGCCTCTATTTATGAAGCTCAGTATCCTGTATGCTTTTTTAACCGCTGTCTCAACCTGTCCTGCCACCTTCAATGATTTGTGCACATACCCCCAGGTCTCTCTGTTCATGCACCACCTTTAGAATTGTACCCTTTAGTTTACATTGCCTCTCCTCGTTCTTCCTACCAAAATGTATCACTTTGTACTTTTCTGCGTTAAATTCCACCAGCCTGTCTGTCTGTCTTGAAGTCTTATCACTATCCTCCTCACTGTTCACTATACTTCCAAGTTTTGTGTTATCTGCAAATTTTGAAACGTGCCCTGTACTCCCAAGTCCAAGTCATTAATATATATCAAGAAAAGCAGTGGTCCTAGTACCGACCCCTGGGGAACACCACTGTATACCTTCCTCCAGTCTGAAAAACAACCGTTCACCACTACTCTCTGTTTCCTGTCACTTAGCCAATTTTGTATCCATGCTGCCACTGTCCCTTTTATTCCATGGGCTTCAACTTTGCTGGCAAGCCTATTATGTGGCACTTTATTAAATGCCATTTGGAAGTCCATATACGCCACGTCAACCGCATTGTCCTCATCAACCCTCTCTGTTACCTCATCAAAAAACTCGATCAAGTTAGTTAAACACGATTTGCCTTTAACAAATCCGTGCTGGCTTTCCTTAATTAAGGAATGAACTCAGAGACTCTGATCCTACCTATATTCTGCACATTTCATCTTACTGTGGAATAAAACAGCTTATGATTTGAACCACCCTTCACCTCATCTAGTGTTGGCCCACTTTCAGAGAGATTGGAGAGACATACATGTGAAAGGCACAAATATTCATTCCAGACCACATGGGAGTGCAATTGTTACAACCATGGGTTCTGCTATCGTGCAAGTAGATATAAGACAGTGTGAGTCAATTCCCATTAAGGAAGATGCACAGGCCATTTCAGGAAACAACTGTGCCACTGAGGCAGAGAAGGTATCCATGGCATACCTGAATTTGTAACAGTAGCATTTCAAATAGTTCAAATAAACAGGGTGTATTATATATGGTTTTGCTTTGACCCCATCTGGAATTCTGTGTATGGTTCTGGTCAACTAATCATTGCTGTTGAGAGAGTACAGACGTGAACATCAGTGGTGAGTGTGGATATCAAAAATACAAGTTATGAGAACAGGCGTGCTTTCTATGGGGAAAAAGTAGTCTTGTAGATATTCTAATTGAAGTTAAGATTATGAATGGGAACTGACTATGGTGAATGCTTCAAATACTAGATAGAGTATACAAATTTATAAGCTAGAAGTTAGGGTTAAGGAGGAAAGTCAGGTAGAACCTCATCATCCAAAAGGTGATAGAATTGTGGTATGTTATTTGGGAAGCCATTGAAGCAGGCAGTGTAAATTGAGATAACCATGTAAATTCTTCTTCACTCATGCAGCCTGCACATACAAATAATAATCTACTATCAAAGGAGGAAAACTACTTAGAATGCTGGAGCCCTTGGTCTTCCCATCAAACTGTGTAGATTAAGGACCTAGTTTGAACTGCAGATATGTCTCTAGAAAGAGAAACTAGTGAGGGATAGGGTGAGAAGGCACCGAGTGTTACACCACATTAGAATGCACAAAATAGGAGGCACAAATGCAGTCCATCACTCTGCTGAGTTCTCTGGTTCAGCCTTGCTGCTGTGGGGAGGTACCGAGCAGATACAGGGAAAATCACTGCTGCTTTTTTAAAAACGTTTTCTCGCCTGTTTCTTCCTCTCTTGAAGGCATCAATTCTTTGCTGGGGCACAGTTCCACATGTGCCAGGCACTATCCAGTACCTCAATCAAATGGGCATTGTTCAGATGCAAGTCTTGGCAGTGACGGTCAGCAGTCTATTCAATCATGCAGAGCATCAGAGAAAAGAGAAGACTGAGGGGTGACCTAATGGAGATCTTTAAGATTATGAAAGGGTTTGATAGGGTAGTCATAGAGAAGATGTTTCCACTTGCAGGGGAGACCAGAACTATGGGCCATAAATATAAGATAGTCACTAGTAAATCCAATAGGGAATTCAGGAGAGTGGTTAGAATATGGAACTCACTACCACATGGAGTAGCTAAGGCGACTAGCATAGATGCATTTAAGGGGAAGCTAGATAAACACATGAGGGAGAAAGGAATAGAAAGATATTCGATAAGGTGCCACATAAAAGGTTATTACACAAGATTAGGGCTCACGGGGTTGGGGGTAATATAGTAGCATGGATAGAGGATTGGTTAACAACAACAACAACTTGTATTTATATAGCGCCTTTAATGTAGTAAAACGTCCCAAGGCATTGCACAGGAGTATTTTAAGACACAAAAATTGACACCGATCTACATAAGGAGAAATTAGGGCAGGTGACCAAAAGCTTGGTCAATGAGGTAGGTTTTAAGGAGCGTCTTAAAGGAGGAAAGCGAGGTAGTGAGGCGGAGAGGTTTAGGCAGGGAATTCCAGAGCTTAGGGCCTAGGCAACAGAAGACACGGCCACCAAAGGTTGAGCGATTATATCTCGGGGGCGGGGGGGGGGGGGGGGCGGTGGTGTTGTGTTGTAGGGCTGAAGGAGATTACAGAGATAGGAACGGGCGAGGCCATGGAGGGATTTGAAAAGAAGGATGAGAATTTTGAAGTCAAGGCGCTGCTTAACCGGGAGCCAATGTAGCTCAGTGAGCACAGGGGTGATGGGCGAAAGGGACTTGGTACGAGTTAGGACACGGGCAGCCGAGTTTTGGATGACCTCAAGTTTACGTAGGGTGGAATGTGGGAGGCTAGCCAGGAGTGCATTGGAATGGTCAAGTCTAGAGGTAACAAAGGCATGGATGAGGGTTTCAGCAGCAGATGAGCTGAGGCTAGGGCAGAGACGGGCGATGTTACGGAGGTGGAAGTAGGCGGTCTTTGTTATGCTGCGGATATGTGGTCGGAAGCTCATTTCATGGTCAAATATGACACCAAGGTTGCGAACAGTGTGGTTCAGCCTCAGACAGATGTTAGGGAGAGGGATGGAGTCAGTGGCTAGGGAACAGAGTTTGTGGCGGGGACCGAAAACAATGGCTTTGGTTTTCCCAATACTTAATTGGACAAGCAGTCTGACAATTTAGACACCGTGGAGGGGTCGAGAGAAGAAGTAGTGAGGTAGAGCTGGATGTCGTCAGCGTACATGTGGAAACTGACGCTGTGTTTTCGGATGCTGTCGCCGAGGGGCAACATGTAGATGAGAAATAGGAGGGGGCCAAGGATAGATCCTTGGGGGACACCAGAGGTAACGATGCGGGAGGAGAAAGAGAAGCCGTTGCAGGTGATTCTCTGGTTACGATTAGATAGATAAGAATGGAACCAGGCGAGTGCAGTCCCACCCAGCTGGATGACGGTGGAGAGGCGTTGGAGAAGGATGAAGTGGTCAACTGTGTCAAAGGCTGCAGACAAGTCAAGAAGAACAAGAAGGGATAGTTTACCTTTGTCAGAGTCACAAAGGATGTCATTTGTGACTTTGATGAGAGCCGTTTCGGTACTGTGGCAAGGGCGGAAACCTGATTGGAGGGATTCAAACATTGAACTGCGGGAAAGATGGGCACGGATTTGGGAGGCAACAACACGTTCAAGGACTTTGGAGAGGAAAGGGAGGTTGGAGATGGGGCGGTAGTTTGAAAGGACGGAGGGATCAAGGTTTGGTTTTTTGAGGAGAGGGGTGATGACGGCAGATTTGAGGGAGAGGGGGACAGTACCTGAGGAGAGAGAACCGTTAACAATATCAGCTAACATGGGAGCCAGAAAAGGAAGTTGGGTGGTCAGCAGTTTGGTGGGAATAGGGTCGAGGGAGCAGGAGGTGGGTCTCATAGACAAGAGGTCATGAAGGGAGATCGGAGAGAAACTGGAGAAAGATGTGAGTTCAGGGCAGGGGGGAACCTTAGAGGAAGTTTGGCTCAGTGGGCTAGGGGAAGGAAAGGAAGTGGCAGAGGCAGAAAACAGAGAGTAGGGATAAACAGATCTTTTTCAGGTTGGCAGGCTGTAACTAGTGTTGGGGCCTCAGCTATTTACAATCTATATTAATGACCTAGATGAAGGGACCAAGTGTAATGTATCCAAGTTTGCTGATGATGCAAAGCTCGGTGGGACAGTAAAGTGTGAGGAGAACACGAGTCTGCAAAGGGATATAGATAGACTAAGTGAGTGGGCAGTAAGGTGGCAGATGGAGTATAATGTAGGGAAATGTGAGATTATTCACTTTGGTAGGAAGAATAGAAAAACAGAATATTTTTTAAATGGTGAGAAACTTTCAAATGTTGGTGTTCAGAGAGATTTGGGTGTCCTTGTGCAAGAAACACAGAAAGCTAGCATGCAGGTACAGCAAGCAATAAGGAAGGCAAATGGCATGTTGGCCTTTATTGCAAGGGGGTTGGAGTATAAGAGTAAGGAAGTCTTGCTACAATTGTAGAGGGCCTTGGTGAGACCACACCTGGAGTACTGTGCACAGTTTTGGTCTCCATATCTAAGGAAGGATATACTTGCCTTGGAGGGGGTGCAACGAAGGTTCACTAGATTGATTCCTGGGATGAGAGGGCTATCCTATGATGAGAGATTGTGTAGAATGGGCCTATACTCTCTGGAGTTTAGAAGAATGAGAGGTGATCTGATACAAGATTCTGAAGGGGATTGACAGGGTCGATGCTGAGAGGTTGTTTCCCCTGGCTGGAGTGTCTAGAACTAGGGGGCATAGTCTCAGGATAAGAGGTCGGCCATTTAAGACTGAGATGAGGAGGAATTTCTTCACTCAGAGGGTTGATAATCTTTGGAATTCTCTGCCCCAGAGGGCTGCGGATGCTGAGTCTTTGAGTATATTCAAGGCTGAGATAGATAGATTTTTGGAATCAAGGGATATGGAGATCGGGTGGGAAAGAGGAGGTGAGGTCGATGATCAGCCATGATCTTATTGAATGGGGTGAGATGAAGAAGGGTGGGAGAAGACTCATATGGAGCATAAACACCGGCATGGATCTGTTGGACTGAATGGCCTGTTTCTATGCTGGAAATACTGTGTATGTAATACTGTGTATGTAATACTGTGCAAGAATCTGATCCTGTCTTCATCTAAGAACCACAGACTTGCAATTCCCAAGGGGGTTACTGGACAGTGATCTGGAATGAGAACACTGGCTGACTTCTCTGTACAGTGGTCTGTCCATTCTCTCAGCTTCAGACATTTGGCAGTCTGTTCTCTTAGACCTTGTTGCCCAGCAATGGATGAAATAAAGTGTTGTCTTGAGAACTAGTATTCAGAGACTGTATCTGTTCCTGCAAATGGGCCACCTCGGTGATGCTCTGTCCTGATTTAGAACTTCTAACAAATCTGATGATTTCAACTCATTTGCTTCTGGGGCCTTAAACAAAATTTAACAATGCTGGACGCACAATAATCATATTTGGCTACACATAGATGTGCTAACAATTGTTGAGAGGTATGTCAAACTGAGAACTGTCCCAAAGTTAATTGTTTCTCTCTGATGTGTTCTAATGAGGAATTTCCACCTGAAACATTGACACCTCTCCAACGCCTACTGGTAGGTGCGGTTTTTCCAGCACTTTCTGTTTTCATTATTCTCTAACAATGTAGATAAACCGGAATTCCAGCAGCCACCTGTGCTAGCCTTCAGGGTAGCTTCTACAACAACAAATTGCATTTATATAGTGCCTTTAACGTAGTAAAACGTCCAAAGGCACCTCGTGGAACATAATCAGACAAAAATTGATGCTGAGCCAAAGTAAAAGACATGAGGACAGGTGACCCTTGGTCAAATAGGTAGGTTTCAAGGAACATCTTAAAGGAGGAGACAGAGGTAGAGGGGTTTAGGGAGGGAATTCCAGAGCTTAGGGTCCAGATGGCTGAAGGCACAGCCGCTAATGGTGGGGCAAAGGAAGTGGCGTGCACAAGAGGACAGAGTTGGAGGAACGCAGGATTCTCAGGGTTCTAGGGCTAAACTGAAATATTACACCAAATGAAGGCACCAAAATAAAAACATTGAATGCTGGATATCTAAAATAGAATCATAGATTTTTATGGGATAGAAAGAGGCCATTCGGCCCATCAAATTTGCTCTGTGAGCCACCTAGTCTAATTCCACTCTCCTGCTTGCTTCCCATACACTTCAATAATTCTCTTTCTTGAGCAGCTTGTTCTAAGAAATTTGTTAGTGTTCATGTAATCATAGAATAGAATCTTACAGCACAGAAGGAGGCCATTCAGCCTATCGTGCCTGTGCCAGCTCTCTGAAAGAGATACTAATTAGTCCTACTCCCCTGCTATTTCCCTGTAGCCCTGCAAATCTTTCCTTTTAAGCATATATCCAATTCTCTTTTGAAAGTTACTGTTGGATCTGCTCATCTCCCCCTAGCTTTTTTGCCAATTACCTTAAATCTGTGTCCTCAGGTAACCGACCCTCCTGCCAGTGGAAACACTTTCTCTCTATGTGCTCTATCAAAACCCCTCATCATTTTGAACACCTCTATTAAATATCACCTTAAACTTCTCTGCTCTGAGAACAATCTCGGCTCCTCTAGTCTCTGCACATAACTGACTTCCCACATTCCTGGTACCATTCTGGTAAATCTCCTCTGCGCCCTCTCCAACGCCTTGACATCCTTTCTAAAGTGTGGTGCCCAGAATTGGACACTATACTCTAGCTGAGGTCTAACCAGTGATTTATAAAGGTTTGCCATAACTTCCTTGCCTTTTTACGCTTTGGATGTAATTTTAACACCCAAAAACGAGTGGGTTTGAGTCGGGTGGGAAGTTAAAATATTAAAAATCTCAAATCCGAACCCAACCCATCGTCGACCTCAACTCCACTTCCTCGCCCAATCTCCATATCCCTTGATTCCCCTAGAGTCCAAAAATCTATCTATCTCAGCCTTGAATATACTCAAAGACTCAGCATGCACAACCTTCTGGGGCAGAGAATTCCAAAGATTCACAACCCTCTGAGTGAAGAAGTTCCTCCTAATCTCAGTCTTAAATGGCCGACCTCTTATCCTGAGACTATGCCCCCTAGTTCTAGACACTCCAGCCAGGGGAAACAACCGCTCAGCATTTACTCTTCAGAATCTTGTATCTTTCAATGAGATCACCTCTCTTCTAAACTCCAGAGAGTATAGGCCCATTCTACACAATCTCTCATCATAGGACAGCCCTCTCATCCCAGGAATCAATCTAGTGAACCTTCGTTGCACCGCCTCCAAGGCAAGTATATCCTTCCTTAGATAAGGAGACCAAAACTGCACAGTACTCCAGTTGTGGTCTCACCAAGGCCCTGTACAATTGCAGCAAGACTTCCTTATTCTTATACTCCAACCCCCTTGCAATAAAGGCCAACATGCCATTTGCCTTCCTTATTGTTTGCTGTACCTACATGCTATCTCTCTGTGTTTCTTGCACGAGGACACCCAAGTCTCTCTGAACACCAACATTTGAAAGTTTCTCACCATTTAAAAAATATTCTGTTTTTCTATTCTTCCTACCAAAGTGAATAATCTCACATTTCCCTACATTATACTCCATCTGCCACCTTACTGTCCACTCACTTAGTCTATCTACATCCCTTTGCAGACTCTTTGTTCTCCTCACACCGTACTGTCTCACCTAGCTTTGTATCATCAGCAAACCTGGATACATTACACTCGGTCCCTTCATCTAGGTCATTAATATAGATTGTAAATAGCTGAGGTCCCAGCACTGATCGTTGCGCCACCCCACTAGTTACAGCCTGCCAACCTGAAAAAGATCCGTTTATCCCTAATCTTTGTTTTCTGTCCGTACACCAATCCTCTATCCATGCTACTATATTACCCCCAATCCCATGAACCCTAATCTTGTGTAATAATGTGGCACCTTATCGAATGCCTTTTGGAAATCCAAATATACTACATCCACTGGTTCCCCTTTATCTACCCTGCTAGTTACATCTTCAAAAAATTCTAATAAATTTGTCAAACACGATTTCCCTTTCATAAAACCATGTTGACTTTGCCTAATCATGTTATGATTTTCTAAGTGACTTGATACCGCTTCCTTAACAATGGATTCCAGCATTTTCCCGACAACTGATGTCAGGCTAACTGGCCTGTAGTTCCCTGTTTTTTCTCTCCCTCCTTTCTTGAATAGTGGTGTTACATTTGCGACCTTCCAATCCGCTGGGACCATTCCAGAATCTAGGGAATTTTGGAAGATCAAAACCAATGCATCCACTATCTCTTCAGCCACCTCTTTTAGAACCCTAGGATGTAAGCTGTCTGGTCCAGGGGATTTGTCGGCTTTTAGTCCCATTAGTTTCTCTAGTACTTTTTCTCTACTTATATTAATTACGTTAAGTTCCTCACTCTCATTAGACCCTTGGTTCCCCACCATTTTTGGTATGCTTTTTGTGTCTTCTACTGTGAAGACAGATACAAAATATTTGTTTAACGTTTCTGCCATTTCCTTATTCCCCATAATAATTTCTCCTGTCTCAGCCTCTAAGGGACCAACGTTTACTTTTGCTACTTTTTTTTTCCTTTTTACATACTTGTAGAAACTCTCATCATCTGTTTTTATATTTCTTGCTAGTTTTCTCTCATTCTATTTTTTCCCTTTTTATCAATTTTTTGGTCAACCTTTGCTGGTTTCTGAAACTCTCCCAATCCTCAGGTTTACTATTATTCTTTGCCACATTATAAGATTCTTCTTTCAATCTAATGCTATCCTTAACTTCTTTAGTTAACCACGGTTGGATCACTTTTCCCGTGGAGTTTTTGTTTCTCAATGGAATGTATTTTTGTTGAGAATTATGAAATATTTCTTTAAATGCTAGCCATTGCTTATCTACTGCCATATCTTTTAATCTATTTTTCCAATTTACCTTAGCCAACTCGCCCCTCATACCTATGTAATTGGCTTTATTTAAGTTTAAGACTCTAGTTTCGGACTTAGAATTTCATGTTAATTTTGGGAGTGACTTGTCTATCATATTATGATCACTCTGCCCCAGAGGATCCTTTACTATGAGATTGCTAATTAACCCTGTCTCATTACACAATACAAGATCTAAAATAGCCTGTTGCCTAGTTGATTCCATGACATATTGTTCTAGGAAATTGTCCTGAATGCATTCCATGAACTCGTCCTCCAGACTACCTTTGCCAATTTGATTTGTCCAGTCTATATGAAGATTAAAGTCCCCCAAGATTATTGCATTATCTTTGTTGCAAGCTCCTACTATTTCTTGATTAATATTCTGTCCAACGGTATAGCTACTGTTAGGGGGCCTACATACTACTCCTACCAGTGTTTTCTGCCCCTTGTTATTCCTTATCTCCACCCATACTGATTCTACTTCCTGATCTTCCGAGCCGAGATCCTTTCTCGCTACTGTCCTTATGTCATCCTTTATTATCAGGGCTATTCCCCCTCCTTTTCCATTCTGCCTGTCTTTTTGAAACGTCAAGGACCCTGGAAGATTTAGTTCCCAATCTTGGCCACCTTGCAACCATGTCTCTGTAATGGCTATTGGATCAAACCCATTTATCTCTATTTGTGCCACTAGTTCATCTATCTTGTTACGAATGCTTCATGCATTCAGATAAAGAGCCTTTAATTTAAATTTTTTACCATTATTCCCTGCTTTGACCTTATTCTCTGCTGCACAGCTACCATTATACTCTCTGTCCCTTGCTGTCACACTCTGCTTATTTTTACCCAAATCGCTACACTGCTCTATTGCCTTGACCTTTCTCTTTAGATTTCTAAATTTCCCCTCACCTGACCCCTCCCCCCACTTTTTTAGTTTAACGTGTCCTCCTCAGTGTTTACTACATTTCTAAGCTTTGTGTCATCCGCAAACTTCAAAATTATGCCCAAATCCGTGTCATTTAAGAGATTATCAAAAAGAGCAATGGTCCTAATACTGACACCTGGGGGACACCACTGTATCCTTCCCGCCAGACTGAAAAACAACCATTCACTCTGACTCTCTCTTTTCTGTCTCTCAGCTAATTTTGTGTCCACACTGCCACTGCCCCTTTAATCCTTCAATGTTACTAACAAGTCTATTATGTGTTTTTTTTATCAAATGCCTTCTGGAAGTCCATATACACAACATTCACTGCATTACCTTCATCAACCCTCTCCGTTATTTCATCGAAGAACTCAATCAAGTTAGTCAGACACAACTTGCCTTTAACAAATCCATGTTGGCTGTCGTTTATTAACCCATGTTCTTCCAAGTGACAAATAATTTTGTCCCGGATTATTCCCCACCACCAGTGTTAGGCTGATTGTCTGATAGTTGCCTGGTTTATTTCTCCCCCTTTTTTCGAACAAGGGTGTAACACTTGCAATCCTCCAGTCCTCTGGCACCACTCCCATATCCAAGGAGGATTGGAAGATTGTGGCCAGGGCCTCCGCTATTTCTACCCTTACTTCCCTCAGCAACCTAGGATGCATCCTATCCAGACCAGGTGATCTTTTCTACTTTGAATGCTGCCAGCTGAATACTGTTTCAGTACCTCCTCTCTTATCTATTTTTATCCTATCCAATTTCTCTACCATCTCCTCCTTCACTGCTACATTGGCAGCACCCTCTTCTTTCGTGAAGACAGATGCAAAATACTCATTTAGTACCTCAGCCATGCTCTCTGCCTCCGCAAGGAGATTTCCTTTTTGGTCCTCAATCAACCCCACCTTTCCTCTGATTATCCTTTTATTCTTTATATGTTTATAAAAGACTTGTGTTTCCTTTATGTTACCTGCTAATCTATTCTGACACATTCTCTTTGCCCCTCTTATTTCCTTTTTCAGTTCTCCTCTGCACTCTCTGTATTCAGCTTGATTCTCTGCTGTATTATGAACCGAACATTTATCATAAACTTCCTTTTACTGTTCCATTTTAATCTCTATATCTAAAGTCATCCAGGGAGCTCTAGCTTTAGATGCCCTTCCTTTCCCCCCTCATAGGAATGTGTCTAGTATAACTTGTGCCTGCAGCTCACCAACCTTATTGGCCACGCTCCGTGCATTTACGCACATGCACTCTAAACCCGCCTTAGTCTGCTTTGTATTTCTCCCCTGTTTGATCCCTCCCTTTTTTTGAACTACTCTTTATTCTAATGCTGCTTGTCTCCCCCAGTTCTGTGTGCCCCTTGTTTCTCCTCTGATGCTTGATCCTGGTTCCCTGCTCCCTGCCAAATTAGTTTAAACCCTCCCCCACAGCACAAGTTAACCTCCCTGTCAGGACATTGGTCCCAGCCCTGTTCAGGTGCAACCCGTAATGGCTGCTAAATTTTGTCCATGTTTCTAAGGTTGTTCCTGGGGAAAAGCAGTGTACATTAATGCGCTGACTTGGCATTAATGTGGTTTTTTTTAAACTTGTTAAGCAGCAATAAATAGAAAGTTTGCAAATTTTACTGGATTCACACATGATAATTTCACAGGAGTGAAGCTGGTGTTAAAGCACCAGAGGGAGCAGAGCTCGAGGGATAAACAAAGCAGGAGATAGCTTACAGAACTAGTCAAAGGAAGTCTTGGTGAACAGTGCAGCTTGGCTATAATATTCCAGCATGTTTTGGAGCAGGTATAGCAGGACACCACAAGCCAAGAGGTTTGATGCCATAGATCGCCGGTTTACTGGACTTACTGACAACTGCCTGAGAGGGTGGTGGAGGCAGACTCAATCGTGGCTTTCAAAAGGGAATTGGATAAGTACCTGAAGGAAAATTTTTTTTGCAGGGCTACGGGGAAAGGGCGGGGGAGTGGGACTAGCTGAAGTGCTCTTGCGGAGAGCAGGCACGGGCTCGACGGGCCGAATGACCTCCTTCTGTGCTGTAACCGTTCTATGATTCTACTGCTACCTGATACAGTGTGAATACTGCTGAAATGTAGCCTACCTGGACCTCTATGATCAATAGTGTGTAAGGAGTCTATTTGATGGGGATGTTGTATCAGATCTGTGTCAACTCCTGAAACCAGACCTGTACCCAAAGCGCAAAATTATCTTGTTTTTCTGTGTGCGCTTATATTAAACGAGAAAAATGTTCACTTTCTAACACATCACCAGTGCACTGAGAGCAAATGGAAACGCTGATTTCTCTTCTGACCTGGAGAGGCCGAAGCTCTGTTAATTGTAAATAGCTTTTGCACCAGTTCTGTTGTCTTGCTGTAATGTTTATGTGCTCTCGTGGGTTCTTTAAGTCTCACTAGTGAAGGTCTGCCTCGTTGGACTCAACAGTTTATCTTGGCACGAGCCAGTCGACTGCACTGGTGTGGCAATGGTACTTCCTTGTGACATTTGAGTGAGATTGTAAATTCAGTGCCGGTTTGTGTTGTGGAGATGTGCTGCCTAGCAGCTGGTTTGGGATTATTTAAATTTAATTCACTTAATAAATTAGTCTCTTCTCTAATATCCAGCTCTTTCATCCAATTGGTTGAGGCTGAATTCAAGCCCAAATCCCAGAGATGAAAGGTCAGTGTGCCAATCCAGCACCCTCAACCCTTTTATCTCGGCAAATAATCTGTCTAGCTGTTTTATAATGGAAGTATCCTCAGTGATCCTTATGCTATCTCCCTGGGTGAACAGCTTTAGTGCTGTTCAGGGAAAGAAAATTGCCATTTTGAGTTGCATGTGAGTCAGACATTCCCATTTGAAGTCGTGCTGTCACTGTGTCCTTCCTCATTTGATGTGTATGCATTTACTCACAAATCACGTACCTGTGCTTTTGAAGTCGCAGTCTAAAGCCCAAATGTGGGGGATCCTCTTTTGTTTTTCTCTTCTGTTCCAGAGCAAGAGAAAAACAAAACTCACTTGTTCGAGTCTATTTCCTGAGTAGCGATCTTTATTATGCTATCTAATTTCTACTTCAGCTCTCCAGCTTTTTTTTTCATTCATGGGATGTGGGCGTCGCTGGTAAGGCCAGCATTTATTGCAAATCCCTAATTGCCCTGCAGAAGGTGGTGATGAGCTGTCTTCTTGAACCGCTGCAGTCAGTGTGGTGATGGTACTCCCACAGTGCTGTTAGGGAGGGAGTTCTAGGATTTTGACCCAGCAACGATGAAGGATCGGCGATATACTTCTAAGTCAGGATGGTGTGTAACTTGGAGGGGAACGTGGAAGTGGTGGTGTTCCCATGCGCCTGCTGCCCTTGTCCTTCTAGGTGGAAGAGGTCGCGGGTTTGGGAAGTGCTGCCAAAGAAGCCTTGACGAGTTGCTGCAGTGCATCTTGTAGATGGTACACACTGCAGCCACGGTACGCTGGTGGTGGAGGTGGTGGATGGGGTGCCAATCAAGCGGGCTGCTTTGTCCTGGATGGTGTCGAGCTTCTTGAGTGTTGTTGGAGCTGCACTCATCCAGGCAAGTGGAGAGTATTCCATCACACTCCTTACTTGTGCCTTGTAGATGGTGGAAAGGCTTTGGGGAGTCAAGAGGTGGGACACTCTCCTCTGACCTGCTCTTGTTGCCACAGTATTTGTGTGGCTGGTCCAGTTAAGTTTCTGGTAAATGGTGACCCCCAGAATGTTGATGGTGGGGGATTCAGCGATGGTAATGCCGTTGAATGTCATGGGGAGGTGGTTAGACTTTCACTTGTTGGAGCTTGAGGCATTGATGTCTGTCTGGGGTTGTTTTCCCCCCAGCTCGTTGGATAGATTACATGGCAGAATGGAGATTTTAAATGGGAAAATTTGATTATAAAAGTTAGTCCATTTTACTGATGTATCTAAAGGTCAGCAAATTTCCCCCAATATAATGTGAATGCACTGATGCTGATGCAGTTTCTCTCCACCCCACCATCTCACACCGCTACGCCTACCCCACCAATTTTCTCCTCGCCTCTCCTGAAGTCCAATTCCACAGCTGCCAGCAGTCCTCTGGTACCACACCAATAGGCATTCTTCATTTGTGAGCCTAGCAACATTTTTAGCACCTTTTACTTGTCAAGAACCAATTTGTAAAATGTTTCAGCATCGGGAAATATACAAGTACAACAGACCTAAAGGTGTTCCTTGAGCTTTTACTCTATCATGTACAAGTCTCAAACCACTCTGTGAGGAGGGTTTATTGCAAGGGGGTTGGAGTACAAGAGTAAGGACGTCTTGCTACAATTGTACAGGGCTTTTGGTGAGACCACACCTGGAGTACTGTGCACAGTTTTGGTCGTCTTATCTGAGGAAGGACATAATTGCCTTGGAGGCGGCGCAACGAAGATTCACTAGATTGATCCCTGGGATGAGAGGGTTGTCCTATGAAGAGAGATTGAGCAGATTGGGCCTATACTCTTTGGAGTTTAGAAGAATGAGAGGTGATCTCATTGAAACATGAGGGGGTTTGACAGGGTCGATGCTGAGAGGTTGATTCCTCTGGCTGGAGAGTCTAGAACTAGGGGGCATAGTCTCAGGATAAGGAGTCGGTCATTTAAGACTGAGCTGAGGAGGAATTGCTTCACTCAGAGGGTTGTGAATCTTTGGAATTCTCTACCCCAAAGGACTGTGGATGCTCAGTCATTGAGTATATTCAAGGCTGAGCTAGATAGATTTTTGGACTCTAGGGGAATCAAGGGATATGGGATAGGGCAGGAAAGTGGAGTTGAGGTTGAAGTTCAGCCATGATATTGAATGGTGGAGCAGGCTCGAAGGGCCGTATGGCCTACTCCTGCTCCTAATTCTTATGTTCTTGTGAATGATATGACTTCAGATTTGCTGGTCTTAGTCTTTAGTCTATTAATAAAACTAGTTGCACGCTGAAGGATCAGTTTTTATTTTTTTGAAATTGGTTAAAACTTCGCCAATGTGCAGTCACCGAGTCCATACAGATGTAGTTGTGTTCTTTATGTCAGGCCGCCCCCTCACTACTTCCCCCATATAGTGGTCGATAATGAGGTCTCAATACTTTGCACACAACTTCAGACCGCTTTGCCCTTTTCTATCATACTTCCTGTGGTTCATACGGTCTGTAGCAGGTGATTGTAGAAGATTGGTAGAATGGGCGGACACATGGCAGATGAAATTCAATGCAGAAAAGTGTGAGGTGATTTGGTAGGAAGAATGAGGAGAGACAATGCATGCTAAATGGTACAATTTTAAAGGGGGTGGGGGTGTTTGTGCACGAATCTTTGAAGGTGGTAGGACAGGTTAACAAAACAGTTAATAAAGCATATGGGATCCTGGGCTTTGTAAATAGAGGCATAGAGTACAAAAGCCAGGAAGTTATGCATAAAACACTAGTTTGGCTCCAGCTGGAGTATTCCGTCCAATTCTGGGCACCGCACTTTAGGAATGCCGTGAAGGCTTTGGAGAGGGTACAGAAGAGATTTACTAGAATGGTTCCAGTAAATAGTGAATGCATTGGTGTCATCTTCCAAAATTCTATAGGTTATGGAACAGCTCCTGTAGATTGGAGGGTGGCAAATGTAACCCCACTATTCATTTAAAAAAGGAGGGAGAGAGAAAACAGGGAACTGCAGACCGGTTAGCCTAACATCAGTAGTAGGGAAAATGCTAGAGTCTGTTATAAAGGATGTGACAACAGGACACTTAGAAAATATCAACGGGATTAGACAAAGTCGACATGGATTTATGAAAGGGAAATCGTGTTTGACAAACCTACTGGAGTTTTTTGAGGATGTAACTGCTAGAATAGATAAGGGAGAACCAGTGGATGTGGTGTATTTGGATTTTCAAAAGGCCTTTGATAAAGTCCCACATAAGAGGTTAGTGTGCAAAATTAAAGCACATGGGATTGGGGGTAATATACTGGCATGGATTGAAAATTGGTTAACGGACAGGAAACGGAGAGTAGGAATAAATGGGTCTTTTTCGGGGTGGCAGGCGGTGACTAGTGGGGTACCGCAGGGATCAGTGCTTGGGCCCCAGCTATCCACAATATATATCAATGATTTGGATGAGGGAACCAAATGTAATATTTCCAAGTTTGCTGACGACATGAAACGAGGAGGGATTGTGAGTTGTGAGGAGGATGCAAAGAGGCTTCAAGGCGATTTAGACAAGTTGATTGAGTGGGCAAATACATGGCAGATGCAGTATAACGTGGATAAATGTGAAGTTATCCACTTCGGTAGGAAAAACAGAAAGGCAGAGTATTATTTAAATGGTGATAGATTGGGAAATGTTGATGTACAAAGGGACCTGGGTGTCCTTGTACACCAGTCACTGAAAGCAAACATGCAGGTGCAGCAAGCAGTTAGGAAGGCAAATGGTATGTTGGCCTTCATTGCAAGAGGATTTGAGTACAGGAGCAAGGATGTCTTACTACAGTTATACAGGGCCTTGGTGAGACCACACCTGGAGTACTGTGTACAATTTTGGTCTCCTTACCTAAGGAAGGATATACTTGCCATAGAAGGGAGTGCAACGAAGGTTCACGAAATTGATTCCTGGGATGGCGGGACTGTCGTATGAGAAGAGATTGAGTAAACTAGGCCTGTATTCTCTTGACTGGCGGAGCAGGCTCGAAAGGCTGAATGGCCGCCTCCTATTTTTCTATGTTTCTATGAGGGATTAAGTTACGTGGATAGACTGGAGAAGCTGGGGTTGTTCTCCTTGGAGCAGAGAAGGCTAAGAGGAGATTTGATAGAGGTGTTCAAAATCATGAAGGGTTTAAATAGAGTAAATAAAGAGAAACTGTTTCCAGCGGCTGAAGATCAGTATCGAGAGGGCACAGATTGAAGGTGATTAGCAAAAGAACTAGAAGTGACATGAGGAAAAACTTTTTGATGCAACGAGTGGTTAGGATTTCGAATGCACTGCCTGATAGGCTGGTGGACACAGATTTAATAGTAGCCTTCAAAGGGGAATTGGATAAATACTTGAAGGAGAAAAATTTGCAGGGATATGGGGAAAGAGCAGGGGAGTGGGACTAACTGGATTGCTCTTCGAAAGAGCCGGTGCAGACTCGATGAGCCAAATGGTCTCCTTCTGTGCTGTACTGTTCTATGATTGCTAACTTTAGCATAAAATAACGTGTCAGATTCAAGTCTCTGGGCAAGAGGGGGAAGGGCTATGGCCATGGCAGCATTAAAACAACTGTTGGTTCCAAGATACTAGAGAGACATGAGGAAAGTGAAGGCTTGTGTAAACAGTGCTCCTTTGGCTGTTACTTGGCCAGCTAGCTGTCCTAAACTCTCATGTTATATATGCTTTGATATGTCTCACTCTACATACAGATCATGGATCACCATAATTTACCCTATTGCTGGAACCTGGCTACATAGTACCCTGTTGTCAACTGACACATATTCTGGGTGATGCACCAAATTTCTGTCCACACTGCACCAACATCAGTACGGGAAAGAGACAATATAGGAATGATACTGCTGTGTACATTGCAAACTTTACTCTTGGATTGAATCTATACAAATAGTGCTAGTTTCCAGAGGTCATGCTAAGGCTTTGGATTACTGTGTGTAAACCTAGTCATCATGGCACATAAGAAATGCATGCAACAGGTATACTAGTGTAGTTGTTATGTTATTGGACTAAGAATCCAGGGGCCTGGACTAATATTCTGGAGACTGTCATTTCCCATCCCACTATGGTAGTTTGAGAAATTGAATTGATTTGTTTTTAAATCTGCAAATAAAAAGCTGGTACAAGTAAAAGGGACCATGAAGCTGTCGGATTGTCATTAAAAACCCAACTGGTTCACTGATGTCCTTTAGGAAAGGAAACTTGCTGTCCTTTCTTGGTCTGTCCTGCATGTGACTCCCCATTCCAACATGGTTGACTCTTAACTGCCCTCTGAAATGGCCTAGCAAGCCACTCAGTTGTATCAAAACCACTACAAAAAATACACCTTCATCACATGGGCTGCAGTGGCTCAAGAAGAAGGTCCATCCTCACTTTCTCAGGGCATCTAGGGATGGGCAATAAATGCCAGCATCGCCAGTGGTGCCCACATCCAAAGAATGCAGGGAAAATCAAAAAGACTGATCCCAAATGTACAGGAAAGAGAGACTTGCACTTATATAATGTCTTTCAGGTCCTCGGGACGTCCCAAAGCGCTTTACAGCCAATGAAGTACTTTTTGAGCTGTAGTCACTTGTAATGTAGAAAACGTGGCAGACAATTTGCGCACAGCAAGCTCCAACAAACAGCAACGTGATAATGACCAGATAATCTGTTTTTGTGATGTTGATTGAGGGATAAATATTGACCAGGACACCGGGGATAACTCCCCTACTCTTCTTCGAAATAGCGCCATGGGATCTTTTATGACCTGAGAGAGCAGCAGGGCCTTGGTTTAGCGTCTCATCCGAAAGACGGCACCTCCAACAGTGCAGCACTCCCTCAGTACTGAACTGGAGTGTCGGCCGAGATTTTTGTGCTCAAGTCTCTGGAGTGGTACTTGAACCCACAGCCTTCTGACTCAGAGGCGAGAGTGCTACCCACTGAGCCACAGCTGATATGAAAGATTAGAGAAGCTCAAGCTCTATAGCCTAGAAAGAAAAAGGTTAAGAAGGGACCTCGTAGAGGTATATAAAATATTAAATGGGATCGACAGGATAAACCCTAAACACAGCTTCACATTAACCAGGAAAGTATGATTAAAGGATTTTTTAAATGAGTGAAAATTACATTTAAAACTTGTATGAGGAAGAGCTTAGAATAATCTTCCAGGCAAATGCGTTGGAGTGTTTCGAGTGCAGCTAGATGCTATATTGGGAAAGTTAGAGTACTAGAAACAGAAATGTTTCATTTGAATTTCAGAACAATCTATTTTCAATGCTGAAACAACTTTTGCTTCTTCCTTATTTGTTCAACCTCTATTTGTTAGGAATTGGCCATTGTTTCAAGTAGGAAAATCATCTGGAACACTTAAGAAAACATGTGGCCTGGATGTGCCCTCTCTTCTGTATTGTAAACTAGATCTGAAATAGGCCTGCCAGGTTTTCTTCCATCATCGGCAGCAGACATATTCCATTGTCTCGCATAAAAGAAACAGTTTTCACATAGTTTACCAGTTGTTTTAAGTCTTCAGTCCCAAGTTTTCTGAAAGATTTGCCATGTTTTCACATTATTGCTTTTAGTAAATGACCAGAAAACAATTTGGAACCATTTGACCACTGCTTTGGACGGCAGCCTCCTTATCCTCTTCAACCAATCTGGCGCTGGCCGTTTTAAGCTTTGTAGCAGCTTGTCACTTCCATTGGCAGGCTTCAGAATTAATACCAAGCAGCATGAGTCCTTCCTGTAAACAACACCCTTTCTTTGTTGGCTTCCATTATTGTATTTTTCCACATTTTAAGTTTCTTACAGATATTGAAGGAAGGGAATTCTAGCCTTTCACAACATCTTGCCCTGAAGATATCCTAAAATCTGTCAAAGTGGAATGATTCCAGTGTCAAATTACCTAAGGTGCTGATCCAAAGAAACCTTGGTCTTCGTAACCATTGCCCCTCAGGAGATGAAGAGCATATCCAGAGACGCAGGTGCACTCGTAATTCAAATATGAGAATGTAAGAAAATTCAAGAATGAGAACAGGCCATTATACCCATTGAAGCTCATCCCTCTAGTAACCTATATGTATCATTATAAAGGAAGAAAGACTTGCATTTATATAGCGCCTTTCACGACCACCGGACGTCTCAAAGCGCTTTACAGCCAATGAAGTACTTTTGAAGTGTAGTCACTGTTGTAATGTGGGAAACGCGGCAGCCAATTTGCGCACAGCAAGCTCCCACAAACAGCAATGTGATGATGACCAGATAATCTGTTTCCGTGATGTTGGTTGAGGGATAAATATTGGCCAGGACACGGGTATAACTCCCCTGCTCCTCTTCAAAATAGTGCCATGGGATCTTGTACGTCCACCTGAGAGAACAGACAGGGCCTCGGTTTAACGTCTCAACCGCAAGACGGCACCTCCGTCAGCACTGCACTGGAGTGTCAGCCTAGCTTTTTTATGTGCTCAAGTTCCTGGAGTGGAACCTTCTGACTCAGAGGCGAGTGTGCTACCCACTGAGCCACAGCTGATTATAGCATCCAGCTGCACTGAATATCTCCAATGCATCCATTTTCAACCCTTGGGTCAAGACAGACAATTGTGCAGGAGTACAGAGAATTCAGAAGGTGGATTCATTAAAGGTGGTAGACTTTCTACAGTGACTCATCAAACTGCAGGCAAACAGCAGGCTGGGATGAACTCTACATGGCCTCCTCCAGCATCAGTCATGAACTGCCAAAACTTGTTTCAGTAGGTGGATTGTTGGTGGTTGACACTGACACCAACTGAGTGATGTGCACACCCAGTCCCCAACCAATACCCAGGCAATTGCATTGCCTCTACTGGTGTAACCTTGGATACTGCCCAAAATGGTGCTGTTTCAAATGCCAAATCACCCAATGTGGTCCTGCAAACAAACAAATGCTCTCAACCCTGTCTTTGGCTAGTAATGATTGCCTCCTTCACAAGATAGAATGCATACCCAGAATGGCCTGGACCAGTGGACTATGGCATCAACCATATTATAAACTCAGGCTTCAAGCAGTTTGGTTAGCTCTGCAATCATGCTAGCTGTTGACCAGTCTCAGGGTGGCACCGGGGTTTGTGGTGTAGTCGGTATACTGCAGTGGCCCCTCCCAACCAGATGAAGGAGTGGCCCTCTAAACGTACGTTGTGGGTAACCATTCAAGTAAACAATTAATCTGTCTATACATTTTAGTGCTCTTATCTTATTCTGTACTAAAAGTTAAAGGAATGAAACTGTCTACCAATCAGTTCAGGACATTTTATTTCTCTTTCAGTTTTCCCTCTGATTACCTCATCGAAAGGTGGTCATTCATGCTGGGTTACAGTTCCAGTGGCCCAGGTACCTTGTCCAAGTGGTCAATTGTCGGAACACAATCGTGTCAGATGTGTTTGACCATGGGGGGAATTCAAGGCTAATTCTGCTGCTGTTCCCACTCAATGCCCACACACTTGTACTTCCACTTCATAGAAACCAAAAGTTGGACTTCTTTCCCTTTCCCTAGTCCAGAGACACAGCAGTTATCAGTGATTTGTCACCACAAGCTAACTGAACACAGACCAGAGGCTTTCCTAGTCTGTGTGGCTCATTAGCCAACCATTTGATTGATTTACCCAATGAACCAGCATGGGGTAAGTTGTTCAGAGGTCTTTGCCTTTGCAAAACTTAGAGTTAAAGAATCTTGGTGCTGGGGACTGGAACATTTTCCCATGTATTGTATCCGGAGTGGGTCATGCGTTTTCAGTCACGATATAGCAATTAATTAGATGAAGAGTTCCGCATTAATGTCCTTGTGGCTTGAATGAGACACACAATTGTTAATTTATGTTGAATTAGCATAGTTTTGTGCAGTTAGCTCACATGCAAAGGAAACAAGGTTGAAACTGCCCAAATGATTTTACATGACGCATTTATATTCAACAACAGCTTGTGTTTATATAACGCCTTTAACGTAGTAAAACGTCCCAAGACGTTTGACAGGAGCGTAATGAGATTAAAACTGACACCAAGCCAAAGGAGGAGATATTAGGACAGGTGACTAAAAGCTTGGTCAAAGAGGTAGGTTTCGAGGAGCCTCTTAAAGGAGGAGAAAGAGATGTAGAGGTTTAGGAAGGGAATTCCAGCGCTTGGGGCTTAGACAGATGAAGGCATGGCTGCCAGTGGTGGAGCAAAGGAAAGGGGAGATGCACAAGAGACCATTGTTGAAAAAAGCAGAGTTCTCTGAGGGTTGGATGTTAAAGAGATAGGGAGAGGCGAGGCCATGGAGGGATTTGAAGACGAGGATGAAAATCTTTAAATCGAGATGATAGTGGACCGATACCAATGTAGGTCAGTGAACACAGGAGTGATGGATGAATGGGACTTGCAGAGAAAGGGGACTTGCAGAGAAAGGAAACTTGCACCCTATTATTCATCACTGGGTTCAAACTTGGGTCCCAATGGTCAAAACCATGTTGTATCTCAGTATATCCAGTCCCCACGTTGTCTTGAATAAGATATCACAACAGAGTCAGTTGAAGACGTGGCCTTTAAATACCTATAGTTAACGCCAGCTGGTTTAACTGACTTTGAAATCTAGCAGTCCATTTAGACCCGAGTATCTTCACACTGGCATATAAACAACATCTGAAATATTTGCAGATACTTGAATGACAGACGTGGTTTTTCTCTTTTGTAGAATTGATTGAGATTTAGCTTCAGCAGTTATAGAGGAAGTGGTTCACATAGAGGTTCATTCGTTGTGGTTCCATTAACTGGGTGCATTGCATTCTGCTATTATGGTGTTTCTCTCTGGTCTTTCTCACAGGAAGTATTTGCGTGATGTGGATCGTCAAGTGCTTGCCAAGCGGGCGTTAATTTTCACAGTGAAAGTGCTTGAGGACAACTTGAAGGAATTATCTGGGGTAATGCTGCTAATTATTACATTGTTAATTGTCAAGAATGTTTTGATGGGCCTTTTTCCCAGTGGGCCGGTATGTGAGGTTGGCCAGCATCACTCTCCATCCTAGCTTGCTTTCTTCCTCCCTCTGATACAAGTATCCCCCTCCAGAAATTTTGGCCAAGGTTGGGAACTTGGTACAGATGTCACACCTGTGCTATCGGGGTGCTTACATTTGATTATTTTTTTTAAATTATGTTTTCATTTCTGATGCTTATTAATTTGTCAAAGCAGCGTTGTGACCTAATCAAGGGAGGTGCGGTTCTGAGGGGTGGAATGAGTTCTCCTTGAACAACTAGTTGGAATCCTGTGCTGTCACAAGCCAGTCTTTAGTTGGCACACTAAGAAGACAATTGTTCCTGGTAGTGGTAGGTGGATTAGATGGATGGGCAACATCAAGATTTAAGACAGCAACCATCTGATTAAAGAGCAAATGCTTTAATACCTGGAAAGAAGGTAAAGAGAGGGAGACCTTTCCTAGCCTGTGCACACTTAAGATCATGGATGTCTACAGGTTTAAAAAAAAAGGAAGGTGGATGTGAATTTGTTGAGGGGGAGTATTTGCTGTCCAAGAAAGGTAATAGCATCATGTCAAAGTGTTCAACGGTTAACTGGGTCCATATAACAAATGTTTTCCTTCGTTGCTTAGGTATCTGAAGACCAGATTCCAAAATCTTCAGGTTCTCCAATGGGGGAGATGACAACAGATGTTTCAAACAAGCCCAATGCTGAGGAGCACAAGGGTGTTGTGGCCAAAAAGCCCACCATCTCTGATGGGCCTTTAAGAAATACAGAGAATGGGGTGAAGGATATTCCAAGAGGCCAGTCTCCCCAGGCTATGGACATGGAGCAAGGGGATAAAAATGACATGTTAATGGGTGACCTCAACAAACCAAGTATTGGCATAGAGGAACCAATGGAACTTGATAGCTCTGCTGAACAGGGAAAATTGGATTATTCATTCAAGCCTTCCAGTGGTTTGGATACAGACCACAACAAAACTGTTGGTGTTACTGAGGGCAAGAGCCCTGAATGCAAACCTGCTGAACTGTCTTTGGAGGAGTTGAGCATCAGTTCAAAGCAGCAAGGATCAACAGGAACATCACACGTCATGGCCAGCCAAGTGGTCAGAAAAACAGGCAGAAAGAGAAAACTGATAGATGACACAGAATCTGGGAAAACGCTGCTGTTAGATGCGTACAGGGTCTGGCAGCAAGGTCAAAAGGTGATGACTGTTGATCTTGGAAAGATTGAGAAAATCATGTCGGAGACCTACATGCTGATTAAACAGGTATAGTATATTCATTTTCGTTTAAAACCTAATGTTTAAGAGAAGTATTTATCATTATTTAAAAATTAGCATTTAAAATGTATACAAAACAACTCTACAGATCGTTCCTGGTAACGTGTCCCTGTATTAAGCTTCTCGTGCAAATACACTTGATTGTGAATTCTGCAGTGAATCTCCGTAAAGAACAGCTGGTTTATCACTTTTCTGTGCTAGATGGCTTAACATTGCTGTGGCATTGCAGTAGGATGTGCATGTGTACACGTAGCTTATTAAACAATCTTATTTACATCACATCAAAGTGAATGAAGGGAGGAATGGGGAAATCTAGGGCCCAGCTGACTATCCCTGTTGAAGGTGAAAGAAGAGAACTGTTAATAAGCTGGCTGTTTCCCTGCCAGGTAGATGTGCATGGGGATTTTGCACACCACGCCTGGGATGGCAGGGTGGCTGAGATGTATACTTGAGCAGTCATTTCCCAAGAAGTAAATATTTCACTCAGTAATGTTTCTGAGATTTGTAACATAGCATCTCAAAAATAGTTACTGTGAAGATGTAGAACTCAGCTGGCTATTTGGGATCTAAAAGTGAGAAGTCGCACAACACCAGGTTATAGTCCAACAGTTTTATTTGAAATCACAAGCTTTCGGAGCGGCTGCTCCTTCGTCAGGTGAAGTCCTGTTCTGGGGCTTCCACTTTTCACCATATTTATTGATGACTTGATTGAAGGAATAGAGAGTTGCTTATCCAAGTTTGCAGATGACACTAAGTTAGGAGGGACAGTAAGTAGTGCAGATGGGAGCAGGAAGTTGCAAAGGGAAATACAGATTAAGAGAATGGGCAATCCTATGGCAAATGGAGTTTAATGTGGGCAAGTCTTTCGGATGAGATGTTAAACTGAGGTCCTGTCTGAGATCTCAAGTGGATGTAAAAGATCCTGTGGCACTATTTCGAAGAAGAGCAGGGGAGTTCTACCCGGTGTCCCGGCCAATAGTTAGCCCTCAATCAACATCACAAAAACAGATTATCTGGTCATTATCACATTGCTGTTTGTGGGAGCTTGCTGTGCACAAATTGGCTGCTGCGTTTCCTACATTACAACAGTGACTACACTCCAAAAAGTACTTAATTGGCTGTAAAGCGCTTTGGGACGTCTGGTGGTCGTGAAAGGCGCTATAGAAATGCAAGCCTTTCTTACTTTAAGTGTGATATCCTCCACTTTGGACCCAAGAAAGATAAATCGCAGTATTTTCTAAATGGTGAGAAACTAGGAACTATAGGGGAGCAGAGAGATTTGGGAGTCCAAATACACAGATCATTAAAAGCTAGTTTACAGGTACAAAAACCAATCACAAAGGCTAATGGGATGTTGGCCTTTTCTCGAGGGGGCTGGATTACAAAGGGGAGGCAGTTATGGTTCAGTCGTATAGAGCCTTGGTCAGACCTCATCTGGAGTTCAGTTTTAGGCACCGCACCTCAAGAAGGATATATTGGCCTTGGAGCAGTTACAGCGCAGATTCACCAGAATGATACCAGGACTTAGAGAGTTAAATTATGAGGACAGGTTGCATAAACTTGGCTTGTATTCCCTTAAGGGATAGAAGATTCCTAATCTAATTGAAGCGTTTAAAATGTTAAAAGGATTCGATAGGGTCAATACGGAGAAACTATTTCCTCTGGTAGGGGAATCAAGAACAAGTGAACATTATCTTAAAATTAGAGCTAGGCCATTCAGGAGTGAAATCTGAAAGCACTTTTTCACACAAAGGGTAGCAGAAATCTGGAGTTCTCGCCCCTTAAAGGCTGTGGATGTTGGGGCAATGAGAGCTTTCAAGACTGAAGTTGATAGATTTTTGCTAAGTAAGAGTAAAAACGATATGGAGCACAGGCAGGTAAATGGATTTGAGATACAGATCAGCCATGATCTAATTGAATGGTGTAGCTGGCTCGAGGGACTGAATGGCCTCCTCCTGTTCTTATGTTCCTAATGCCTTCCTATTGCATACTCTGTTTATGGTTTAATAATACTTCAACTGTTTTAATAATCTTGGGCTGTATAACTTTCAGTATTTGGACATCTTCAGCTGGTGTGATGGTTTGGCAGCAAGATGCTTCATTACCAGATCATGCCACAACGTGCCTAAGGTTTTCAAATATACTGAAGGCCAATAATGGCTTGATATCTGTATGTCTCTATAGGGTTCTGAATTCAAGCAGTCGTTAAAAATTCCAGTGGGTCAGATTGATGGGACCTTCTCGTGTATAGTGTCATCTAAAGTTCATCAATAGAGACCAAGAGCTTTATATTTTGATGTTGTCAGAATTCTGGGAAGTATCAAGTTGCTGATGAGTACAAACGCAGCCACCCTGAACACCTTGTACTTCGTGGAAAACTTGGTCAATGATCAACAAACTAATCAACTACTAGGGTGCACCTTAAAGCCATTTAACGGGCGTTCTATGGCTCTAAGTTATTCTAACCAGGGGTAGGTTTTGACTAGTGACTTGTATAGTGGGCAAGTTGGTGGACATTGATACTCATTGAGGATTTTTCAACTCATTGCCGTACACTGAAGCCCTGAGTAGTGACTAAAAACGTTGAACTCTTGAGGGTGCTGAGATATATTTACTGTCTAAATCACCAGGCAAGGGACTACTTCAGCTCATTTAACCAGGGACTACGTTCTTCCTTCACATGATGAAATGATATCTTCACTCGGTATCCTGCTGTGTGTTGTCTATCTGTTAGCTTTGCATATACTTTGAGGCTGCCCACACTTACAGAAAAATGACAATGTTTATGTTTTAAAACTGCAATCTCTTACTGTTTTCTTTTGTGAGTAGCACACGCTAAATAAAGTTCAGTCATACTTGACGAATACAACCATCGGGGGAAAAAAAAGGAATTCACCTTTATCGATTTGTCGGCACAGACACGATGGGCTGAATGGCCTCCTTCTGTGCCGTAAATTTCTATGATTCACGTGCAGCACCTGCACAATAAAAACTCACCGTGACACTGTAGACAGGCAGTGCACACGTGCTTTCCTACCATCATGTCCTATAAAACCCCAGTACCTCCACCACGGTGCAGATTGTGTTGTCTGCTCTATATGTTGCTACCACTCGCTGTTGAATTGGGATAAGTCTTCGATCTCTCTGCAGGAATAGATTAGACAGTTCTTACATTTTTTCACAAATCGACCAGTTCTTCAAGGCTTTCATCCTGGGAACTGGGGCATCATTATGGGCCAGTGAAGTTCCAGAACATCAAACCTGTGCTGTTCTTATTGCGACGTGTGTATGAATGAAAGAGAATGAAAAATTAAATCAAACCAATACTGCTAGCCTGTTTACAGACTCAGCAAGAAGCAGTGCTCTCTCTGGGCTATTCATCAATCACATACTCTCAAGTTGGCCATAAGACAGCCTTAAGATCAGGAAAAACAAACAAGGGGGCTGAGCCACACTATTGGAATTTAACATTTCGTACAGAGTATCCTCACTTCCCCCAAGCTGGTTCAGTTTTTGATTGCTCAGTTTGCATGGAAACAAACTAAGTGTCCCCATAGACAGGACAGTATGTCAACACCAACTTCTGCCAGAGGCTTTAAATACTGTACAAATTATAGCAGTTCATTCACGATTGTTGATGGACGTGATCAATGCATAAAGTGCTAGTTTACCACATCCGCCTTGGATTCTCAAACCATATCCGTAATGAGCAGCTAAACTGTATGTCCCTTATTCAGCACAAAATTGAGAAGTGGAAAAAGCAGTAGGACCACTCCCCATTGGGAGTCGCGATGTGAATGTATCCAGCCAGCCTTTGTTGGGCTTCACCAAACACTCACTGGTATTGATTGGTTTGTGCTGAGGATGTGCTGGCACCATTCCACTTGCTAGCTCCAATCAGTGTCCAAGACCATGCACACCCAACTCCCCCAACGAAGGGATTATTGGGTCAGTAGGGCTCGACTCCCCTGAGGCAAGCCTGCTGAATTAAGATATTCTGGTCACACCCAAAACAGTGTTACCAAGGCCTCCGCAGTACTGGACACATTTCAACTATGCACACACGGGCAAGCCAAACAGAGTGCAAAACCAAACATAAATATTCATATATATTTATATAGTGCCTTTAATGTAGAGACTAAATGTCCCAAGGTGCTTCACAGGTGTAAGGAAGAACGGGCACTGTCAAAGAAGTAAAGATTAGGAGTGGCGGGGTCCAAAAGCTTTGTCAAAAAGGTGGGTTTCAAAGGGGGTCTTTAGGAGCAGAGGCAGATGGAGAGGCGCAGGGTTTAGGGAGGGAATTCCCTCACAGAAGGGATTAAGAGGATAACAAAAGGACGACCGGAGAGCATATATCTAAATGGCTCCAGCTAAGTACTCCCACCCTCCTGCCTTGGGCAATTGTTAACCTAAGACATTGTATGCGGGAGTGTGTCCCATTGGTGTTGGTATTCACTTTGAGCACTTCCCTTGGGGAGGCATCAGTAGATTCCTTCTTTTCCTTGGGCAGTATACTTTCTGCCTTCCCATGCCCACTGCCAGCTCCTGAGCAGAATTCTGGTGTAGACAGCCGACTTTGTGGATGATAGCCAGATTCCTGGGAGCAGACCTTTGGGAAGGCTTTGTGTGAGGGCTTTAAAGGGGCAGAGGGAGATGGAGATTCGGAGGGGTTAGGGATGGAATTCCTCCAAAGAAGAGATTAACAAATCCATTAGTACTCTGACTCAATAAGAGCCACATTCCCTCCCATAGAGGCAAAGCAAACCTCCCCAGCCAGTAGGTTTATAAAGGTGCGCCTGGGACAGCCCATTTGCAGTTAGGAGCAGAACTCACCTGAAGAGAGGTGGAAGAAGTGAGTGACGTATTGCCCAAGGTGGGTAAAGTTCCAGATCTACAGAGCTGTTCCAAGCACAGGTCACTCAAAGCCTCAAGATACTCCAAGGGTTCCCAACCCAAGAATAGGATCCTTCCTCCCGATCAGCACAGACTGCAACCAGAAACTTTGGGGTTTCTGGTACTCACTTCTCTTTTTCTGGAGTACCAACAGCCATGTTCAAAGTTAATTTCGATTTCATTTCCCCACAGGTTCACGTGTGGCTGTTTTGATCTTTTATCTCCTGTTTTTGTTGGGATAATCGGGATTACCTGTTGGTGTCCTGTTTAATGTGAGCGGTTTGGAAATTGTGCCAATTCGGCCAGTAATTCCCAATTGGGACTTTAATTTCACAAGTTAATGTATTCAGTGTTGCAGGAAGAAGCCCAGGAGCAGGTTAACGGTCATTTCACGGCTGAGCACGTCAGTCAGGTTCCAATCGATGATTTTAGAAGGCTGCCACATGGAGCAATTTTCACACATTTATTAAACATTACTATCTAGATCGGACTGCTGCACATGATCGTTTATTTGCCAGATTCACCCTGTCAGTTTGTGTTCTCAGCCCTCCTCCTGAATTGGCATTGTGTTGGTATAGTCCTGCGGTGTGTGTAGGAAGATTAACATCTGGTAGGGGGGTCATTTTCATTCTTTGAATTATATATTCATCCCCCACAATCTCACCCATCCACTACTGGCCAATTCTGGTTTTAATCGCTCCACCTTAGTGGCCGTGCCTTCTGTTGCCTGGGCCCTAAGCTCTGGCATTCCCTCCCTAAACCTCTCCGCCTCTCTCTCCTCCTTAAAGGCTCTCCTTAAAACTTACCTCTTTGACCAAGCTTTTGGTCATCTGTCCTAATATCTCCTTATGTGGCTCGGTGTCAAATTTTGTTTGATAACGCTCCTGTGAAGCACCTTGGGACATTTTACTATGTTAAAGGCGCTATAGAAATGCAGGTTGTTGTTGAGCATAGATTTTTTTCAGTTTGGGGTTTGCTACTCGGTTTCACTTCGGCTTCAGGTCAAAACAAACTCGCACAGATTGTGGGGCTTTATATGACACAGGAGTAGGAGAATACGTGCCATACCGTCTGTCTATAAGGTCATGGTCACATTTAATGTGTTCACTACATATGTGGTTTCCCCACAAAAACAATCAAGCTAGGCTGGATTCCTGTGGCGTGCTGAAGGAATGACGAAAATGCTATAAGGTAGGTAATCTACTTATTTAGAAGGTAATTTAATCAGTAGCTTGTGTTAATAATGACATTGGGGCTTCAGACAGACATGGCAGAAAATAAACAGTTCCTTCACTCGGCAATAAGTCAACCTGCAGTAAATGTGTTCCATTATTCTATAACGTGGATCAGTTTTTTCATTGTTCCTGTTCACTCAGTGGTAGCTCTGCTTCCAAGATGGACTGAAAAAGCTTTGAATCATCTTCAGTACAGTACTGACCCCTGTCTGATCAGAGCCAGCCATGCTCCATTACAAAAAAAATCCCTTTAACTCACTGTCAATCTCTGCTAATATTTACCTGTTTCTCACTCACCCCGAGCCTGCATTTTTCTGTTTATTTCCTTGTCTCCCGTTGTTGAGAAGCAGTTTCAAGGCACAAAGGAAAAACAGTCCAATCAAGTTCAAATTTGACAGTTCAACACCATCCAATCACAGAGCTGGGGCTCTCTGTCAGACTTTTATAAGGCGTCTGGTTAGCAACGTTTCATAAATGGAATATTTATTGGGTTGGTTTTTAGTGACCATTACCTTGTAAACACCCTGAAAATCTGGCACAACTCCACCTTATTCACAAAAATTCTCCCACCTCCTGAGGTGTAATCCACAGTTGGTTTGGGCATGGAGCACAGTGTTATAGAGTCAGTTATACAGCACAGAAAGAGGCCCTTCGGCCCAGCGTGTCCACGCCGGCCATCAAGCCCTGTCTATTCTAATCCCATTTTCCAGCACTTGGTCCGTAGCCTTGTATGCTATGGCGTTTCAAGTGCTCATCTAAATGCTTCTTGAGTGTTCTATATATTTTATCTGTACTGAGCTGATATCAGTACTTTGTCTCTCATCAAGGTGTTACATTTGTCCCTTGAAGGCTTTGTTGAGTTGCGGCAGAGACGGGAACGAGGAGCACTAATTGAGGCTGAGGTCAGACTAGTTCCACTGCTGCTGCTTCTGCAGTGTTTGTGCTTTCTGGGTGGTGAACGATTGGATGTTGGGAAAGACTTCACTGCCACTTTGACCCTCTCTCTCTCTCTCCTGTTTTTCGATCTCTCATTGTGTCTCTGTTGCTCTCACTGTTTTTCTCTGATGGAAGTAGAGTTCCATCTCCCTTCAAACAATAACATGTGTTATAATTTTTCCATATGTCATTTTAGATGGGACATTTTTGTAAATTTAAAATGGACTTCAGTCAGTAGTATCTCTGGAGGAAGCTCCTGGTACCTGTAGTGTGTGGACTGTGCCAAAGCCCCAGTACTCTGAACTCAAGCTAATCAAATTAGTGGTCTCTTGAAAAATCATGGTTATTTGATCTATAAATTTCAAAAGACATCACAAATGGTTTTGTTTACAGGCAACAATTAATGTATGCAATTTTACAGACTGGGGAAATAGACAGTCATTAACTGTAATGGCTGATTTAGCAGGAAATATGTTGAAAGCAAGGGTGTCTTCACAATTAATACCTGTCAGACGATGGAACTCCTTTGATCCCCGTGTCGTATTCCGCCTTGGAGACCCAGATGAATGTTACAATAGGTTTTTCCTGTTTTATCAGTTACCTTTCCCTCACTGTTATTTTGCCACATTGAGAGGCTGAAATGGAACTCTGCGGAGCAGAAGCAAGCCACATTATAATCTTCAAAGACTCCCCATTTTCAAGACAGTTTAAAGCAGAGTGTCAGTTAATTATTTGTATTGCTGACTGTTCTGCTGTATTCCTTTTTACTTCTGTCCAATTATAAATCTAGTAAATAAATTCAGGTATAGTTTTAGCTTAAATTGGGACAGTGAGGTGTTTCTGCCTTTTGGAGACTCCAGAAGATCATGGTGGACAGCCTGTGCCACCCCAGGTGTAAAATAACTTGGTAAAAGAATAATTATTAATACTCCATAACAGGAGTTAGTTAACAGCATGTGTAACTTGTATACATTTCTGAATGCAAAAGCCACATGTCTGCCTTAGAGAGTTAAGAGCGGACTCCCTTGTTTGTTCTGTTGTTCTCTACTATTGTCTGTACTCATCTTACCTTTCTTTGTATTTCTGTTCATCTATCTTTGTTACTATCCTCTTGGGACTAGAGCTATGGAATCAAGTAAATGCAGAAAGGCTGGAGGGTGGCAAAGGTCTGAGTTGTTAACATGTGCATGACTTTGGTCTGATGTGCATGCATTCTTGGGGTTAGGCCTTAGGATGTCAAGCACAGGTGGGCTGGGTTCCGGATCATGTTAGGGGGGATGTGTAATGACGTCTACGAATTGGGCAGCGTCTGTGTAGGATGCAGACTGTTAACTTGGGATGGGAAAAGGAGATACGAGAACAACTGGAAGGTTCAATGGGAAATGTGTGATTTGTTGATTTGATTAGCACATAATTAATACTTTAATAATGTTTATTTTTAGGGGTATACAGTGGGATGGGTAATGGAGTGTCATGGTGGCTACATGCCACAAAAAACATATTGATACGTGATGTTTTTGTGACTGAACCAATTAAACACCACATATATTACATTGGGATCTGATTGGTACCTAGTGACACAATTCTGGGGTCTAATTGGTTCCTGATTCTGAAATATGATTTGAAAGAACAGATCTGTGGGATCTGATTTGTTGATTGAACCTAAGCTCTTACTGGCTGATCTCTGGTTCTGTGCAATTTAATTGGTTGAAGGGGTCTCTGTTTTCCGGTTCTGCTTAGTGGAAGGGACTCCACACACTGAAATATGGACATACAATCACACAAATGAAAAGATTTGATATATTTACAAGTACTTTATCACAGAAACCATCATCCTATAATACTAAGTGGAAGTGATTTGTCTGGTGCTACATTAACCAATACAATCTTGCATTTCTCTACGTTAAATACCATCAGCTGTCCCTCAGCTCCATTCCTTCAGTTGGTCCAGATCTCTGTCAAACCATCATCCTATAATACTAAGTGGAAGTGATTTGTCTGGTGCTACATTAACCAATACAATCTTGCATTTCTCTACGTTAAATACCATCAGCTGTCCCTCAGCTCCATTCCTTCAGTTGGTCCAGATCTCTGTCAATCACTCTTGAACTGGTCGACTGGCCACATCGCTTGGTGTTAGCAGCAAATGTTATATCCTAAAAGAAACACTTACTGTAAACCGTTTTCAAACAGAAGAGTTTTCTGTACCAGTGGCCATCTTGCACTCTGGCAAAGAAGTGTAGTTGAACTGAAAGCACACAGATCTGATTGCAACATGATTCAAGCTTGTAGTAAGCAGTGTGACATGATTCGGTGACTCATCTCACCAAGCAGTGGCTGCTCTTGGTAAGTGAGGAACATTCTTTTTGAAAATTGATTTTACCATGAAAAATAAATGAGTGCTGGCCCTAGATGCAAGGAGGGTTCTGTGCATTAAATTGAAGCTTTAAGATCTGCCAGAACAATTATCTATAAACTTGTACTGTTGAGCTCTGGACAGCAGTGCTGGAGAAATGAGCAAACCCAGCAGGCAGTCCTTCTCTCCTCATCTTCTTGGAATAAACTGGACGTTTTGCAATCATCGTGTTTCTTTCCATATTGGTGCAAAAAATGTTACCGTAATCGTAAATGGATTAACAAGTGAAGGTGTATATTCCATTTAGGAAGAGTCTGCAAGGCTGACATTTTAGCTCTTTCCTCGGGCTAAGACCTTCCAAATTTGAAAATGAATTGCTGTGTTTTGTTTTGATCTCCTGGCAACGCAAGTTACTGTAACTACAGCAAACTCTGCTGCTGTTTTGTTTGCTGCTAATGACCAGGCCTGCGGTGTGGTTTCTGGTTTAAACAAATGGAGAATTTGGCTTTCGGGTCCGAGAGGAGAAGTGCTAGCGCCTGTCATAGTGATGTTCACCCTTTCACTAGGGATGTGTGTACACTATATATATATTACACACAATATAAATATCAAAAGTCTAAACTGTCCTGTGAAGTTTCAGCTGTTACTGAATGAGGCACAAAAAGACTCACTGCTGTTGTGCCTGTGTGTCTGCACAAGGTATTTGTGTTAATTGCTGAGGCCAGGCACAATGATTAAGTACATGAGGTTAGATGAGTTAATAAATCCCACTCAAGCTAGCTGCAGTTCTTCGCCTGCTCCATCTGAAAGAGAAAAAGTAAATGATGGCCTTAAGCATCATCCACTTTGGCATTTTGGCAACTCTCACATTAAGTACATGGTATGCACTGAGAGGAGCATTGTACAAATATAGATCGAAATTTAAGTTTAAAGGAATTCTGACTTCAGAACAATTAAATAAACACATTTTCTTTTCTCCCCTCACTCAAGTTTGCTTGCATATTTTCTCTATCTCTTTTAACAGTTTTTATTTGCTACAATCTTCCATGTAGATGGAAGCAAAGACGCTTGTCAACTTAGGCAGTGGCTGCTTTTGTTTGGCGTTAGAATAATGGATAAGCCCATTTTAAACCCATTACAAAACAGCATCGGGGTAAATAAAGGGGACTCCAGAGGTAACCGTGCGGGAGTGGGAAGAGAAGCCAGGTGATTCTCTGAATATGATTTGATAGATAAGAATGGAACCAAGCAAGGGCAGTTCCACCCAGCTGGACGACGGAGGAGATGCATTAGAGGAGGATGGTGTAGTCAACTGTGATAGGTCGCGAAGGATGAGGAGGGATAGTTTACCTTTGTCACAGTCACATAGGATGTCATTTGTGACTTTGATAAGAGCCGTTTCAGTACTGTGGCATGGGTGGAAACCTGATTGGAGGGATTCAAACATGGAATTTCAGGAAAGATGGGCACGGATTTGGGAGACGACAACATGTCAAAGGACTTTGGAGAGGAAAAGGAGGTTGGAGATGGGGCAGTAGTTTGCTCGGACAGAGGGGGTCAAGGGTGGTGTTTTTTGAGGAGCAGGGTGATAATAGCAGATTGGAAGGGGAGGGGCACAATACCTGAGGAGAGGGAACTGTTAACAACATCAGCTAACATGGGGGACAGGAAGGGAAGTTGGGTGGTCAACAGTTTGGTGGGAATAGGGTCAAGAGAGCAGGAGGTGAGTCTTATGGACAAGATGAGCTTGGAGACAGCACAGCAAGAGATGGGATCGAATCGAGAGAAAGATGAGAGTTCAGGGCTAGGGCAGCGGGGAACATTAGGGGAAGTTTGCCCTGGCGGGCAAGGGGAAGGGAGGGAAGTGGCAGAGGCAGCTGAACGAATGGTCTTGATCTCTGACAAAAAAGTCCATGAGCTCCTCGCACTTGTGTGATGATGTTTACAGGAGCAGATCGGGATATTCATTGGACGCTGATTAATATGCAGTTGATTTCTGGGAAATTGTACATCCAGTGTGACGTAAGAAAACTACTAGGCACTTGGTCTAAGCGTTAAACAAAGCTTTAATCAACTGTTTTACAACATGGAGATCTAGTTGTCCTTCACTAGTTCCTGTTAAAGAATGTCCTGAGCAAGCTGGGCCCGTGCCCAAGTATTTATACTCTCCCTGGACAGCGCCACCAGCAGGCCGCCCAGTATTATGTCATAAGTCATGAATGACAAGATTCATGTCACAGTGTATATTATAAATGGGACTAAGGAGTTCTGGCTATAAAATATGTATCCTGTTCTCGTACAGGCCAACCTGGAAAGCTAGCGAAAGCCTACCAAGCTTCAAGAATGGGCCTAACGTGAAAACAAGTAGTTACATCTTACAGCTACCAGGACCAGAGCTACAAAATGCAATCACCCTCATACTGCCTGACCCCATGGAATTATAGTGTACGTAACATAAAACAAAAAACAATTAATAATTTCTTGTGGCATTGCACAGGGGCAGTCCAGATGAGGTGTAGTCTTCAGGTGAAGTGGGCTTAGAGAACATGGAATAATTGGACCACGGTACACAGATGTAATTCAATCCCCACTTTAAAGTCATACATTCTCTTTATTTTTTTACATATTTCCATTATAAGTTCCTATGTCCATATTTATCATGGAAACTGCCTATTGAAACATGTCACACTGCAATTACGCCCTCCCACCAATGTCATCCATTAGCATTTGGTCTCCTGAACAGTAATTCATGATTTGTGATGAAAAGTCATTGACCTGAAACGTTAACTCTGTTTCTCTCTCCACAGATGCTGCCTGACCTGCTGAGCATTTCCAGCATTTTCTGTTTTTATTTCAGATTTCCAGCAGATGCAGTACTTTGCTTTTGAATAATTCATGATTATTGGTTTGATAGGCCTACAGTTCCTCCATAATTAAATATGTTCAGCATGTTGGTGCAAGGTACTGAAGTCTGAGGTTTTTTCTCTCCAAAATCTACATTTTTTTTGTGTGAGGCATTGTTGTAGTGCATTGGAACCTGCGTTTGACAATATTGATAGTGGGTGGCATGTTTGAGCCTGTGATCCTCCACACTGCCCAGTAGTTGACTACAGCCACATTACCATAAGAACACGGCCAGAAGAGGCCTACTATTTCCCCACAGGAGCTAGTCAGCCCCACACTGCTCTTGCGCAATTAAAAGTTGCTGGTTCACAGCAGCATTAGTGGGAGGTTGGCAGTATCAGGCAGATGGGCTAAAGAAACAAGGCAAGCGGAGACAAATTATTGAATTGAAATATTATTTTTTTGTATGTTAACTTTTATGTTCAGTGTGGTAACACAACGAAACTCCTGAATGGATTTGTTGCGGTAAAAGCTCACATTTTTTCATAACTACTCACGATGGAAAGACTTGGCTTATAAATTCCCCCTCCCTTTCCCTTCTCCCCTTCAGTTTTCTCCCTTTCAGTCTCTCTGGGCCATATGCCAACCATGCCAGAGCGAACAAGCCGGTGAGTTGTTGCTCTTGACCTGACTAGTAGGAGGCTTGCGGTAGTAATCTGGTGATGATGCCCCCTCTCATTACTGTCGTCGCTTCCCATGGGACAATGAATGGACTTCACTCCCAAGATCAGCAGCTCAGTGGAGTGGGGTTTAAACCTGCATCCCTATACTGCCTAGCACTGTTTCTTAGTGTTAAGCAGCACAGTAGAAGAATTTTCTTTTAATTGAAAATGGGTTGGCTTCTCTAGTTTTCAGGGCAATCATTGGGAACAACACCTTTCAGATGTTTCTTTTCCGGTTCCAACAGTGACTGGGATTACATAATAGCAATTGTGTATATTTAAAGGCCCAAAGACATGCCTGTACATCTATAGGGCACATGAAATCAAAATACATATGCTCTGTTTGCATGTTTGGAGAGGGAGAGGAAAGGAAAACAATCCTGCAGCTGTCTGGCACTGAGTGATTGATGACTGGAATAAGATCACACTCTGAATTCATTCCAACTTTTCACACGCATTTCAACCAAGCTTTTCCAAGAAGCCTTTGATAGCCCAAGAATTTTTTTTAAAACACACCGGGTAAGTGTGTTATCGGTGATGTCGAGGTATATTTGGCCCCTAATATTTTTGGTGCATTTGTAAACTCAATAAAGGTGAAGGCATACGGGATCCTTGGCTTTATAAATAGAGACAGAGAGTTCAAAAACAAGGAAACCTTTCTGAAACACTGCGCCAGGCCTCAGCTGGAGTATTGTGTTCAATTCTGGGCACCACACTTTGGGAAGGACATCGAGGCCTCGGAGAGGGTGCAGAGGAGATTTACTAGAATGGTATGAGGGATGAGGGACTTATGTTATGTGGAGAGACTGGAGAAGCTGGGGTAGTTCTACTTAGCGCAGAGAAGGTTAAGGGGAGATTTGATAGAGGTTTTCAAAATCTTAAGGGTTTTGATAGAGTAAATAAGGAAAAACTGTTTCCAGTGGCAGGAGGGTCGGTAACCAGAGGACACAGACTTAAGGTAATTGGCAAAAGAACCAGAGACGACATGAGGGGAAAAAAATTACACAGCGAGTTGTTATGATCTGGAATGCACTGCCTGAAAGGGTGATGGCCTCAGCTATTTACAATCTATATTAATGACTTAGATGAAGGGACCGAGTGCAATGTATCCAAGTTTGTAAACGATACAAAGCTAGGTGAGAAAGTAAGATGTGAGGAGGACGCAAAGAGCCTGCAGAGGGATATAGACAGGGTAAAGTGAGTGGGCAATAAGGTGACAGATGAGTATAATGTGAGGATTTTCACTTTGGTAGGAAGAATAGAAAAACAATATTTTTTAAATGGTGAGAAAATATTAAATGAGAGATTTAGGTGTCCTCGTACAAGAAACGCAGAGAGTTAGCATGCAGGTACAGCAAACAATTAGGAAGGCAAGTTGCATGTTGGGCTTTATTGCAAGAGGGTTGGAGTACAAGAGTAACGAAGTCTTAGTACAATTGTTACAGGGCTTTGGTGAGACCACACCTGGAGTACCGTGCACAGTTTTGGTCTCCTTATCTAAGGAAGGATATACTTGCCTTAGAGGCGGTGCAATGAAGGTTCACTAGATTGATACTTGGGTTGAGAGGGTTATCCTATGAGGAGAGATTGAGTAGATTGGACCTATACTCTCTGGAGTTTAGAAGAATGAGAGGTGATCTCATTGAAACATATAAGATTCTGGGAGATTGACACGGTAAATGCTGAGAGGTTGTTTCCCCTGGCTGGAGTGTCTAGAACTAGGGGGCATAGTCTCAGGATAAGGGGTAGGCCATTTAAGACTGAGATGAGGAGAAATTTCTTCACTCAGAGGCTTGTGAATCTTTGGAATTCTCTACCCCAGAGGGCTGTGGATGCTGAGTCGAGTACATTCAAGGCTGAGATAGATAGATTTTTGGACTCTAGGGGAATCAAGGGATATGGGGATCGGGCAGGAAAGTGGAGTTGAGGTCGAAGATCAGCCATGATCTTATTGCATGGCAGAGCAGGCTCAAGGGGGTCGTATGACCTACTCCTGCTCCTAATTCTTATGTTCTTAGATTCAATAGTAACTTTCAAAACAGAATTGGATAAATACTTGAAAAGGAAAAATATGGAGGGCTATGGGGAAAGAGCAGGGAATTGAAACTAATTGGATAGCTCAATGGGCCAAATGGCCTCCTCCTGTGCTGTATCAGTGCTGGGGAATGGATTACTTAACTTGTGGTACCCATGGTTAGAGTTAGGCACTGCCAGATCAGATATTATAAAAACAGAAAATGACAAAAGGTCATCGACCTGAAACTCTGTTTCTCTCTCCACAGATGCTGCCTGACTTGCTGAGTATTTCCAGCATTTTCTGTGTTTATTTCAGATTTCCAGCATCCACAGTATTTTGCTTTTGTAAAGATTTCTGTTGCTATTTCAGGTTATTTTCTGTAAATGATCCCTGGTCCCTTACAGTCTGAAATCTGAATCTTTTGCCTTTCTCGCCTTGCAGAGTGCACAGATTTGAAGACCAACAATTGCACTGTTGCTATTGGATTAACTGTAGGCTTGAGCTACACTGCCGCACTCAGTTTAGATAGACAGAAAATATTACATAGCGGCCTGAGATTTGACGGATCAAAACCAGAAGGTTTTAAAATATAAAGAATTAGACTGGCACTTGATTACAAGACAACTATGATTAATAACATTGAGTTCATCAGAGCTCTCACCAGCCCTTATCCAGCAATTAGAACAGTCTCCTGGCACAGAGAAAGCTAGTCCAGTCGTCTTGTGCCGTTCGATCATGCAACCTTGTCTTGAGCTTTATTCCTCATGTTTGGAGATTCACATGAAATGTGAGCCACATGCTGAACAGCCTTCAGAGTCTCCCCAAAAATCTGCAGAGTGACCACAACAAAACCACATTTAATGCTGATATCACACTGTGATGAAATCCACATAAACAGTTCTTGAATTTGAATTGAATGGCTTGGGCCAATTTACAGAGTTGCGCACCATTAGCATCTGCAAAACACGAGCTGGCATTTACACTTCTCACATTAACCAGATTAAGGTAGTGTCTCAAGAACAAGCCCTCTGAAGTAAAGAAAGCATAGTCACCTAATTAACCTTTGTTTAGAAGAATACTGTGGGTATTTTTTTTAAACTAAAAATAAAACTGCAAATTTGACATTTGGAGGTATGCTGCCGCATTGTTCCACTACTGTGCCTCAGCAACAAGCTCAGGAGAGTATCCTTACTGCACCCGTCTCAACTTCCACATCAGTCCTCAATTAGTATAAATTTGTGTCAATTCTCTCATGCTGTGAGCTCGTCCTCACTAGGTGCTGGGTTGAGACTTAAGACTCTTTCAGCCAACCAAAGAGAACAGAAGGGGATTTTAGGAACGGGAAAAGGCCATTTGGCTCAATAAACCCATTCCCTTTTTCTTGCATTAATCGCACCTTCTCACCATATCCCTCAATCCTTTCTTTCTCTAGAAATGTACCCAGTTGCCTCTTGAACTCATTTATTCTCTCTGCTTCAATGCCCTTCCCAGTAATTTATTCTACAACTCTCATTGCTGTTTTGATAGAAAAAGTATTTCTAAGTCATTGTTCATTTGTGTCCTCTGATATTAGAATCCTTCAATGAAATGAGCATTATGCTTAGATCTGTTTTGTGGTAGGAAGAATGGAAAAACAGAATATTTTTTAAATGGTGAGAAGCTATTAAATGTTGGTGTTCAGAGAGATTTTACAGGAAACACAAAGTTAGCATGCAGGGACAGCAAGCAATTTGGAAGGCAAATGACATGTTGGCCTTTATTGCAAGGGGGTTGGAGTACAAGAGTAAGGAAGTCTTACTACAATTGTACAGGGCTTTGGTGAGACCACACTTGGAGTACTGTGCACAGTTTTGGTCTCCTTATCTGAGGAAGGATATACTTGCCTTAGAGGCGGTGCAACGAAGATTCACTAGATTGATCCCTGGGATGAGAGGGTTGTCCAATGAGGAGAGATTGAGTAGATTGGGCCTATACTCTCTCAAGTTTAGAAGAATGAGGTGATCTCATTGAAACATATAAGATTCTGAGGGGGATTGACACGGTAGATGCTGAGCGGTTGTTTCCCCTGGCTGGAGTGTCTAGAACTAAGGGGCACAGTCTCAGGATAAGGGGTCGGCCATTTAAGACTGAGATGAAGAGGAATTTCTTCACTCAGAGGGTTGTGAATCTTTGGAATTTTCTACCCCAAAGGACTGTGGATGCTCAGTCGTTGAGTATATTCAAGGCTGAGATAGATAGATTTTTGGACTCTAGGGGAATCGAGGGATATGGAGATTGGGCAGGAAAGTGGAGTTGAGGTCGAAGATCAGCCATGACCTTATTGAATGACTGAGCAGGCTCGCAGGGCCGTTTGGCCTACTCCTGCTCCTAATTCTTATGTTCTTATCTTATGTTGTGTTTTGTTAATTTCTTTCTTAACCTTTCCTCATAACTTATATTTCTGATACCTGGAATAATCTTTGTTACCCCTCTGCCCCCTCTCAAGTGTAATAATATCCTTCCTGTGATTATGTGCCCAGAACTGCAAACTCCATATAGTGTCTGACCAGTGGGAAGAAAGGAAACTTTATTTTAGTAACCTGGATTGGATTGAAACTCAGGTGAAAGTGCATTCTGATAATGGTCTGTCTTGCAAGTTGCTTTTGAGTTTATCCTTTTTCTCTCTTCTGCTTCATGTGTATTCTTGTCCGTACATATTTGACCCTCTCATCCTAATCACTGAAGATGCATCTGTACTTCCGTGAGGTCTAATCCTTAGCTACATTTTAACAAACAGAGGGAAATGGTTCAGATAATGCCCTACATTTGAAACAAAAGTTTTCCCTCTCTGCTACCTTTAAAGGTAATAATTGAAATAAATTTGAGCAGTTTTAATCCAATTCCTGGCGGACACAAACCCATTGCACACAACTGCCCTCCGTTTAGCACAGGTTAATATTACATTTTTCATCATCTTCAGCTGGAATGGGAAATGCAAGTCTTGAGTGGATATAGTAGGGATGTTCTTCTGAGGTTTGGGTAAGGCCAAATATGCTTGCATTTATATAGCGTCCTGTCATGTCAAAACATTTACATAATGAATTCCTTTTAAGGTGTAGTAACCACGAAGTAGGCAGGTATAGCAGCCATTTTGCACTAGCAATGGCCCACAAACACCTATAGAACCCAGTATAGGACCTCTTCTGTTTAATAGCCTCATAAATGATCTGGAGCTAGGAGTCACAAGCACAATGGCTAAATTTGCAGATGATACAAAGCTAATAAAGGTGATAGACTGCAAAGCTGAACAGGATAAGCTACAGGAGGATTTGAATATACTTGGGAATTGGGCAGACAGGTGGCAGATGAAATTCAGTGCAGAGAAATACAAAGTGCTTCACATGGGGACAAAAAATCCAGGAAGGGACTAGATAATGTAGACCATAACAAGCTGTTTCACCTTGTTCAGAACAGTACAACCAGAGGACACGGCCTGCTCTTGAAGGGGGGTAAATTCAAAACTAATCTGCAGAAATTTTATTTCAGTGAGCGAGTGGTAAATCTGTGGAACAGGCTCCTTAGGGAGATGCTGGGAGCAGTTAGTATTGATTAATTCAAAAGCAAATTAGATACATTTCTTTCAGAAAATAATATTTTGGGACACAGTATATGAGTACTTTGAGACATGACGAGTGGTAAATGTAGCATGTTTGGGAGGAACAGGTGACTTTGGACCTATGGCTCCCAAAGCTTTCCACCACTTGGGTTTTCCTCGCCTCATGTCTGGGTCTGTTGTAGAAGAAGCTTATAATGTTACGAAGAATAGTAGTAAGCCTGAGCATTGGGAGAGTTTCAGAAACCAGCAAAGGATGACCAAAAAATTGATGATAAGGGGAAAAAATAGAATGAGAGAAAACTAGCAAGAAATATAAAAAGAGATTGTAAGAGCTTCTACAAGTATGTAAAAAGGAAGAGAGTAGCAAAAGTAAACGTTGGTCCGTTAGAGGCTGAGACAGGAGAAATTATTATGGGGAATAAGGAAATGGCAGAAACGTTAAACAAATATTTTTTTGTCTGTCTTCACAATAGAAGACACAAAAAGCATACCAAAATTGGTGGGGAACCAAGGGTCTAATGAGGGTGAAGAACTTAACGTAATTAATATAAGTAGAGAAAAAGTACTAGAGAAACTAATGGGACGAAAAGCCGACAAATCCCCTGGACCTGACGGCCTACATCCTAGGGTTCTAAAAGAGGTGGCTGCAGAGATAGTGGATGCATTGGTTTTGATCTTCCAAAATTCCCTAGATTATAGAACGGTCCCAGCGGATTGCAAGGTAGCAAATGTAACACCGCTATTGAAGAAAGGAGGAAAGAGAAAACGGGGAACTACAGACCAGTTAGCCTGACATCAGTCGTTGGGAAAATGCTGGAATCCATTGTTAAAGAGGTGGTTTCAGGGCACTTAGAAAATCATAACATGATTAGGCAGAATCAACATGGTTTTATGAAAGGGAAATCGTGTTTGACAAATTTATTAGAGTTTTTTGAGGATGTAACTAGCAGGGTAGATAAAGGGGAACCAGTGGATGTAGTATATTTGGATTTCCAAAAGGCATTCGATGAGGTGCCTCATACAAGGTTATTACACAAGATTAGGGCTCATGGGGCATGGGGTAATATGGATAGAGGATAGGTTAACGGATAGAAAACAGAGTAGGGATAAACGGGTCTTTTTCAGGTTGGCAGGCTATAACTAGTGGGGTGCCGCAAGGATCAGTGCTGGGGCCTCAGCTATTTACAATCTATATTAATGACCTAGATGATGGGACCGAGTGTAATGTATCCAAGTTTGCTGATGATACAAAGCTAGATGGGACAGTAATCTGTGAGGAGAACACAAAGGGTCTGCAAAGGGATATAGATAGACTAAGTGACTGGGCAGTAAGGTGGCAGATGGAGTATAATGTAGAGAAATGTGAGGTTATTCACTTTGGTAGGAAGAATAGAAAAACAGAATATTTTTTAAATGGTGAGAAACTTTCAAATGGTGGTTTTTCAGAGAGATTTGGGTGTCCTCGTGCAAGAAACACAGAAACCTAGCATGCAGGTACAGCAAGCAAAAAGGAAGGTAAATGGCATGTTGGCCTTTATTGCAAGGGGGTTGGAGTACAAGAGTAAGGAAGTCTTGCTACAATTGTAGAGGGCCTTGGTGAGACCACACCTGGAGTACTGTGCACAGTTTTGGTCTCCTTATCTAAGGAAGGATATACTTGCCTTGGAGGCGTTGCAACGAAGGTTCACTAGATTGATTCCTGGGATGAGAGGGCTGTCCTATGATGAGAGATTGTGTAGAATGGGCCTATACTCTGGAGTTTAGAAGAATGAGAGGTGATCTCATTGAAACATACAAGATTCTGATGGGAATTGACACGGTAGATGCTGAGAGGTTGTTTCCCATGGCTGGAGTGTCTAGAAATAGGGGGCATAGTCTCAGGATAAGAGGTCGGCCATTTAAGACTGAGATGAGGAGGAATTTCTTAACTCCGAGGGTTGTGAATCTTTGGAATTCTCTGCCCCAGAGGGCTGTGGATGCTGAGTCTTTGAGTATATTCAAGGCTGAGATAGATAGAATTTTGGACTCTAGGGGAATCAAGGGATATGGAGATCGGGTGGGAAAGTGGAGTTGAGGTCGATGATCAGCCATGATCTTATTGAATGATGGAGCAGGCTCGAGGGACTGTATGGCCTACTCCTGCTCTTATTTCTTATGTTCTTAATTGATTGAGATTGATTGCTCTGATTAGGCAACAACTCCATTATCGTTGTATCAAGCAACTACCAAGATGGTAGAAGGTGAACTAGATGGACCTCGGTCTTTTCTTGACTAGCTGTTCCTATGAGATGAATGACCCGTTAATCTGTTTTTAGGAGCTATTAATTGACTATTCTTCTATGTGACGCAAGTCAATGTCACTGCCTAAGAAAAGTTACATTCAGTTTATTTTATTGTACTTGTCTTCAGTCCCATGCCTGGGGTATTGCTACACCACAGGTGCAAGACAAAAATTCTGCTTGGTACTGATGTTCCTGTACTGTAATATTTAGTGGCTAACTGTCTCTCATTGATCCACACCGTGAAATACAGCAACCAGTTTTTAATCCAACCTTTCTTTACCTCTTCTTTCCGCCCCGCTCTCTCCCCTCACACCCCCCCCCCCACCATTGCTCTTGCCATTATGGCTCTTCAAAGTTGCTCCTCTTACCTGATGACCAGTGACAGTGAGCTGGTAGTTACTGCAGTATGAGAGTGGTTTCACTCCCAGGGCTGAAATCTGGATTGTACTGTGGCTAGCCCCAGTACAAGCTGGTTATGTAACAACAGCTTTAACCATTGCCAAACACAGTCTCTTCCACAGCAGAACAGAAATGAACCATCATCTGCCAAAGTGTTCCCTGAGCATGCTCAGTCAAGTACCTGTCATCGGTATGATATTGGTCTACAGAGCAGTAGTAATACCCGCCCTGCTGTATGCCTCAGATGCGGAGATGCCGGTGTTGGACTGGGGTGGACAAAATTGAGAGGTCGCACAACACCAGGTTATAGTCCAACAGTTTTATTTGAAATCACAAGCTTTCGGAGCTTACTACTCCTTCGTCGCCACCTCAAAGCACTGGAGAGGTACCACCAACGCTGCCTCCGCAAGATCCTGCAAATCCATTGGCAGGATAGGCGCACCAACGTCGGTGTTCTCGCTCAGGCCAACATCCCCAGCATCGAAGCTTTGACCACGCTCGATCAGCTCCGATGGACGGGTCACATCGTCCGCATGCCCGATACGAGACTCCCAAAAGAAGCGCTCTACTCGGAGCTCCGGCACAGCAAGAGAGCCCCAGGTGGGCAGAGGAAACGCTTCAAGGACACCCTCAAAGCTCTTTGAAAAAGTGCAACATCCCCACCGACACCTGGGAATCCCTGGCCCAAGACCGCACAAAGTGGAGGAGAAGCATCCGGGAAGGCACCGAACACCTCGAGTCTCTTCGCTGGGAGCAAGTGGAAGCCAAGCGCAAGTCAACCCAAGCACCCCACCCACCCTCCCCTTCAACCACCGTCTGCCCCACCTGTGACAGAGACTGTAGGTCCCGCATTGGACTCATCAGTCACCTGAGAACTCATTTTTAATGTGGAAGCAAGTCATCCTCGGTTCCGAGGGACTGCCTAAGAAGAAGATATTAAACAAGGTGAGACGCGCTGGATCCTTGAGTTCAAAGAGAGAGCGTTTCACCATCAGGGTTCTGTCGACCAATGTACATCTTTAGCATTCTTTCATATTTTCCCCCCGTACCTTTGATTTCGATAACATCTGTTTAAATGGCGACATCAAGAGTTGCAGAGAATGAGCTTGTAGGAGTTATTGGGCCTGACGTGGTGTGAGAACTGCCTTAACATCAGTAGACAGTCATTCGCCTTGGGGTGCTTCAGCAATCGTGTTATCTCAACTGCTCGTGTTAAAAGAGCAGTGAGGCAGTGCAGTGACATCGCAGCAGGCCAACCTCTTCATAATGCTGCAGCTGTGGACTCGAGAAGCTTCAGTGGGTGAGAATGGGCCAATATTATAGCCTTTCTGTGTATATTTTCACCCTAGTTCATATTTATACATTGCAGGCCAGCTGCAGCACATGCTGATCACTAACATCAGTACAGATGAGTACAGTGTCTGTATTAATAGGTCTGTTTAAAGAAACGTTTCCGGATCTCAGTCCTGCGTGTACCTTTTATCAGTTTCTACCTATATCCATTTGTTCTCCCACCTGTGATTTAACCTGAAATAGTGCTCAGGATTAACCTTTTCTATTTCACTTAGTATCTTATACATCTCGACAAGGTTCCCTCTCATTTACCTCCTTTCAAGACTGAAGTGTTCAACTATTTTTAATCTTTCCTCATAACTCAACCCTTTGACTCTAGGGATTCACCTCATGGTCCTTCTCTGCATTGTGTCCAGGGTTTGGATGATTCCCTGATGCCTTGGTGACTAGAACGGAACATAGTATTCAAGGTCAAAAGCAAAATACTGCAGATGCTGGAAATCTGAAATAAAAACAGAAAATGCTGGAAATACTCAGCAGGTCTGGCAGCATCTGTGGAGAGAGAAACAGAGTTAACGTTTCAGGTCGATGACCCTTCGTCAGAACTGGAAAAAGCTGGAGATGGAACAGGTTTTTAAGCAAGTGCAGGGGCAGGGAAAGGGGGGAGGGGAGTAAAGAGCAAAAGGGAAGGTCTATGATAGGATGGAAGGCAGGAGAGATTAAGAGACATTAAGAGATGGCGCAAGGCAAAAGGAGATGGTAATGGGACAAGTTAAGAAACAAAAGATGGCTCTAGATGAAGTGTAAATGGCAGAATGATTGACAGCTGCCATGTGGGAGAGAAAAAAAAATCCCATCATAGACCTTCCCTTTTGCTCTTTCCTCCCCTCCCCCCTTTCCCTGCCCCTGCACTTGCTAAAAAATCTGTTCCATCTCCAGCTTTTTTCAGTTCTGACAAAGGGGCATCGACTTGAAACGTTAACTCTGTTTCTCTCTCCACAGATGCTACCTGACCTGCTGAGTATTTCCAGCATTTTCTGTTTTTATTACAGTATTCAAGGTGCAGTCTGGCCAGAGTGCCATATGGCTTCAGCATTACTTCTACTCCACTGATTTGGCAACATAGCTCAGCAATCTGTTTGCTTTGGTAATTGCTGTTCTGCAATGACTGGTCTTGATTAGTACTGAGTCCACTATCATTTTCAGATCTCTTTCGGCTTCACCCTAGCTAGTTCGACACCATTTATTCAATAAATGTTGACCCTCTTTCCTTTCCAATATGTAGGCTGTGCACTTCTCTGTATTGAATTTCATCTGTCACAGTTTTGCTCATTTGCAAACATTATCTAGGTCCTTCTGTAACTCCTTAGTTGCATAATTGGACTCTACTCCCTCCTCCCCCCTCCCCCAAGTTTAATATACTTTACAAATCTGACCAACATACTTTGCATTTCTCAATCTAGATCATTTATGTCGAGCATGAACAGTAGGGGACCCCAGCACCAATCCCTAGTTACCTCAATCAGTTTATTAGGGTTCAGTTTATCTATACCCTTTAGAATCTTAAAAACTTCAATCAGGTCTCCACTCAGTACATCTCTCCAGTCTGATATCACTCCCCTAACTAGTAGTTGCTGCTTTCTTTCTTTGAACCAATTCCTTATTGACTTCTAAATTTTATCCAGGATATCCAATGCTTTAAGCTTGAGAAGCAGCTTTTAATGTGGAACTTTCTGGGAGTCTAGATATACTGTTTTATGGGGCTTTCCAACATTCACTTAGGCTATCAGTTGCTCCAAAAAATCAAGGTGGTTGGTCAGACAGGATCTGCCCTTCTGAAACCATGTTGGCTGCCATTTACAAAGTTATTTCCATGCAGGTGCTCCACAACTTTGTTTGATCCCATTATTTTGGCAGTTACTGATGTGAGACTAATGGATCTGCAGTTTTCTGAGTTTGATTTATTGTCTTTCTTGAGAATAGGTGCCACATTGGCCTGTTTCCAATCTATTGGGTCCCCCCTGCATTCATTAACTCCCATTCATTAACTGTCAGCACTTTGTAGATTTTTACCGTATTCTCATTTAGCACCCTTGAGTATACAGCATCTTTGCCTGGTTTCAGCCCTGTAGACCTGTCTAGGATATCCATAGAAGGGATACAAAGGTCACTCTCCTATGATTAGTGGCACATAATTATAATGTAGTGAATACTTCCAGGAAGTAATTTAGTATCTTTTATTTTTTGTCATACCCGGTTTCAACCCTATTTGCACTCTCAGTTTGCCCTTTGATAAACTTCTTGCTGTTATACTGGAAAAATGCCTGACTCTTGCATTTGGCTTGCACAGACATGCTTATTTCTAGTTCACTTTTTTTTACATTTCTTTGGAGCTTCCGCTGTTCATCGCAGGGGTTTTCTTCACCTTTCTCACTATAGGCTTTGTAAAATTTGATTTTCTTTGTTCTCTTCATATTGTCTTATTAATCCATTTAGGTTTACACTTCTTTAATTGTGTTTGCTAGTCCTTGGTATCTACTTTGTACTTGGTATTCTGAGTAGAGTGTATTATACTATGTATTACACAAGTAGCGTACTACATATGCGTAAAGTGCAGTAGCTAGGTAATACAATTAATGTCAAGTTGTGCTTCTGAGGGTTTACTACAAAGTCAAGTTTTGAAACAGGTTCTTGTTGATATTGATGCTTTTATCAATCAAATTAATGAGAAATTGATCTACAAGCTCAGATGGGAGGAATGGAAGGGGGCTGGAGTTCTGGAGTAGAACAGAAATTGGCTCAATCAGAGGAAGCAAAGGGCATGGAGCTGCATCAGAATGGAAGAAGATTAGTGAAGTGCCTCAAGAGTCGAGGCTAATGCTAATGTTCTACACAAAAGTTTGAAAGTGGAGACAGAAAAGAAGCTGTCTAAGTTTGCTGATGATACATACTAGGGAACAGTGGACTAAATATAGAAGCATCTAGATAGAACAGGGGTGGGTTGATAAGTGGCAGATGTTGTTTTCATGTCTTTACTCTCTTCCCTTAGGGAATAGTATGAAGTACTGAAAGATATGCAAGATAATGAACATAAGAACATAAGAAATAGAAGCAGGAGTAGGCCCTTCGAGCCTGCTCCGCCATTCAATAAGATCATGGCAGATCTTCTACCTCATCTCCACTTTCCTGCACTATCCCCATATCCCTTGAGTCCCTTGGTATCCAAAAATCTATCGATCTCTGTCTGAAAATACTCAACGACTGAGCATCCACAGCTCTCTGGGGTAGAGAATTCCAAAGATTCACAACCCTCTGAGTGAAGAAATTTCTCCTCATCTCAGTCCTAAATGGCCAACCCCTTATTCTGAGACTCTGACCCCTGGTTCTAGAATCCCCAGCCAGGGGAAACATCCTCTCTGCATCTACCCTGTCAAGCCCCGTAAGAATTTTGTATGTTTCAATGAGATCACCTCTCATTCCTCTAAACTCCAGAGAATATAGGCCGAGTCTACTCAATCTCTCATAGGACAATCCCCCCATCCAAGGAATCAGTCTGGTGAACCTTTGTTGCACTCCCTCTATGGCAAGTATATCCTTCCTTAGGTAAGGAGACCAAAACTGTACACAATATTCCAGGTGTGGTCTCACCAGGGCCCTATATAATTGCAGTAAGACATCTTTACTCTTGCACTTAAATCCTCTTGTAATAAAGGCCAACATACCATTTGCTTTCCTAATTGCTTGCTGTACCTGCATGTTAACTTTCAGTGATTCGTGTACAAGGACACCCAGGTCCCTGTGAACACCAACATTTCCCAATCTCTCACCATTTAAAAAATACCCTGCTTTTCTATTTTTCCTACCAAAGTGGATAACTTCACATTTCTCCACATTATATTCCATTTGCCATGTTCTTGCCCACTCACTTAGCCTGTCTATATCCCCTTGAAGCCTCCTTGCATCCTCCTCACAACTTGCATTCACACCCAGCTTAGTATCATCAGCAAACTTGAATATATTACATTTGGTCCCCTCATCCAAATCATTGATGTAGATTGTGAATAGCTGAGGCTCAAGCACTGATTCTTGCGGTACCCCACTAGCTTACAGCCTGCCAACCCGAAAATGACCCGTTTATTCCTACTCTCTGTTTTCTGTCCGTTAACCAATCCTCAATCCATGCTAGTATATTACCCCCAATCCCATGAGCCCTAATTTTGTTTAACAGCCTCTTCATATCATCTTTATATCCGCCGATGGGGTGGTTAGTCCTATGCAGTTTTATGAGGTGGTGCCACCTGTTGGACTGCTTTCTTGTTCTTTTTCATCTCGTTACTTTAAATGCCAGATTACACACACACACTCAGTTGTAATAATGCAGGATCAGTCTTTATTGAAACCTCATACTTACCAAAACCAGTCTGAGTTCACGGATCTTTTCATACTTCACAAAACCAGTATGAGAGCTCCGGTCTTTCCATACTACACCATTCCAGTATGAGAGCGAGCTGCTGAGACACCACACTTCACGATTCCAGTGTGAGCTGCTAAACAGTCGTTCCCCCACATTTCTTATACCAAATTTCACCTTTGATCACTACGTTCCATGCATACCACCAATAAATCATAGTACATCAAAGATACATACACATGCCAGCAGAATAACACAAACCCAACAAACATGCACTTCCATAAACACAAGTGACCTGATTGCTGTCATAAACCCTTCTCATCAGTTATTACCATAAACACAAGTGACCTGATCCCTGACCTGATAGGCACGCAGGTCAGCCTTCTGATCTGTGGAGATACATTTGCCTTAAAATTCCCTTACACAATTTACAACCTATGCTCAGCCGAAAGCTGTTTTAACTTTTAACTCATCGTGTGCTGGTCTCACAGACTGCACAGAAAGAACATTTGAGGTACCCAGGTAGTGTGAACCCTCGTTCTCACACTACCCACGCCCTCCGGTGTCTGCTCGTCAGAACTGTCTGGAGCGGGTTTTGAGCCCTATACCTTCTGACTCGGAGGCAGGAATGCTACCACAGTCAAAAGCCTGCTCCAGTGGCAGATGTTGTTTAGTGTGGATAACTGTAAGGTGTCAAGGCTGGGGAAGGAAAATAGAGCAGCAGGAATTTAAGATGAATTGTAGTAGACTAGAGAACACATAGAGATCTGGGGGTGCTGTGGGAGCAGTAAGTAAGCTATACAAGAAGTTAAGTTGTACAGCCAGAAGGATAGAATAAAAGTCCAAGGGGATGATTGTAAGCTTGTATAGGGCACTGGTTTGGTCTCACTTTTGAATTGCTGTATAAAATTCTGGTCACCATATTGCACTGGAGACCGTGCTGGCTTTAGAGAGGGTACAGAGGAGAGCAGTTAAACTGACGTCTGAGATTAGATACCTGGACTATAAGGATGAAAACTGGGAATGTTTATACTGGGGAAAATAAGAATTGGGGAGACCTTATTGAAATTTTTAAGATTCTAAAGAATATAGATAAATGGAACCCTAATAAATAGTTTGACATAACCACAAATTCAGTAGCTAGGGACTCGAGCTCAGAAGAGGGAAGTTTAAATTTAACTACTTGATACACAGGATGGTGAACCTGGAGGAGGATTTACCTTGGGTCAAAACATCTCTTTTGGGTAGTCCCTGCTCTTGGACCGTCTCAACCATCCTGTAGCTTCACATGTTAGAACTCCATCCCCTGCACGATGAACTACCAGTAAAATTTATCATCATATAGTCTGACTTTGGAGCATTTGAAGTACAACCCATCGAGAAAACCTTACAACTCAGCTTGCACAGTAGCCACTTCTTCAATATTGAGTCTTCTAGAGGCTGTTTTCATGGTAGAAACCTTTGTTTTCACCTAGCATTATTGCCTTGACTTAACAGCATGGAACCAACATGATGGCCAAAAATACAGACTGTACACAAATGTGTGCACATTTATCTGCTTGGGGTGGGAACTTATTGTGAGCTTGGGCTGTAACAGCTGTTTTTCCCGAAGGATTTTGGTCAGGAGATGGTTGCCATTTCACCCTCAATGCTCTTCTCGCTGTTGGAGCCGACTCCACCTTGTACTTGACGTCATTGCTTTGTTCCTGCTGCGTAAGGGAAATCCAGATCTCCAAGTGTCTTCTGCCAGTCCAGGAATTCCTGCCTGCAGCATTGGTCATAGAGTCCTTTCCTGGACTGAATCAACAGTGTTGGGTGGAAACTGTAACTGGGATTGGCAGTGACGAGAACACCAGGACGGGAGAGTGAACGAAGAGGATGAGAGTGCCTCTGTGAAGGAGTTTTTGGAGTAGTGATAGCCTGGTTAGTCAGCTCAGTCAATACAAATGTCTTTTGTTTTTTCCTTTATTTTTTTATATGGATTAACGGTCTTTCAATTGTGAAGTTAAAAGCAAAAGCGTTCTAAGATTGCACCATTTTAATATGAAAATTCAAAATTTTCTGGGGGTGGAAGGCTCTCCCCATAACCCCCAAGCAATGCACACACTAATGGCTGCAGAAGGGATGGGGCAGGGTTTGTAACAAGTGTGTACACGTTAGAATGTACTGCCTGTGGTTCCCTTTCTGACCTAGTGTGGCTTGGACCTGTGTTTTATTGCAAGTAGATGTCGTCATTTTTACTGCAGTAATGTTTCGGTGCTCTCGCTGGATCCCAAGTATCTTTGCTGCTACTCCTGGGAGAAGAATGAAGGCCTGTCGCTGTGATGCAGCAGAGTGACTGCGATCACATGATTGCCCAGGGGGTGTCATTTTCTCATGTAGGATAGGTACAATTCCTATTTGTATGTGCAGCTTGAACTTTCAGAGTGAGGAGGATTGTGCCGACTTTACTGTTTTTACATCCTTTTTTTACATCTATTTCTGTGTATCAAGGGCAGTATTCAGCTTGTAACGCAATCCCAACATTATGCTCATATTGGTGTCCTGTAGTCAGGCTGGCTGTCGGGATAGTTTTAATCCCTTGAGTGGCTAGATTTCCCTGCAGCAGTATAAGGAAATCCCAAATGTAACTGCAAATTCCATTTTAGTTATTGGCTACACTATCAGTTATGATTCTCAGTGACTGGGTGAACTAATCTTTTTAATGCCTTTTCTGTGCCATTCCTAGTCAGTATAACTTACCTCTAGTCTGATACTGTCCTTGAGCACACAGCCAAATCAGAGGCATCCCCCTAAAAACACTTTCTTGAGTGATCAACGAGTAAATTACGACGGTATTGAAAGCAATTTGGTCTGGTGCTTGAAGACCCAGTATACCCCAGGGCCTCCCCAGATACAACAGCTAACTCAGAAACTGATGTCTCAGGCTTATTACAGGACAAAGGAGAATACCGTACTGTCTGAATGTAGGGTATAGAGCAGGAGATCATCTCCTGGGTCACAATTCAACACCCTTCTTAAAATCCACCTCTTTGACCAAGTTATTGTCACCCCTCCTAATCTTTCCTCCTTTCGCTTGACATCCGTTTTTCCTTGCACCACTGTGAAGCACCATGGGCAATTTTTGTACATTAAAGATGCTATATACTCATTGGAGTTTAGAAGAATGAGTGGTGATCTTATTGAAACATATAAGATTCTGAGGGGGCTTGACAGGGTAGATGCAGAGAGGATGTTTCCCCTAGTGGGGGAATCTAGAACTAGGGGCCATAGTTTCAGAATAAGGGGTCGCCCATTTAAGACGGAGATGAGGAGGAATTTCTTCTGAGGGTCGTGAATCTTTGGAATTCTCTGCCCCAGAGAGCTGTGGAGGCGGAGTCATTGAATATATTCAAGGCGGAGATAGACAGATATTTGAGCTAAAGGGGAGTCTAGGGTTATGGGGAGCGGGCGGGAAAGTGGAGTTGAGGCGAAGATCAGATCAGCCATGATCTTGAATGGAGGAGCAGGCTCGAGGGGCCAAATGGCCTACTCCTGCTCTTATTTCTTATGTTCTTATATAAATGCAAGTTGTTGTGTGTTTGATAGTTTCTGTATAAGCAGCAAGTGTGGAGGATCATTACTCTGCTGGTATGTATTGATATTTTTAGATTAGCTTTTGGTACCCAGGTTCAATTCTATCATCAGCTAAGCGTAAATCAATGTATGTTGGAGCATTGGCATTTCTTTGAGGTGAACGGGGAAGTACTATTTGTTGGTGTTTCCCTTCCACTTATAGTACTATAGTCCTTGAGAGGCCATCTCCACCTTCACACTATTGCACTTCTTAATTCCTAAAGCTGAGTTTCCCCCCACCCCCCCCATGGTGTCATCAGAGTTGATCAGAAGTAAACAACAATACCCATAAAAATCAAAAGAAGCAAGCCGAGAGAAAAAAGGTTATGATCATCATTTGATGTAGATTTGATTATTTTTTAAGTAGTCCACACTATTTTTTCTTTAAGCTTTAAACATTACAGATTGCCTGATGCTTATTTAACAAAATGATAGTACAGTAGTCAGAGAGATTCCCTATCTTGTAGAGTCTCCATATGCCAAAGAAACATCCCCCACACAGAGCTGCAATGAACTGGCATTGGGCAGGTTCTTTAGAAAAATCATTTGAGGGGCATCCTTCCTTTACGATGTTTGTGGCATCATGATATTATTTGTGCCACTCTCTATAAGAACAGGTTCTGCCCTCCACCCCCACCCCAACCACCATTTTCAGTTTGTTTTACTTTTTAAGACTGAAATATAGTCTCCTGAGGTGGTACGAGTGGGTGTACAGTGTGACGAGGATGCTTTTCTGGAAGAAAGATTAAAACATAGCAGATAACTTCTCTTCGTAATGCATACTCCACACATTGCTGGAGTGTTAGTAAATCTAGGAGGAGGGCTGCTGTTGCATGGGATAGGAAATCCCATTGCTACCTCAGATCAACAAAAACAACTTTATATAGCACCTTTACGTAGTAAAAACATCCCAAGGCGCTTCACAGCGTTATCAAACACGATTTGACACCAAACCACATAGAGATATTAGGACAGGTGACCAAAAGCTAGGTCAAAGAGGGAGATTTTAAGGAGCGTCTTAAAATGAGAGAGAGGCAGAGAGGTTTAGGGAGGGAATTCCAGCGCTTAGGGCCTAGGCAACTGAAGATACGGCCGGTAATGGTGGAGTGATCAAACTTGGGGATGCACAAGAGGCCAGAATTGGAGGAGCACAGAGATCTCTGAGGGTGTGGGGGAGGGCTGAGGCCAAAATCACGTGGTCGCTTGTAAGATCTAAAGAATAATGCTTGATAACAGTGTGCGGACTGCTCCCAGTAGACAAAGGGCAGATGTACGGCTGCAGGAGCGGACATTTGGGAGGCCCACTGCGGTGGGTGGAGCGATCAGGAGTTGACTGTGTGGGGACTAGCGGGGACAGACCCGAGTCCATTGTTGGGATTGTGGCCCACAACAAACATGGTCTTGTGTCTGAAAAGATAGATGACAGCCTGTACTTCGTTGACACAGGAGACGAAAAGAAAGATCTGATTCATAATAAAGGAAAATTGAAGCCTCTGCAGATTGACCTCATTCTACATATCTTCCGTATTAACTTGTTTATGGGAATGGAGAGTGGAATGAGCCTAAACTGAGCCCTGAGAATTCTTGCCATCAAGGTGGTAACAGTACAAGATTCACTTTGCAAGCTACCAGGCAAGATGAAGTTTGAGTAAGACCTTACCCAGTGTCATGTAGCCACAGGACAGAAAAAGCTGATCGGATTTTCTCAGAGGTCATGTCCAATCAACATAATAAGACAGAGCACAGCAAGCACCAATATGCAGATGGTCTTGCTCTAGCTTTAAGTTGGCAGGATAAAAGTATGACAATTCCCTGCTTCAAATGAAAATGAGAGACCACCTTGGGCAAGGTACTCGGGTGAGACTGTAATACTACACAATCAGAATGCCATGCTGAGTGAGATTGATTGAATACCAAGCTCAGATTTCATTCACTATCCCTTGCTGAAACTAGAGCCATTGAAAGTGTTAGCTTCCATGTAAGGAACACACATAATCAAAGGCTCAAAGGGGAATTTAATCAGCTGAGATGAGGTAAAGTTACGGTCCTGGTTGGGGTGGGAGGTGTATAAGTTGGATATTGCTCCTGAAACAAGAAAATAATGATTGTTGCCTGAAGAACCCAAGATAATATCATGAGAGGCCAGCATTGCAGTGTGTAAACACATATTGAGCTTAATTTCAGTTGGAGGTAAACAAGCAGACAATTGATATTACAGCACAGGAGAAAGGTTTGGTGTTGTATGAAACAATGGCATTTAAAGTGATACATCTGAAAGAAAGAAAAGAAAGACTTGCATTTATATAGCGCCTTTCACAACCACCGGATATCTCAAAGCGCTTTACAGCCAATGAAGTACTTTTGGAGTGTAGTCACTGTTGTAATGTAGGAAAATAGAAGGAAAATGTAGGAAAGTAGAAGGTTTTAAAAAGACCAGAATGATATCAACCACTGATAGCATTCAATTGGAATGCCATTGGGGCTGGACGGAGGATTCTACCTGATTACTGAGAGACTAGACCATTTTGGTGGGGAAATGATACTGGCCAAGCACTGTTCAGTGCTAGTGTTTCCAAGACCAGTATAGGATTATCATTGCCATTTCTGCTTGATCTTTTGCAGGTCCCTGGGAATCAAAGGAAAGAGCAGAAATGTATATAGAAATATTTTAGTCTGCTGGGAAAAGCCACCAGTTTCCAAGCTGACCTGTCCATGGTTCTGGAGGAGATCTGGTGATTGTACACAGATATAAAGGACCATCTCCAGATAGCCCCAAGTCCTGGGGAAAGCCTTTAGATGATCTTGGGTAACTCATGGGATAACAATTATTCAACTGGAGATTCCCTGGACCGTCTGATCATAATATGCCATGAAAACGTGGTGGGATTGTTCTGAAAAGAAATGGGGATTCCACACTACAGTAAAACAGAAAATGCTGGGAACACTCAGCAGCTCAGGCAGCGTCTGTGGAGAGAGTAACAGAGTTAGCGTTTCAGGTCGCTGACCTTTCGTCAGAACTGGCAAAGGTTAGAGATGTAACAGGTTTTAAGCAAGTACAGAGGCAGGGAAAGGGGGAGTGGAGGAAAGAACGAAAGGGAAGGTCTGTGATAGGGTGGAAGGCAGGAGAGATTAAATGACAAAAGGGATGATGGGGCAAGGCAAAAGGGGGTGGTAATGGGACAAGTAAAGAAACAAAAGAGGGGTCTAGAGGAGCTGTAAATGGCAACAGCAGCATCACTACCAGCACCTGCTGTCAGAAAATATAGGGGCAGAGGTTATGGTCTGAAATTGTTGAACTCGATGTTACATAAGAACATAAGAAATAGGAGCAGGAGTAGACCAATTGGCCCCTCGAGCCTGCTCCGCCATTCAATGAGATCATGGCTGATCTGATCCAACCTCAACTCTAAAGAACACAAGAAGCAGGAGAAGGACCAGGCCACTCGGTCCCTGGGCCCGCTCCGCCACCCACAGGGCCTTGACCGATCCGAACTCAAACTCATGTCCAATTTCCAGCCCGCTCCCCGTAACCCCTGATTCCCTTTACTTCTAGGAAACGGTCTATTTCTGTTTTAAATTTATTTAATGAAGTAGCTTCCACAGCTTCCTGGGGTAGCAAATTCCACAGACCCACTACCCTCTGAGTGAAAAAGTTTCTCCTCATCTCAGTTTTGAAAGAGGAGCCCCTTATTCTAAGATTATGTCCCCTAGTTCTAGTTTCACCCATCATTGGGAACATCCTCACCGCGTCCACCCGATCAAGCCCCTTCACAATCTTATATGTTTCAATAAGATCGCCTCTCATTCTTCTGAACTCCAATGAGTAGAGTCCCAATCTACTCAACCTCTCCTCGTATGTCCACTCCCTCATCCCCGGAATTAACCGAGTGAACCTTCTTTGTACTGCCTCGAGAGCAAGTATGTCTTTTCTTAAGTATGGACACCAAAACTGTATGCAGTACTCCAGGTGCGGTCTCACCAATACCCTATACAACTGCAGCAATACCTCCCTGTTTTTATATTCTATCCCTCTAGCAATAAAAGCCAACATTCCATTGGCTTTCTTGATCACCTGCTGCACCTGCATACTAACTTTTTGATTTTCTTGCACCAAGACCCCCAGATCCCTTTGTACTGCAGTACTTTCCAGTTTCTCGCCATTAAGATAATAACTTGCTCTCTGATTTTTCCTGCCAAAGTGCATAACCTCACATTTTCCAATATTGTATTGCATCTGCCAAATCTCTGCCCACTCACCCAGCCTGTCTATATCCCCTTGCAGGTTTTTTATGTCCTCCTCACTCTCTACTTTCCCTCCCATCTTTGTATCATCTGCAAACTTTGATATGTTACACTCGGTCCCCTCCTCCAAATCGTTAATATAGATTGTAAAGAGTTGGGGACCCAGCACCGACCCCTGCGGAACACCACTGGCTACTGGTTGCCAGTCCGAGAATGAACCATTTATCCCAACTCTCTGCTTCCTGTTAGATAACCAATCCTCCACCCATGCCAGAATATTACCCCCAATCCAGTGATTTTTTATCTTAAGTAATAATCTTTTATGTGGCACCTTGTCGAATGCCTTCTGGAAGTCTAAATACACTACATCCACTGGTTCCCCTTTATCCACCCTGTACGTTATGTCCTCAAAGAACTCGAGCAAATTTGTCAGACATGACTTCCCCTTCATAAAGCCATGCTGACTTTGTCCTATTAAATTATGTTTATCTAAATGTTCCGTTACTGTCTCCTTAATAATAGACTCCAAAATTTTACCCACCACAGATGTTAGGCTAACTGGTCTATAATTCCCAGCCTTCTGCCTACAACCCTTTTTAAATAAGGGTGTTACATTAGCAGTTTTCCAATCTGCCGGGACCTTTGCTGAGTTCAGGGAATTTTGGAAAATTATTACCAAAGCATCCACAATTCCTACTGCCACTTCCCTCAAGACCCTAGGATGTAAGCCATCAGGTCCAGGGGATTTATCCACCTTGAGTCCCATTATTTTACTGAGTACCAATTCCTTAGTAATTTTAATCGTATTTAGCTCCTCCCCCACTAGAGCCCCCTGTTTGTCCAGTGTTGGGATATTCTTAGTGTCCTCTACCGTAAAGACTGAAACAAAATATTTGTTCAGCATTTTTGCCATCTCCATGTTTCCCACCATTAATTTCCCGGTCTCATCCTCTAAGGGACCTACGTTTGCCTTAACCACCCTTTTTCTTTTTATATAACTATAGAAACTCTTGCTATCTGTTTTTATATTTTTTGCTAATTTATTTTCATAGTCTATTTTCCCTTTCTTAATCAATCCTTTAGTTACTTTTTGTTGTCTTTTGAAGACTTCCCAATCTTCTATCCTCCCACTAACTTTGGCTACCTTATATGTCCTTGTTTTTAGTTGGATACTTTCTTTAATTTCTTTACTTAGCCATGGATGGCTGTCATTTCTTTTACACCCTTTTTTCCTCAGTGGAATATATTTATTTTGAAAGTTGTAAAATAACTCCTTGAATGAACACCACTGCTCATGTACCGTCTTACCCTTTAATCTATTTTCCCAGTCCACTTTAATCAATTCTGCTCTCATGCCATCATAGTCTCCTTTATTCAAGCTCAGTATGCTTGTTTGAGAACCAACCTTCTCACCCTCTAATTAGATATGGAATTCAACCATGTTATGGTCACTCATTCCAAGGGGATCCTTAACTAGGACATTATTAATTAATCCAGACTCATTACACAGTACCAGGTCCAAGGTTGCTTGCCCCCTTGTAGGATCAGTTACATACTGCTCAAGAAATCCATCCCTAATACACTCAATAAACTCTTCCTCAAGGCTGCCCTGCCCAATTTGATTTGTCCAGTTAATATGATAGTTAAAATCCCCCATAATTATAGCTGTTCCCTTATTACATGCCCCAACTATTTCCTGATTAATACTTCTTCCAACAGAGTTGCAACTATTTGGAGGCCTATATACTACGCCCACCAGTGTTTTTTTCCCCTTATTATTCCTAATCTCTACCCAAACTGTTTCATTATCCTGATCTTTTGACCCAATATCATTTATCTGTATTACAGTGATTCCTTCCTTTATTAACATAGCCACCCCCCCCTCCCCTTCCTTCCTGCCTGTCCTTCCTGATTGTTAAATACCCTGGCATATTTAATTCCCAGACGTTTTCACCCTGCAGCCATGTTTCTGTAATGGCCACAAGATCATACCCATACATAGTTATTTGTGCCGTTAACTCGTCAATTTTGTTACGAATGCTACGTGCATTCAGATAAAGAACTTTCAAATGTGTTTTGCGACACTTACTTCCTGCTTTTTCCTTATTTAACACTTTACCTTTTACTCCATATCTTCTGTCCCTTCCTGACATGCTTTCCTCTGTCTCCCTGCTCAGGTTCCCAACCCCCTGCCACATTAGTTTAAATCCTCCCCAACAGCACTAGCAAACACTCCCCCTAGGACAGCGGTCCCGGCCCTGCCCAGGTGCAGACCGTCCGGTTTGTACTGGTCCCACCTCCCCCAGAACCGGTTCCAATGTCCCAGGAATTTGAATCCCTCCCCCTTGCACCATTCCTCTAGCCACGTATTCATTTGAAGTATCCTCCTATTTCTACTCTGACTAGCACGTGGCACTGGTAGCAATCCTGAGATTACTACCTTTGAGGTCCTCTTTTTTAATTTAACTCCTAACTCCCTATATTCTGCTTTTAGGACCTCATCCCCTTTTTTACCTATATCGTTGGTGCCTATGTGCACCACGACAGCTGGCTGTTCGCCCTCCCCCTCCAAAATGTTCTGTAGCCGCTCCGAGGCGTCCTTGACCCTTGCACCAGGGAGGCAACACACCATCCTGGAGTCTCGGTTGCGGCCGCAGAAACGCCTATCTATTCCCCTTACAATTGAGTGACCTATCACTTTAGCTCTTCCACTCTTTTTCCTCCCAGCCTGTGCAGCAGAGCCGCCCATGGTGCCAGGAAGTTGGCTGCTGCTGCCTTCCCCTAAGTCATCCCCCCCAACAGTATCCAAAGCGGTATATCTGTTTGAGAGGGGGATGGCCACAGGGGACCCCTGCACTACCTGCCTGCACCTCCTACTCTGCCTGGTGGTCACCCATTCCCTTCCTGCCTGTACACCCTTCACCTGCGGTGTGACCAACTCACTAAACGTGCTATCCACGAGGTTCTCAGCATCGCGAATGCTCCAATATGCATCCAGCCGCAGCTCCAGCGCCACAATGCGGGCTGTCAGTAGCTGCAGCTGGATACACTTCCCGCACACATGGTCGTCAGGGACACCGGAAGGGTCCCTGATTTCCCACATAGAGCAGGAGGAGCACAACACGGGGCTGGGCTGTCCTGCCATGACTTACCCTTTAATTAATTGAACTTTAATTAAATCAAATGAATACCACCAATTTCACTCAATTAAATGAATTACTCAGGGGCCCTTGGTTACTTGCACTAGAAATTATAATCACAAAATTAAGATCTTCGAAACTTTATAAACTATGAACCTTAACTATCAAACTATAACTATGTTAAGTCCAGAAAGCTGTAAAGTGCCCAATCGGAAGATGAGGTGCTGTGCTTCGAGCTTCATTAGAAGAGTGTAGAAGGCTGAGGACAGAGTGGGACGGAGAATTATAATGGCAAGCGACCGGAAGCTCAGGGTCCTGCTTGCGGACTGAGTGGAGGTGTTTAACAAAGCGATCATCCAATCTGTGTTTGGTCTCCCCAATGTAGAGGAGATGGCTCCTGTTCAATGAACAGTATAGGCACATCATCATCAAATGGCACAAGGCAACAGTCAGTGCTTTCTCTTTCTAAGTAGGCACCTTCTTTAGAATACCTCACCATTCCCAGATTCATGACAGAGGTCTGGAAATTGCAATTCCTGATTAGATCCACTGCCCAGGCTGGTGACATGCGAACGTATGAATAAGATCAGCTGGTCCATCAAGCCTGTCCATGGTATAACATCTCAACACCATCACTCCCATTTCTGCCCCACTCCCCAATGCAGTCACGCAATCTCCTGGAAGAGGTGAAAAGTCCATAGGCCAATTTAGGGACAAACTCTGGGAAATTCCTCTCCGGCCCCCAAAGGCAAGAAGGATTGCTGTGGCATAGAATACAAGAGCAGGGGTGTTCTGCTTCAACTGTATAAAACACTAGTTAGGCCTCAGCTAGAGTACTGCGTGCAGTTCTGGTCACCACATTACAGGAAAGATGTGACTGCACTGGAGAGGGTACAGAGGAGATTTACAAGGATGTTGCCGGGAGTAGAGAATCTTAGCTATGAGGAAAGACTGGATAGGCTGGGTCTGTTTTCCTTGGAGCAGAGGAGGCTGAGGGGAGACCTTATTGAGGTGTATAAAATTATGAGAGGCATAGATAAAGTGGATAGAAAGGACCTATTTCCCTTAGCAGAGGGGTCAAAAACCAGGGGGCACAGATTTAAAGTAATTGGTGGAAGGTTTAGAGGGGATTTGAGGGGAAATTTCTTCACCCAGAGGGTTGTGGGGGTCTGGAACTCACTGCCTGAAAGGGTGGTAGAGGCAGAAACCCTAACCACATTTAAAAAGTACTTGGATGTGCACTTGGGATGCTCTAACCTGCAGGGCTGCAGACCAAGAGCTGGGAAGTGGGATTAGGCTGGATAGCTCTTTGTTGGCCGGCGCGGACACGATGGGCCAAAATGGCCTCCTTCCGTGCTGTAACTTTCTATGATTCTATGAGACCGCATTGTGAGCAGCGAATACAGTATACTAAGTTGAAAGAAGTACAAGTAAATCACTATTTCACCTGAAAGGAGTGTTTGGGGCCCTGGACAGTGGGAAGGGAGGAGGTGAAAGGGCAGGTGTTGCAATTCCTGCGCTTGCACAGGAAGGTGCCGTGGGAAGGGGAGGGGTGTTGGGGATGATTGAAGAGTGGACCAGGGTGTCGCGGAGGGCGCGGTCCCTTCAGAATGCTGAAAGGGGAACGGAGGGGAGGGGAAGATGTATTTGGTGGTGGCATCACGCTGGGGGTGGCGAAAATGGCGGAGAAGGAGCCTCTGCTGCGGACAAAAGGTGGGGGCTGGAGAGGGACGTTGTCCAGGAGATCTGGATCCACCTGAGAGTGACTGGCTTCCTGGTGGTATATTTATCTTGGAGCCACAAAATGGCTGTTGTTTCTGAGGTCTCTGACCCAGGTTATATTTAAGCCTATCTGCCGTGACCTGTTGACACTTAAACATTTTCTAGGAATTCTCTCAAATGGCCTTCCTTAACCATATTTATCTTGTGAACTTGTGACAGTTCAACAGTTGGCAGCTCTGTTAACAGCTGACGGGTATTTTACAGTTCTGTGATAGACAGCTGTTCAACAGATGACCATAGCAGCGTTGATTTGTAAAATAACCACAGCAAAAAAATAATATGCTAAATGGGTTAAAAATGGAATTAAATTTACCAAACTGACAGAACTGATAATTAATAAATAATCTAATGGAGGGAATTTAAAAACTCAGCACTGAAGGGAAAAAAACTAGCTAGCAGGGCAGGGGATGTCCTTATATGGAGTGTAGAGTGGGAGGGATTACATGCAGAAGACCCTCCAGCATTGACATCATGATGTCCCAAAATGTTGTAAAGTGAGGGTGTCCTTTGTGAATTTTTCCATGGGGCATGACCTAGTACTGGCCTACTCCAGGGTGTGGGGGTGCATATTGAAGAAGCAGCAGCTTGTTGACTCAAGTTTTATGCTTGGGTCAGGTACTTTTAAATTCTTGCTAAAAATAGGAAATCTTTGTACCTCAACCTATTTAAAATATCTCCAAGGCAAATGTTTAACAGGTAGTGACTGACGTCCCTTAGTGACCGACTGTTACAAAGGAAAAGTACAGAGTGAGAAAAGATCATTCAACACTGTTCCTTTCACAGACATGTTCTCTAGAACATCTTCTGGAAGCATACCATAACATTGTAGTATGCCAGGATTGGCTGTAACATTATACTGGATCCTCCCTAGTAGTAGCTCTGTGAAGTTTGGACTCTGTGAAGTGTCAAGGACAGGGGGAACAAATGGCTGAATGTTTGGTGTGGCCTCAACCGCACTTTCCTGCCTTCTCACCATATCCCTCTTTCTCCAGAAACACACCTGGTTGCATCTATCTATTTGCTTCAGTAGCCTTCTTGGTGAAATTGTCCTGCCTGAATTCCCTAGTTGACAATCAAATGCTGGGTGAGTTATAACTTCTTCCGGCTTAACATCGGGAAGACAGACGCCATTGTCTTTGGCTCATGCCACAGATCCCTCTCACTTGGCACCAGTTCTATCACTCTTCAGGCATTCTCTCAGATTGAACCAGACTGTTTCTAGCCTTGGTGTTTTGATTGATCCTGAGCGGAGCTTTAAATGCCATATCCTTTTTATCATCAAGTTCACCTACTTCCACCTCTGCAACATTGCCCACCTCTGTCCCTACTTCAGCCTGTCTGGCACTCATTGGTTGTGCCAGGTATTGCATTTGGTCCTGTGTCCCTTTGGAGGATGTGTTGGGCACTGGAAATTGTCTCAAGCTCGGTTGTCTAGGCTATTGGGGGTGGGCAGTAGGGATGCTGCCTGTGTGATCCTTGGAGGCCTGCTTTAGAGAGGTATCTTATTGTAAAGACCAAGCTCAGCAGTTTTATTGGTGTCTCACTTTAATGATGGTTGTATGAGTTGAGTTTGTCACACGTGCTCCTGCCATAGGTGATGGATTAACTTGCTGCCAGATCTGAACTATCAACTTTTTCCGGACAGTCAGGAGGTAATTTTAATGTAACTTGCACATTAGAAAATGAGATATGGTCAAATGGCGCTTTCATGCCCCAGAGGATTTCAATCTCCATTGAAGTCCGTGATTCTAATCCTTGTTTTCAAATCCCTTCATGGCCTCGCCCCTCCCTATCTCTGTAATCTCCTCCAGTCCCACAACCCCCCGAGATATCTGCGCTCCTCTAATTCTGGCCTCTTGAGCATCCCCGATTTTAATCGCTCCACCATTGGCTGCCGGCCTTCAGCTCTGGAGTTTCCTCCCTAAACCTCTCCGCCTCTCTACCTCTGTTTCCTCCTTTAAGACGCTCCTTAAAACCTACCTCTGTGACCAAGTCACCTGCCCTAATTTCTCCTTATGTGGCTCAGTGTCAAATTTTGTTTTATAACACTCCTGTGAAGCGCCTGGGGATGTTTTACACTGTTAAAGGCGCTATATAAATACAAGTTGTTGTTGCTGTTGATTGTAAACTCGCCATTCGACCCGATTGCTTACGTTTCTTGCCGGGTGGGTTAGGTTAAGATTACCCCCAAGCCTCAAAGAAAATTGACATTGCAATTTCTGGATTCATTTCTAAAGACTCCTGTGCATAAAACCTGTTCTGTGCAGGTAGCTCCTTGTATTTCTCTCAACCTATAACAAATTCTCAGGAAATTTTCATGCAGCGTTTCGATGGGAGAAACTACATATTAAAGCTGAAAATGACTGACAGGTTCAAGTTGTGTTTAGTAGCAAACAGCGGAGCAGAAAGCTGGCGTTTTTCCAAGCTTTTTACTTCTTTTACTTTCTCGGGAGCGAAGATTGGAATGTGAAGTGTGTTTCTCTAGTTTTCAATATATCCTAAAGCTACTGCCACTTGCCCTAACTGTCGTCTCCTATTGCTGAATAGTTGGGTGAGGAAGGTGAAGTTGCTGTCGATGCAGTGGTGGTTCTTGCAGCCTTGGAGAGCCAGTACATCCAGAAACTTTGAGGGCCTTTTTGGGAAAAAAATTAGATTTTTCTATAATTGAATATTTGACCAGATTTGGAATGCAAGTAGCTGAACTGAAGATGAGGGGAATGCCCATGACATTATCCTTATTGGTAAGTATGAAATCTAGGCTAATCCACATTCCCTTTAAAGGATAGTGTGGTCATTGTGCAGTGTCTTGGAGGACTACATTTGTATGCAGAAAGCAGTTGGCTATGTAATGATATTACATCACCTATATTGTCTGGCTACACTATTTTCTGATATTAAAGTTCTCTCCAATATCCTTTCAGAATGGTACTGGACACAATTGGGTTTGGGTTTACATGGTGGATTTCTTTATTGAGCTCTGACCCTCAATTTTTGGTGGTCACCAATGAGATTATGTTCCCCACTTTTGAACTGCTCAGGATTACTGGATAAGGGTGTCTGTTACTTCCCCGCCACCATATACATTCACTTTCCATTGGCTCTCGAACCACTCATTGAACGTGCACCTGTTTCCCCATATACCCGAGGGATTTGAGTGGTGAGCACAGAACACAAATATAAACATACTTAATAATGCAGATAATGTTCTGGATCTAGATACATATTGGCTTCAGCTCTTTCCTTCCAGAGTGCATTCTGCAGTGTGGTCCTTGATTTAAAAACAATGATTTGAGTGGTTTTGTGAAACCGTTTTATTAGTGATCTATGATGTTGGAGGAGCTCGTAGCAAATCCACTTCACTGCATTTTCGGGCTCCTTGTTGAAGTTCCCGTAGATCCCTACTTAACATTGAGTTTCTCCTTTTTCCTGCAAGCCAGTGTCTCGAGGCTCTCTGGATCAAGAGGTTCTGGCCAACAGCTCATTCTGAGAGAATCATGTATTCACTTAGCTTATCTCAGGATAAATTTTAAAAGTTTGGTATGCCCTTTTGAATTATGGTGCTTGTGGCTCTGTCGTACTTTGTAACTGTGGTGTGCTCAAATGACTTTATGCCCATGCAATGGTTTTTCTCTGTTTAAATAGGACACAAATGGTTGCACACAAGTCCACTTTATAAGGGGCCCTTCAGGTTCCCCTGGACTACCTTCAGACGCTCTGGTCTGAGGAGGGTCCCATTGTAAACCCTGACTCCCCTGCATTTGGATACTCCATGCCGGAAGTGAGGTGCAGACCCAATTCCATTCACAGGAAAGCCCTGAAAATCCCACAGCAATGTAGTGAGCGTAGACCTGATGTAGCGGCTCACCACCCCTTTTCCTCTTCACTGCGCCTGGGAACTGAGCATTCTTCAGGAGAAGCGAAGAAGGAAATGTACCCTACTGTCACCCCGAGCAGTCTGGATGGTATTGAATGAAACTCCTTTAATCTAGACCATCCTATAAAGAATCCAAGTAATTCACTGGGTCCGTTACTGGTGTGATATCACTTCAAACAGATTTATTGCCAAAACAAATAATGTAGGATGTAAAGCGTAAAACAAGGAAGAGCTCTTCCCCATTTTTGGCACCCTCCACACAGTATAGGGGTAGACTGAGCCAGTTCTATTCTGGAACGAGGAAAGACCACATAGGGATGTCATGACTTTGATACGTTGTCCATGTGACGCTACATGTCTCTGCACAGTATAAAGAGCACATTCTGCTTGAAAGTGCCCAGTTCCCTTTTCCCCACTGCTGACTATATTCCCTGTGGAAATCTTGACGTCTGTTTACCTAAAGATGTGTGGCTGTTCAAATGAACTTGAGCACTGTGTTAAACATGCCCATGATTTTATAATGGCTGGCAGGCACAACCACAGTGTGTGGTCCTCGACCTCAAAGTGTGGCATGATGTTATGGATGACGTACTTGGCTCTCAGCATGCATTTATGAAGTTTGACTACAATGCCCGGTTCAATTTTGCAACACCATGAGAGTCAGCAGAGCCAGTCCTCTGGCCTCCTGGTGCAGACTGGCCTGTCAGCACTGTTCAGCCCCAGAGAGGGCCCAGGGTAGGTCATCACCCACGAGTGTAAATCAGACAGCCTGCCTGGTGCCAGTGGATCTGGAAATTGTCCACAACATAGTCCTCATAGTAAAGAACTCATTCAGCAGTTACTCTTTCCTGACTTTTTATCTTTTCTAGTTTATCAAATCTAGGCATCAGAGTTATTCACTGGACAAGCTGTAGGGCAAATTCCTGTTGCGTGCGATTTGTGTGCTGTACTGAAGAAAAATTGTAGCTGTAATAGATCTATAGTATTACAAGTTTTAAATATACTTTCAACTGTCTATAACTACTGTGTATTTGCACACCAAACTATATATTCTTACCCAACTTATCCATAAACTCATAGCTCCATGATATGCTGACAGGGTTAGATGAAATGGGGTGGGAGGACGCTCGTGTGGAGCATAAATAGGCCAGTTGGGCCTAATGGCCTGTTTATGCTGTAAATTCTGTGTAATGCCTCCTTTTCTCAGTGCTTCCTTCACCAGCACTTGCTGCTGTCTGGCAGGTATGCTGCTTTAAGCAGCAACACTTGATGGTTTTCATTTCAATAAGATTGCATGTTATTCTCATTAAAGATAAAGAAATGTCATTATTTCTGTGGAAGTATTTGAATTTCATTTAACAAAAGCAGAAATAGAGCAGCATATTCACTGTTTCTCTGTTCACAATTTGAATGCAGGGTTATTGGAGGTTGGATACAGTGCTGACAGTAAGCCTGGACATAGTTAGGGAAATGAGGCAGTATAGCCAGAGAAGCGAGTACGCAGTGTCACTGGGCTGACCCAACCCCTGGTAGTGATCCAAAAAGGTGCAGGGGTGGGCAGCTGGAACGGCTTTATATTTCTTGGAAGGGAAGAAACCAATTTCAAAATTAGATATTGGTGAGTGATTACAAGAATGCTTGCTGTTTAATTCTTTGCCCTGCCCGGCATCTGTCAAGATGCCATGGCCCTTGATTATTCTTGATTTGGAAACAGAATGCCTCGTGCACAGAATTGGAAATGTGAAGCGATCTTTCATTTTAAAGATGCAGCCAGGTTGGCACGCAGCTTAAATGGTGCCGAGTCTTATTGGGAAGTGTTTTTTTGGGAGGGGGAGGAAATGTATGCCGTACTGACAGTACTGGCAGCTGTTGGGTGCAGGCCATTACTGTTTGGCATGTGTGGGTGTGACTGCTACAGGATCCTTTACTGAAACCAGGCCTACCTTTTGCAGCTGTTTTCATTGACTATAAATAGTTAATAACTTCAAGATCAGTGGCGTGGATGATGTCGCTTAACAGAGTAAGTTTTCTAATATTTTTATCTGTCCACTTGGTTTGCAGTGATCCCAGCTCCTTGACAGAGTTTTCCCATACAGTGGCTTTGCCCCTTATTTTCCGTGTGTGTGTTTCCTGAAGGCATGTAGATGTACAGTTAAACTGTGACATACTGAAAAATATTCTCATCAGAACATTTCTTTTTGTTTCTTTGTATTCTTAAAGAGGGAATGTTCAATATTTAATTTCAACTGTTGCATGTGCCAAACGGTCAGAATTGCAATAGGCAAGTGGAGCCTGCCTCTCTTCTACATAAAATCTTTTGATCAGGAAGGGAAAAAAATCAAGCGGTTGAATGTGTAGGTCCTAGAAGTGAAGTCATTCTCAATTATTTGCTATCCCCTGCATTATAAATGTTACCAAGTGAGGTGTATGCTGGAGACCTGGGCTAATAACCATCCTCCGTATTTAAACTGGAAGTTTCCAAGTACCTGAGTTTGTTACTGATTCTCCAGGGAGCCTCTGACACAAGCAGAACATTCTTCATCAGGGCAAAGTAGATCGCAAAGTGCTGCTTCTGTCCCCTTCCAGAGCATCACAAGTCAAGGTATTAGAATCATCGAATCATCGAAATTTACGGCACAGAAGGAGGCCATTCGGCCCATCGTGTCTGTGCCGGCCGACAGAGCTCTCCAGCCGAATCCCACTTTCCAGCTCTTGGTCCGTAGCCTTGTATGTTATGACACTTGAAGTGCATATCCAGGTACGTTTTAAATGTGATGAGGGTTTCTGCCTCTACCACCCTTTCAGGCAGTGAGTTCCAGACCCCCACCACCCTCTGGGTGAAAAAAGTTCTCCTCAACTCCCCTCTAATCCTTCTACCAATTACTTTAAATCTATGCCCCCTGGATAATGACCTCTCTGCTAGGGGAAATAGGTCCTTCCTATCTACTCTATCTAGGCCCCTCGTAATTTTATACACCTCAATCAAATCTCCCCTCTGCCTCCTCTTCCAAAGAAAACAACCCCAGCCTATCCAATCTTTCCTCATAGCTAAAACTTTCCAGTCCTGGCAATATCCTCGTAAATCTCCTCTGTACCCTCTCTAGTACAATCACATCCTTCCTGTAATGTGGTGACCAGAACTGCACGCACTACTCTACCTGTGGCCGAACTAGTGTTTTATACAGTTCAAGCATAACCTCCCTGCTCTTATATTCTATGCTTCGGCTAATAAAGGAAAGTATCCCGTATGCCTTCTTAACCACCTTATCTACCTGTCCTGCTACCTTCACGGATCTATGGACATGCACTCCAAGGTCCGTCCCTCTGATCCTCTACAATCTGTGTCCTACCATTTATAGTGTATCCCCTTGCCTTGTTAGCCCTCCCCAATGCATTACCTCGCACTTCTCCAGATTGAATTCTATTTGCCACTTTTCTGCCCACCTGACCAGTCCATTGATATCTTCCTGCAGTCTACAGCTTTCTTCTTCACTATAAAACTCGCAGCCAATTTTTGTATCATCAGCAAACTTCTTAATCATGCCCAGGTTAGGCAGCTGCTCAGAAGAGTTGGGATTCGTGATGCTGAGAGAGACACATTTTAATTTTAAAGAGATTCATAAGTAATCAGGGTGGGACAGCATTTCTATGCGAGAGATGATGGATAATCATGAGTAGCGGAGTCCGTTATATCAACTTTAAGATAAAGTTTGGAGAGAGTACTGAGGTTGGTATTGGACCCAGATCCCCAGAACACTATCTCATCTGATAGCATTTATTGTGCAAGGTGCCAAATCATTTAGAATGATCTCTTGGTTCTTCAAACTCAACCACTTGATCTCCAGGTAGAAGCATTAAGGTTGGAAGCATTCCCACAAGTTGTTCTCTTGCCACAAACTCCATACAGACACTTTACATGGATTCCTATTCAACGGGCCTACAATTCTAGTCCCCTGTTTTGAAAGGTCAGATACTGAGTCCGCACTGGAAAAGGTCATGGGGTTGATGGGAGCGTGCAGTGAGTTACATGTCTGTAATTTAATTGAGTAATGCCAATGACTTCATAACCTCTTGAGCAGAGCTCAAATATTTGGCAGGAGGCATAGACTGAATTACTGACTTTACCTCCCCTTCAGTCCCTATAAAGAACAACAGCTTGCATTTATATAGCACCGTTAATATAGTAAAACATCCCAAGGCGCTTCACAGAAGCGTTGTCAAACAAAATTTGACACTGAGCCAAAGAAGGAGACATTGAGACAGGTGATGAAAAGTTTGGTCAAAGAGGTAGGTTTTAAGGAGCGTCTTAAAGGAGAAGAGAGAGGCGGAGAGGTTTAGGGAGGGAATTCCAGAGCTTATGACCAAGGCAGTTGAAAGCACGGCTGCCAATGGTGGAGCGATGAAAATCAGGGATGCGCAAGAGGCCAGAATTGGAGGAGCGCAGAGATCTCGGAGGGATATAGGGCTGAAGAAGGTTACAGAGTAGGGGAGGGGCGAGGCCATGGAGTGGGGTCGGAAGCTCAGCTCTGGGTCAAACAGAACGGCAAGGTTGTGAACGGTCAACTATGTACCTCACCCGGGCCAAATGGCACAAAAGAGTGCACAGTGGGGGGAAGTGCACATTGTTCATTGTATTATAGATGTTTTGCTGTGTATTATGCACTTTTTACTTTATTATTCACTGTCCATTGTATAATACAGCACCTAGTGCGTATTTCTGCACTGATCGCTGTATATGATAAACTGTTCAGTATTACTTGCCATTAACTGTTTGCTGTATTGTACATTGTGTACTGCATGTTATATACTGTTCACTGTGTATTACACACTGTTCATTACATAGTATAATTCCAGTGTGACTATTAAGCTGGCCAGTAGTTGCAAGTGCACTACAGCGATAATGTGACTCTTTCCTCTGAGGGGACACACCTGCCCCCCATTCACTGTTGCTTATGAAGCTATAAGTGAAATGTTAGTGCGGTTCAGACCTATGGCCTAGTGACACTTGCTGTACTTGCACTGAGAGCTGAATTTTGCCGGCGCTCAGAGTGCGGGTTCAAAATCTAAATGATTGACAGCGGGTTGGGAACCCGCTCCGAACCCGCCTCCATGTAAGTTTCAAAAGTGTTGGGTCTGCGATTTCAGAACAGACCCGACACCAAGCGGCAGGGGAGGCATGTATGATAGTTAAATGCTTGTTAAACGCTTGTTAACTACTATTTTGCCAGCCTATTTCTATTTTCCCACTTTTTTAACGGGGTTCACGTCGTTCGGAGATCACGTCAGGTAAGTAGGTCGGGTTCTCTATGTCTCCCCATTGCTGTGAATAGGTGACAGCTGCAAAAGTAGTATGAAAGCTACCATTTCACAGCTGTTCACTTTCCAATGTCAGAAGCTTGAGCCCTCAGGACTTGAACTTTTGAACTGTATGCAGTTTGGAAGTGTTTGGAGTAAACTCTCTATCCACTGTCACCTCATTGGAGCAAGCTCTCTCATCATTGACGGATCGCTTCTGTCATCTCAACTTCAGCTGCCATCTATTCCAGCCCTTGAAAAAATCTCACCGTGGTCCTCTGAATCCCTCCACGATCAGCCCCAGCACCAACATCACCAGGCACACCAACATCACCAACAACAATACCAACCTTCTCCGCAATCACCTGATGCTGCACAGGACACAGCATCAGCACCCGACAACATTGCTGCCCAGGAGGCCAGCGATGGCATCACCACGGCCAGATTTACTTCACTTGACGCTGTACACCCTGGCTGCCACATGATGCGCCAGGTTGACACCAGCACCATAAAGTATCCCTACAATGTCCAAGCCATTCCTTTCACAACACAATTTGCGGGGGGGCGAGGGTGAAGTTATGTATCAACATTCACTGGAACTCACTAAGACACTTCCAAAGGTGAGCACAGATCTGTCCAATAAGGTAAAGTTTTGAAAATATAAATTTCAATGTTTGACAACACATTAACAGAAACCTCACATGAACATTGGCTAAACCACCCGGGTGCCAACCCTTTTGTGTTGTTAGTTTGTATGCTTGCAGTAGGTTGAGGGTGAGTGTGAGGGGTGGCTAGTGAGATGGGGAAGTGATAATGTAGATAGAGAGGGATGGGTGGAGGTGCAAGGTAAGTTGGTGTGAGTAAAGATGAGCAGGAGTAGGGTAGGGAAGGCAGAGTCATGTGGATGTGATGAGTGGCACAGCAGGATGCGGTTGAGCGTGGCTTGGCAGTGAGGGTGAGTGTGGCTTGGCAGTAACGTTTCGTGATCTGCTCAGATTGTTGAAAGGTTTGCGCCACTGCAGCCTGGTCCTCCTGACGACATCCCTGCTTGTGCCCTCCTGTGCAATGTGCAACCAGGCTGCGTTGGTCTCCTGGGGAGGTCTCTTCCACCTATGGGAAGGGAAGAGAACCTCCCTGTGTGCTGTGACTCCCTCCATAAGCATATGGAGGGAGTCATGGGAGAGCCTGGGTGCAGCCGTGCATCTCTGTGCAGTGTTTGCAGCACCTCAATGCTGTAGAGCACTGACAGCACCAATGTCAAAATCAATGTGGCCATGGTCCCTTTAAGGAAACCGGCTGATGATGCGTCATCAAATTATGTCATCAGACCCGCTTCCTATTAATTGGCCGGGAACCTCGCAGGGCGGGCTTAACCAGCCCTTTCAACGGAAAATTGCTTGGAGAGTGCGGGCTGCAGTAGGCAGCAGGCTGGGACCGCAACGCCGCCTCAGTCGGCAAAATCACGGCCTGAATGTTGGTTTCAACCCTTGGTGTAATGCTTTGGACTATCTTAGTGAATGCTTTGTTCAAGGCACACTTGAAATGATGGGCAGCCTGAGAGGTGTGGTCTCAGCTCATAAACAAAGACTCCTGCGATTGCTGTGTGGGGTAGACTGAGCTCCAGCTTTGCTCCTTATAAGTACCATGTTAAATATGCACTTCCTGAAAAAACACTCGAATGAGCCCAGTGGACTCATTTACTGCTGGTACCTTCCAGCTTCAGAGAGCGGGGCTCCAAGTATATCTCCTGTCAAAAAATTCTCCGCTCTGGTGCTTACCCATCTGCAAACACATCCTGTACATTACTTACTTCAGATTTGCAGACAGGTGCTTGGTCTGTGTACTTCTGGCTGACAGGGTTAGCTTGCATCAGCTGAGGGCGTGCCTTCTTGCTGTTCAGAGTTCAAGCCTGTGAGTGGTGGGGTTCCTCCCTCTGGTGACAGGATGAGCAGTCTTGTGTATGAGTCTGGTGGGAGGTATTGTTAGTTGTAGTTTCAGTGTCCCCAGGACCTTCTCCAGAAGGGTTGGAGATAGGGGAATGGCCAGAAGGTGTGTAGGAGCATGCACCAGCTCCAGCAGCACTCATCTGTCCAGGGCAGGTGCAATTTTCAGAGTTTGTGTGGGATGAAGTACATTCTGTGTAGGATTAGAACTGGCTCACTCTCATTTCACTAAAGGTGGAGATTATGATGGTCAGAATGCAAGTCTCCATCCTATCTTTTGTTAGTAGATAGTCCAGATCTCTGTCCCAAGAACTATGTCGGAGAGTATCAAATATAGGGTGGAATAGTCCTTGCCAGAATGCTCTATATTATGGTTGGTATTCTGAAAGGCTGAGGTCAAATGAGCAGAAGGGCCTTCTTCATCTGAACCTATCTGCTAATTTTGGGACGACCCAAGAAAGCATGTGAATTTCATATAACTCTCAAAAACAAACCTGTGCTTAGACAACAGACTATGACATGGACTGATACTCAAATCTTTTTTTTTTTAAACTCATTTATACCGCTGACTAATAGAGAAACCACATTAAAGGAAAAACCCTTCTCAATTTGTTGCTTGGTATGAAGGTTAAGTTTCCTCCACTCATTCTTGTATATTTTTAGCAATTTTCAAATCTTTACTTCACTTCTCTCTTGAGGGTGTTGACTGTTACTGGGGTACAGCTCCATGGGCACTATTTGTCCTACCGTACCTCACCAAAGTTAACCTTGACAGTGAATGTCTGGAGGCTAGTTGACTGTTTAGGGCATTATAGCCAAGTCTTTCCTGTCTCACCTGACAGTCACACATATGCAGTTTCCAGTAGAATCTACAGGACATTGATCAGGTGTACGCACCCTGTCTGATTTTTCTCCCCCTTCTCCCTAGCCCTTAGCCACTGAGGCCGATTGTAGCACCCAGCTGTTGCTCTGGATGATGGTCATCTCAGCACAGAGCAGGCATTGATCTGGTCTCTGGTTGTCTCTCTCATGTTTCATTTACTCTCACCTTTACATACCCTAATATGTTAGGGTAGTCAAATACCCCTACTTATAGAGCACTTGGCCATTATTTTCCTTGTGCCTGCTTCCAAAGATGGGGTGTAAAAGTAGGTGTCGACTTAACTCTGCCTTTAGCCACCTTGGCAGACAGCATCCGTCCCCCAGCACCTGAGGTAGCGGTGCATCGTCTTCACTGTATCCAGTGGCAAAATAACCATCTTTTATTTACAGGTTCCTGTTTCAATGTAAAAAGCCTTAACACCCTGGGGTCATAACCTCTTTCAGTGCCTTTAACATTTTCATCAATTGCTATTGCCCTTAAAATGTCGTCTTCTGTGGGACTGCCCTGGAAATTACAGGCCATTCAGCTCGACATCTGTTCCGGGCAGCTGTCTCGAGAAATTATATCGTGAAGTATGCCATCATCAGGGCAAGTCGGGGAGGTTTCCTAAAATTGTCCCATTTTGAAGTCATGCATTCTGTCCTTATTTTGTATAGTACTTTGATATTACGTGATCATTTATAGTTAATTAGTAAAACTTATGCCAGTTTGGGAAGCAAAGGAGTAGAGTTTGTTGGAGCAGAGGTGTTTCTCTGCAGCACGGCCAGCGGAGCTGGGAGACGTGAAACTGAGGGGTTGCACCGCCACCACTGGCAGGAGGCTGTCATTACAGTCTGATGCGTTTACACAGGCAGCTTCCATTCTAAATATGGAACAGGAATTTATAATGGGGAAAAGTTGACAAGCAAGGTCTCATAGACAACAAGTGCGTCTACATGCGTAAGCTCTTTTAATCTGTTACACATATAGTGCCGTTCATGTCCTCCGGATGTGCCAAAGCACTTTACAGTTCATGAATAACTTTTGAAGTGTAGTCATTGTTGTTTTGTAGGCAAATGTAGCAGCCAATTTGCACAAAGCAAAGACCCACAAACAGCAATGAGATAAATGGCCAAGTAATCTGTTTTTGGTGGTGCTGGTTGAGAGGTAAATGTTGGCCAGGACACTGGGAAAACTCCCTGTTCTTTTGAATAGTGTCACAGGGTCTTTTACATGCACCTGAATAGGCAGATGTTTACTGCTTCATCTGTTTAATGTCTCATCTGAAAATACAACTCTCCCTCGATACGACACTGAAGTGACAGCTGAAATCATGTGTTCAAGTCCTGAAGTGGAACGTGAACCTGAGACCTTCTGATACAAAGGTGAGAGTGCTACTGACTGAGCCAAACTGACTTTTATAAACCCAATTTATAGGATCAAATTGAACCTATTTATAGTACCGGCTTCAATACATTTCTTGTGTCATTCTGCACAACTGTTATTTTTGGATGAAAAAGTTCACCCTTTCTTATTCCTAACTTCCTAATGTTTAACTTGGACCTCCTAGCATTTTAACTCTTCACCGTAGTGAGCAATTTGCCTGGATCAGTTCGATCATTTCAAAGCTTTCTCTCAAAGCAAACAAGTCCAACTTCCTTAGCCTTCCCTCCTAAATTACTGATACCCAGAATCATCTCTACTTGTCTGTGCATCCTCTCAAAATAAGGAATATACTTGTGATTAGGTGAAAAAACTGCACTCTACTCCAGTTGGTGTTTGATCAGTATCTGATACAACAATAATACAAGCTCTTTAGATGTCATAGAATTATAGATTGTTGCTGCACAGAAACAAGCCATTCAGCTCTTTCTCCATAACCTTGCATTTTTTCCCTTTTCAAATATATATCCAATTTCCTTTTGACAGTTACTATTGAATCTGCTTCCACCATCCTTTCAGGCAGTGCATTCCAGATCATCATAACTCGCTGTGTAAAAAAAAAAAAAAAAATCTCTTCGTCTCCCCTTTGATTCTTAAAGATGTCTTTTTTTCATCTGCTCACTGTACCACTGTTCCATTTAACATATACTCCATCTTTTGGCTCCTTGCTCTAATAATTATTTGACACTTACCCACATTGAATTGCATCTGCCACCTGTTGGCCCACTTGCCTAAAAGATCAAAATCCTTCTGGATTTGGTTGCATTGCTTCTATTTACTCTGGCACTCATTTGTTATCCTGTGCAAACTTGCTTTTGCTTGCAGTCATTCATCCGAATTATTAACATATTAAAAATAATCAAGGGTTCCAAGATCGCACCATTAGATATATCATTTGTGATTTCTCTTCAGCCTAAAAAAAATACCATTTATGCCTACCTTCTGTTTCCTGTTTTAAGCTGACTAGCTTATCCAGCAACATATTTTACCTCATCTTCTGTGACTCATTGCTCTTTGCAAGTAGGAATGACTGTCATTTAAATGCTCAAGTAATTCTTTGGACAAATACTATAATATGCACCTGTCTATACCGTGACTTTTATCAGAGAAAGTATTTCTGCTCAGCTCACTGGTGCGGCGAGAAATCCTGAAGTTGCTGCTGTGACAGCTGGCTAATGGCATGCCCGCTGTTCCTTGTTTAAACCACAGTCTGGCTGTGGATCCCAAGCTTTCATGCCTGAGGGCTTTGTTACATTCAGACACAACGGCATGTGTCATTGAACACTTGAGTGGAAGTCACACTTGCATGGTGACATCCCTTTATTTTTGGGGGGGGGTTTTTTCCTTCGGTTTATTCTTAATTTTAGAATCTCCATTAGGAATGTAATGGTGTCCTTTTTCCTCATTTTTTTAAAGCTCTGTTTTCCGTGGATTGCAGGAGTTGAGAATCCATGTGACCAAAGTGTCGGTATGGACTCTTGCAGCTAAAACGCAAATGACTAGTGAATAGGTTAAATTGGCATCCAGGGGAAGCAAGATCATGGCTGTGTGTGGAGCGAGGGGAAGAGAAGTAAATTGGAAATGAGGCTTCTTGGTCAACTGTCAGCTTCGATCTCCATTGTTACAAACAAGCCCTCAGTGGGAAAACTGCTACAGAGGCTGTGCTTGTGATTAAAGAACTTGTCCTATGGCACAACTTGCATTTCTAAAGCAGGTAGACTTTTCAAAGTTATTAAGGGGGCAAAACAGTGGATGTCAACCAGAAAGGGGAAAATGGTCACGGCTGAGTTGGGGGACCAAAGCACAATCAAAGGAAAGAGGGCTTTGAGAAGATTTTTGATAGTAGAGGGAAGGTGGTATAATGGAGGGACTTGGCAGCGAGTTCCAGAGGGAAGAGCATTATGGCGGAACTAGCGGCCACAAGTGGTGGAGCAGAAGGAGCAAGGGACAAGGAGATGCCCAGTGTTAGAGGAGAAGAGGGTGTATGCTGAAACGTAGAGCAGGTGGAATTCACTAAGGCAATGTGGGGCAAGGCCATGGATGGATTTTCATGTGAGGTCGAGAATTTTCAAATCATTTTGCTGGAACAGAGGAGCCAGTGGGGCTTGGAAATAGTGGTGGTGATGGGAGTGTGTAACTATGTGCAGGTGACCATGTGGGCTGTAGCATTTTAGATATGTTGAAGAGGGATGGAGAGAGGTCAGCTCAAGAGAACATGCAAGAGGTCAATCCTTGAGGTGATAACAGCTTTTACTTGAGGATTTCATGGGGGCGGGTGAGGGAAGACTGTAAATGGGCATTGTTGTTGAGGTGGAAGAATGTGATCTTAGTACCACAGTGGGTTTGAGGGAGGAAGTTAAACACTGGGTTGCGCAGTACACCAAGGTTCTACACGTATTTTCTCAGTCTGCAATGGAAGGCAGAGAAGTTGATGAAGTCAGTGTCAGAGGCGCTGGCAGTGGCCAAAGAGAATGGCTTTGGTTTTGCTGATACTAAGTTGGAGGAAATTTTGGCTCATCAAGTTCTTGATGTCAACAGGAATTTGGAGACTGTAGTGACATCCTGTGGATCAAAGCAGGAGCTAGAGTTCAGTATTATCAGCACACATGTGTAAGCTGACCCTATGCTTCGTGATGATATCTGGGTATACTGCAGAGGACTAAGTATGGATTCCAGGGTATACTGGAGGAGAACCAAGTATGGATTCCAGGGTATACTGCAGAGAACCAAGTATGGATTCCAGGGTATACTGGAGAGAACCAAGTATGGGTTCCAGGGTATACTGGAGAGAACCAAGTATGAGTTCCAGGGTATACTGGAGGAGACCAAGTATGAGTTCCTGGGTATACTGCAGAGGACCAAGTATGGATTCCAGGGTATACTGGAGGAGACCAAGTATGGATTCCAGGGTATACTGGAGGAGACCAAGTATGGATTCCAGGGTATACTGGAGGAGACCAAGTATGGATTCCAGGGTATACTGCAGAGGACTAAGTATGGATTTCAGGGTATACTGGAGAGAACCAAGTATGGATTCCAGGGTATACTGGAGGAGACCAAGTATGGGTTCCAGGGTATACTGGAGAGGACCAAGTATGGATTCCAGGGTATACTGGAGGAGACCAAGTATGGATTCCAGGGTATACTGGAGAGGAACAAGTATGGGTTCCAGGGTATACTGGAGAGGAACAAGTATGGATTCCAGGGTATACTGGAGGAGACCAAGTATGGATTCCAGGGTATACTGCAGAGGACTAAGTATGGATTTCCGGGTATACTGGAGAGGACCAAATATGGATTCCAGGGTATACTGGAGAGGACCAAGTATGGATTCCAGGGTATACTGGAGGAGACCAAGTATGGATTCCAGGGTATACTGGAGAGGAACAAGTATGGATTCCAGGGTATACTGGAGAGGACCAAGTATGGATTCCAGGGTATACTGGAGGAGACCAAGTATGGATTCCAGGGTATACTGGAGGAGACCAAGTATGGATTCCAGGGTATACTGGAGGAGACCAAGTATGAGTTCCAGGGTATACTGCAGAGGACCAAGTATGGGTTCCAGGGTATACTGGAGGAGACCAAGTATGGATTCCAGGGTATACTGGAGAGAACCAAGTATGGGTTCCAGGGTATACTGGAGGAGACCAAGTATGGATTCCAGGGTATACTGGAGGAGACCAAGTATGGATTCCAGGGTATACTGGAGGAGACCAAGTATGGATTCCAGGGTATACTGGAGGAGACCAAGTATGGATTCCAGGGTATACTGGAGGAGACCAAGTATGAGTTCCAGGGTATACTGGAGAGGACCAAGTATGAGTTCCAGGGTATACTGGAGGAGACCAAGTATGAGTTCCAGGGTATACTGCAGAGGACCAAGTATGGATTCCAGGGTATACTGGAGAGAACCAAGTATGGATTCCAGGGTATACTGGAGAGAACCAAGTATGAGTTCCTGGGTATACTGGAGAGGACCAAGTATAGATTCCAGGGTATACTGCAGAGGACCAAGTATGAGTTCCTGGGTATACTGCAGAGGACCAAGTATGGGTTCCAGGGTATACTGGAGAGGACCAAGTATGGATTCCAGGGTATACTGGAGGAGACCAAGTATAGATTCCAGGGTATACTGGAGGAGACCAAGTATGGATTCCAGGGTATACTGGAGGAGACCAAGTATGGATTCCAGGGTATACTGGAGAGGACCAAGTATGGATTCCAGGGTATACTGGAGGAGACCAAGTATGGATTCCAGGGTATACTGGAGGAGACCAAGTATGAGTTCCAGGGTATACTGGAGGAGACCAAGTATGAGTTCCAGGGTATACTGCAGAGGACCAAGTATGGATTCCAGGGTATACTGGAGAGAACCAAGTATGGATTCCAGGGTATACTGGAGAGAACCAAGTATAGATTCCAGGGTATACTGCAGAGGACCAAGTATGGGTTCCAGGGTATACTGGAGGAGACCAAGTATGGATTCCAGGGTATACTGGAGGAGACCAAGTATGGGTTCCAGGGTATACTGGAGAGGACCAAGTATGGATTCCAGGGTATACTGGAGAGGAACAAGTACGGATTCCAGGGTATACTGGAGAGGAACAAGTACGGATTCCAGGGTATACTGGAGAGGACCAAGTATGGATTCCAGGGTATACTGGAGAGGAACAAGTACGGATTCCAGGGTATACTGGAGAGGACCAAGTATGGATTCCAGGGTACATTGGAGCCAACCATATGGGCCGGGAAGAAGAAGCCATTGTGGGTAGATGTGAGCAAAACTGAGCGAAAGCTGTGGCCATTGCAGTAGAGAGACATAGGATGGAAACTATTGTAACGTGCCCGCACTTTATGAAGACTGTACAGTGTGTGTCATTGTATAATAATGTGGTAGAACAATATGGTATATCTCATGCTTTTATCACCTCGAGGGAGGGAGAAATCAGGTAACTACAGACCTGTCAATCTAACGTCAGTTGTGGGGAGGAATGTACAATTTTATAGTAACATGCCAGACATTATAGTATGTCTAATTGAGCCACTGCAAGATCTTTCCCGCTCTTAGTAATAAGGGAGAATTGGGCAGCAGCAGTCAGCATCATCTGGGTGATGAGCTCTCATCTATCTCCCTTTCACAGTCAGCAATTTTACAGCATGATTACAGCATCATGGCTAGATTATTAATTGAGGTTCAGATCTTGTACAAGTTGGCTTGATATTAATTTATTTTCAAGACTATTGGATTTCTTTGGGAAGCTACAGTTAGTTATCTGGACTCTGCCTGGCTGATAATTTTGTGACAGAACACAACTCTAACAGAGCGTCAGAAAGTGCAAAGTTTTTACAGACGAGTTAACTGTGTGTGCATTTCCGTACATTTTCTGCTTTGCAAACAGTGAGAACGTTCAGTATCCTCAGGTGTCGCACTTCCTCCACTTCCCACACAAATGGCAAGTTAGGTTATAATAGGAGAGAGCTATTGTGGAGTGCCTCAGGGGTCCAAGCTGGAAGAAGTCCTGTTCCAGATATGCATAAGTGACCTGGAATTCCAGTCTCTATACAAACTAGTTAAATTTGCAGATGGCTCCCAACTATAGAGGACTGTGGACTCAGGAGGCAACCTAGATCTTATAAAAAGAGCTTGACGGGGTGAACAAATGCACTCACATGATTCTGGTTGGTGTAACATCTGGGCCCCAGTGGTAGTGCAGGGGAGAGCAACAAGGCTGATGCCCAGTGTCAGAGGGAAGAGATGGGGGAACAACTTGGTAATCTGGGGATCTTCAGCTTCCAAGAGTGATCCCAGAAGGTATATAACATACTTAATGGGATAGAGTAAATAAATCTGAAACTTGCAAACACATCAGGATAAAGAGGGCACAGATTTGGGGTTATGAAGGGCAAGTTAAGGACAGATGCCAGGACTTAATTCTTTTCAGCAGTCTGATTAATGCCAGAAAGGGTAGTTGAGGCCAGGACACTGGACACATTTAAGAAACTACTGGATGTTGTAATGGCGGGTGGGAGGATTGGTGTTATCTGGAAAGGTGAGATCAAATGGACTGAAGTGCGTTCTTCATCCAAACGTAAAAGACAGATAATTAAACTAAAATTACTTTACATAATGACCCCGACAGCCAGAGGAGATTTTCATGGCATTAGCTGAAACAGAAGTGAAAGACCAGTGTCTAATCCCACTCATTTCCTGGTCATCTCTGTTGTACTATGTTGGAAATTAGTTTGCACTCCTATCCCTCCCAAAGGTGACTGCAGAAAATACCACAAGTTTCGGGAAAAGTGGCAAAGGAGGGGCCTTTCTCAACAAAGCAGAGCTGCAGTGTCACACTCAATAAAAAGAAAGCCTTGCATTTATACAGCACCTTTCACACCTCAGGACATCCTAAAGCACTTTCCAGCCAATGAAGTACTTTTGAAGTGTAGGAAATGCGGCAGCCAATTTGCGCACAGCAAGCACCCACAAACCGCGCTGTCATAATGGCCAGATAATCTGTTTTTTAATGATGTTGATTGAGTGATAAATATTGTCCAGGACACCGGGGTTAAGTTCCCTGCTCTTCTTCAAAATAGTGCCATGGAATCTTTTACGTCCATCTGAGAGGGCCTCGGTTTAACGTCTCATCCGTCAGTGCAGCACTGAAGTGTCAGCCTAGATTTTTGTGCTCAAATTTCTGGAGTGTGACTTGAACCCACAACCCTCTGACTCCGAGGCGGGAGTGTCACCCGCTGAGCCGTGGCTGACACTAGCATGTATGATATCCCTCGCAGACATTCCAAATACTTGGACATTATCTTCAGTAGAGCATTGCATGACCTGTATGGTTAACTGCAAATCCAATGCTTTGAATTACTGTTATGTAACTTGCATTAAAGGTTCTGTGCCTACGATGCTGAGGGATACAAGTACAATATTTACCGCAAGGAGCAATATTCCATGCCGATGTGCGACTCGGGGTTTTTTTTGTGTGTGGTGGGAGCGGATGTTGGGAGAGGTTGATTTAGTTTCCTCTGTCCTGATCAATTGCTTTAGAAGTATCCGATGTGGATCACATCATATTGCTGTAAGAGCAAGCAGAGGGGGCAATGAAGACGATTCCAGCTATTGGAAATGTAAGTTACTATGGAAGTTGGGCCTATTTTCTTTCAAAAACTGGGGACTTCAAGATAATCTAACTGAAGTTTTCAGTATTATATGAGCAAATTAACAAAATTGACCCAGGCCAATTGTTCCCTGGTATTTGGGCTTCATCATAGTGGGAGTAAGATGGAAAGTGAGGGCAGTTTTTTTCACTGAGTGATGGATTTGTGGAATACATTACCAGGCAAAGACATTGAAGCAAACCGAATAAATGGTTTCAAAGAGCAATTGGTTGTGCTTCCTGGAGAGAGAAGAGATTGAGGGATATGGTGATATGTATAGAGTTGATCTATGAAAAAGAGACCGGGTTGGGTCTAATTGTCATTTTCTGTTCATTAAAAATGTTTGTGTTCTTACTGGCACAAAATGCAGCTACATGAGTGTAACACCACAGTAATGTCAGTACCACAGAGTCCACTTTATAGAAAGTGATTTGATTGTTGCAGTGGGGAAGGAAATGTTATTCCAATCCTGTGGGATTTCACATTTTCTGATCTCTTGTTCCCTAACCCTTATTTTTGTTTTGCCAGGTTGATGAGGATGTGGCTTTGGAGCAAGCCATGAAGTTCTGCCAGCTGCAAATGGCCACATCGACGCAGAAGCAGGTAACTGTCAGAGGCAGAATGATTGTGAGCCCATTGGAGGGAGGGGAACCGAGTGTTTATGTAAAGGGAGTGTGTGTGTCTATTCACAGCAATAATCAGAGACAAGTCCAGAAGATAGCCATTCCACAGTCTGAGAGCAATAACTTGTTTCAGGAGCCCAGCGCTATGATCAAGTCTAGTCATTCTTTATAAAGAAGTTCCAAGCCACATGCCCAAGATGGCACTATCTCATGTGTTGTCTCGTTTGTGCCATAGCTGAAGATTTCCATTCAATATCAAATTACAGCAGGTTCTTGGTAAGCAATGCTGTGGAAACGAGGCCAAGCTATTCACTCCATTGGTACATTAGATAGAAATGGTAACCCATCCATTTTTCATCTGATTCCGCTTAAAGCAGGAAACTTTCATCAATCTGGTGTAAAACAATGAAGTCAATATTTAGTCTACACTGCTCGGGACTGGTGACTTGGTGCAGCCTGATAAAAGAAATGAACCTGCCAGCCAGAAATATGGAAACCTCAGGTAATCACACCGATCACAATTAGATGTGATACATGTGAAGTTGTGTGATAAATGTTGCTTTAAGAGCCGGATGTATTTTACAGTTACAATTGTTTGGAACTCTGAACAAAACACTACAGAACGAGATGCAGTTCAGTGAAGGCTTTGACGGTTTGAAGTGAACACCTGCACTAGCAGCAGAGCAGAATGAAGCTTGTATGATGATACTGTGTCTCGTGATGTGGGCATAACTCTGGCAGATTGTGCATTGCCCTCTCTCATTCATTCACTCACTTGTGCGCTCTTACTGTCACTCACTCACACACACTCTCTTTCACTCACTCCCGCGCGCGCTCTTTCTCGTTAGGTCACTCGTGCGATGCCTCTCGTTCACTCGCTCCCCCTCGTCCGCTCGCGCGCCCCCTCCCCCTCGTCCGCTCGCGCGCCCCCTCCCCCTCGTCCGCTCGCGCGCCCCCTCCCCCTCGTCCGCTCGCGCGCCCCCTCCCCCTCGTCCGCTCGCGCGCACCCCTCCCCCTCGTCCGCTCGCGCGCCCCCTCCCCCTCGTCCGCTCGCGCGCCCCCTCCCCCTCGTCCGCTCGCGCGCCCCCTCCCCCTCGTCCGCTCGCGCGCCCCCTCCCCCTCGTCCGCTCGCGCGCCCCCTCCCCCTCGTCCGCTCGCGCGCCCCCTCCCCCTCGTCCGCTCGCGCGCCCCCTCCCCCTCGTCCGCTCGCGCGCCCCCTCCCCCTCGTCCGCTCGCTGCGCCCCCTCCCCCTCGTCCGCTCGCGCGCCCCCTCCCCCTCGTCCGCTCGCGCGCCCCCTCCCCTCGTCCGCTCGCGCGCCCCCTCCCCCTCGTCCGCTCGCGCGCCCCTCCCCCTCGTCGCTCGCGCGCCCCCCTCCCCCCTCGTCCCGCTCGCGCGCCCCCTCCCCCTCGTCCGCTCGCGCGCCCCCTCCCCCTCGTCGCTCGCGCGCCCCCTCCACCTCGTCCGCTCGCGCGCCCCCTCCCCCTCGTCCGCTCGCGGCCCCCTCCCCCTCGTCCGCTCGCGCGCCCACCTCCCCTCGTCCGCTCGCGCGCACCCCTCCCCCTCGTCCGCTCGCGCGCCCCCTCCCCCTCGTCCGCTCGCGCGCCCCTCCCCCTCGTCCGCTCGCGCGCCCCCTCCCCCTCGTCCGCTCGCGCGCCCCCTCCCCCTCGTCCGCTCGCGCGCCCCCTCCCCCTCGTGCGCCCCCTCCCCCTCGCGCGCCCCCTCCCCCTCGCGCGCCCCCTCCCCCTCGCGCGCCCCCTCCCCCTCGCGCGGCCCCTCCCCCTCGCGCGCACCCCTCCCCCTCGCGCGCCCCCTCCCCCTCGCGCGCCCCCTCCCCCTCGCGCGCCCCCTCCCCCTCGCGCGCCCCCCTCCCCCTCGCGCGCCCCCTCCCCCTCGCGCGCCCCCTCCCCCTCGCGCGCCCCTCCCCCTCGCGCGCCCCCTCCCCCTCCCCCGCTCGCGCGCCCCGCTCCCCCTCGCGCGCCCTCGTCGCCCTCGTCCCCCTCGCGCGCCCCCTCCCCCTCCCCCGCTCGCGCGCCCGCTCCCCCTCGCGCGCCCTCGTCGCCCTCGTCCCCCTCGCCCCCTCGTCCGCTCCCCCTCGCGCGCCCTCGTCCCCCTCGCCCCCTCGTCCGCTCCCCCTCGTCCGCTCGCCCTCGTCCCCGCCCCCTCGTCCGCTCGCGCGCGCCCCCTCCCCCTCGTCCGCTCGCGCGCCCCCTCCCCCTCGTCCGCTCGCGCGCCCCCTCCCGCTCGCGCGCCCCCTCCCCGCTCGCGCGCCCCCCTCCCCCTCGCCCGCTCGCGCGCCCCCCTCCCCCTCGCCCGCTCGCGCGCCCCCTCCCCCTCGCCCGCTCGCGCGCCCCCCTCCCCCTCGCCCGCTCGCGCGCCCCCCTCCCCCTCGCCCGCTCGCGCGCCCCCCCGCCCGCTCGCGCGCCCCCCCTCGCCCGCTCGCGCGCCCCCCTCCCCCTCGCCCGCTCGCGCGCCCCCCTCCCCCTCGCCCGCTCGCGCGCCCCCTCCCCCTCGCCCGCCCCCCTCCCCCTCGCCCGCTCGCGCGCCCCCTCCCCCCTCGTCCGCTCGCGCGCCCCCTCCCCCTCGTCCGCTCGCGCGCCCCCTCCCCCTCGTCCGCTCGCGCGCCCCCCTCCCCCCTCGTCCGCTCGCGCGCCCCCTCCCCCTCGTCCGCTCGCGCGCCCGCTCCTCCTTGCACGGCCTCGCCCCCTCGTCCTCGTCCGCGGCCCCGCCCCCTCGTCCGCTGCCTTGCCCCCTCGTCCTCGTCCGCGGCTACGCCCCCTCGTCCTCGTCCGCGGCCCCGCCCCCTCGTCCGCGGCCTCCGTCCCCGCCCCCTCGTCCCCGCCTCCGTCCTCGTCCGCGCCCTCGCCCCCGCCCCCGTCCCTGCCCCCTCGTCTGCGCCCCCTCGTCCGCGGCCCCGCCCCCTCGCCCCGCCCTGTCCCCGCCTCCGTCCCTGCCCCCGCCCCCTCGTCCCCGCCTCCGTCCCTCCCCTCGTCCCCGCCTCCGTCCCTCGTCCCCGCCCCGCCCCCTCGTCCCCGCCCCGCCCCCTCGTCCCCGTCCCCGCCCCTGCCTCCGCCCCCTCGTCCGCGCCCTCGCCATCACCCCCTCGTCCGCGTCCCCGCCTCCGCCCTCATCCCCGCCTCCGTCCCTGCCCCCGCCCCCTCGTCAGCGCCCCCGCCCCTGCCCCCTCGTCCGCGGCCCCACCTCCTCGCCCTCGTCCCCGCCCCCTCGTCCGCGCCTCCGTCCCTGCCCCCGCCCCCTCGTCCGCGGCCTCGCCCCCGCCTCCGTCCTTGGCCCCGCCCGCTCGTCCGCGGCCCCGCCCCCTCGTCCGCGCCTCGTCCCCGCCCCGTCACTGCCCCGCCCTCGCCCCGCCCCCTCGTCCTCGCACTGCCCCCTCGTCCTCGCCCTGCCCCCTCCCCCCCTCCCCCACGCCCCCTCCCTCGCTCGTGCGCCCGCTCCCTCTCGCGTGTGCTCTCACTCACTGTCACTCGTTTGTTCAGTCACACACACTCAGTTGCATTGTCATTCACTCATTTGCACACAGTTATTCTCATTAATTTACCCGCTATCATTCTCTCGTTCATTTATATACTCTGTCATTCACTCACTCGCACACTCTGTCTTAGTTATTCACCTCGTGCACTTTTGGATACATTTACATACTCGCATTTTGCACATATTTACACTCATACACTCTTACGCCCAAATTTACATGAATACGATGGAAATTAGGCATTTTGGGTCTCCGTATCAGTGAACTTTAAACCGATCACAGTGACCTCTATCTCCCCCCACCCCCAGCCAGAGCTGCGCAGTACAAACACAACTCAGACCTCCGCAGTAATAGCAGGAAAAGCCTTGAATGGGATAAAAATGTGCCACTGCTGTGCTCGTCACCATAACCAAGTTCAGAGCTTTATTAACATTACTGCAGGCATTTGAGAAAAATCTCTGATTTCCCAGTGACATTTTGGGTTGCTTTAAAATGTACTAAACTTCATCAAAATGGACAGGTGCAGTTGATCTGTGATCTGAAACAGCAGATGCAAACCGGCAGCAGCAACGAAAGTATATGTGAAAACTGCCATGTCATCAGCGGCAGTTTCCTGTGATCTTATCAGCAGAACATGGTTTAGCCTCCCTCATCAGTGCAATCCCACCTCAGAAGATGCAAGTTACGTAAATCACTGGCTCGGGTTGAAGAAATACTTTTTAAAAGGGTGATTGTATTTCGGCAATTATTGTTTCACTGTACGTGAGTTATTTAGAGTCTCTGAGGGGTATTGGGGTAAGCAGTCCTGGCATGCACCGTGAAACTGGTGTGTAATAGACTGACACTGCTGCACCAGGGCTGTTGAGACAGTTTGATAACAGCTTCATCACCTCAGAAAGAAAAAGATCTGTGGTTTTCACAGTCTGTGCTGTAAAATACACAAGCCTGCACCTTCGCAGTGGGCCCGTGAACTCTCAAAAAGCATCCACTGAAGTACCTGATGCAGTGTTCGTTCGAGCCCTATCCTGTGCATAACAGCAATGCAAGTCTGAGTGCACAGCCCAGAGTTCCAATGAAGTAAACGGCAAAGCATCTCTCTAAAAAGTGCAGGGTGAGTTGAGTATGTCTGTAATAGGAGCGGGAGAGGCTCAGCTGCTTGCCCACAGGGATGTAGAGTGAAGGGGAAAGACTCTTCCTAGCAGGCTGGTTTGATCGATAATGCTACAAGACTTGGGACCAGGCTGCTTTCACAGACTATCAGCCAGAGGTGCTGCACAACACAAGGAGAGTCTGAGCTGCTACTAGATGCACAAATATTCTAATTTCACAAAATGGCGAAATAAAATACTTTCCCGGTGCCTGGTATTCCAGATCCTGCTTTAATAATGGTTGGATGAGGTTCTTCCTGGAATACATTCCATTTTCCTCACTTGTCTGCGACGTACACTTGGGATTCTGAAGCAGAGGGAACAAACCCAGTATTACATGTGCACGCGAGATATCACATAATGGTACACGTCCCAAACAGTCCAACGATGCTGCTGCACTTGTCACATTTTATGGGATCTGCTGGCTTTTTACTCCTGGAGAGGTCTCGTAGGTGCTCATGCATACACCACTCATGACTTCTGAGTATGAACTAGAGAAAGCCACTCTCCTTCCCTTTCATTCAAATCTACAGTTAGGGCCTTAGCAGACTCTTTCCATCTCGCAGTGTCTCTGCTCCACCCTCCATCATTATGCACCCTGTTGAATCGGGAATCTGTTCATTTTTTTTTTGTTGAATGCTTTAACTGCGTTTCAGGTTGTCTTCCAGTGCAGTACTGAGGGAGTGCTGCATTGTCAGATGTGCTGTCTTTCGGATGAGATGTTAAACTGAGGTCCTAACTGTTGATTCAAGGGAAGTATTCAAAGAAGAGCAGGGAGTTGTCTGGCCCAATATTTCTCCCTCGCTCAATACCATCAAAAAACAGGTTTACTGATTATTCATCTCACTTGCAATTTGAGGGATCTTGTTGAGCACAAATTGGATGCTGCGTTTTCCGGCATAACAGCCGTGGTTACACAGCAAAAGTCATTTATGGTTGTGAAGGGCTTTGAGGGTCCTATATAAATATAGGTGTGTTGTTTTCATGTAACATAAGCACAGCACAGAACTGTAATCGGACTAGGGAGTCTTCATGCGATAGCAAAATACTGCGGATGCTGGAAATCCGAAATAACAACAGAAAACGCTGGAAAAACTCAGCAGGCCAGGCAGCATCCGTGGAGAGAGAAACAGAGTTAACGTTTCAGGTCGAAGACCTTTCGTCAGAACTCTGACGAAAGGTCTTCGACCTGAAACGTTAACTCTGTTTCTCTCTCCACGGATGCTGCCTGGCCTGCTGAGTTTTTCCAGCGTTTTCTGTTGTTATTTAGGGAGTCTTCATGTTGGCTTTCTCTGCAGTTCACTGCCACAAGTCAGTCACACAAAGAAGGATTGAAGTGTATTGGTGACTCAAGCCCGGGTCCCTGCTCTCACTGCACCTGCCAGATACGAGCATGGTTTATGCTGCTTTTCTCCCCTCTCCAGCCTTTTGAGGAAAATGTTACAATTTGTGCAGCCTTACCCAGTGATCTGAGAGGAATCCATCTGAAATCCTAGTAATCTCTGGGTAGACAGCCAATATTTTTAGGTTAAAATTAAATATGCATGACAGTGTAAGGGACAAACCTGATATGTAGTCTAATAGATTTAACCAGGCTTTTCCTGTGTTTCGACCCGATTTCTTAAGGATTGGAGCTTCCTTCTTGTATCACTGGTGCCAGCATCAGCAAAAGAAAAGGTCAAAAAGGAAACAACATTTCAGACCTCAAGTGCACACAGCACAAGGGCCCTGCTTTCCTGGCAGCCCAGCCCAGCCCAGTATACTCTCCAGATCACTGCAGAGACTGCAGTGCTCCCTGTGTATCCGCTCTGCTCCAGTCTGACAGCTGGCATCTGATAAAACCCAGCCAGCTAAATTAGAATTATTTGGAGTGAGTCACCAAATCAATGACATACTACTTAAATGTTGGCAGCTGAGGGATGCCTAATTATAAAATGCTGTTCACAAGTTCAGAGAGCTTCACTCTTCACTGTGTGCGCGTGTGTACGTTCAGTGTGGGTGTCCTTGTGGGAGGGTATGTGTGGGGTGGGTGGACATTGCACGAACTGATTGTGTTATTGATGAGTCTCCTCACCTGATTACATCAGTTGTGAATATTGATCTGAGCCAAATTTCTTACACTGTATATATCGAGCATTCATAACTGAAATCATAATGGTGTTAAAGTTAAGAAGGCATCATAAGTTATTGCACGAGGAAGCCCTAATGAAAATTAAATCGTTCTATACAATGTTCATTGATCAACTCAAAAGTCATAGTTTGTTTCTATAACTTGAATTCGAAGCAGTTCTGGAAATCTCAGCAGAAGAACCAACAGCGAGGAGTTATCTGGCTGTGACGGTATGAGGGAGCTGCATTAACATCAATAAAGATGTTGTTAGTCTAGAGTGCCTCAGCAATCTTATCATTTCAACTTGTACGTTAACTTATATCCTTAAGCTTCGTAACTTCTGAAGATAGTTCCCCCAAGAGGTGATCAGTGTTCACAATCGAAACCAGCTAAAAAAAAAAAGCAATAGAAATAGATTAGAAATGTTGCTATTTATTTTTAATTTAATTTTGAAATGGAGGCTTGATGTTGAAGCTCCTTTTAACTTGGCATGCTTTTATATATTTATACCTTTGGGAGAACGTGCATAACCTTCCATCTTTGGCACTGGGTTCATCAAACATGGTACTATGCCTTAGTACATGACTAGCGCACTCCTTCACCTCGTGCTCACTGCACACATGAACCAAGTCCTTGATCGAAGGTGGCATTTTTGTGCCAAAAGGGTTCCAGTGTTTGTTGAGCCTTTCCTGCACCTTCCAACAGAGTGTTGCGTTCTGACGCACACACCAGTTTCTTTATGTATAAAGAGAATATATAACCGGTAAGTGTGAATGAGTTGGTGAGCACAGGCTCTGTGTCTGTGGTGTTGGTGAGCACAGGCTGTGTGTGTGTGTGTTGGTGAGCACAGGCTGTGTGTGTGGTGGTGAGCACAGGCTGTCTGTGTGTGTGTTGGTGAGCACAGGCTGTGTTTGTGTGTGTGTTGGTGAGCACAGGCTGTGTGTGTGTGTGGTGGTGAGCACAGGCTGTGTGTGTGGTGGTGGTGAGCACAGGCTGTGTGTGTGTGTGGTGGTGAGCACAGGCTGTGTGTGGTGTTGGTGAGCACAGGCTGTGTGTGTGTGTGTTGGTGAGCACAGGCTGTGTGTGTGTGTGTGTTGGTGAGCTCAGGCTGTGTGTGTGGTGGTGAGCACAGGCTGTGTGTGGTGTTGGTGAGCACAGGCTGTGTGTGTGTGGTGTTGGTGAGCACAGGCTGTGTGTGTGTGTGGTGGTGAGCACAGGCTGTGTGTGTGTGTGGTGGTGAGCACAGGCTGTGTGTGTGTGTGGTGGTGAGCACAGGCTGTGTGTGGTGTTGGTGAGCACAGGCTGTCTGTGTGTGTGTTGGTGAGCACAGGCTGTGTGTGTGTGTGTGTTGGTGAGCTCAGGCTGTGTGTGTGTGTGGTGGTGAGCACAGGCTGTGTGTGTGTGGTGGTGAGCACAGGCTGTGTGTGTGTGTGTGTTGGTGAGCTCAGGCTGTGTGTGTGGTGGTGAGCACAGGCTGTGTTTGTGTGTGTGTTGGTGAGCACAGGCTGTGTGTGGTGTTGGTGAGCACAGGCTGTGTGTGTGTGGTGTTGGTGAGCACAGGCTGTGTGTGTGTGGTGTTGGTGAGCACAGGCTGTGTGTGTGTGTGGTGGTGAGCACAGGCTGTGTGTGGTGTTGGTGAGCACAGGCTGTGTGTGTGGTGGTGAGCACAGGCTGTGTGTGTGGTGGTGAGCACAGGCTGTGTGTGTGTGTGGTGGTGAGCACAGGCTGTGTGTGTGTGTGGTGTTGGTGAGCACAGGCTGTGTGTGTGTGGTGTTGGTGAGCACAGGCTGTGTGTGTGTGTGGTGGTGAGCACAGGCTGTGTGTGTGTGTGGTGGTGAGCACAGGCTGTGTGTGTGTGTGGTGGTGAGCACAGGCTGTGTGTGGTGTTGGTGAGCACAGGCTGTCTGTGTGTGTGTTGGTGAGCACAGGCTGTGTGTGTGTGTGTGTTGGTGAGCTCAGGCTGTGTGTGTGTGTGGTGGTGAGCACAGGCTGTGTGTGTGTGGTGGTGAGCACAGGCTGTGTGTGTGTGTGTGTTGGTGAGCTCAGGCTGTGTGTGTGGTGGTGAGCACAGGCTGTGTTTGTGTGTGTGTTGGTGAGCACAGGCTGTGTGTGGTGTTGGTGAGCACAGGCTGTGTGTGTGTGGTGTTGGTGAGCACAGGCTGTGTGTGTGTGTGGTGGTGAGCACAGGCTGTGTGTGGTGTTGGTGAGCACAGGCTGTGTGTGTGGTGGTGAGCACAGGCTGTGTGTGTGGTGGTGAGCACAGGCTGTGTGTGTGTGTGGTGGTGAGCACAGGCTGTGTGTGTGTGTGGTGTTGGTGAGCACAGGCTGTGTGTGTGTGGTGTTGGTGAGCACAGGCTGTGTGTGTGTGTGGTGGTGAGCACAGGCTGTGTGTGTGTGTGGTGGTGAGCACAGGCTGTGTGTGGTGTTGGTGAGCACAGGCTGTCTGTGTGTGTGTTGGTGAGCACAGGCTGTGTGTGTGTGTGTGTTGGTGAGCTCAGGCTGTGTGTGTGTGTGGTGGTGAGCACAGGCTGTGTGTGTGTGGTGGTGAGCACAGGCTGTGTGTGTGTGTGTGTTGGTGAGCTCAGGCTGTGTGTGTGGTGGTGAGCACAGGCTGTGTTTGTGTGTGTGTTGGTGAGCACAGGCTGTGTGTGGTGTTGGTGAGCACAGGCTGTGTGTGTGTGGTGTTGGTGAGCACAGGCTGTGTGTGTGTGTGGTGGTGAGCACAGGCTGTGTGTGTGTTGGTGAGCACAGGCTGTGTGTGTGGTGGTGAGCACAGGCTGTGTGTGTGGTGGTGAGCACAGGCTGTGTGTGTGTGTGGTGGTGAGCACAGGCTGTGTGTGTGTGTGGTGTTGGTGAGCACAGGCTGTGTGTGTGTGGTGGTGAGCACAGGCTGTGTGTGTGGTGGTGAGCACAGGCTGTGTGTGTGTGTGTGGTGGTGAGCACAGGCTGTGTGTGTGTGTGTGGTGGTGAGCACAGGCTGTGTGTGTGGTGGTGAGCACAGGCTGTGTTTGTGTGTGTGTTGGTGAGCACAGGCTTGTGAGTGTGTGTGGTGGTGAGCACAGGGCTGTGTGTGTGGTGGTGAGCACAGGCTGTGTGTGTGTGGTGGTGAGCACAGGCTGTGTTGTGTGTGTGGTGGTGAGCACAGGCTGTGTGTGTGTTGGTGAGCACAGGCTGTGTGTGGTGGTGTGGTGAGCACAGGCTGTGTGTGTGTTGGTGAGCACAGGCTGTGTGTGTGGTGGTGGTGAGCACAGGCTGTGTGTGTGTTGGTGAGCACAGGCTGTGTGTGTTGTGTTGGTGAGCACAGGCTTGTGTGTGTGTGTGGTGGTGAGCACAGGCCTGTGTGTGTGGTGGTGAGCACAGGCTGTGTGTGTGTGGTGGTGAGCACAGGCTGTGTTTGTGTGTGGTGGTGAGCACAGGCTGTGTGTGTGTTGGTGAGCACAGGCTGTGTGTGTGGTGTTGGTGAGCACAGGCTGTGTGTGTGTTGGTGAGCACAGGCTGTGTGTGTGGTGTTGGTGAGCACAGGCTGTGTGTGTGTTGGTGAGCACAGGCTGTGTGTGTGTGTGTTGGTGAGCACAAGGCTGTGTGTGTGGTGGTGAGCACAGGCTGTGTGTGTGTTGGTGAGCACAGGCTGTGGTGTGTGTTGGTGAGCACAGGCTGTGTGTGTGGTGTTGGTGAACACAGGCTGTGTGTGTGTGTGTTGGTGAGCACAGGCTGTGTGTGTGGTGGTGAGCACAGGCTGTGTGTGTGTTGGTGAGCACAGGCTGTGTGTGTGTTGGTGAGCACAGGCTGTGTGTGTGGTGTTGGTGAACACAGGCTGTGTGTGTGTGTGGTGGTGAGCACAGGCTGTGTGTGTGTGGTGGTGGTGAGCACAGGCTCTGTGTGTGTGTGTTGGTGAGCACAGGCTGTGTGTGTGTGTGGTGAGCACAGGCTGTGTGTGTGTGGTGGTGGTGAGCACAGGCTGTGTGTGTGTGTGTTGGTGAGCACAGGCTGTGTGTGTGGTGGTGAGCACAGGCTGTGTGTGTGTGTGGTGGTGAGCACAGGCTGTGTGTGTGTGGTGGTGGTGAGCACAGGCTGTGTGTGTGTGTGTTGGTGAGCACAGGCTGTGTGTGTGTGTTGGTGAGCACAGGCTGTGTGTGTGTGTTGGTGAGCACAGGCTGTGTGTGTGTGTTGGTGAGCACAGGCTGTGTGTGTGTTGGTGAGCACAGGCTGTGTGTGTGTGGTGGTGAGCACAGGCTGTGTGTGTGTGTGTGGTGAGCACAGGCTGTGTGTGTGTGGTGGTGAGCACAGGTGTGTGTGTGGTGGTGAGCACAGGCTGTGTGTGTGTGTGGTGAGCACAGGCTTGTGTGTGTGTTGGTGAGCACAGGCTGTGTGTGTGTGGGGTGAGCACAGGCTGTGTGTGTGTGGTGGTGAGCACAGCTGTGTGTGTGGTGGTGAGCACACGGTGTGTGTGTGTGGTGGTGAGCACAGGCTGTGTGTGTGTGTGGTGGTGAGCACAGGCTGTGTGTGTGTGGTGGTGAGCACAGGGGTGTGTGGTGGTGAGCACAGGTGGTGTGTGTGTGTTGTGAGCACAGGCTGTGTGTGTGGGTGTTGTGAGCACAGGCTGTGTGTGTGGTGTTGGTGAGCACAGGGTGTGTGTGTGTGGTGTTGGTGAGCACAGGCTGTGTGTGTGGTGTTGGTGAGCACAGGTGTGGTGTGTGTGTTGGTGAGCACAGGCTGTGTGTGTGGTGTTGGTGAGCACAGGCTGTGTGTGTGTGTTGGTGAGCACAGGCCGTGTGTGGTGTTGGTGACACAGCTGTGTGTGTGTGGTGTGAGCACAGGCTGTGTGTGTGGTGTTGGTGAGCACAGGGTGTGTGGTGGTGGTGAGCACAGGCTGTGTGTGTGGTGGTGAGCACAGGCTGTGTGTGTGTGGTGTTGGTGAGTCCCGGCAGAGTTGTGTGTGTGGTGGTGAGCACAGGCTGTGTGTGTGTGTGGTGGTGAGCACAGGCTGTGTGTGTGTGGTGGTGAGCACAGGCTGTGTGTGTGTGTGTTGGTGAGCACAGGCTGTGTGTGTGTGGTGGTGAGCACAGGCTGTGTGTGTGTGGTGGTGAGCACAGGCTGTGTGTGTGTGTGTTGGTGAGCACAGGCTGTGTGGTGGTGGTGAGCACAGGCTGTGTGTGTGGTGGTGAGCACAGGCTGTGTGTGTGTGTGTGTTGGTGAGCACAGGCTGTGTGTGTTGGTGAGCACAGGCTGTGTGTGTGTTGGTGAGCACAGGCTGTGTGTGTGTGTGTTGGTGAGCACAGGCTGTGTGTGTGTGTGTGTTGGTGAGCACAGGCTGTGTGTGTGTTGGTGAGCACAGGCTGTGTGTGTGTTGGTGAGCACAGGCTGTGTGTGTGTTGGTGAGCACAGGCTGTGTGTGTGTTGGTGAGCACAGGCTGTGTGTGTGTTGGTGAGCACAGGCTGTGTGTGTGTTGGTGAGCACAGGCTGTGTGTGTGTTGGTGAGCACAGGCTGTGTTTGTGTGTGGTGTTGGTGAGCACAGGCTGTGTGTGTGGTGTTGGTGAGCACAGGCTGTGTGTGTGTGTTGGTGAGCACAGGCTGTGTTTGTGTGTTGGTGAGCACAGGCTGTGTTTGTGTGTTGGTGAGCACAGGCTGTGTTTGTGTGTTGGTGAGCACAGGCTGTGTGTGTGTTGGTGAGCACAGGCTGTGTTTGTGTGTGTGTTGGTGAGCACAGGCTGTGTGTGTGTGGTGGTGAGCACAGGCTGTGTGTGGTGTTGGTGAGCACAGGCTGTGTGTGTGTTGGTGAGCACAGGCTGTGTGTGTGGTGGTGAGCACAGGCTGTGTGTGTGTTGGTGAGCACAGGCTGTGTGTGTGGTGGTGAGCACAGGCTGTGTGTGTGTTGGTGAGCACAGGCTGTGTTTGTGTGTGGTGGTGAGCACAGGCTGTGTGTGTGTGTGGTGAGCACAGGCTGTGTGTGTGTGTGGTGGTGAGCACAGGCTGTGTGTGTGTGTGTTGGTGAGCACAGGCTGTGTGTGGTGGTGAGCACAGGCTGTGTTTGTGTGTGTGGTGGTGAGCACAGGCTGTGTGTGTGTGTGGTGGTGAGCACAGGCTGTGTGTGTGGTGGTGAGCACAGGCTGTGTTTGTGTGTGTGTTGGTGAGCACAGGCTGTGTGTGTGTGTTGGTGAGCACAGGCTGTGTGTGTGTGTTGGTGAGCACAGGCTGTGTGTGTGTGTGGTGAGCACAGGCTGTGTGTGTGTGTGGTGAGCACAGGCTGTGTGTGTGTGTGGTGGTGAGCACAGGCTGTGTGTGTGTGTGTTGGTGAGCACAGGCTGTGTGTGTGTGGTGGTGAGCACAGGCTGTGTTTGTGTGTGTGTTGGTGAGCACAGGCTGTGTGTGTGTGTTGGTGAGCACAGGCTGTGTGTGTGTGTTGGTGAGCACAGGCTGTGTGGTGTTGGTGAGCACAGGCTGTGTGTGTGTTGGTGAGCACAGGCTGTGTGTGTGTGTGGTGAGCACAGGCTGTGTGTGTGTGTGGTGGTGAGCACAGGCTGTGTGTGTGTGTGGTGAGCACAGGGCTGGTGTGTGTGGTGGTGAGCACAGGCTGTGTGTGTGTGTGTTGGTGAGCACAGGCTGTGTGTGTGTGGTTGGTGAGCACAGGCTGTGTGTGTGTGGTGGTGAGCACAGGCTGTGTGGTGTTGGTGAGCACAGGCTGTGTGTGTGGTGGTGAGCACAGGCTGTGTGTGTGTGTGGTGGTGAGCACAGGCTGTGTGTGTGTGTGTTGGTGAGCACAGGCTGTGTGTGTGTGGTGGTGAGCACAGGCTGTGTGTGTGGTGGTGAGCACAGGCTGTGTGTGTGTGGGTGGTGAGCACAGGCTGTGTGTGTGTGTGTTGGTGAGCACAGGCTGTGTGTGTGTGTGTTGGTGAGCACAGGCTGTGTGTGTGTGGTGGTGAGCACAGGCTGTTGTGTGTGTGTTGGTGAGCACAGGCTGTGTGTGTGTGTTGGTGAGCACAGGCTGTGTGTGTGTGTGTTGGTGAGCACAGGCTGTGTGTGTGTGTTGGTGAGCACAGGCTGTGTGTGTGTGTTGGTGAGCACAGGCTGTGTGTGTGTGGTGGTGAGCACAGGCTGTGTGTGTGTGTGTGGTGAGCACAGGCTGTGTGTGTGTGGTGGTGAGCACAGGCTGTGTGTGTGTGGTGGTGAGCACAGGCTGTGTGTGTGTGGTGGTGAGCACAGGCTGTGTGTGTGTGTGGTGGTGAGCACAGGCTGTGTGTGTGTGTGTTGGTGAGCACAGGCTGTGTGTGTGGTGTTGGTGAGCACAGGCTGTGTGTGTGTGTGGTGGTGAGCACAGGCTGTGTGTGTGGTGGTGGTGAGCACAGGCTGTGTGTGTGTGTGGTGGTGAGCACAGGCTGTGTGTGTGTGTGGTGAGCACAGGCTGTGTTGTGGTGTGTGGTGGTGAGCACAGGCTGTGTGTGTGTGGTGGTGAGCACAGGCTGTGTGTGTGTGGTGGTGAGCACAGGCTGTGTGTGTGTGGTGGTGAGCACAGGCTGTGTGTGTGTGTGTGTTGGTGAGCTCAGGCTGTTGTGTGTGTGGTGGAGCACTGGCTGTGTGTGTGGTGGTGAGCACAGGCTGTGTGTGTGGTGTGGTGAGCACAGGCTGTGTGTGTGTGTGTGTGGTGAGCACAGGCTGTGTGTGGGTGTGGGTGGTGAGCACAGGCTGTGTGTGTGTGTGGTGAGCACAGGCTGTGTGTGTGTGGTGGTGAGCACAGGCTGTGTGTCGTGTGGTGGTGAGCACAGGCTGTGTGTGTGTGTGGTGAGCACAGGCTGTGTGTGTGTGTGTTGGTGAGCACAGGCTGTGTGTGTGTTGGTGAGCACAGGCTGTGTGTGTGTGTGGTGGTGAGCACAGGCTGTGTGTGTGTTGGTGAGCACAGGCTGTGTGTGTGTTGTGGTGAGCACAGGCTGTGTGTGTGTGTGTGGTGAGCACAGGCTGTGTGTGTGTGTGTGGTGAGCACAGGCTGTGTGTGTGTGTGGTGGTGAGCACAGGCTGTGTGTGTGTGGTGGTGAGCACAGGCTGTGTGTGTGTGTTGGTGAGCACAGGCTGTGTGTGTGTTGGTGAGCACAGGCTGTGTGTGGTGTTGGTGAGCACAGGCTGTGTGGTGTGGTGTTGGTGAGCACAGGCTGTGTGTGTGTGTGGTTGGTGAGCACAGGCTGTGTGTGTGTTGGTGAGCACAGGCTGTGTGTGTGTGGTGAGCACAGGCTGTGTGTGTGGTTGGTGAGCACAGGCTGTGTGTGTGTGTGTTGGTGAGCACAGGCTGTGTGTGTGTGTGGTGTTGAGCACAGGCTGTGTGTGTGTGAGTGGTGAGCACAGGCTGTGTGGTGGTGGTGAGCACAGGCTGTGTGTGTGTGTTGGTGAGCACAGGCTGTGTGTGTGGTGTTGGTGGTGAGCACAGGCTGTGTGTGTGTGGTGGTGAGCACAGGCTGTGTGTGTGGTGTTGGTGAGCACAGGCTGTGTGTGTGTGTGTGGTGAGCACAGGCTGTGTGTGTGGTGGTGGGTGAGCACAGGCTGTGTGTGTGTGGTGGTGAGCACAGGCTGTGTGTGTGTGTTGGTGAGCACAGGCTGTGTGTGTGTGTTGGTGAGCACAGGCTGTGTGTGTGGTGGTGGTGAGCACAGGCTGTGTGTGTGTTGGTGAGCACAGGCTGTGTGTGTGTGTGTTGGTGAGCACAGGCTGTGTGTGTGTGGTGGTGAGCACAGGCTGTGTGTGTGTGTGGTGGTGAGCACAGGCTGTGTGTGTGTGTTGGTGAGCACAGGCTGTGTGTGTGTGTGGTGAGCACAGGCTGTGTGTGTGGTGGTGAGCACAGGCTGTGTGTGTGTTGGTGAGCACAGGCTGTGTGTGTGTTGGTGAGCACAGGCTGTGTGTGTGTTGGTGAGCACAGGCTGTGTGTGTGTGTTGGTGAGCACAGGCTGTGTGTGTGTGTGTGTTGGTGAGCACAGGCTGTGTGTGTGTGTTGGTGAGCACAGGCTGTGTGTGTGTTGGTGAGCACAGGCTGTGTGTGTGTTGGTGAGCACAGGCTGTGTGTGTGTTGGTGAGCACAGGCTGTGTGTGTGTTGGTGAGCACAGGCTGTGTGTGTGTGTGGTGAGCACAGGCTGTGTGTGTGTGTGTTGGTGAGCACAGGCTGTGTGTGTGTGTGTTGGTGAGCACAGGCTGTGTGTGTGTGTTGGTGAGCACAGGCTGTGTGTGTGTGTGGTGAGCACAGGCTGTGTGTGTGTGTGGTGAGCACAGGCTGTGTGTGTGTGTGGTGGTGAGCACAGGCTGTGTGTGTGTGTTGGTGAGCACAGGCTGTGTGTGTGTGGTGGTGAGCACAGGCTGTGTGTGTGTTGGTGAGCACAGGCTGTGTGTGTGTGTGGTGGTGAGCACAGGCTGTGTGTGTGTGTTGGTGAGCACAGGCTGTGTGTGTGTGTGGTGAGCACAGGCTGTGTGTGTGTGTGGTGAGCACAGGCTGTGTGTGTGTGTTGGTGAGCACAGGCTGTGTGTGTGTGTTGGTGAGCACAGGCTGTGTGTGTGTTGGTGAGCACAGGCTGTGTGTGTGTGTTGGTGAGCACAGGCTGTGTGTGTGTGGTGGTGAGCACAGGCTGTGTGTGTGTTGGTGAGCACAGGCTGTGTGTGTGTTGGTGAGCACAGGGTGTGTGTGTGGTGGTGAGCACAGGGTGTGTGTGTGTTGGTGAGCACAGGCTGTGTGTGGTGGTGAGCACAGGCTGTGTGTGTGTTGGTGAGCACAGGGTGTGTGTGTGGTGGTGAGCACAGGCTGTGTGTGTGTTGGTGAGCACAGGGTGTGTGTGTGTGTGTTGGTGAGCACAGGGTGTGTGTGTGTTGGTGAGCACAGGCTGTGTGTGTGTTGGTGAGCACAGGCTGTGTGTGTGTGGTGTTGGTGAGCACAGGCTGTGTGTGTGTTGGTGAGCACAGGCTGTGTGTGTGTGGTGGTGAGCACAGGCTGTGTGTGTGTTGGTGAGCACAGGGTGTGTGTGTGTGTGTTGGTGAGCACAGGGTGTGTGTGTGTTGGTGAGCACAGGCTGTGTGTGTGTGTTGGTGAGCACAGGGTGTGTGTGTGTTGGTGAGCACAGGCTGTGTGTGTGTGGTGGTGAGCACAGGCTGTGTGTGTGTTGGTGAGCACAGGGTGTGTGTGTGTGTGTTGGTGAGCACAGGGTGTGTGTGTGTTGGTGAGCACAGGCTGTGTGTGTGTGTGTTGGTGAGCACAGGCTGTGTGTGTGTGTGTTGGTGAGCACAGGCTGTGTGTGTGTGTGTGGTGAGCACAGGCTGTGTGTGTGTGTGGTGGTGAGCACAGGCTGTGTGTGTGTGGTGGTGAGCACAGGCTGTGTGTGTGTGTGTTGGTGAGCACAGGCTGTGTGTGTGTGTGTTGGTGAGCACAGGCTGTGTGTGTGTGTGTTGGTGAGCACAGGGCTGTGTGTGTGTTGGTGAGCACAGGCTGTGTGTGTGTGGTGGTGAGCACAGGCTGCTGTGTGTGTGTGGTGGTGAGCACAGGCTGTGTGTGTGTGTGTTGGTGAGCACAGGCTGTGTGTGTGTGTGTTGGTGAGCACAGGCTGTGTGTGTGTTGGTGAGCACAGGCTGTGTGTGTGTTGGTGAGCACAGGCTGTGTTTGTGTGAGGTGTGGTGAGCACAGGCTGTGTGTGTGTGTGGTGAGCACAGGCTGTGTGTGTGTTGGTGAGCACAGGCTGTGTGTGTGTGGTGGTGAGCACAGGCTGTGTGTGTGTGTGTTGGTGAGCACAGGCTGTGTGTGTGTTGGTGAGCACAGGCTGTGTGTGTGTTGGTGAGCACAGGCTGTGTGTGTGTGTGGTGAGCACAGGCTGTGTGTGTGTTGGTGAGCACAGGCTGTGTGTGTGTGTGTGGTGAGCACAGGCTGTGTGTGTGTGTGTTGGTGAGCACAGGCTGTGTGTGTGGTGTTGGTGAGCACAGGCTGTGTGTGTGTGTGTTGGTGAGCACAGGCTGTGTGTGTGTGTGGTGTTGGTGAGCACAGGCTGTGTGTGTTGGTGAGCACAGGCTGTGTGTGTGTGTGTGGTGGTGAGCACAGGCTGTGTGTGTTGGTGAGCACAGGCTGTGTGTGTGTGTGTGTTGGTGAGCACAGGCTGTGTGTGTGGTGGTGAGCACAGGCTGTGTGTGTGTTGGTGAGCACAGGCTGTGTGTGTGGTGGTGAGCACAGGCTGTGTGTGTGGTGGTGAGCACAGGCTGTGTGTGTGGTGGTGAGCACAGGCTGTGTGTGTTGGTGAGCACAGGCTGTGTGTGTGGTGGTGAGCACAGGCTGTGTGTGTGGTGGTGAGCACAGGCTGTGTGTGTGGTGGTGAGCACAGGCTGTGTGTGTTGGTGAGCACAGGCTGTGTGTGTGTGTGTTGGTGAGCACAGGCTGTGTGTGTGTTGGTGAGCACAGGCTGTGTGTGTTGGTGAGCACAGGCTGTGTGTGTGTGTGTTGGTGAGCACAGGCTGTGTGTGTTGGTGAGCACAGGCTGTGTGTGTGTGTGGTGGTGAGCACAGGCTGTGTGTGTGTTGGTGAGCACAGGCTGTGTGTGTGGTGGTGAGCACAGGCTGTGTGTGTGGTGGTGAGCACAGGCTGTGTGTGTGGTGGTGAGCACAGGCTGTGTGTGTGTGTGGTGGTGAGCACAGGCTGTGTGTGTGTGTGTTGGTGAGCACAGGCTGTGTGTGTGTTGGTGAGCACAGGCTGTGTGTGTGGTGGTGAGCACAGGCTGTGTGTGTGTGTGGTGGTGAGCACAGGCTGTGTGTGTGTGTGTTGGTGAGCACAGGCTGTGTGTGTGTTGGTGAGCACAGGCTGTGTGTGTGGTGGTGAGCACAGGCTGTGTGTGTGTGTGTTGGTGAGCACAGGCTGTGTGTGTGGTGTTGGTGAGCACAGGCTGTGTGTGTGTGTGTTGGTGAGCACAGGCTGTGTGTGTGTGTGTTGGTGAGCACAGGCTGTGTGTGTGTGTTTGTGTTGGTGAGCACAGGCTGTGTGTGTGTGGTGGTGAGCACAGGCTGTGTGTGTGTGGTGGTGAGCACAGGCTGTGTGTGTGTGTTGGTGAACACAGGCTGTGTGTGTGTGTGTGGTGGTGAGCACAGGCTGTGTGTGTGTGGTGGTGAGCACAGGCTGTGTGTGTGTTGGTGAGCACAGGCTGTGTGTGTGTTGGTGAGCACAGGCTGTGTGTGTGTTGGTGAGCACAGGCTGTGTGTGTGTGGTGGTGAGCACAGGCTGTGTGTGTGTGTTGGTGAACACAGGCTGTGTGTGTGTGTGGTGGTGAGCACAGGCTGTGTGTGTGTGTGGTGGTGAGCACAGGCTGTGTGTGTGTGGTGGTGAGCACAGGCTGTGTGTGTGTTGGTGAGCACAGGCTGTGTGTGTGTTGGTGAGCACAGGCTGTGTGTGTGTTGGTGAGCACAGGCTGTGTGTGTGGTGGTGAGCACAGGCTGTGTGTGTGTGTGGTGGTGAGCACAGGCTGTGTGTGTGTGTGGTGGTGAGCACAGGCTGTGTGTGTGTGTGGTGGTGAGCACAGGCTGTGTGTGTGTGTGGTGGTGAGCACAGGCTGTGTGTGTGTGTGGTGGTGAGCACAGGCTGTGTGTGTGTGTGGTGGTGAGCACAGGCTGTGTGTGTGGTGTTGGTGAGCTCAGGCTGTGTGTGTGTGGTGTTTGCAAGTTTGCAGATGACACAAAGCTGGGTGGGCGTGTGTGCTGCGAGGAGGATACTGAGAAACTCCAGGATGATTTGGACAGGTTGGGTGAGTGGGCAGAAGCGTGGCAGATGCAATATAACGTGGATAAATGCGAGGTTATCCACTTTGGTGTCAAAAACAGAAAGGCAGACTATTATCTGAATGGCAATCGATTGGGAGAAGGGGAAGTGCAACGAGACCTGGGTGTCCTTGTGCACCTGTCGCTGAAAGTAAGCATGCAGGTGCAACAGGCGGTGAAGAAGGCAAATGGTATGTTGGCCTTCATAGTGAAAGGGTTTGAGTATAGGAACAGGGATGTCCTGCTGCAGTTGTACAGGGCCTTGGTGAGACCACACCTTGAGTACTGTGTGCAATTTTGGTCGCCTTATCTGAGGAAGGATGTTCTTGCCATGGAAGGAGTTCAGCGAAGATTCACAAGGCTGATACCTGGGATGGCAGGAATGACATATGAGGAGAGATTGGGTCGATTGGGCTTATACTCGCTGGAGTATAGAAGAATGAGAGGGGATCTCATCGAAACATATAAAATTCTGACAGGTCTGGACAAACTAGATGCAGGAAGAATGTTCCCGATGGTCGGAGAGTCCAGAACCAGGGGTCATAATCTAAGGATAAGGGGTAAGCCATTTAGGACAGAAATGAGGAAGAATTTCTTCACCCAGAGAGTGGTGAACCTGTGGAATTCTCTACCACAGAAGGTAGTTGAGGCCAAGTCATTAAATATATTCAAGAATGAGTTAGATATATTTCTTAAAGCTAAAGGTATCAAGGGATATGGGGAGAAAGCAGGTACAGGGTACTGAGTTTGGATGATCAGCCATGATCTCATCGAATGGCGGAGCAGGCTCGAGGGGCCGAATGGCCTACTCCTGCTCCTATCTTCTATGTTTCTATGTGTTGGTGAGCACAGGCTCTGTGTGTGACGATCTGGTGAGCGCAGACTCATGGCAAGCTTGTGGTGTGGAGCAGTCTTTCAACTCACGAGTGCCAAAGTCACAAATTAGTTGAATTTTTTAAAAACAATATTCCCCCTTCCGCCTTTCCTCGCCACTTTCCTGAAGGTGCTAAGTATGAGGTACAGTCCCATAGTGTTATATGCCCTGTAGTATTTCATTCAAGTGGTCATTCTGCACAGGTGTACGGAGACAATGAATGACCAGTGGATATTTAACTATGAAGGGATCAAAGCCAATCCCGATCTTGTCTTCACCAATGCCCACACACTCACTTTCTAGCAGGAGTTATTAGATAGCGATCAGGAGCAGCAACCCTCAATGATTTTGCCCTCCCTAGCCCTTCTGACCTCAGTCTCTTTAATATTATGGCTGCTTTCCCACATCAGCTGTACTTGTGACCTCATGAAGTGAAACTGACTTTTTCAAAATGTGAGCTGTTTGTACTGTGGGCCTACACCTATTGGAAATTGGCTTGAGGCTGCCAAACTCATTGGTAGAGGAAACTGGCATCCCATCTATCTGGAGTAACTTTGAAACAAGGTCCCAGAGGTGAAAGGCTGGTGTCTAACCCAGTGCATTGCATATACTCTCCAGTGAACTCGAAGTATTTACCCATTAATATGTTGTAATTCCATTGCGAGAGGTTCCTTTTTACCTTTTTAAATAGAGGCTTATAAAAATGTCTTCATTTTCATTTTTCCACATTGTTTTCCCCAAATAAATTCCCGGATTTCAAAATAATTCCTAATCTGTTTTCAGTATTTTTCACCTGAATCTTTACCGACTTATAAACTACAGGGTTTTCCGAAATCACCTGATCCTTCTCCCTCTGTCAAGCTGCAAATAGAATTGACATCATCCCATGGGAGGGAATAACTTGCATCACTTTTAATAACTGACTCCCTGCAGGTAAGGGGCCACCTCCTCCTACCCCAGTATCTATGGCATTGTTCTCAGGTACATCATTAGTTCATTTATTTTCCTCTCAACAGCAGAACTCTATTGTCTCCCACTCCAGAAAGCTCTGTATTGCCATTTATCTTGAGCTTCCCTTTTGCGACAAACCATTCAGATCCGATCTGCAGTTTTACCAAGTGCAAAGAAGACGTTTATTATGAGATGTTTCAATTTGGTTCCCGTTTATTTTTGTCGATAGTGTGAATTGTCACTAATTTGAGTGAGCAGCTCGTTGAGGCTGACCTTATCTGACCCAGGTCTGGTTGTCACCCACTGCAACTCCTGGCTGTAAAAGTCATATTGAGTGAACGACTCTCACCACACTGGTCCTTGCTGGTGCCCATTGTTGCCAAACATTTTGAAGTGGGAGGCCTCTTCCAGAATCAGCACATGAGCTCGCCATGACTGATTTACCTGCTGGAAGACAATTTTAGCTCGTGGAATGTTGAAGTTCGGCACAGGAGCACTCTTGTCTCCCAGATCAGAGAACGGAACCTGGGCCAGTAATAACATCCCTCTTGCAAAGATGTGCCATTAACTCTGTGTGCTTGCACAGGCAAGAGAAAGAACTTTTGTCAAAGTGTTTCGCAACCAATAAATTACTTCTGAAGTGCCAAATGTAGTAGCCACGGCAAGGTCCTGCGATGATTTTCTTTTTGGTGGTGTTGGTTGGGGGAGAAATGTTGGCCAGGACACCATGCGAATAGCGCCAGAAGACCTTTTACGTCTACCTGAACAGGAGATGGGGCCTCTATTTCATGTTTCATCTGAAAGATGGCACTTCTGACAGGCAGTGCTCCCTCAATACTGCACAGAATTGTCAGCCTAGGTTATGTGCTCAAGTCCTGGAGTGTGACTTGAACCCACAACCTTCTGACTCAGATGAGAGTGCTAGCGCTGAGCCAAGCTGACACAGAATATTTTGGGGAGTCTCTTAGCACACATTAATACAGTTCTGTTAATGAGCACTCAATATACTGGACAATCTGACTGGCAATTTTTTTTTTTACATCGCCCACCTGTAGTGGTAATCGGAGATTCGGATGCACGATGCCCAGAATTTTCTGATTTATGCTGCCAGCAGACAAAGCCTGACTTGTATAATAACCCCCATTGTTTTTGTTGGCCCATCTACAGGCATAATGTAACAAAAGAAAAATTGCATGTGAAATCTGTGTACACAGCTACCTTGCAGACCTGCTGTATGAGCAGCGTCACTCCTGTTTACTGATCAAGACACCCACCACTTCTCTGCCCACACATAGACTGTCAGTTCTTCAACTGAGTCGCAGCCTGTACTCCAAACACTGGTTGGGCAGATGAGTCACCGTTTTGTTGGCTTTATTGCATTTATTTGTGCATGAGCTTGAAGGCGAAGGCATGTATAGAACAGATTTATAGATAGCAGTGTGTTACTAGGTTGCTGTGGAATCGCTTTTGGATATTTCACAAATAATGGTACGTGGTATTTGATATAATCCACACAGCTGGTTATATTCATAGATATTGATAGATATATTAATTTTATACTTTGGCTATTTCAGTAGAGATAACAAGACTGTGACATAATGAAGAGTTCAGATGATGTGAACCACAAAAAGCAAGCCGGCCATATGCCACATGTGCTCTAGTCTCGAGGCCACGCAGCTGTTGTGTCAGGAGTGGTGGCATCAGGAGACCATCGAAGATCTGGTGGGAGCGAGGCCATCAAAGATGGATGCAAAGCAGTTATTGAGCAGATTGACCGAGGCAGCATTGCCAGTATGCATGACAGGTTAGAGGAGAAAGTCATAGACAGTGCTAGTGAGGAAATTAAGGGATAGGTTTTTGTAGAGATAGAATGAAAGGGTGGAGGGATTGGAGAGCGGAGGAATGATTAGATAAGCTTCAATTCTACAACCTGGAAAGAAGGTGGTTAAGGATGGATTTCATGGAGGCTTACAAGATATTAAATGGTACCAATGGATTTCTCATAGTTTTTTGGGAGTGGTGCAGTGTTCCGTATATGCGGCCTCTCCTTTGTTGATACCAATTGTAACCCATCAAGGATTGCCAATATGATCACACCTTGCATCAGCCAAAAGTGTTTGAGCTATAACCAGCTAGTGCTGTAATAGAGCAGTGTCTGAAGATTTTATAAAATGGCAGAGAATGCCAGTTATTAGAAGCATTGGAATGACTTGTTCTTCCAGGTGTATAGCACTAGTGCCATGATTGCGGAAGAGGGGTTTACATTGACTTCTCAATTTGTTCAGCATTTATATGCAATACATCAAGTTTAGAATTTTTTATCGAGCCTTTTATTGGCACAGAAATTAATACTGATAATGTGACAAAAGATCTTCAGAGCCTGAATTTGTATTTCTTTCGTGTGTGTGTGTGTGTGTTTTTTATGTGTCGGCAATGACGGAATACGATTGTCATGGTTTTTTCCTATTTAAAGAGTAAAGTGCAATGAGTACTCTGTAAAGAGGTGGTTATGTTACAAGTGACTCCTTTTAGAAATCAAACTTAGAGAGCTGTGATCAACTTCAGCATCCCTTTAGGGCTTTCCTTTGTGTACAATTCTGGTCTCCATATTATAAAAAAGATATAGAGACATTGGAGAAGGTGCAAAAAAGATTTACTAGGATGATACCAGAACTGAGAGGTTATACCCAGCAGGATAAATTGAACAGGCTGGGGCTCTTTTCTGTAGAAAAAAGAAGACTGAGGGGTGACCTGATAGAGGTCTTTAAGATTATGAAAGGGTTTGATAGGGTAGACGTAGAGAAGATGTTTCCACTTGTGGGTGAGACCAGAACTAGGGCCATAAATATAAGATAGTCACTAATAAATCCAATAGGGAAATCAAGGGAAACTTCTTTGCCCAGAGAGTGGTGAGAATGTGGAACTCGCTACCACAGGGAGTGGTTGAGGTGACTAGCATAGATACATTTAAGGGGAAACTAGATAAACACATGAAGAAAAAAATAGAAAGATATGTTGATGGGGTGAGATGAAGTAGGGTGGGAGGAGGCTCGTGTGGAGCATAAACACTGGCATGGACCAGTTGGGCCGAATGGCCTGTTTCTGTGCTGTATATATGATGTAATACTATGATCCTTTTTGAATGTTTGTTTAAACTTTGAGTACTGGAGATATCTTCGGAGGAAGTGGCAAGGAGGAGTTATTCTGAGCCTGTCTGAGAAGAGGGGATTGATCGTAGTAGATATATGTATTACTGTCCTCACATGGTTCTATTCCTGCCTTTCAAAGGTAACTGGCACAGCTCCAGCAATGGCTTCTCTTCCCTCCCCCACACTGTCACCTCCAGCATCCCGCTAGGATCTATTCTTGGCCCCTCCTATTTCTCATCCACATGCTGGCCTTGGTGACATCATCCATAGGTGTGGAGCAGCTTCAGGATCAGAAGATAATTATAGATGGAGGAAAGCCATTCGACCCATCCAAAATGATCCTAAAATCCCCATATTGTAGCATCCAATTGCTTCATAAATAATTCCAGGGGTTTGCCTCCACTACTCTGTCTGAAAGTCAGTTCCACTCATTAATCAGATGGCGTGAAGCAGAATTTCCTGATTATCAGTTCTTAAATTATCTTTTACTAGTTTGGATCTGTGTCCCCTACTCCTGCACTTTAATTTGAAGTAATGTTCTGGGTTTACTTTTTCTATCCCTTAACAGTCTTCTATACCTTCATAAGATCACCTCTCACACTAAAGAAAGAAATAAAAAACTTGCATTTATATAGCACCTTTCACGACCCAGGGACATCCCATCGTCTGTCACAGCAATGAAGTATTTTTGAAGTATAGTCACTGTTGTAATGTAGGCTGAAAGCCCCAGTTTCTTTTGCACCCTGCAACCTCCATAAACTCCAACTTATCCAAAACTCTGATGCATGGATCCTGTCCCCCCAACTAATTAACCCGATCCTACTGACCTCCATTAGCTCACCATCCCCCATTCCATTAAATATCAAATCCGCATCTTTAAATTCCACCCCCCCCCCCCCCTCCCCAAACAGTCTGTTCCTGGCCTTTTATCCTCAATGCTGTCAGCTCAGCCATCAGCTGCTTGGATTCTACTCTTGAATTTCCTCCCGAAACCTCTCCACCTCCTCTCTTAAAGCCTTCTCAAAACTCATCTTTTTAACTAAGCTCTTACTTGTCACTTCTAACATCTTTCTTGGTTCAGTTCCCATTTCCATATGCCTCTCTGCAGAGCATTGGGATATACTTTATGTTAAAGACACTATACATGTGTAATTTGTTGTCTGAGGACCAGGAACCACAGTGGAGATAGTGCCAAATGATGGTTCTAGCAGTAAATGGTTTAGGCTTCACAGTGGATAGTATTGGGTGTTTTGAAGCCAGCAATTGTGGTACAGTAGACAATAATTCAGCTTTGTGATTGACTAACAAACAGTGTAATGCTGTAAGGGATAGTCCTGCCAAGGTAAGGACCATCTAAACGCACAGCCACAAGTCCACATGGAGCATTGCTCCATCATACAATCAGGCCAGAACTAACAAACTAAATGAAGGTAGGTGAGTCTGAATGTCATTGAGTCGAAATTAGCACTTGTAGCCTCGTGGTTTTGGGAAGGTCCTGCGCTCTACTGCAGAATTACTGCCCCGCCCAACTGAGGTTCCCCATGCACCACCCATTTGCTTTCCTCTTCTTAAGCTGCTTCCCAGAGACACTGAGGCCAACTTTAGTATTCTCCCTATAGTATTCCCACCACTGTGCCAATGCAGATTAGCTGACTAAACCCAGCCTAGAGATTGAACTTGGTACTTTGTTGGTGTCTGTATCTTTCCACCACACGCGGTAGTGAATCTACCCGCTGAGGCATAAGGGAGCAATTGAGCTTTTTAGCAGTGTTGACATTGTAAGATTTCTGAGTGAGGTTTTGGTGTCCACTGAACTCCAAAATCAGTGAATTTATAACAAGTGTCAGGAGCTAAGGATCCTCTAGAAGGCTATGCTTTGCCCCTTGACAAGGGCAAACTCATTATTCCCCAGTCCAGTACTCATTTCCCCTGATTGAACAGAGGTTTGTATTTGTCAGTAAAGGTATAACGTTGAATTGCTTCCATGAGCTTTAAAATGATATATATAAAAACATTGTGGCTTTAAGCAGGAATTTGAGGTTTGACTGTGCACTTCCACTCCAGTACAGAATTACTGTGCACCCACGCCTTTGAGACGAGCTTAGATCTGAGACCATCTGGTTGATGAGGTTTAATAGCTAAGGAAATGAAAAGTACAAATGCAAGAGTCATTGAAAAAGTAATGATGCTGTTTTGTTACCTCAACTTCCTGTATCAATTTAATATATATGTTCTTTCTGAACCGTCCTATTGGCCAGTACTAATCATGTGACTTTAATAATTGGTGACTTTTTCTCGCAATCTCGTTGGTCACAGAGCAGTTTCAACTAAAACAAATTCCTATCAGCAAGGTGCTTGCAAAGTTAGGAATAGAATATAAAATGGGGGGAGTCCACATTTTCTACCCATCTATTATAAATTTGATAGAGATATATACACAATACAGACATTTAAGCAATAGAATAGTAGGAAATATAGTTTTATATTTTAATTTATCCATGAGCAACACCACAAGAGATCAAGTAGTTTTGTATGAAATTTACACACTTGCATATCTGTATGTAAAGCAGTTTGTGTCCATGTTACAATTTGTCACAGTACATTCTTAATTTGCTTTGCGCATGATTTCATCCGCCCCTGTCAAATACTGATATAAAACTCATCATCCTTGGCTCAGTGTTAGCCCTCTAGCCTCTGAGTCAGAAGGTTGTGGATTCAAGCCCCACTCCAAGGACTTGAGCACATATTCCAGGCTGATACTCGAGTGCTGCACTGTCGGAGGTGCCGTCTTTTGGTGAGACGTTGAACCGAGGCCCCATCTGCACGCTCGGGTGAATGCAAAAGATGCCGTGGCACTATTTTGAAGAAAAACAGGGGAGTTCTCCTGGCCAGCATTTAACCCCTCAACCAACATCACTAAAACAGATTATCTGCTCATTATCACATTGCTGTTTGTGGGACTTTGCTGTGCGCAAATTGGCTGCCACGTTTCCCTACATTACAACCGTGACTACACTTCAAAAATACTTCATTGGCTGTAAAGCGCTTTGGGACGTTCTGAAGTTGTAAAAGGCGCTATAGAAATGCAAGTTCTTCCTTCTTTAAATTTAACAGAATCAATAACCTGCCTGTCTGTGCCCCTAGCCTTTTCCTTTGACTCTCCCCATAACTCCACGTTAGCTCCTTTTTTCCCCATTCCTGCTCAATCTTTTTCCTTTTTCTGTTTTCCCCCTTGTCAGACGCTTGTTATCTGCATCAACATATTGTGCCACCAAATGGCAGAATCCAGTTCAATGACCTCCACTTGCCACATAGCAAATTTCCAATATCTGGGGGAAAAAGCACCTCTACACAAATAGAAAGAAAGACACAGGGCACAATTAGCCAGACAAGTCTGATACACCACCTAGTGGATGGCTATAGGGTGACAGAGACCTGGGACAAGATCATCTGCCCAGTCTCAGAGGAAGATTTCCTCTGATCTCTATTTACAGCAAAATCAGAAACACGTGCATAAACAACATGTTCATGATTTCATGTGAGCCCTGTAAAAATTTCCCCTTGCATCAGAGAATAGTGCATGTGATCGAGGGGCGGGGAGGGGGGGGGACACAAGAAACCTGAAGGGGAGGTAGTAACTTCAAAAGGTTTCAAGCAAAAATAGTTTATCTTGTGTGATCCTCAGTTTCATTCTCCACAGCAGGAGACCCTCTGACCAGAACATGAGTTTACTTGCTGAAAAATCCCTGGGATGCTGCACCATGCCCTGGGATGTGTAGTATTCCCACCATGCCCATTCATCCTGTTCTCAATCCCTGGGTTTACCAGGGAAGCCTCATGTAATAACTGAATCCCACGTAAAGGGAATGATGTCAGCTAGCTCATTTCTCATGCTGTTGATAAAACCTTGCTGCACATCTGACCCATTGCTGTCTCGAATCATCAAGCTCGAGGTCTTGATGTGGAGTCTGACAACTGTAACTTGGCATTGCCACTAATCCTCTGCTAAAGAGCTGAACTCTGGATGGAGTAGGGCGAGGATCCATACGCCTTTCTCTTAAACGTATGGTGAATCTGATCTTAATTGCAGGATGTGTGTTACCAAAGCATCAACGTCATTGGTGTTCAATAATTCCCAGCATCCATAAATTCAACGACATTTTATATGGGGAAATCCATTTTCACTGGAGCTGTAATAATTAGATTTTTGTTAAGTGAATGCAGTGGGGAACACAGATATCTAGATTTCACAACCGAGTGTTAATAAAAAGAAACCATAGAGACGAGCCGAGAGTAACTCCTTAGAGTGTACGTTATACCCAGGAACACGGAGCCAAGAGCCAGGACTTAACGCAGTTGGCACCACTTGAGGTTTGTATGCAGAATTAAAATGTAAAGACCAGTCTGTCTCTTGGATTTCTTCCATATCTCCCTGACAATTCAGATAAAAATGCTTTAAATCTGAAACGAAAGCAGAAATTGCTGAAGTGCACAGCCGGTCCATCAGCATCTGAAAAGGAAAAAGACAGGTTAAGGCTTTGGCTAGAGACCCTTCACCAGAATTTAATTTCTCTGTCAATTGAAACCTTCCCCAATACTCTTTGTAGTCAGTGCACATATATTGCGGGTTGAGTGATTATTTGTTGAATCTGTGATGCTGGCTAGAGTACTTGCTCAAAATGAATATTAATGAAAAATATCTCTAGTCAAATTAATCCCTTGGAACATTGTATCCTGTGCCGAATGCCCCAGCAATTATTTTATTTATCTGCGCATAGATTTCATCGTCGCTGGGTCGAAATCCTGGAACTCCCTCCCAAACAGCACTGTGGGAGTACCTTCACCACACGGACTGCGGTGGTTCAAGAAGGCGGCTCACCACCACCTTCGCAAGGGCAACTAGGGATGGGCAATAAATGCTGGCCTTGCCAACAACGCCCACATCCCATGAACCAACAAAAAAATAAAAATTTACTCTGCTGAGCTGCAAGCTCTTGGGTATAAGAGCTGGACGCTGCCACTAATTGTGCTCGCTTTCACATTTAAGCAGGGACTCCGACAGAAATGTACAGTCACAATGTTCCGAATACTGAAATTTGACCAAAGACTGCATTTTCCATTGTAGACTCCTTGGGGTTCTGCCAGAGTCAACCGCCGTCTGTACTGGGGAGAGAGGGAGAATACAACTGGTACAATTCTTGCTACTTAAAAGATTAAAAATCTAGAAATTAAGCATGAAAATCTTCATTATGCAAAGGGACCTGTGTTGTGGGGCGACATGTGCACTTCTGTCAAAAGAATTCAGCTGGGAGATTGATGTACTCCATTTTCAGGCTTTTCCTGGGGAGTATAAAGAGGAATGGGGTGAAAGATGTGGGAGAAATGGAAGGGAGATACAAGAACATCAAGACTGTACACAGGCTCATTTGCTAGAACAGGCAACAGCCAGGGTTCCAATTAAGCTTTAGTGTTCATGAATCCTTGCCAGCTCAACAGCTCTAGTTGCTAATCATGGACCATACACAGTGTTGGAGGTTGTTGGCATGTCCTCTGGCTCAGAGCTGTCTCTTGACTGAAGTACTGATTTGAGCCAAAACATCTCCATTTTGCAGAGCTAGAAGTTTTGGGTAATTCCCTTGCCCCCACCACCATGAAAACAATCCTTGATCATGGACACCTCAAAGTCAGCTGGTATAAAGGACGTGACATCCATTTAGGTGTTCTGTTTGGTCATCCAAAGAAGCTGCTCTGTTTGATATGCCAGTCCTTAAGACAGGCTTTAGAATTAATTCCTAGCCAACCTGCTCTGTTTTTGAAAATACTGTGGTGTATTCCTGAAGGTATGTGGAGAATAAAAGATTACTATCTTCAGTATGATTCTCCCCATTCTTAGTATAATTTATTCTTCACACAGCTGGTTCTCTTTTCCCACTGTTTCTATCTCTAACTTACATTGTTTAAACTTCAATTGTGACAGATCATTTCTTTGTTGTGCAGCATAACTGAGGCTACAAGTGGTCTGTACGGAGAATAGCTGCAACTGGTCTGTAGCTGCGGCCATTAGGGAAGAGATAGCACAATCTTCACATGATGTAACAGATCAAACTCCTGGAGGTTGTAGTTGTTTAGTGATTTTACTTCATTTGGAAAAAGGCTTTATACTGAAGGTATGTTGACCATAAAATAATTGGCCAACCCTTCAACCCACCCTCCCTAGAAATGTATTTAGTATTGCTGGGCCCACTGGTCCAAGTTTCACCTTGACATGTGTGGTTTGAGGGGGTGGGCTGCGGTTGGAGATCATTTGATTCATCTGGGCACACGCCACAACTTGGGAGGGAGAAATTCTGGAGAAGAATATCTCTCTCCTGATGGTAACATCATAACAGCCAATGAACACAGTGCATGCTGTACTCAGTAGTTTTATGTATCGCCGTGCTGTCTTGTATGGAACAGCTGAACAACCTGCTTGTAGAGAGGCTTGCAGTAGTTGAGATTAATCATTATTGGGAAGAACATATCCTGGGTTGCTCGTGAAAGGTCAGAATCATAATAAAGAAATGGGATTACAGGGTCAGGATATTTTAAAACGAGAAACCTTTACAAAGGCTGGTTGTGCAGGACATCACCAAAGTTGAAAGGAGCAGATCAGAACAGAAATAGACAGTTTCCTAGAAGTAAAGGGAATTAAGGGTTACGGGGAGCGGGCAGGAATTTGGACATGAGTCTAGGTTCGGATCGGTCATGGCCCTGTGGGTAGCGTAGCGGGCCCAGGGGCCGTGTAGCCTGATCCTGCTCCTATTTTGTGTGTCCAATTCTGTTAGGTTCAGGAGATGGTTCTGTGATAGTAGATTGGCGGTTAGGATCAGATCAGCCATGATCTTATTGAATGGCGGAGCAGGCTCGAGGGGCCGATTGGCCTACTCCTGCTCCTATTTCTTATGTTCTTATGTTTAATCGAGAAGTAGTGGGTGAATGGTGACAAACCTGGGTTTTGTGTTAATTAACTTACTTTTGGCAGATGAGATATGAAATGGGATGAGTATCCAAGAATCCCTGTAAGGGTTCACAAATACAAAGTCTGTGAAATAGGCTCCATGGTTTTAAGTGCAACAGGTTTAAAAAAAAAAGTAGAATTTTTTTCTGAAAACTATTGGTTGAATAAAGGACAATTATCCATTGAGTAAGCCAACCACAGATGTCCACTAGAAAGAAAGACTTGCATTTCTACAGCGCCTTTCACGACCACCAGACCTCCCAAAGCGCTTTACAGCCAATGACATACTTTTGAAGTGTAGTCACTGTTGTAATGTAGGAAACACGGCAGCCAATCTGCCCACAGCAAGCTCCCACAAACAGCAATGTGATAATGACCAGATAATCTGTTTTAGCGATGTTGATTGAGAGATAAATATTGGCCAAGACACCGGGGATAACTCAACAACAACAACAACTTCTATTTATGTAGCGCCTTGAACGTAGTAAAACAACCCCAGGCGCTGCACAGGAGTGTTATAAAACAAAACTTGACACCGAGCCACATGAGGAGAAATTTGGGCAGGTGACCAAAAGCTTGGTCAAAGAGGTAGATTTTAAGGAGCGTCTTAAAGGAGGATAGAGAGGCGGAGAGGTTCAGGGAGGGAGTTCCAGAGCTTAGGGCCCAGGCAACAGAAGGCACGACCACCAAAGGTTGAGCAATGATACTCAGGGATGCTCAAGAGGGCAGAATTAGAGGAGCACAGATATCTCGGGGGGGGGGGGGCGTTGTGGGGCTGAAGGAGATTATATCATAGGATCTTTTACGTCCACCTGAGAGCGCAGGCGGGGCCTCGGTTTAACGTCTCATCCAAAAGACAGCACCTCCGACAGTGCAGCGCTCCCTCAGCACTGCACTGGAGTGTCAGCCTAGATTTTGTGCTCAAGTCTCTGGAGTGGGACTTGAACCCACAACCTTCTGACTCAGAGGCAGGAGTGCTGCCCACTGAGCCACGGCTGACACTGTAAAGACACTACAGAGGAGCTCCAAATTTGGTATGCTTTAAACATGCTACCTTTGCCATCACAGTAAACCTTTAACTCTCAGTCCAGAAATAACAGAATATCACAAAAGAATCTGATTGTATCCTCCAATCTGCCTTACAAATGTCCTGCAATTCACTGCACTTTGTCTGGATCCTAAATTCAAATCTATCCTGTTTGAATCTCTCTTTCTCTTCTCTCCTTCATGAGGGTTGGCTCCATACAATAAATATTGTTTAGTTTCTAATTTCCGTCCCATTGAAGAGCAATAGGCGAGAGTGTAAAATAGCACTGTAGCTGTAATTTTGAACTTTGAAGTATAGACTCTGGTGTTAAGTTGCATTGCGGCAATGGGTTTAAAACTAACGACTACATTGAAGGATGGGTCATCCCTGTGGGCAGAAAGAGGTCTGCAGTGACTTTCCTAGACAGATTCTGAAGAGTGAAACTGATGCACCCAGATTACCTATCATCACACCCAGATTACCCACCATTGCACCGAGATTACCTACCGGCATCTGCTCAAATTATTAGGCACTAAACCCAGGTTATCCTCAGTGGATTCTAAAATCCTGGTGCTCTGTTCTTGCCTGCAGTATCTTTTATTTCTAGTACATTTACATGGATTTATTTTCAAATGTTTATAGATTTTGTTTTCCAGATGGTAATATTCATTTCAGCACTGCTGTTACCAGTTCAAAGAGTCCTTTAATCCACTTGCAGTGTGCAACTCTTGACCTGCGTAAATGTGTGTGCAGCACCCCACAAATTGCAGCTTATTTTCAGTTTGTGTGCTGCAAATGAGGGTCTATGTGACACGACTGCTATAACATTTCATTCAGGAGCAACGAGATAAGTAAATGCATCACTACATGATTGCAGTGTGACAGGAGTCATTATCTAATCGGAGGTAATCAAGCCGGAAATGATGGAGTCATCTCCTGCTTCAAGGTGGCACCACAGAAACTAGTGAAACCCAGGCACTCATTGATTCTGTTGATCGAGGCAAAGGGGAGCAGTCTCACACTAACTGTGCTCCATTCCCTGTTATTACTGTTGGTAAATGAAGGAAGGGGGTCAAGCAGGAACAAACTGAAACCAGACTCGTCCTGCTTAATGAAATATGAGAGCTGTTTTTAAACTAGTCTTGACCTTTTTGTATCTAATTATCAGAACACAGTTTTTTTTTCTCTTTGAAATAGCTTTTTAATGATTATTCATATAATTTAATGCCGGTTGCAGAGTAGGTAAATGGACTGGACTAACGCACTTAGGTCTTCTCTCTTCACGTATTGCCAGGAAACTATCTCTTAAAAAAAAAATGAAATCTTGAGTAGGTTAGGTTTCGATGCAAACACTGGGCTCTTGCAGCCCTGTTACCACAACTGTTTAAAGGATTTGTCCAGCAACTGGCTCATTTCAGAGAGAGCAGCGTGGCTTGACAGTTACAGGATCGAGCTCTCGCAGATGTCAGCCTGTTCATGAAATGTGATAAATGAAGCAGGCGACTTGTTTTGTGGCTGTTTTTGTTTTAGTTGCCGTGGCACTGCTGATGCAGAATGTGAGTTTCAGGTGGTGACGGAGCTGATTAAGCTGAAACTGGGATGTCGTGCCAGTGAAATAATCACTTGAATAGCCGCAGGGTAGAACCAGCTGAAAGCACTGCCTTGTGCCATTAACGATTCCCAATGATGGGTATGGGCAGGCAGTGTGCAGTGAGCAAAGTGAAAGCAGTACAAGAGCCAGAAATCTGTCTTGGATGAGTTATAATGTTTATTACCACATGCGTGGGTGTGTAAGCAGTGGGCTCAGTACTGGATGAGCAGTGATAGAAGCCTTCAAATTCATAAACCTTTTTTTTTAAAGGCATACAATGATGTGGATGCTAGCGCGTTTTGTTCTCGGAAGTCAGAGCAGATTATGGTGCCTGATTCTGCGTTTAAAAAAAAAAAATTATTTCAAATTTCTTCGGATTTTATTTTCCTCCACCCCTCCCTGACCCTGAATTAACCGGCAAAATTATAGTTGGGCTGGAAGCTGGGTAGTGTTCATGTGCCCAGTGGACAGCCGGCATTCATCTTTACTATTGACGCTGCTGCCTGGGGATCATTACTGGTGCCATGCAGCAGAGGAGATATCCCTTTGAAATGGCCTGCCATTACTTTCTCACTCCCACAAGACAACCTTTATTTTTCTAATCTAGAAAACAGTCTAACCCATCATCGACCACTCCATTTCATCAATTGTGACCGTTCTTTGTACCATTGGTCCTATCATTGGTTACTTTGTACTTTTCTCAAATTTTTCACAAATATTCAGCCATTTAACAATTTAAGCATATTTGACTATTCCTTCTCATTCATTCTGTCTCTTGCATGCGTGCTATCTCCATCTCGCTCACTTTCTCGTGCCATTCTCTCTCTCGTCTCACTCCATGCACTCACTCGTGTTCTGTTTTGCTCCTCATTCTCTCTTTCCCCTTCTCACCACGTGTGCGCGCTCTCTCTCTCAGCCTCCCCCCACCCCCGCCTTTCTCTTAATCTTTCTCTTGCACTCAGTCTCTCTTTGTCTGGGGGTTGCTAGTCAGTGTACTCTCTTTCCAGTTTTTGCACAGATAACATATGGCTGCTTCTCCCATTGAGGGTGCAGGTACCTGTTCCTGATGGCATAGGCTCTATCAATATCTGGCTTTAAGAAAATTTGCAGCATGCATTATCAGATGCTGTGGCCCCATTCTGCCTGTAGCATAACCTTGAATTCAGGCACTTCTTCCGTTCTTTTTGCCCCTTCATAGGCAGCAGATATGTTCTGTTGTCTTCCACAGGGAATGTTCTTTCACCATTTTCAGTGTTTTCTTCTAATTGGTTGTTTTCTAACTCTCTTCTCACACTCTTGAGGATTAGGAATAAAGCTTACTCGTGGGTTTATATAGTTTTTGTCCCTCTAATTTATCAGTTAGAAAACAAATTTGTGTCCCATCTATCCAAAACTTCTGTCATCGCAAAGTGTTAGTGAATGATATGTGTTGGTGGTACATAGGAACAGCTAGACGAAAAAAGACCGAGGTACATCTAGTTCACCATCTGCCTTCCTGGTAGTTGCATGATACAATGATAATGGAGTTGTTGATTAATCAGAGCAATCAATCTCTATCAATGAGTCTATAACAGACCCAGACGTGATATGAGGAAAATCCCCGAGGTGGAGAACTTTGGGAACCAGAGGTCCAAAGTCACCTGTTCCTCCCAAACATGCTACACATACCACACGTCATGTCTCAACGTACTCATATACTGTATCCCAAAATATTATTTTCTGATAAAAATCTTATCTAATTTGTATTTGAATAATTCATTGCTCACTGCTTCCACCGTCTCCCTCGGGAATCTGTTTCATAGATTGACCACTTGCTCACTGAACTATTGGGCCTGATAATTCAGAGGCATGTTGGGGGCGGGGGTAGTCTGATATCGCGTGGGAAACCCGGAAGTAAGTTCAGTGCGTCTGTCGGTGGCTTTTTAACGCAGCCACCTCATTATCATTTTATGTCTGGATTTGGTGTCGAATGCGCGGCAGCGGGCGTGCTGAGGACCCGCATGACACGCTCTCAACTCCAGTATTTAAAGGGACAGTCCAAAGATGGAATTTGGAGGAGTTGGGAGTTGGAAGCAAGAGAAGACAAACTGTGAGAATGGAATCAGGATGTTCAAAGGCTGCGCCCCGCGCCAGTGACGCCTCCCTTGATGTGCTGCTGGGGTCAGTGAGGTGTTGGAGCGAGATACTCTTCCCCAGCAATGGGAGGAAGGAACTTGCTGCCACAAAGAAGGCGAGGCCGGAGGTGGCCGAGGAGGTCAGCAGCAGCAGCATTGTGTCACGCTCCTGGATTCAGTGCCGGAGGTGCTTTAATGACCTAATCAGGTCAGGAAAGGTGAGTACAGTGGCACATTCACCTACATCCTGCTGTGCGCATCATCTCATTCGGCCTTCTCAAACCTACTCCATCACATCACTCCTCACACCCACTTATCTAGCAAGCGCATCCATCCTTCTCGTTTTATGCACTTCCTCACATCCCCATCTGTCCATCCACCACTCCCACTCACCCTCATCCTTACGCAATTTCATGCCGTTCCCTGATACTCACCCTCACCAAATGCACTCCATCCATCGGGTGAACACACGCCATTACACTCACTCATAGGTCTGTTCTTTCCCCCGTTGCAGGAGAAGAGAGCACAGAACACCAGGGAGAGGGAGAGAACCAGAGGTGGTCCTCCACAGAATGCGCAGTTGATAGCTGCAGAGGAGGAGGCGCTGGAGATCAGTGGCGTCTCGGAGTCCCTGGCTGTCGGAGATGGGGAGCTGGGGAGCTCCCAGCTACCTGGTGACACAATTAAATATAATGCGCACACATGCGATACAACACTCAGTCAGTATGCTTGGAAGGCCTGTCAGTACATTGCACATTCCCTATTGCTCCTCAATGATTACCCTTTTCATCGACGCCCCCCCGGGGTACAGCATGTTGACTTGATTTCAGCAGCGAGTGAAGTATGACCATCTTCATAATAAGTTGCAACATTCTTACCTTGCCAGGAATAATTTCATATCTTTTCTCGCCAACAGGGCCTTCAGGCATGCAGCAGACGTCCATGAACCTCACGGACGACAGTTCCTCAGAGGAGCTGATTCTTTCTGAGGGTGCACCGTCACAGGACCCATGCTTACCATGCACCAGCTCAGATACTCGCACTTCAGTGGGACCAGTTAGACAGATAGTTGGGTTTTCACCTGGTGACTCACACTTCACAAGTGAGCAAGAGCAGACACTGGTGGCAGGAACAGCTGTGGAGAGCCCGGCCCGGAGGGCACATCCCTCTTGAAGCTCTGCTCAGCTGGACACAGATGCTGTACCCCAGGGGGTGTCGATGAAAAGGGTAATGATTGAGGAGCAGTAGGGAATGTGCAATGTACTAACAGGCCTTCCAAGCATACTGACTACGATTGCAGAGAAAATGGAGCAGTCTGCCTCATGCATGAGTGGGTTGATGTCGCAGAACATGTCCGTATAAAATCAAACACGGCTATCTACTGAGTCCATGCAGGCCTTAACCACGACCATGCGGACTCTGGATGCCAACATGTCTGCCGCCTTAAATAGGATAACAGATACTTTAACCATGGCCTTACAGAGCGTCACTGATCTGCTCCAAGCTGCTCTCCAACAGAATGGTAGGAGTGAACTGCGGCGGGCCCATGAGAGGGATGATGGCGAAAGGGGACATGGAAGTGGGGACTCCACTCAATGCGCTTCCACTTCTCACCTGTTGTTCCCCCCTCAGTCAGTACCCGTCATACTGCTTCATGTCCCGATGGTCAAGTCTGCCCCTGCACAGGTGCAGGTGAAGCAGTCTTTGGCGGGGCCCTCATGGGCTCCAGAACCCGGAGGTCGTCGGCCAAGAGCAACTCAGCAGTCAGAGCAGGGATGTGAGCAGCCTGCCTCTGGCTCTGCTGAAGCCACAGGGGTTACACCACGTAGGAGCGGTAGGGAAAGAAAGAGTAAGGCTTTGTAGTTGCACAAGGGTCTGCACATGGTTGTATGAGAAAATGTAATGTTGTGAAGTTTCTGTTCTTTAGTAGAATCACAAATTTTAGTAGTTTGCAGCACTTTCCCGTCTTGCCTGTACTTGGTTGCTGGGTGGCAAGTCGCCTTTTAACTCATCTGCCAAAACTGCTCACTATGCCAGGATCATCCTGGAATGCAAAGATAACCCTCGGCTTCTATTCTCCATTACAAACCGTCTTCTTAAACCCCTCTCCTCTGTCACCTCCAACAACAAGTGCGAGGAGCTCATGGACTTCTTTGTCACTAAGATTGAGACATCCTGCAACGGCTTCTCTTCCTGCTCCCGCATCGTTACCTCTGGTGTCCCCCAAGGATCTATCCTTGGCCCTTTCCTATTTCTCATCTACATGCTGCCCCTCGGCGCCATCATCCGAAAACACAGCGTCAGTTTCCACATGTACGCTGATGACACCCAGCTCTACCTCACCACCACCTCTACCTCACCACCACCTCTCCCGACGCCTCTACTGTCCTCTAAATTGACACACTGCTTGTCCGACATCCAGTACTGGATGAGCAGAAATTTCCTCCAACTAAATATTGGGAAAACTGAAGCCATTGTCTTCGGTCCCCGCCACAAACTCCATTCCCTCGCCACCGACTCCATCCCTCTCCCTGGCAACTATCTGAGGCTGAACCAGGCTGTTTGCAATCTTGGTGTTATATTTGACCCCGAGATGAGCTTCCGACCACACATCGGCGCCATTACTAAGACCGCCTATTTCCACCTCCGGAACCTCGCCTGACACCACCTTTGCCTCAGCTCACCTGCTGCTGAAACCCTCATCCATGCCTTTGTCAGTGAACTAGTAGTGGAGAGTATCCTACACTTGAGTGTCAGCTGTGGCTCAGTTGGTAGCACCGTTGCCTCTGAGTCAGAAGGTTGTGGGTTCAAGTTGCACTCCAGGAACTTGAGCACAAAAAAAAATCTAGGCTGACACTCCAGTGTAGTCTATCAGATGAGACATTAAACCGAGGCCCCGTCTGCTCCCTCAGGTGGATGTAAAAAATCCTATGGCACTATTTTGAAGAAGAGCAGGGGAGTTATCCTTGGTGTCCTGGCCAATATTTATCCCTCAATCAACATCACTAAGAAAACAGATTATCTGGTCATTATCACATTGCTGTTTGTGGGAGCTTGCTGTGTGTAAATTGGCTGCCACGTTTCCTACATTACAACAGTGACTACACTTCAAAAAGTATTTCATTGGCTGTAAAGTGCTTTGAGATGTCTGGTGTTCGTGAAAGGCGCTATATAAATGTAAGTCTGTCTTTCCAGTATTTACTGACTCAGGCACGCCTAACTTGATAAGAGTTCATGTTGCACAGTATTATCCTCCCCTCTCCATCGCCTCAACTAGAATAAAACAATAGTAACCTCAATTTGATATCCATTGATAGCCAAGCTCATGAAAGGTACCTGAAGCTGTTTAAACAAGCAGTGATGCCAACCTGGGGTTTGAATTGGTTTTGCCCAAATTTAAGCTATTGGAACGTTGGTCTCTTGTTGACTATTACAATGCTGGACCTTACTTCAGCTCTTGGCTGTCAGCACTTTACCTTGTATGGTTTTGAATTTGGTACGGGAATCCCCAAGACCACATGCCAAATGTATGCTACAGTTGTGTGATTCTGTGTTCTGAGTTTGACCCCTGTCAAGGGACCTATGGCCCGGATACCTACCATTGTCACCTCTGCCTCAGAGACTTTGTTTCCTTTTGTTAAAGACCCTTGGTAATCTGTGGTAAAAACCTTGGATTTAATCAAAGCAGCTTCACAAAACCTCAAGGTAATGGAATGCCTCTCCATGTTATTTCTTAGCCAGGACATGTTGAGGCTTGACCTACTTGCAGAAAATCCACATCGTAGATTAGTATGTAAATAGTTACTTACAACCTCTACTGTTGTCTTGTCCTGACAGCTTAGGTCTCCAGGCTGGTTAAATATATTAAATCATGAGGCTTCCCATCTCCTCCTTTGTCATAACAGGTTGCATAGAATTACCTGGAATGTACAGCACAGAGATGGGCCATTTGTTTATGCTCTACCCACCCTACTTCATCTCACCCTATCTGCATACCCTTCTGTTTATTTTTCCCTCATGCACTTATATAGCTTCCCCTTAAATGCATCAATGCACAAAGATAGAGAACTTCATGTTGATAGGAGATTCACCGAATAAGTGAGAAGAAAAGAAAAGAAAGACTTGCATTTATATAACGCCTTTCACGACCACCGGACGTCCCAAAGCTTTTGAAGTGTAGTCACTGTTGTAATGTAGGAAACGTGGCAGCCAATTGCACACAGCAAGCTCCCACAAACAGTAATGTGATAATGACCAGATAATCTGTTTTTGTTACGTTGATTGAGGGATAAATAATGGCCAGACACCAGGGATAACTCCCCTCCTCTTTGAAATAGTGCCATGGGATCTTTTAGATTAACGTCTCATCCGAAAGACGCCACCTCTGACAGTGTAGCACTCCCTCAGTCCTGCACTGGAGTGTCAGCCTTGATTTTTGTACTCAAGTCTTTGGAGTAGGACTTGAACCCACAACCTGCTGACTCAGAGGTGGGAGTGCTGCCCACTGAGCCACTCCCGCCTCAGAGTTAGAAGGTTGTGGGTTGATATTAGATGTTTGGTACGGTCTTCCTCAATTATTGCATGCAGTCAAACGTCCTTGTAACATGCTCTCTTCCTCTCTGCCCCTCCGTTCTTTCTCGGACCTGGTGTGCTATTTGTGTGTTTATTTTCCTTGTGCATCAACCTGGTTTCTCTGCTGCCCCTTCCCGTCATTGAATTGAAGATCATTTCCGAATAAACATACAGAGCAGACATTTAAAGGAACTATTCGTTTCTACGCGGAGCTTGAACATTCAAAGCATTCAAACAAGGAATACAATATTTAAAGCTAGCTAATCAGCCATTCTTTGGAGCGGTTTGAATTTTAATAGAGGGTCCTGATGGAGAAACTCACTGTATAAATCATTAAACAAAGTTGCAATTTTTTAGTGATTCTCTTGTCTACAGGAGTCGAATTCATTGTCACTGAATCAGTTAGGATAACGATGATGAAAATGAGGAGGAGGAAGAGGGGGCTGCAGAAAGAGCGCACTGGGAAAAATCTGACGGAAGCCAGGCATGCTGTTTATGAAGAGACTGGGAACTGAGGGCAGTGATTGACACTTAAAAACAGCACCAGAATGACAAAGTAGTGAGAGTGCCTCTCCTGGAGATTGTGTATTTCTCATGTCAGACACGTAAACCTTCAGAACATCCCTCTGCAGGCTGTCTAAAATGTGGACAGCATTTCCCAGAGGCACTTCTCAGTGAGTTACTTCAGCCTGTGTGTTTTAGAGGCTCCAGATAATCAAACCAATGATTTTATGCTTTTTTTAAAAAAAAACCTTGTGCTGTGTTTAACCCACTAGCAACTGTTGATAGTGCACCTGTTAAAGGGACATTGTCACCCACTAAATTGTCTTTCTAGGGTAGTAAATAGAAGAGGGGCCTCAATTGCTGCAACATTTTACACGGATAACATCCACTTAAAAAAAAATCATCCCTTTTTGCTGGCACCTTAGGCCTCTGTCAGCACTACTTTGAAACCAACTACTGTGACTCTGCCCAATTTCTCTTTCATCCTTGATGGCAGGTTGCTGGTCTTCACAGCACCCCTGCCAGAACAGCATGAGATCTGTATTGGCGACTCGACATCTCTCAAAAAAAGTTCTAAACTCCAGAACATAAAGCGGACAAGTTCCCACCAGGCCAGTACAGTGTCTCTTTTGGGAGCGTGCTGCCCCTGGTTTTGCTGGACCTGTTCATGCATGACTCTCCCATTGAGGTGCTGTTGACTTGTTAAATTGATGACCCCACTCTCGTACTTGTATCCCAAAGTAATCCAAACGCAATGAAGCTTCAATTCCTTGTGATTACTGAGTTTCAGTGATATTGAGTGTGTGTTTGTTTTCCTCTGGAGCTTGTGGTTGAATGTGTAGGTTGGCTGAGATCAGAGATGTAATGTTGGCCACATCCACCTGCACACTGGACAGCTATAACATGTGAACCCTTTTTAATGTCCTCAGATTTTAGCTACATTTTAGACTGATTTGGTCTCATTAGATCCTGGGTTCAATTCCATAGGTGACCCTCCACTTTCTGCAATCAGAGATGGGGTTCTTTTTACATATGGACTAGTTGGGCTTGTTATTGCCACGTTAATTGAGTGTGGAATGGGCTTTTTGCAGAGTGTCCAACTATCCATGCTTGTTGCTGATTCAGACCTTGGTGTACAATGGCTCCCTGGGTGAGTACATGGTGCAGCTTAAACATGCTCCAGGTAGAGCACTTCATAGTTTCAGTGGTTGGAGTGATGCTTGACAGTGTGTTGTTGAAATGTTTACGGGTTTCAACTTTCACTGCCTGCATCGCAGGTTCCAATTGCCGCTAGAAATATTAATATTCAGAGTTGTGTGTTGCATTTCACCATGTGGGGTTCAGTGTACGCAATCTGCATGAGAAAAATAGTCTTTGAATAATGCATAATTACATGGCGCTCACTGTATTTCCTGCTTTTGAAAATTACACCTGAGGAGATTTTGCATGATGCGCCTGAACAAAAGGTGCCCAATGCTTCCATTGTTCTCTTATCACCAACAAACGACTCAGTCAGCATAAACAGGGTAGAGTTCAGACACTTTCCCAGAAAATGGAGGGAGAATTGCCCTTCGTAGCTAGGAATACCATGAAACTGAACCGATCTCCTTACATATTCCAAGGATGCTACCAACGTCCTCGCTAAGCTGTGCTGCCTCCCCCACTGTGTGGCCCATTCACATTTTTGTGCATGCACGGTACCTACAATGGAAAAGCCGGTGAGCGGCCTGCGCAGGACCTTGCCGATGACTGCGCGGCCATGCAGCTTAGCGGGAACATTGGATGCTACCCCAAGAGGGAGCATCTTTTTTTCGTATATAAATAGAGGGTATGAGTCCAGATTTGTGGCAGTTTAGCCACAGGCAATCTCACTGAGCTGCGGTTCCTTTTATAAAAATGAATAAAATACAAGTGCCCTGCCACGTGATTTTCCTGAGAGTTGCTATGTGAACTGTTGAGGGGGTTTAATGATTCTGAGAGAGAGAATATCTAAAGAGCCTCTGAGCCACGTGTCTGGTTGAGTATATCCATTTTGTTAATAGTTTCATTGAATGGTTGCCATGGTGCCCCCTGTCATCCTTTTCTGGAGGTGTACTCTGGACATAATAGATTTACATGTAGCCTTGGCATCCTGTCTCATTTGAAAAAGGCACCAGAAGATCGGGAAGCTGCACCAAGAATGTCAGAGTGTGAGGGTGCCACTGCTCTCGGGCCTCAGGACAGCCAGCTGGACAAGCTGAAGGAAGGAGGTGGGCTATACAGCAGTAAGTGGGAATGGGGTTTTACAGGCAGCCTGTAGAAAGCCAGCTCCAGAACATCTCTTTCATGTCCTCCAATTAATCCTAATGTCTGAGTTTGACCAGATAATGTGTGGGATGAAAATTCAAATGGACAGAGGGGGGTTTTAGTTTGTTTTGGGTGTTGTGCGTCACAGGACTGAAGGTAGTGTACGTACTGCTGTGATGTTTGCCAGAGCTTCAATTTGTTACTGCATCGAAATGTCTGTCTTCACGTGTGTGAAGCAACATGTTAACCTGTTGATAACTAAAGAATGTGTGTTTCTATGTCATAGCACCCCCAAAAGACACATGTCTCGTGTAGAGTAAGATTTCTGGAATAAGTATGTACTGTAGTACTCTGAACTGAGGTGACTAAAGAGGATGGTGAATATGGTGTGAAGCATTAGCAGTCTGTCAGTCTTGAGTCTGTGCAATCGCCACAATGTCAAGGAGATCTGTTAATTTGGACAGCTTCTCTGTTCTGAGCAGTTTCTGTGCTGAGGTTTTCTGCAAGAATGAGCCCGAGGGGCGGGCCGGGGGTGAGCCCCCGAGGGGCGGGCCGGGGGTGAGCCCCCGAGGGGCGGGCCGGGGGTGAGCCCCCGAGGGGCGGGCCGGGGGTGAGCCCCCGAGGGGCGGGCCGGGGGTGAGCCCCCGAGGGGCGGGCCGGGGGTGGGCCCCCGAGGGGCGGGCCGGGGGTGAGCTCCCGAGGGGCGGGCCGGGGGTGAGCTCCCGAGGGGCGGGCCGGGGGTGAGCCCCCGAGGGGCGGGCCGGGGGTGAGCCCCCGAGGGGCGGGCCGGGCCGGGGGTGAGCCCCCGAGGGGCGGGCCCCCGAGTGGTCCTGCAATAGGCCGTGACAGTCTAGTGTAACTTGACACTTAATGTTAGGTTGAATATTCAGTTTATGCAGGGCTGTGCGCTCGGCAACCTGAATTGCTCTTAATAACATGAGCTGACCATTGCATTATTTGATGAAGGGTTTTTGACTAATCCGTTCGATACCTTGCACCACAGCTGTGTGAGGATATAGTGGATTGGCATCAGCCACAAGAATCCTCTTCAGTGTTTTTCTCTCACAGCACAGGGATCAATGTTTACCAGTCCTGTACAGACAATCAGAGCCAAGCTAATACTCAGCAAACATTTTTGTGGGGGGAGGAGGAAGAGAAAGACTGGTGGACAGTGATTCCCATCACTGCAGCTTGTCCTCTAATAGTGAGCTGGGGTGGGGGTGGGGGGGAAGAGATGGGGGTAAGGGCAGGCAGAGTGATGTAAAAGGAAGTTAGTTACTTTGTGAGTTGTCAAAGAGTGGGTATTCCAGCTGACCACTGGGACAGGTGCCGCGAGTTGCCATCTTGCAGTGCCTCAGTCAAGCTTGTTATGGTCGGCTATTGTAAATGTTTAGTGTTTTTGAATCATCTTTACTGTACAGTGTTAACATTTAGAAGTTAGTATTTCTTTGTGAGGATCACCTTCCTCCTCCCCAATCTATTTTGCCTCTTCCTCATGTCTACCCTCGGTCATTCCCCATCCTCAGTAGAAAGAGCAGATTTCCCAGCTCCCCTCAAGCCATTAGCAGGGTTTTAGTGGGCAGATGGCTGAACTCCACGGGGCATTTCCTCACCGCTGAGATTGATATCTCCGTGTGTAGAAGATCAGGACCCATCTTGTGGTGCGTATATGGGCCCAGCATTGACGAGTTTGAAAGCACTGGGCACTGCATTTGTGCTCTGTGATTGGTTGGATTCCAGTTTGAGTACAGAGGGATAGACATACCAACTGGAAGCCAAGGACGGGGGAGTGAGAGGATTCAGCATTGAAATCAGAGGGCCTGCTGCAGCTGCTTTGTACACTTCATAGCTCACTGATGCCCAGTTTGGGTTCCGCCAAGACTACTCGGCTCCCGACCTCATTACAGCTTTGGTCCAAACATGGACAAAGGAGCTGAATTCCAGAGGTGAGGTGAGAGTGACTGGCCTTGACATCAAGGCAGCATTTGACCAAGTGTGGCATCAAGGAGCCCTATTAAAACTGAAGTCAATGGGAATTGGGGGGAAATCTCTCCACTGGCTGGAGTCATACCTAGCACAAAGAAAGATAGTTGTGGTGGTTGAAGGTCAATCATCACAGCCCCAGGACATCGCTGCAGGAGTTCCTCAAGGCAGTGTCCTAGGCCCAATCATCTTCAGCTGCTTCATCAATGACCTTCCCTCCAACATAAGGTCAGAAATGGGGATGTTTGCTGATGACTGCACAGTGTTCAGCACCATTCGCAACTCCACAGATAATGAAGCAGTCCATGCCCGCATGCAACAAGACCTGGACGACGTTCAGGCTTGGGCTGATAAGTGGCAGGTAACATTCGCGCCACAGAAGTGCCAGGCAATGACTATCTCCAACAAGCGAGAGCCTAACCACCTCCCCTTGACATTCAATGGCATTACCATCGCCGAATCCCCCACTATCAACATCCTGGGGGTCACCATTAACCAGAAACTTAACTGGACCAGCCACAAATACTGTGGCAACAAGAGCAGGTCAGAGGCTAGGTATTCTGCGGCGAGTGTCTCACCTCCTGACTCCCCAAAGCCTTTCCACCATCTACAAGGCACAAGTCAGGAGTGTGATGGAATACTCTCCACTTGCCTGGATGAGTGCAGCTCCAACAACACTCAAGAAGCTCGACACCATCCAGGACAAAGCAGCCCACTTGATTGGGACCACATCCACCACCTTAAACATTCACTCCCTCCACCACCAGCGTACCGCGTCTGCAGTGTGTACCATCTACAAGATGCACTGCAGCAACTCGCCAAGGCTTCTTCAGCAGCACCTCCCAGACCCGCGACCTCTTCCACCTAGAAGGACAAGGGCAGCAGGCGCATGGGAACACCATCACCTCCAAGTTCCCCTCCAAGTCACACCACCATCCTGACTTAGAAGTATATCGCCGATCCTTCATCGTCGCTGGGTCAAAATCCTGGAACTCCCTCCCTAACAGCACTGTGGGAGTACCTTCACCACACGGACTGCAGTGGTTCAAGAAGGCGGCTCACCACCACCTTCTCAAGGGCAACTAGGGATGGGCAATAAATGCTGGCATTGCCAGCGACGCCCTGATTCCATAAACGAATAAAAAAGAAGCTACAGAGCAATGATAGCAGAAAGAAGTAAGAAAGAACTTGCATTTATATAGCGCCTTTCAAAACCTCAGGACGTCGCACAAACCTAAAGAGAGGGGGGAACTTCAATCTAAAATAAACAGGAGCACTGAGAGGTCCTGGCATCCCCTACAATCCCATTATCAATCTTGGCCTTGCCATCCTATGGAGGTGACAAGCAGAGAAATAGATGCTTCCTAGAAGGCAATGGGAGAATCTGACACATCATCCCACAACAGCTGGCGTGGGGCACATTTTGAATCCTGCAACAAAACTAATTTTTGTTCAACACCCTTTCTTGCAGTCAGGAGAGACACCAACCACGCCAAAGTACTCCAAGGACTGTAAGGAAAGCTTCTTCCCTTCCACGCCCAGCACCGTCACCCCAACTGCTCCCACTTCGACTACGCCCAGCACAGGGGTGCCTGAAAACGCCAGGCCAAGTGACTCGCAATCTAGAACGAGGTTAAGCCACATTGCCCAGGGGGACTTGCGAGGTGCCGAGGTTACACCAATGTTGACGCCGCGGGACATCGAGCCCCAAACTGCTGGTCCAACAGAGACACTGTCCAGCATGTCATATCTCACTCAAGGTAAACTTTATTGCTGCTTAAAACAATCACTCGCATTTATAAAGCGCCTTTAACATAGAAAAACGTCCCAAGGTGCTTCACAGAGGCGTAAGAAAAAGTGGAGACTGAGCCAAAGGAGGAAAGACTAGGAGGGGAAGCCAAGAGCTTGATTAAAGAGCTGGGGCTAAAGAAGAGTCTTCTGGGAGGTGGAAAGGAGAAGGGTTTAGGGAGATCATTCCCGAGACTCAGGCAGCTAAAGGGAGGTGGGAGACAGGGGATGGTGGTAGGTGGGGGACAGGGGGTGCGCACAAGAAGCTGGAGTCAGAGGGGTGGAGAGTTTGGGGGTGTTTATAAGGCCAGAGGAGGTTATGGAGATAGGGCGGAACAAGGTCATGGAGGAATTTGAACACAAGGTTGAGAATTTTAAATTGCAGGTTTTAGGGGACTGGGAGCTAATATTGGGCAGGGACGGCAGGTGCAATAGGCAAGCAGGACTTGTAGTGGGACAGGATATGGATAAGGTAAATATGGAGTTGCAGCCTGTATGTAACAGCGAAGGGAATGAGATGTTTACAAAGAATGTGCTTTTATTCCCCAGTAAACTTAATTTTTATGAAGGACTGCATGCAGGAGGGGAGGGGAAGTTTGGTTTCCATTTTTTCCTCCACTTTTCTCTCCTCTCCTGAAGGCAGTGTGTTGTCAGAGTCTCCAGTACCTCACCCAAGCATGAGCAGTTCATGGGTGACCCTAACGGTGAGTCAGCAGCCTCGTCAACATATGAAAACTGGGAGGTTTAAGAACAGGAGAAAAGCCTTTAGGCTCAGCTCGCCCTTTGGTTGATCTCTATCCAGAACACTGTCCTTCAACTGTCGCCCTCAATCCCCTCATTTCAGTGTTGTTTCTTGCAGTTTGTTCCATATGTGTTATCCTTTGTGTGAAATCATTCCGCCTCAATCCGCTCCTCAGTTCCTCATTTTTAAACTACATCCTTGATTCTTGGACATGAAAATATGATCAACTTTTAACAATTCCCCTTCTTAACTTTGAAAACCTCTGTTCAGTTACCTCGAAGCCGCCTCTTTTCCAGAGACCAAACCCAACTTCCGTAATTATTCTACATAATTTAAATTGCTGGGACCTGGCCTGAGTTCTCGCAGCCAAACCCCCACCCAGTCTTTCTGTAACATCTGCACACAGCCACGGCCCAGCAGGGTGATGAGGACGGGAAGCCTGGCTGACCCTCCCTCACCCCCCCCCCCCCCCCCCCCCCCAACCAAGCACCAGCCAGCCCGTGGATGCTCAGGTTAATTGCAGCTCCCCAAATGCTGCTATGGTTGACATCAGCTAACTCGGCACAGACCAAGGATGGAATGGAGGCTGGGAGCCTTCTGGTCTGTGTGGCTCAGTGCCATAGCTACAGTGTATTTACTCACTGAACAGGGGGAGGGGGGGTACTCTCTCCTTTTTAGTGGAAGGGGGGCATTTCCCGATTTCTTTTTCCCCATCCAGTCTCTTCTTGTTCATTGCCTTGCACCATTCTTCCTCAGCACCGGTCAATGCTGCTGTGGAGCCTGCGGCCAGCACGGCACGAGATCAGCCCACCAGGGTGAGCTGCCAAGCCACACTTGTAGATGCAACATTTGGCCTCAGCTCTGCCTCTCTGTCTGGCATAGTCACGATCAAGTGTGTGTTTCATGAGGAGTGCTAGAGTCTGGGCCTGTACCCCACTGTTTCATGGCACAGCATGTTGCTACAGCAGGCAGTACTGTTTTGGGACTGTTTTGTGCTGTAGTTAGGCAGGGGTCGAGTTCAGTGCTAGCTGGCAGCGAGACCTGCATGGATGCTTTAGTTTAGCTCCGTGTTCCAGTAAGGGCTGGAAACAATTTCTGAAAACTACTTGTCTCTTGGCAGCAAGCAGGTTTTAAAAAAAAATGTTTCAATGAACTTTTCATTCTTTTAAGAAAGTCTATGCAGAAAAAAATCTTTGTTTTGTAAATCAGTGGTAAATGGGGTAGGGGAGGGGGAAAGAGGCCCAAAGGATTGGAATAGAATAATGAATCAGAGAGGGAAATCAGGCTGGGTTCATTCCAAATTGGGTATGTTTTTTATATTTACGTTGGGTCCATTCTATTCAAGAGTCATAGCGCCATGGAATGTTCCAGAACAGACAAAGTCCATTAGGCCCATCAAGTCTGTATCGGTGCTTTTCTCCACATGATCCTGATCGCGCTCTCCTGTTCGCTCTCCATTCCCCGTTTTCAAGCAACTGTTTAACTCCCTTTTAAAAGAGTTTACAGTCCCTGCTTCGACAGCAATTTGTGGCAGGGAATTCTCCATTTCCAACCACTCTCTGTGTAAAGAATTTTTTTCTCACCTCTTAATTCTTTTTGTGATTTTCTTAAATTTGTGCCATCTCATTAACCTCTCATTGACCTCATTTCATCGCGAGGTTAGAGATCACAAGACCTGTAAATGAGGTGTGTGCTCCAATGACTGGAATGTAGTCACTAGCAATATCCTTTTATGAGGGAATGTTTTAATTATTGGGGTGCTTCTCTCACCTGTAGAGATGCTATTAAAAAAAAAGGCGATGACATCAATGGATATATCGAACTTCAATAAAATGGGAGAGTAGGTGTAGAACTGATGCACGGTCACTAGGTGGCACTAATGCCCAGATTGCCAAAGCATGATAGACACCTAGTGGTGGTCAAAGGGCACAAGCGGCACCTTCCGTGGTTCTGATTCCAGGGGTTTATTAACTGCACAAGTTTAATAATGCCCTCTCAGAGCTGAGTCTGCCAATTGAGCTTTGTAAAGCTATGCCTTGAGTGGGCGCCTGACAAGCTGCCAAGTTCCCTTAATGAAGCAGTGGTTTTGGAATCTATTGCTCGCCTCTCAATGTAGGACAAGATGTATGTATGGGTGATAGGCGTGGACATTCCCTTAAAGTGCCTTTTTGGCTGCCTCAGTCTTTCAAGGATTAATTTTTTAGTCCAATGCGCTGACCAACTAAATATACAACCACTCTCACGCATTGACCACAATGAGTAACATAGCAAATAAATGTCTATTCGAAAAGTTCTGCTCATTCTCCCTGGGGTCTGTGTGTCTGGTCCTGCTCATTCTCCCTGGGGTCTGTGTGTCTGGTCCTGCTCATTCTCCCTGGGGCCTGTATGTCTGGTCCTGCTCATTCTCCCTGGGGTCTGTGTGTCTGGTTCTGCTCATTCTCCTCTCGGGCCTGCTGTGTCTGTATGACAATCCCCCTTCCCTATAGTCCCATGGGTGAATTGCTTTTGAAGTATTGTTACTGTTCTGTAGGTAAATGCAGCAGCAAATGTCATACAGCCAGGTCCCACAAACATGCAGGATGAGTTAGTCTGTTTTTTGATAGTATCTGAGTGAGGGATGAATGTTGGCCATGGCACGGAGACAATTCCCTATTCCTCTTCAAATAGTGCCATGGGATCATTAACATCCATCTGAACGAATGAAACAGAAAAGTGGGACCTCTGTTTAATGTGGCAATATAACACCTCAGAAAATGCAGTGCTTCCTCAGTACTGCACTGAAGTGTCAGCCTAGATCATGTGCTCAAGTCCTGAAGTGGGAATTGAACCCACAACCTTCCGACTCAGGAAGGATTGTTACCAACTAAGCCAAGCTGATAATCCGAATCTCAGAATACCACTCTACTGTGATGGCTCCATTTCTCACACCAGCCATTCAATGGCCTCTCGAAGTGAAATATCCCCATTTGTGATCATTGTGGTACATTGGACCAGTGTTGATTGGAATTGCACCAAGCCTCTTTCACTCAGCCTTCTAACCAATATACAGAGGGGACATTGATCCTTCAGTCTGACCCCAGAGGTGATCAAGAAATTCTACAAACAGTCTAGTGGCCTTATGTCTGTGGTACACAGGGTTGTGTTGCAGCAGCCCTTGCTCGTGTCATGGTGCAGAACTGGCTTTGCTTTGTTCCGCACTCTCCCAAAATGAAGACAGCCCATGGAGTGCCCGCTGGTCGACAATCACTGAATGGTAAAGCAGAGACACGCTGGCTGGTGGTTGGCCAATCGTACAATGGGCACACACTGGCCAGCAGGGAGTGAGCTGCTTAGCCCAGTATGTTCAAGAGACTTGGATTTGAACTTGAACCATTTACCTGAAATCCATCCTAAAGACGGTCAATGCAGACATGCCTCAGAATTGATGTTAGCCATGGCTCAGTAGTAGCGCTCTCGCCTCTGAGTCAGAAGGTTGTGGGTTCAAGTCCCACTCCAGAGACTTGAGCACAGAATCTAGGCTAACACTCCAGTGCAGTACTGAGGGAGTGCTACACTGTCGGAAGTGCTGTTTTTCAGATAAGACGCTAAGCACAGGCTCCATCTGCTCTCTCAGGTGGATGTAAAAGATCCCATGGCACTATTTCAAAGAAGAACAGGGGAGTTATCCCCGGTGTCCTGTCCAATATTTATCTCTCAATCAATATCACTAAAAACAGATGATCTGGTCATTATCCATTGCGGTTTGTGGGAGCTTGCTGTGCACAAATTAGCTGCTGCGTTTCCTACATTACAACAGTGACTCCACTTCAAAAGGTACTTCATTGGCTGTGAAGCCCTTTGGGATATCCTGAGCTCTTGAAAGGCGCTATATAAATGTAAGTCTTTATTTCTTTTCTTTCTTTCAGAATGAGCTTTGTGCTTTTCTACTTTTGTCCCATCAGTAACCCTTTGGATGTTGTTACAACCATTTTTTTAAAAATGTAACGTTTTCATCTCCACGCACACTTCCTGATAAAACTGGTATTTTGTACGATGTATTTATTTGAATCCTTTTCCAGAGCAATTAACTTGAATTGAAAAATCTAGCAGATTCAGTCCTTCCAACCCTGGGCCACGTCTGCTGAAAAGATATTGAGCTGTTTGACTCTGGGTTGAAGTGCTGGTGAGTACTGTTATGGCGGGAACAATTTGAGGAGATGCATTGAGTGCCACACAAGAAACATAGTGGCACAGTATTAATGTGCGATGCAGGTGGTATATTGGTGCCATTGCCCTAAATAAGCCATGTGACAACACTAGGTGAGTAGGTAAGAGAGCATAGAACATAATGAATTGGAGTCAGTTGGGTCTGTTCTATGCACCGTGCTTTTCAGATGAAGATTCAGAGGAGCCTCTAGAAGGACTGAGCTATCGGCACCAGGAGACTCACTTGTGCCAACAGATGAAAATGGCAACCGTCGCTTCATCCCACGATTCCTCTCGCTGGCAAGAAGAGGGCACTTATGCTCAACAAGATGAGGGCTCCCATCCTGCGCACTGCTCCAGTCACAGTGAGTACATCCAGCAGCAGGTTACTAACAGACGTGCAGCTTGTACATCAACCATGGGTCTGTGTGCTGGACACAAAGTACAGGCTGCCAAAGGGAGGCAGCATCAGCAGTGCGCTCTGCGGCCAACCTCTCCAATCTCCCACCACTGCTGAACTCTCTATGTAATCGATAGCTCAAAGATGGTCTATCAAACTGAAAGGGAATGTAGTAAGTTCATCAGGGTAAACATCTTGCATTAACTTTACATTTGCGATCTAACAAAATGTATTGCTCTGCGGGCACACTCCCTGGAGCTGACCCTGTGCTTCACTCTGCTATGCAGTTGTCCTCCAGCACAGACCTACTAGATTGTATATAGCAGTCATTAGTTGAGATGTGATTTGTTAAACAGTGAGTGAATCTTTGCTAAGTAGCTGCTGTAGTATTTTCAGGCTCTTTGTAATGTGACATTCAGTGTTCTGCGTGTAGTCACAGCAATGATGCTGTCTATTAATCCATTTAGTGAGTAATTGATAAATGGATGTGTCAGAGAGCACAGGAGCTGTAGTAATAAAGTGATTCATCTCCAGTGTATCAGCATCACAGGCACTAATGAGTTCTGTGCATCTTACACAAAAGCAAGGGAACACCTCTTCCCCTCCCCTGCTCTCCCCAGCCAGCTTCATCAACTCTTCATTTTCCCTGCTAAACAGAACAGGATGTGGAGCGGAGTGAGCAGAGTGATCGGGTACAGTGCAGCACAGTATTCCAGCTCTCCGTGACCTTGCCTGATTTGATTCTATTTCTCTGGCCAGACATTGGCTGTTTTTCATTCCCTCTTCTGATAGTTGGTCAAAAGCTTTAAGGTTTTGAGTTTTCTGGGTATGTTAATTTGCCTCCTGAGTTTTCAATGCGGCACTTGTGTAGCATCATCATCACTGTAGCATGTTCCTACAAAGCGTCACTTGGTAGATTGTATATCTTCATCTCTCACGGTCCTCGGCTCTCCTCATAGCAGAGAAGATCCCTATATTCTGGGACCTGAGGTCAGCTGTGACAGTCAGTCAACTTATCGCCTCTGGTCGGCAGGACGTTGCTGTGACCCGTGTGACAGGCGAATAATGTCAATAGATAACCGATCCCACCAACCCTCTAGGTTGACATGCTACATCCACGATGATCAGGAATGAATACCCTATCAAAGCTAATGGGCCCATCCAGCTCAGCTTTGAAATCAAAGTTTTCCTTCTCCTAGACAAGTTTGCTTGAGGAGACTGAGCGAGCACTTTGACTCGGATTCAAATCACTGCCACAGATGTGCAGCCTTGCCGTCCACACCTCGAGTCACAGATGTGCAGCCTTGTTTCCACACCCCGAGTCACAAACATCGCTGCAGGAGTTCCTCAGGGCCGTGTCCCAGGCCCAACCATCTTCAGCTGCTTCATCAATGACCTTCCCTCCATCATAAGGTCAGAAGTGGGATGTTCCCTGATGATTGCACCATGTTCAGTTCCATTCGCAACTCCTCAGAAAATGAAGCAGTCCATGCCCGCATGCAGCAAAACCTAGACGACATTCAGGCTTGGGCTGATAAGTGGCAGGTAACATTCGCGCCACACAAGTGCCAGGCAACGACTATCTCCAACAGTCTAACCACCTTGACATTCAGCGGCATTACCATCGCTGAATCACCAACCATCAATATCCTGGGGGGTCACCATTGACCAGAAACTTAACTGCACCAGCCACATAAATACTGTGGTAACAAGAGCGGGTCAGAGGCTGGGTATTCTGCAACTCCTCAAAGTCTTTCCACCATCGACAAGGCACAAGTCAGGAGTGTGATGGAATAATCTCCACTTGCCTGGATGAGTGCAGCTCCAACAACACTCAAGAAGCTCGACAACATCCAGGACAAAGCAGCCCGCTTGATTGGCACCCCATCCACAACCTTAAACGTTCACTCCCTCCACCACCGACGCACTGGCTGCAGTGTGTACCATCTATAAGATGCACTGCAGCAACTCGCCAAGGCTTCTTCGGCAGCACCTCCCAAACCCACGACCTCTACCACCTAGAAGGACAAGGGCAGCAGATGCATGGGAACACCATCACCTGCAAGTTACCCTCCAAGTCACACACCATCCTGACTTGGAAGTATATTGCCGATCCTTCATCGTCGCTGGGTCAAAATCCTGGAACTCCCTCCCTAACAGCACTGTGGGAGCACCTTCCCCACACGGACTGCAGCGGTTCAAGAAGGCGGCTCACCACCACCTTCTCGAGGGCAATTAGGGATGGGCAATAAATGCTGGCCTTGCCAGCGACACCCACATCCCTGAACGAATTTTAAAAAAAATGTGCAGCCTCGTTTCCGCACCTCGAGTCACAAATGTGCAGCCTCCTCCCGATACCCAGTGTTCCTGATGTGTAGTGCCTTCTGAACCCAGTGTTGTGCTACTTCTGCCATGGGCACACTCTGAGGCAGTGATTTGGGTTTCCAAGGCCAACACCTCCTTAAAATAAAGGAAAACATTAAACATAGATCATTTAAAACCCCCTTGTACATGAGATTTGGGTTGAATCCCCCATTTTCCATTTGAAAACCTTTTTAAAATTGTATAGGATGTTAAAAAGAATTGAAGTGTCCTCTCCAGTATAGACCAGTTATTGCCAAGAGGTAGTGTTAATTTTTATACACTTTATTGCTGAATAATAACTCATTTGTTTCTGAATAAAGAGAGGTTTAATATATGTGAAATAACAATATATATCTAAGGGAAAAAAACGCTTTTCCCCACTCGCTTACAAAAATAAACTGATGTCTAACGGCTGGTGCCAAAGGTTACAAAAGTTTAACCTTGATACTTAGCTTATTTAGTAACAGTTACTGATTTTTTTTTTTCCAAGTGATTCGTAAAAAGACAGACTTGACATCAATGTCCCTTTACCATAAAAACTAGATGAGGAGCTGATTCTCAGTGGAGCAGCCCGTGATATCTTATTCCCATTTAGAAAGAACCAGAATCAAGGATAAAATGTCAAAACCCATCAGCCATTACTGTGAAGCTGATCATTTTTGACAGCTAGAGCACCAAACATTTGCTGGTAGAGGCTGTTGAACCGGGCAGCCACCAATTAGTGGAATTTTGTTACAGGCTTTTCAGTCGCTGATTGAGAGTCCCATTCTGCACCACCCTAGCGTTCATTTTTTTTGTCCATTGATTTAAAAAAAAAAAATTAATTCCTGTTAATATAAGTGTCAATGGCCCCTATCACCAGAGCTTACAAAACCGCCTAAAATATTCAAAACAACAGGCGCAGTGGAAATATTAAATGTAATTGTAGCTTTCTGTTCGGGAGCCCCAGTGTGGCATAGCTAAGCTTCTAAAGCACAAAACAGCCTGTAAATGACAGGCCGCTAGTTGGGAAATGATAAACGTGACTCTTAGTCATTTAATTACACTGGTGTATCCTGGTGTAATAATATTTACTTGATACATCACTTCCCTGTCATTGTCACTGTTTCTGGAACTTGTGGACCGTTTTTTTTTCTTTCAGTGGTCTGCAGTGGTTTCCGTAAGCAGACCATGGCCCTTTACAATGTGCAGCTTTTAAGTTTAACTCCTGCAGAAAAAGTCAAGATGGAAATTAACAATTACCATGAATTCAGTAAACTGCAAACTAGAATTTTGAGGATAAGCAGAAATGTTCCGCACATATCCCACACATATCAGATATTCGACAGGCTAAAACAACGAATCAAATTTATTTACAAAGACAAATGGAGTTAGAAAATGAAGAGAATTGAACTAACGCTACAATACAAGATAACCGGGATTTCTAACCTTCAGTTTATCAGAGCTCTTGTCAGCCTTTCTCCAGCAATTAGAACAGATTCCCAAGTGCCGGGTTGCTGAACAGTCTACTGATAAGAATGTTGTCTTGTGCTGTATCCTCAGGTAGGGAGCTTCTTGTGAAACGTGTGGCACGTGCTCAGTGAGCTGTATTGTCTGAACAGAATTCAGCATGACGCTGTAGTCCAAACTTGTTTTTATTCAATTAATTTTTTGGCAGAAGGAAAGCAGATGAATTTTGAAAACATTACTGAACAAAGTTTAATAGAATAACATGCTGTAGTGTTGGGGCAGTCATTCATACCAGTTAGTGTTAACATATAACTACAACAAAACCATTTGAGTCTCATATCACACAGTGAATTGATATAAACAGTTTCTGATTCTGAATTGACTGGCTGGGACCAGTTTACGGAACTGCGTACCACCAACACCCGCAAAATATAGGAGCTGACAGTACACTTTGCACTTTAGTCTGACTAAGCTAGTTTCCCAAGAGCAAGGCAAGCAATCCCCATTGGAGGGAAGCAAGTACACCCACCTCCCTTTGAACCCTGAAATAAAAGAGTGATATTTCATAGAATCATAGACAATGTTTCTCCTAATTTGTACTTTGGGTGCGCGGCCCATTCACAGTTTCGCGCATGTGTGAAATTTAGTATTGAAAAAGAGAGAGAGCTGGTCTTAAAGGGAACGTTGATCATAGAATGATGCAGCACAGAAGGAGGCCATTCGGCCCATCATGCCTGTGCTGCCTCTTTGGTAGAGCTATCTAGTTAATTCCACTCCCCTGCTCTTTCCCCATAGCCCTGTAATTTATTTTCCTTCAAATATTTGTCCAATTCTCTTTTGAAAGTTACTATTGAATCTGCTTCCACCACCCTTTCAGACAGTGCATTCCAGATCACAACTCACTGTGTAAAAAACTGTTTTCCTCATCATGTCTCTGGTTCTTTTGCCAATCACTTTAAATCTGTGTCCTCTAGTTACCGAACCCCCTGACACTGGAAACAGTTTCTTCTTATTTACTCTATCAAAACCATTCATGATTTTGAACACCTCTATCAGATCTCCTCTTAACCTTCTCTGCTCTATGGAGAACAACCCCAGCTTCTCCAGTCATTTCCCTGTCACTTGTGGGAAATTATTTTGGATATGCCTGTGATAATGACATAAATAATCTCAAAGGTAATAATCTCTGGATTGTTATCTGAGCCATGTGCAAATTGGCATCGGGACAAACAGATTAGAGAGATAAAGGCGTGGCTGAAAGAGTGGTGTGGGAGGCAGGGGTTTCAATTCATGGGTCACTGGCACCAGTACTGGGGAAAGAGGGAGCTGTTCCGTTGGGATGGGCTCCACTTAAACTGGGCTGGGACCAGTGTCCTGGCGAATCAAATAACTAAGGCAGTAGATTGGGCTTTAAACTAATAAAGGGAAGGGCGGGGAAGCTTCAGGTAAGGGTAAATTTATATGTCTAAAAGAGAAAAGTCAAGGCTGTAGAGCAGAGTAGCGATTTGGGTAAAATCAAGCAGTGTGTGTCAGGAAGGGACAGAGAGTATAACAAAGATAATAGGGCATTAGTGACAAAGGCCACATCAGGGAAAATAGTAAAAAGTTAAAATTAAAGGCGCTATATCTGAATGCACGAAGCATTCATAACAATATAAATGAATTAATAGCACAAATAGAGATAAATTGATCTAGTAGCTATTACTGAGACATGGTTGCAGGGTGACCAAGGTTGGGAACTAAATATTCCAGGTTACTTGACTTTTAGAAAAGATAGGCAAAATAGAAAAGGAGGTGGGGTAGCCCTGATAATAAAGGATGAGATAAAGACAGTAGTGAGAAAGGATCTTAGCCCAGAAAATCAGGAAGTAGGATCAGTATGGGTGGAACTAAGGAATAACAACGGGCAGAAAACACTGGTGGGAATAGTTTGTAGGCCCCCTAACAGTAATCATAGTATTGGACAGAGTATAAATCAAGAAATTTGAGTAGCATGTAACAAGGGTAATGCAATGATCATTGGGGCTTTAATCTTCATATAGACTGGGCAAACCAAATTGGCAAAAGTAGCTTGGAGGACAAGTTCATGGAATGTATTTGAGACAGTTTTCTGGAACAATATGTCAAGAAACCAACTAGGGAACAGGCAATTTTAGATCTAGTATTGTGTAATGAGACAAGGTTAATTATTAATCTTGCAGTAAAGGCTCCTCTGGGGAAGAGTGATCATAATATGAGAATTTCATATTGGGTTTGAGAGTGATGTGGTTAAGTCCAAAACTAGGGTGTTAAATTTAAACAAAGCCAATTACGTAGGTATGAGGAGCAAGTTGGCTAAGGTAGATTGGGAAATTAGATTAAAATTCTTAGAGGGCTTGACAGGGTAGATGCTGAGAGGTTGTTTCCCCAGGCCGGAGAGTCTGGAACTATGGGTCATAGTCTCAGGATAATGTGTCAGCCATTTAGGACTGAGATGAGGAGGAATCGCTTCACTCAGAGAGTGGTGAATCTTTGGAATTCTCTACCACAGAGGGCTGTGGATGCTCAATCGATGAGTATATTCAAGAGTGAGATTGATAGATTTTTGGGCATTAAGGAAATCGAGGGATATGGGGATCGGGCAGGAAGGTAGAGTTGAGGTAGAAGATCAGCCATGATCTAATTGAATGGCAGAGCAGGTTCGAGGGGCTGTATGGCCTATTTCTGCTCCTATTTCTTATGTTCTTAAATACACAAGGGCTACTGTTCCCTATAATACAGTCCCCACCACTTAAAACGTCCATGTTTACAACAGCAGTCACTTACAGCGGCCAAAAAGTGTTAACATCAATTTCTAAGTTGCCGGTCACAGCGTCTTAAGTGCTCCGTTTATTTTGGTGAGAAACTGCTGCACCTGCTCACTAGTTCACACCTCGCAGTTTTGATCTACAACATTCTTATTATATTCTTGTGAATTACACAAGTTTTCAGGGCCATGAACAACAGAATGCCTTGAATTGTTGGCTTGGCCCCTGGATCAAAGGCATCTATAGTGGGCTAGCAAAACAATTCCGCCACTCTCGTGACGTTATCTAATCACTTTCATGAGGCTGGCGCTGTGGAGCTTGGGGTCCTTTGTCATGTCTAGGGTCCAGCAGTAAAGAGCTTTGTTCAGGTATATAGCAGTACCATGTTATACCGGCCATCGCGTGTAACCGGCAAATTGGATTTACACCAACGCACCCGCTCTAAGCGGTGCCGACTGTGTACGCACAGACTGCTGTTCTCTATAATATACACGGGCTGGTATTTCCTATAATGTATACAGAACATAAGAAATAGGAGCAGGAGTTGGCCATTCGACCCCTTGAAGCCTCTTTGCATCCTCCTCACAACTTACATTCCCACCCAGCTTTGTATCATCAGCAAACTTGGATATTTTACATTTGGTCCTCTCATCTAAATCATTGATGTAAATTGTGAATAGCTGAGGCCCAAGCACTGAGTTACAGCCTGCCAACCCGAAAATGACCCGTTTATTCCTACTGTTTTCTGTCCGTTAACCAATCCTCAGTTCATGCTAGTATATTAGCCCCAATCCATGAGCCCTAATTTTGTTTAATAACCTCTTGTGTGGCACCTTATCGAATGTCTTCTGAAAATCCAAATACACCACATTCACTGGTTCCCCCTTATCTATGCTGCTAGTTACAACCTCAAAAAACTCAGATTCGTCAAACATGATTTCCCTTTCATAAATCCGTGTTGACTGCCCAATCCTATTATTATTTTCTAAGTGCCCTGTTACCACGCCCTTAATAATAGATTCTAGCATTTTCCCTGCTACTGATGTCAGGCTAACTGGTCTGTAGTTCCCCGTTTTCTCTCTCCTCCAGGGGATTTATCGACTTTCCCTATAATGTACACGGGCTGCCATTCCCTATAATGTACACGGGCTGCCATTCCCTATAATGTACACGGGCTGCCATTCCCTATAATGTACACGGGCTGCCATTCCCTATAATGTACACGGGCTGCCATTCCCTATAATGTACACGGGCTGCCATTCCCTATAATGTACACGGGCTGCCATTCCCTATAATGTACACGGGCTGCCATTCCCTATAATGTACACGGGCTGCCATTCCCTATAATGTACACGGGCTGCCATTCCCTATAATGTACACGGGCTGCCATTCCCTATAATGTACACGGGCTGCCATTCCCTATAATGTACACGGGCTGCCATTCCCTATAATGTACACGGGCTGCCATTCCCTATAATGTACACGGGCTGCCATTCCCTATAATGTACACGGGCTGCCATTCCCTATAATGCACGCCAGGTTGTTATCTCAGTACAGAGTGGTGATTGAAATTTTCTGTAACGGTAGAATTGGTCACAATGAAACTACACAGACTGCTGGTATATAAAACGCAGCATATGTTTGCCATGAGATGTGCGAGATTTCAACAGATGGGAGTGGAAGGTGAAAATCTATAATAGATTCTTAAGGATGAAAACGATACCTTTAAACATTAAAGGATTTTAGGGGGAATTGGTCCCTTTGTGGAATTGTAATGATTTTTAAAAACCTGTATAATTTATGTAGATTCATAGAATACAATGCTCTCCAGTTTGGGGGAGGAATTTGAGTGCGATTCATTTTAAAACTGCTGTGCCGTGTGCCTGATGTAATCCATGTGACTGAGCTGATTGCTATGTTACTTCTCTGTAGCTTCCAGCTCCATAAATGACCCCGCTACCACCTCAACGTCCCAGTCCTGCAAGGGGGATGGCAGTCGGATAAAGTCACGTGTCCCTCCAAACATGCCAAAGCTTTTTATTCCGTCGTCTGTGGCAAAGTTTCCACCAGAGATAACCGTCACACCGCCGACCCCAACCCTACTGTCACCGAAAGGCAGTGTGTCTGAGGAAACCAAGCAAAAATTAAAGGTAAGAAATCACCCAGGGCTGTTGGTCTTTCCTGTGTTTATTTATCTTGTGATTTAGTTCCCCCTTTGTGAGCCATAAGAAATAGGAATAGGAGGAGGCCATTTGGCCCCTTGAGCCTCCTCCGTCATTCAATAAGATCTTCCACCTCAACTCCACTTTCCTGCACTATCCCCATATCCCTTGATTCCCTTAATATCCCAGCCATGCCAGTGTGTGTGCTCAGGAGAATGCAGTCAGCTCCTCAGAAATCTCCAAACTTGCCAGCAATGCTGAACTATGTGGACAGCAATGTTCCCTTTAAGCTGCGCAACCGCGCCGCGCCCCGGAGCTCCCGCGCCGCGCCCCGGAGCTCCCGCGCCGCGCTCCGGAGCTCCCACGCAGCTTTTAAATGGAACAAAATCCCGCATGCGGGGGGATTTGGAATGGCTACGCAGCCAGCTAAAGCGGCTGCCCAGCCTTAAAAAAAAAAAATTAAAGGGAACATTGGTGGGCAGAGTTTAAAATAGGGTGACCACTGTGTGGAAAGGTTAAGAGAAGATCTAATGGGGGTATTCAAAATTATGGAGAGTTTTGATAAAGTAAGTCAGGAGAAAACTATTTCCACTGGTCGGTGACTAGGTAACTAGAGGGCATTAATATAAGATCATCACCGAAAGAACAAAGGGAGAGGTTTGGGGGGTGGGGGGGGGGGTAGAATTATGCAGAGGGGTGTCGGACCAAATGGCCTCATTTTGAATGTAAAATTCTACGAGATATCCATGTGTCAGTCTTCAACAATGAAGAGTCTCACCAGTAAGTTTCAAAAATGTACAAGGAGCAGATGGTGCAGCCTGTGTGAGCAAGGTCAGGGAACTTCCCCCACCTGATGGGAAAGAGCTTCCCAGGATATGATCGTTCGCTTCTGAGGACCCATTTTATAGAGCACCAGCAGTCCTTTATCAGAGTCAAGTGGACTCTTGGGGGATGGTCAAAACATTTCAAAAGACAGGGAAGATTGAGTGGTGCAGGCACTGGCTCTTCACCTCTGGGATCTGGGTTCAAATCCCACCTAGACTGAAGGGCTGAAAGTCTCCTGTCCCCTGTCTGCTGGCTCCATACCTGGACGTTCAAAACCACACACCATTAATTTTACTGAAGGGAAGCATCATGATTATTCAGATATTGTCATTTTCTGCTATTTGCATGCTCTAATGAGTTTGATATTTTATGGTTTCCACAAGTGCAAATGAAGGATTTGTCGGTCTGTTATGTGCTTAATTTGTTTTTTCCCATTTTCTAATCGGGGGGGATTAACATTTCATGCCATCTTAGACATTATATGCCCCAGCATTTCATTAGCTTGTTTAGTTGCTTTGTCACATTGTCTAGACATATCACTGCACATTTTCCTGTCCCCGAATGAAAGTGAGTTTAACAGAATCCCGCCCAGCTCTGTGCCACCTCCCCTCTCCTATGCTGCCTCCCTACTCCCTCGGTTAACGGCCCCACCTTCCGGGACAGACAGATGTGACTTTTGTGTACTGTTGTGTGAAAGATAGTATTTACACCAAAGGCAATGTCTATAATACTACAGTGGAGTGTTAGCATGAGTGAGGAGTAAACAGAGGCGATACCCAGTACTCTTTGGTACCGCTCAGTATTTGCAGTTCACCTAATCAATAGGACCACTGCTTTTCTTGATATATATTGATGGCTTGATGACACAAAGCTTGGAGGTGTGGTGGGCAGTGGGGAGGAGAGTGGTGGACTTCGGGGGGACGTGGACAGGCTGGTGGGCGAATACGTGGCAGATGAAGTTTAATGCGGGAAAGTGTGAGGTGATGCATTTTATTGGAAGGAATGAGGAGAGGACATGTAAACTAGATGGTGCAGTCCTGGGGGGGTGCACGAGCGGAGAGACCTGGGGGTGTGAGTGCATAGGTCGTTGAGGGTGGCAGGGCAGGTTGAGAAAGCGGTTGAAGGGGCTTGCGGGATCCTGGGTTTCATTAATAGAGGCATAGAGTACAAAAGTGTGGAAATTATGATGAATCTGTATAAAACACTGGTTCGGCCCCAACTGGAGTATTGTGTCCAATTCTGGGCACCGCACTTTAGGAAGGATGTGAAGGCCTTAGAGAGGGTGCAGAAAAGATTTACAAGAATGATTCCAGGAATGAGGGACTTCAGTTACGTTGATAGACTGGAGAAGCTGGGGTTGTTCTCCTTGGAGCAGAGAAGATTGAGAGGAGATTTGATCGAGGTGTTCAAAATCATGAGGGGTCTGGACAGAGTAGATAGAGCGAAACTGTTCCCATTGGCAGAAGGATCGAGTGGCAGAAGGGTCGAGAACCAGAGGACACAGATTTAAGGTGATTGGCAAAAGAACCAAAGGCGACATAAGAAAAAACTTTTTTACACAGCGAGTGGTTAAGATCTGGAATGCACTGCCTGAAAGGGTGGTGGAGGCAGACTCAATCTTATCTTTCAAAAGGGAGTTGGATAAGTATCTGAAGGGGAAAAAATTGCAGGGCTACGGAGAAAGGGCGGGTGAGTGGGACTAGCTGAGAGTCGGGACGGGCTGAATGGCCTTCTTCCGTGCTGTAACCATTCTATGATGTTTTAAGATCTCCTTGGTTTATTTGTGGGGTCCTTTTAGTTCATGTATAGCTCAGTGCTTGCACACCAATCTACCCTACCATTAGTTATCATGGTCAGGCCTGCCTGTGTCTGGGTGGGAACCCTTGCCGTTGACTTCAGGTTCTCTCTAAAAGCACAGTCACCGATGTCTATACAAAGGTGGTGTCTCCATCCCATACAGGCGGTCTTTGAGATTGGTTTTGCAATATTTTACTGTTCACTGAGTCTCTACTGTAGAAACGCTCCAGCCTAAAAACTGCTCCCCCCGTTTCCTTTCAGACTGCCATCCTGTCTGCACAGTCTGCTGCCAATGTAAAGAAAGAGGCGCTATGTCAGCCAGCACTGGAAATCCTGGAGACGTCGAGCCAAGAGTCATCACTGGAGAGTGACAGTGATGATGAGGAAGATGACTACATGGACATATGACACCGTGTGGATTCCCAAGCTGCAGCAGTAGGCAGCCAACTACTGAGGACCCGCAAATACCGTTGTAAAAAAAATTGGGAGTACAATTTTCTACGAGGAGATGGAAGTGCGCGGTACTTTATATGGAGCACACTGGAACTGGGTGCAGCATTCTCTTACCAGCATTGGCCTTTGTAAATATTAGATGCATCATGGCAGCACAAGCCAAGCCCAGCTGTCTCGCCGGGCTCCTTGCTTGATTCTCTTCGGGCTTCGAGAGATGATGCTGACCTTTTTAGAACACACAAGTTGTTGATTTATTTTGCAGGAGCAGATTTAATTAAGGACATGTCCCTCACTGAGTTTCCAGCTTTCTCCCTGTGCAATTTTTGGGTGGGAAAAGTTGGGCAAGAAAGTCCCATCGCAGACATCGTGGAGACACCAAGGAAAAGAAATGTTTTAGCAGCGATTAAAAGAAAAAGATTGGGAATGTGAATTCAAAACAGCAAATGCTGGAAATGCGTAGCAGATTGCTCAGCTTCTGAAAAGACATTTCGGGGAGAGTCTTTGTTCGAACACCAAGGATACTGAGGGACCTGCTGGCTATTTCCACCTTTTTGCTGGTTTTAATTCCTGCTTACATTCTGTTTGTTTTTTTCCTAAATATTTTTTATCCAGCTCTCCTCGGATGCTGTCCTGAGTTGTAATGGTGCGGACAGCACAGTACAGAATGGATTGGGATTTATTTACCTTTACTGTTGATTAAAGGGTACTACTAACATTCAGTCTCTTTGCAATCTCTAGATGACTTGTTTTAATAACACCGTGCATTTAACTTCCCTCCCTGCAGAGTGGTTGAAGTCAGGCATCCCCTGAATCTAATTGGGACTAAACAGTTCCCATCACGTTCATATGGAATCTCTTTCTGTCTTGATTATTTTCCAGTCATTAATTTAAATGATAAATGTTAGTTTCCATTGCTTGCTGTTAGCTGTGAAGTTTTAGTTGCGAAAGCACACTGTACATCTCGGAGCTCAGTGAAGCCAAGCCTGCTGCCAATTCCAGGTGACACTGGCTCCAACCAGATCAATATCTAGATTACTGAGCAGGATACTGGAATGTGGTCGAGGGAGAAGCTTGAGATTCATGGGGTAATTGTCCGGCTTCACACCAAGAGTAGAAACCTCCTCTGCTGAATTTTCTCATCATTTAATGGTTGGAAAATCGTGCACCGCACCCCCACGGGATTCTGATAAGTTCTTCTGTTGGGGGAGGGGTGGAGGTGGGGGAGACTCCTCACCTGAAGGGCAAAGTCTGTGATTGGTCATTTTCTCAAAGCAGCATTATGAACTCATGATCGGTCCACAACTCCAGTACGAGCCCTGGCAGGTAGATGAACAGTAGCCTCAAAATTACGCTACCCGTAGCCAATCACTCAACCTGTTTATAAACCTCTGTACACTAATAGCACAGCAAATGTCTAGGCTAATATGTACTCTTGTTATCCAGGACGGGTAGCACACTTAGTCATGTTGTGTCAAACAGGAAAATGTTACTCGCTGAAGACTGATGTGTGTGGGAGTGACGGTGACTGTCCGTTAACAGGGAGCTGCCCACCTTCATTCCAGTCTAACCTCTAACACTCGGAGCCCAATCTTATTGGAGCGGGGCCGTTAGTTAGACTTTTTCCTGCACCCTTCAGCTCGAACATAATTTGTGGCGTAACATGCTGGGAGTGCGAGCTGATAATGGCGTGGCGAGGGCAAGGGGGTATCTGGGACCTTAGTGAACGACGGGGCCAACTGTCTATCTCCTTAACCAATGAGATTTAAGGATTGAGAAAGAAACAGAGGAATGACTGAGAAGGGAATTGGCTGAATTAGAGTCAAATCAGATACAGAAAGAGCAGCAAAGAGAGGGAAAGAAAGATTGGATAAAGAGAAAGGAAAAGTAAGAAAAAAATGTAAACTTAGAACTTTTTAACTCTCGAAGAATTTACTACATTCAGCATTGAGACTCAACAGTTGAAATTGTTCCCTTTCTGGGCCAGAGAGGTTGTTTGGCATTGCATTAACAATTATCATTACATAGGATATACGGTACAGAAACAGGCCATTCGGCCCAACCAGTCCATGCCGGTGTTTATGCTCCACTCGAGCCTCCTCCCGTCTTTCCTCATCTAAATCTATCAGCATAATCCTCTATTCCCTTCTCCCAGCAGAATCCAGGCACTTTGCCAGTGCAGTGAGGGAGTCACACTGGGCCTCTCTCCTGCACTTCTCACGGGCAGTTGCAGAGCATCTTTGGTTGGGGGGTGGGGTGTCCCCTGAGTGGGGTTTGGTGCAGGGCACAACAACAACTTGCATTTATATAGTGCCTTTAACATAGTAAAACCTCCCCAGACGCTTCACAGGAGCGTTATCAAACAAAATTTGATATTGAACCACATAAGGAGCTATAAGGATGGGTGACCAAAAGCTTGGTCAAAGAGGTAGGGTTTAAGGAGCAACTTAAAGGAGGAGAGAGAGGTTTAGGGAGGGAATTCCACAGCTTTGGGCCTAGGCGGCTGAAGGCATGACCGTCAATGGTGGAGCGATGAAAAACGGGGATGTGCAAGAGGCCAGAATTAGAGGAGCGCAGAGATGTCAGAGGTGATGGAAGGGAATAAGGAAAAAAACTTGAAATAATAGGTACTTCAGGCATTCAAGATTAATAGCACGGTGACAGAGCAATAGGTTGCTGTTTGAGAAGGTACCTGCTTGAGATAAAGGCCCCTGTGACCAACAATCCCTAGAGCTTTGGAGACGGGGGCTGCACTCCCTTCAAATAACTGAAGAAAACCTCTTTCTATAAAGTGCCATTTGAAATGTCATTTTAAACAATTGGCTTCAGTGAGGACAGACAAAGCAAACCGTTGAGCACAGTTTACAGCTTCAGTTACACGAGCCTTGGCCTCTACACTCAGCTGTGCACACATTGCAAGGGATTGCTTGCATTTCACACATTATTCAGTACAGAAAATCAGCAGGTGTTCAGGGGAAGGACCTCGTGTAGAAAGAGGGCTCAGACCACTTCACAATTAACAGCAGCCGATCAGAAACCCATTTATTGGTGTCGGAGCTGTCTGCTGTAAAAGGGGACTGCTGTCTGCCGGCAGGCTCTGATAGGATTCAGATTTGTGTGGGGTGGGGCTGGATCTCGGGTTGAGGGGAGCAGCTTTGCCTCCACCAGTATGGTGCCTCATTATTTATGCCCAGTTTCTCTCGTTACTCCACTTTACACTGAGGTGATTTCAGGAACAGTGGGACCCACCTTACCTGTTGGCGCAGTTCTCTCTCTCTCTCTCTCTCTCTCTCTCTCTCACACACACACACACACACACACACACACACACAGCCCTAGAGTCCAGTGCTCACCCGCACTGACACCACTGGGCTTCTCTTCACTTTTCTCAATTATGCAAGGGGTGATCACAAACCCATACCCACTGCTCGTTCCAAGTGCGATGGATTCTTCTCGTTTTACCACCGCAAACTGGCACCAAATCGCCCGCTTTATGGTGAATGAGCTGTCACTTGCTCGTGTATTCCCGTCAGACTGAAGATGGCCGTGTGCCCTCCTTTTAAGGAGGTGTTTGAAACCTCCTGTTTGGACCGATTCCAGTCTGGTGATGGATGGGCTGGCTGCGTCACCAGTATTTTCCTGATCGGTTGCCGTTAATTGTAGCGTGGTCTGAGCTGGGGTTCGTTTTGTAAATACCGCCATAGTTTCTCTCCCCTGCTTGGGTTTCCTGTGCTGTGAAGTTGGGCACTATGTAGATCCACATTGGAGACAGGTTAGTGTTTGAAGTACTGGCCTCTGGAGTAGGTCATTGATGCAAGAGGCAGGGCTGCCACCTCTCACCTTATCAATCTGACTCGTGGTTTTTTGTCAGCTTCTCACCAGTAGCAATAAGAGCCGAATGGGCAGGAGTTGTTCCATCTCTCCGTAGGGATGAAAAGGAGAACTTTAGTCTCGTAAAAGATCCCACCGCACGATTCGAAGAAGACCCAGGAGAGTTCTTCCACTGTCCTGACCAATATTGATCCCTCAACCAACAGATTGTCTGGTCATGTATCTCATTGCCATTTGTGGGAGCTTGCTGTGCGCAAATTGGCTGCCGCAGCTCCCTACATTGCAACAGTGACTACACTGAAGTAATTAGCTGTAAAGCGCTTTGGGATGTCCTGAGGTCTTGAAAGGCGCTATTTAAATGCAAGTTCGTTCTTTCCTTCGTGACACTTGAGTCGGTGTGTAAACATGCTTAGTGTGTGCGAGGGGAGGAGGGGCCACCATGGGAGTATTTACCTTTTGATAATTTGTGAGATTATCTGATTTTTTTTGTGACAGTTGTTACAAGGCCCCAGAGAGAAGTGTAATTTGTACTTGAATATCTTGGAGAAATGTAAAATACACGATAGTGATTGCAAGCTGCTGGTTCCAGTTAGTATCGAATGTCTTTTTATATTGTACTTTTTCTAAGGGCTTCTGCATCCCGAGTGACCACTTGTACATTTTTACAGGAAGTGTTCTTAAACCATGTTTCCGCTTAGCAGCAAAAAAAACAATTGAAGTGTTGGGCCTTGACTATTGAATGTTCTGTCACAGGAATGATCTCTGCTTTTTTATATGCAATGTTTTAACTGTAAAGCTATTCTATTTCAACTCTTATGTATAAAAAGAACATTTTTTTGAAAACCAGAAAATCTGTTCCAGTGTTCGCATGTGAACGGCTACCAGCTGACGGCAGCTACCAATAAACCAAACCCCTTCCACCGCACTGGCTGTTGGGAGGGGGCAGTCTGACAGTTTGGTCTTTCTTTGTTTCACATTAACCGTGATGCATGTCGGCCGAATGAACCATTCCTTACACCAGCCATGCGTGAGGCAGTTCGACCCTGAAAGCCAGCAGAGGAAACTTTCATCACATCAATCTGGGCTGGATTCAGACCCACTCCCACAGGCATACTTCTGGTTCGATTTCTTCTTCTCTTCCCTGAAGTCTGCCTGCCCCATTCACCTTCCCTGGTCGACTGATACCAGCCTGCTGGCTATACACCTCTCCACACATCCAAAACGCCTAGGTCAGACCTGGTCTCCAAGGCACGGTCTCTTTGAATGATTGCACTTGTTTCCATCTTTGATACCTGCCTAGGTTACATTGGATCACTGGAGCCTTCCCTTTCCTGCGTGATCTTGATGCTTATCACACTCCACTTCACAATTGGACATTTAAGTTATTTCTATTATTTGCTCCCCATGTTACAGTTTGAGTGGACTTCCCTAAATAAATGAGGTGCCCTCTCCACTGAATCACTTCTTACTTATGATCATATTGAATGGCGGAGCAGGAGTCGGCCATTCGGCCCTTCGAGCCTGCTCCGCCATTCAATATGATCATGGCTGATCCTCTATCTCAATACCATATTCCCGCTCTCTCCCCATACCCCTTGATGCCTTTTCTGTCAAAATAGACCAATTATCTAAACATTGGTTGAACGAGGCCATTATCTTCAGCCCACCACAATTCTTATCGCCCTCTCCCAGCTGAACCAAACTGCTCACTGCCCTGAGCCGCGCGTCCAATCCCATATCCCCTGCATCAGAATGACAGCCTGTAAATTCCTCTGTAATATCGCCCGCCTCAACCTATCGGCCACTGAAGCTCCCCTCTAAGACTTTGTCACCTCCAGACTCATTACTCCAATTCTCTCCTGGTCAGCCTCCCAATCTTTACCCTCCATAAACTGCAACTCATCCAGAACTCTGCTGGCCACATCAAGTCCTGCTCATTCATCACTCCCGTGTTTGCAAGCCTACAGTCCACCAACACCTCAATTTTAAAATTCTCATCCTCGTGTTCAAACCCCTCCATGGCCTCACCCTTCCCTATCTCTGTAACCTTCAGTCCTGTAAACCAGTACCCCCCACCCCTCCCCCTCCACTTTGCCGCATCATTGATTGCCGTGCCTTCAGCCAACCAGGCTCCACATTCTGGAATTCCTTCCCTAAACCTCTCCACCTAGCTTTCATCCTTTGACCCTCCTCAAAACCCCACTTCTTCGAGTAAACGTTTGGCCAGCCCATCTAATATCTCCTCCATTTTTCCCCCTCACACCTCTGTGACATGTCTTGGGACATCTTTCTCCATTAAAGGCACTGTATAAGTACAAGTTGTTAGCATAAGTGAGTACCTGCGATCAGTTCAACCGTAAAGTGTCATGGACTGAGGGGAGGGGAGCTGGCATGGTGGTGAGTGTGTGAAGCGACTGCTCAGGGAGACAGTGGAAGTTGGTACTGTCTACAATTAAAAGGAGGAGCTGGATAGATAGATAGAAGTGAGTGGGATTCAAGGGTGTGTGAGACAGAGTAGTGTCTGGGATTGTCCAAAGTTCGTAGCTAGGCTGCAGTGAGCTATTCCAACGTGTTTCTACAGTGGCCACATTACTGGCAGGAGCCCGTGTCCTGTCGGCCTGTGATACACTGTGTCTTCAATCATCCCAGCAGCTCAGACACGTTGACTGAGATTGATGGTCCAGGCTTGCTGGGCCACTGGCGAGTTTATCACTGACATGGCCCCCCCCTGTTTGGGTGGTTTTTAAAGCTTGGTTTCAGCCAGTGAAAATCCAGTGTATCTTTTTTCAAACTTGCTTCCAGTGAGAGTGAGAAGGGAAAAGGTGAGAGATCTTACATTTCTAAAGGTGGAGAAAGTTAGATGAGATGGAGGACATGGCAAAGAGCTATTTACAATGATGGTCAGCGTGGGGCCAGGAAGGGAAGTCGAGTGGTCAGGGCGGAGTGTAGTGAGGAGGAGAACAAGAGAACAGGAGGTGGGTCTCATAGAAGATCTGAGCTTGGAGAGGCCAGAGGGACAGGAAACCTACTGCATCAAGGGTTGTGTGTGTGGGAGATTGAGGGACAGATAAGAGCAGCAGAGGACAGGAGGAGATAGCAGCAGAGACAACCTGCACCAACAGTCTCAATCTTAGCGATCTTGCAATACATGAACTCTCACATTTGGTACGGTGGGGGTTGGGGGAGAGGAGTTTGAGGAAGCAGTTCATCATGGATATAATTAGATAAAGAGGAGGTGCTAAGATGGTTTGCAGCACTCAAAAGTAGAAAAGTCACCCGGTCCCGGTGGGATGCATCCTCGGATACTGAGGGAAGTAAGAGTAGAAATTGCAGAGGCTCTGACCACAATCTTCCAATCCTCCTTAGATGTGGGGGTTGTGCCAGAGGACTGGTGGATTGCAAATGTTACACCCCTATTTAAAAAAGGGGAGAGGGATAAACCCAGCAACTGCAGGCTAACTTTTAGAGACATTAATCTGGGACAAAATTAATTGTCACTTGGGGAAACCTGGGTTAATCAATGAAAGCCAGCACGGATTTGTTAAAGGCAAATTGTGTTTGACTAACTTGATCGAATTCTTTGATGAAGTAACCAAGCGGGTTGATGAGGGTAGTGCGGTTGATGTTGTGTATATGGACTTTCAAAAGGCATTTGACAAAGTGCCACATATAAATTTATTACATATTACATACAGACACATAGACACGCACACTCACAGACACACACACACATGCACACTAATAAGCACACACATACAGAAACACGCACATATACATACACGTGTATATGGGATGAGTGCAGCTCCAGCAACACTCAAACTTGACCTCATCCAGGACAAAGCAGCCTGCTTGATTGGCACCCCATCCTCCACCTTAATCATTCACTCCCTCCACCACTGGCATACCATGGCTGCAGTGTGTACCATCTACAAGATGCACTGCAGCAACTCGCCAAGGCTTCTTCGACAGCACCTCCCAAACCCGCGACCTCTTCCACCTAGAAGGACAAGGGCAGCAGGTGCATGGGAACACCACCACCTCCAAGTTCCCCTCCAAGTCACACACCATCCTGACTTGGAAATATTTTGCCGTTCCTGTAATATCTGTGGGTAGAACAAATGAAGGACAGAGACAGGATGAGTTGCTAGTCCATGTGCTTGGCCAGAGCGAACTGAGCATACTCCTACTAAACCATGTGATAATATATTACACAGCTTTCCCCTTAAAAAAGTGTGTATTCCCCTCTCAAATACAACAACACTATAGTTTCACCGTTCCCAGCATTACATGTACCACATAACAAAAACTTTTTTTTCTTTTAAATGAACTACAAATCCAGTTTAATAACAGGTTTGTGGAGCCTTCCTGATGATCTTACAGAAGGTTTTGGTGTTGAACCAATTTTCGGGCTATTGTTGTTCTGGTTCTGAACTAAAAGATGATCCTGTTTCTATTTCAGACTTGTTTGAACCTGATACTTCAGTTACTGAAGTCTGAACTGAGTCAAACTCATGTATGTGTTCATGATCAAGTGGTTCAAGATCATGTCTTGCTTCATCTCTAGCAGAGATCATTTGAGCTACATGAATACTCCAGATTTTGTCACCAATCTCAACCAAATATCTCTTGGTTCCACCAACCTCTACCACGGTTCCTACATCCCACTTGTGTGAACTCGACTTTCCAGGGGGACTGAGAACACGAACACACTCGTTTTGTCTGAAACTGCGTTCTTTCTGATTGCTGTCATAATAACATTTCTGACTCAACTGTTTCTGTTCAACTCTTGAGGCCAAATTTGGTTGAACAAGACTCAATCATGTTCTCAATCTCCTCTTCTTCAAGAGTTCTGCTGGGGTATGTCCAGTTGTAGTGTGCGCAGTAGTTCTGTACTTCAACAAGAAATTTGCCAATCGTTGCTTCATGCTGTGTCCCAAACAACCCTGCAACACTCGCTTTTTGAGAGCTTCTTTCACTATTCTGACTGACCTTTGGGCTGCTCCATTTGAAGCTGGATGATATGGTGGAACGAGAGTGTGTTTAATACCGTTCCATTTCATGAACTCTTGGAATAGAGCAGAACGGAACTGAGGGCCATTGTCAGAAACAAGCTCGTCAGGTAAGCCATGACATGTGAAGATAGACCTCAACTCATCTATGGTCCATTCAGTTGTAGTATTTGAACCCGTGTGTTTCACTTCAATCCACTTTGAGTGACTATCTACAAGTACCAGGAAATAATCATTTGCTTTCTCACAGAAGTCTACATGTTCTCTCTGAAAAGGTCTACTTGGCCATGACCAGGGTTGTAGTGGAGTTTTGGGTGGTTTGTTTCTGCAATTTTGGCAAACGCTGCATTTGCTGACAAGTGATTCAAGATCACTGTCCAATCCAGGCCAGTAAACAAAGCTTCTTGCAATTGATTTCATACTGACGATCCCTGGATGTTCAGTATGAAGTTCGGCCAGAATTCTATCTCTCAAAGAAGTAGGTACCACCACTGTTTCCCCACTTGATACAACCTTGCTCACAAGACAATTCAGTACGACGGTTATGGAATGGTTTCAACTCTGTGTCCAGACACTGATCAGTCCATCCATTCAAGATTTTTTCATACACTCTTTTCAGTACTGAGTCCTTTTGAGTCTCATTTGCAATCTCAGTTGCATTCACGGGAAAGTCTTTGTCAACTGCACCTAGTGTGAAAATCTCACCTTCACTCCCAACACAAGCCTTCATGTGGCAACCTTGACAAAGCATCTGCAATTGTGTTTTGCTTTGAAGTGCGATATTCAATCGTGTAGTCATATTGTGACAACAACACTGCCCAACATTGCATTCTTGATGCGGCCATTGCAGGGATGGCAGATTTGAGCCCCAATATTGCTAGGAGCGGTTTGTGATCGGTTATCAGGGTAAACTTTCTATGATCAGGAACTGTTGGAATTTCTTGATTCCAAACACTATGACGAGTGCTTCCTTTTCAATTTGCATGTAGTTTCTTTCACTCTTTGTGAGGGTTCGCGATGCTAACGCGATTGGTTTCTCTTGGCCGTCATACATTACGTGACTTATGACAGCTCCCACACCGCAGCTAGAAGCATCACACGTTAACTTAAGCTCACGCTCTGTGTCGTAGTGCACAAGTAGAGCATCGCTAGAGAGTCTTCTCTTATAAACGTCGTAAACTTCCTGTTGCATTTTCGTCCACTTCCACTGGACATCCTTCTTGAGGAGCTTGTGCAATGGAGCTAACATGGTCGCTAACTCAGGTAAGAAATGTGTGTAGTACTGAACCATTCCAAGGAAAGATCTTAACTCAGACACATTCTGTGGCTTTGGAGCATTGATGACAGCATCAACCTTTTCCTTCACTGGTTGCAAGCCATTTGCATCAACTTTCAGACCAAGGTACACAACCTCGGGCTGCACAAAAGCACATTTGCTCCTTTTCAATTTGACATTGTGGGCAATCAACCTTTGAAGCACTAGATCTAACACTTCTAGATTTTCTTCCTCACTGCTTGTTGCAAGCATTACATCGTCTTGATTGCATAAGCAATTTGGTACTCCTTGGAAAATCTTATCCATCGTAGCCTGGAAGATTTTGGGGGAGGACTTTATACCATACAGCAGCTTGGTGTATGAGTACAGTCCCTTGTGTGTGTTGATGGTGAGATACCGTTGACTCTCTTTGTCAACATTCAGCTGAGCGTAAGCGTGCAACAGGTCAAGCTTGGAGGAAACCTTTGACCCTGAGAGTGCTGCATACAAATCTTGCGATGTAGGTAACGGGTACTGCTCATCGTCAACTGCTTGGTTGTGAGTAACTTTGTAGTCTCCGCACAAGCGTACAGTTTTGTTTGCTTTGGGCACTACCACAGTCGGGGTAGCCCATTCACTTTTGTCAGTTTTTACTAGCACTCTGTTCTCTCTGAGCTTCGCTAGCTCTTCCTCCACCTGACTTTTCAATGCGTAGGGGACCGGCCTTGCCTTACAATAGACAGGCTTCGCGTTGGACTTGATGCGGATATGCACGTCATACCCAGTGATGCCCTCATAACTATCTGTGAACATGCTTTTATACTTGTTCAGCATTGTGTCAAGTCGCTTCTTTGAAGCACCTACACTGAAGATGTTTTTCCAGTCTAGTTTTAACTTTCTCAACCAGTCTTTGCCCATGAGGGTTGGCCTGTTGTTGTAGCTCGTTACAATAATAGGCAGCTTTACTGACTGGCCATTGTGTTGAACTGTACATTCCATTTGTCCACAGTCTCTAGGATTTCTCCAGAGTAGGTTTTTAACTCTACGGTACTCTTTGTAAGTGGTATTTGATTAAACTTACTCTCATATGTGTCCATACTCATGATTGAGCAGTCCACCGCCGTGTCGATACACATATCAATATATTGGTCATTGATCAAAAGTTTTGTACGGAAGTCTTTCTCACGACTGCTAGCGATGCCGCAAGTGGAATAGATACTGTAGATGCCGAGTTCTTCAACATCAGGTGTGTTCACTTCAATATTGTGAATTCTTCCCTTTGGTTGTTGCTGCTTTGCATTGCCACTAGAATGGTTCTTACTTCCTGCTTTCGATCGAGCTCTGCAAGCTGTTGAAATATGGCCTTGCTGCTGGCAGTGAAAACACTTCACATTTCTGTATTGGCAGGTCTGTGGTGAGTGATTTCCATTGCAGCGATAACAATTCACTGAACTGCTCTCACCGACATGCTTTTGACTTGGTCTCACAGCTTTAGGTTTGGCGGTGGCTTTGTGACTGTAGACCTCAGCTGCACCAGTCTCTTGAGTTGGACGGAGCTCCCTAGCATTCTTAGACGCCATCTCCATAGATAGGGCAATTTTGCATGCTATGTCAAACGTTAGGTTCGGAGTATTCAGTAACTTGGACTGTGTGCGCTCATCCACCAGTCCACACACAAACTTATCTCGCAATGCACGACCCAAAAATGTGCCGAAGTTACAATGCAAAGACAGGTTTTTAAGAGCTACAATGTACTCACTGATGGTTTCACTTTGGTTTTGGCTTCTGGTACCAAACTTATAGCTCTCTGCTATTTCTAACCGCATTGGGTCGAAATAGTCCTCGAGTTTCTCGACAATGTCTTCAAACGACGCATCCTTCGCTTTCCTTGGCGCGAGTAGGCTTGTCAATGTTCTGTAGATATCTGGCCTGATCTCATTAGAAAAATTGTTTTTTTACATTCATGAATTACTTTATTTTGAGCTTGAACATTCTCATCTGCACCTTTGGTCTCAATAATGTTATTGGCCCTAAAAAACATCTCCATCTGCTCAATGTAAGAACTGAATGGTTCGCGAGCTCGGTCATACATGCCGAAACTTCCGATGAATCCTGTAGGCGCGGCCATGATTGTCCCGATCCCGTTGAACAGTGACTCAGCACGCTACCTGTGTACCTGTGAGAATCAACGCCACTGTTGCTGTGTATACACACACACGAAGTCGAAGCACAGACGATTCTGCATCAGCATTAACAGTAAAACATCGCAAAGATTCACTATAGTGTCACAAATTCACCTTAAACTTGTCCACTCGAAGTTTGATCACTGTGTCCTTCCATGATCCCTAAAAATGGCTTTGGGATCCCATTCTCGGCGCCAAATTGTAATATATGTGGGTAGAACAAAGGAAGGACCAGAGACACGATGAGTTGCCAGTCAATGTCCTTGCTTTACTAGGCTAGAGCAAACTGAGCATGCTCATACCAAACCATGTGACAAACTATGTGATAATACATTACAGTTCATCGTCGCTGGGTCAAAATCCTGGAACTCCCTCCCTAACAGCACTGTGGGAGCACCTTCACCACACAGACTGCAGCGGTTCAAGAAGGCGGCTCACTACCACCTTCCCAAGGGCAATTAGGGATGGGCAATAAATGCCGGCCTTGCCAGCGACGCCCACATCCTGTGATCCAAAACTCAGCTGCCCGTGTCCTAACTCGCACCAAGTCCCCTTCACCCATCACCCCTGTGCTCGCTGACCTACATCGGCTCCCGGTTAAGCAACGCCTCGATTTTAAAATTCTCATCCTTGTTTTCAAATCCCTCCACGGCCTCACCCCTCCCTATCTCTGTAATCTCCTCTAGCCCCACAACCCCCCGAGATATCTGCGCTCCTCTAATTCTGCCCTCTTGAGAATCTCTGATTATAATCGCTCAACCTTTGGTGGCCGTGCCTTCTGTTGCCGAGGCCCTGAGCTCTGGAATTCCCTCCCTAAACCTCTCCGCCTCTCTTTCCTCCTTTAAGACGCTCCTTAAAACCTACCTCTTTGACCAAGCTACCTGCCCTAATTTCTCCTTATGTGGCTCGGTGTCAAATTTTTTTGTTTTATAACACTCCTGTGAAACGCCTTGGGATATTTTACTACATTAAAGGCGCTATATAAATACAAGTTGTTGTTGCTGTTGTTGTTGAATGAATAAAAAAAATAAAAAAATACACACATATGCACATATACAAACAGACATACACATACATGGACACAAAACACACGCATGCACAGACACACGTGAGATGAAATTGAATGACCTGTAACATGCTTAAGTGGAAAACCGGAAATAGTTAAATGACTGAAGTGATATTAGGATAAGTCAGTGGGGGCATAATTAATTAAACTAAAGAGTTTTCTGAGACACAGTGAGCGTGTGAAGAGTTGAGGCAGTGGGGGTAGGGTAGGCAGGAATGGAAGCAGGACAAACAGGCAAAGTGGAACTGTAACAACAACAGAAAATGCTGGAAAAACTCAGCAGGCCAGGCAACATCCGTGGAGAGAGAAACAGAGTTAACGTTTCAGGTCGAAACCCTTCGTCAGAACTGAGAAAAAAGCAGGAAATGTTGCTTTTTAAACAAAAGGAAAGATGTAGTGACGCAGTCTGCCCACTAGATGGAGAGCTGCCCCGTTCTGTCCAGGGTTGACCAAACCTGCCAGTGCAGTGGGGACCCACTCGAAGGACGCGCGGGTCAGGGAATCGGTGCTACCGAATTGTGGTTCTATCTGAAACCACCGGTCCCTTCGAGCATGGTTCCTCAGGGTGGATCGGTGAATTTAGCCCTTATATTTCTGTTAGATAAAAGCTGGAAATGCACAGCAGGTCGGAGATGAAGGAGCATTGGAGACCTTTCCTTATTCATCTCGAGTCTTTGATGGATGTTTGAATAAAGGGCCATTGATAATGGCAACTGAGTGAGAGTGATCATTCTAGGGACACCACTGGGACAGAGCGAGGGGAACACTGTGAGAGCCCCTGCTCCTGATCACTAGCCAATGAGCCCTGCTAGAAAGTGTGCATGTGTGTCAGCCGTGGCTCAATGGGTAGCACTCTTGCCTACTAAGTTTGAAGGTTGTGGGTTCAAACCCCACGCCATGAGACTTGAGCACAAAAATCCAGGCTGACACTCCAGTGCAGTACTGAGGGAGTGCTGTACTGTTGGAGGTGCCGTCTTTCAGATGAGACGTTAAACTGAGGCCCTGTCTGCTCTCTCAGAAGGACGTAAAAGTTCCTATGGTACTATTTTGTAGAAGAGCAGGGGAGTTCTCCCTGGTGTCCTGGCCAATATTTATCCCTCACCCAACATCACTAAAACAGATTATCTGGTCATTATCACATTGCTGTTTGTGGGATCTTGCTGTGTGCAAATTGGCTGCCACGTTTCCTACATTACAACAGTGACTACACTTCAAAAAATACTTCATTTGGGACGTCCTGAGGTCGTGAAAGGCGCTATATAAATGCAAGTTTTTCTTTGTGTTTGCGTGTGTGTAACAAAGCCCTCATCACCTCCCAAATCCGTGCCCAACATTCCTGCAACTCCATGTTTGAACCTCTCCAATCAGGTGTCTGCCTCAGCACTGAAACGGCCTTAAACAAAGTCACAGATGAGATCCTCTGTGACTGTCACTGGTGCAATATCTCTCCTTGTCTTTTCACCGTCGCCCGCTCCATTTTGCGTTGTAGTAGTAGCTGCAGTCCCAGCACTGTCCTGTTGGTGCTGCTGATGAGCTGCCCAAAGTCATGGGTAGCAGCGCCACCAGTTGGTGTGTTCTGGTATTGCAGGCCTATTCCATTCAATTTTAGAATCTTTTTAAATTCATCAACAACAAAAACAACTTTTGTACTTATATTGTATAGCGCCTTTAGCATTATAAAACGTCCCAAGCCGCTTCATATGAGTGTTATAAAACAAAAATTGACACCGAGCCACATAAGAGGAAATTAGGGCAGGTGACCAAAAGCTGGGTCAATGAGGTAGGTTTTAAGGAGCGTCTTAAAGGAGGAAAGAGAGGTAGCGAGGCGGAGAGGTTTAGGGAGGGAATTCCAGAGCTATGGGCCCAGGCAGCTGAAGGCACGGCCACCAATAGTTGAGCCATTATAATCAGGGATTCTCAAGAGGGCAGAATTAGAGGAGCGCAGATATCTCGGGGGGTTGTGGGGCTGGAGGAGATTACAGAGATGGGGAGGGGCGAGGCCATGGAGGGATTTGAAAACAAGGATGAGAATTTTGAAATCGAGGCGTTGCTTAACCGGGAGCCAATGTAGGTCAGCGAGCGCGGGGGGTGATGGGTGAACGGGACTTGGTGCGAGTTAGGACACGGGCAGCCGAGTTTTGGATGACCTCAAGTTTACGTAGGGTAGAATGTGGGAGGCCAGCCAAGAGTGCATTGGAATAGTCAAGTCTAGAGGTAACAAAGGCATGGATGAGGGTTTCAGCAGCAGATGAGCTGAGGCAGGGGTGGAGACAGGCGATGTTACGGAGGTGGAAGTAGGCGGTCTTAGTTATGCTGCGGATATGTGGTCGGAAGCTCATTTCAGCGTCAAATATGGCGCCAAAGTTGCAAACAGAGTGTGTCAGCCTCAGACAGATGTTAGGGAGAGGGATGGAGTCAGTGGCTAGGGAACGGAGTTTGTGGCGGGGACCGAAAACAATGGCTTCGGTCTTCCCAATATTTAATTGGAGGAAATTTCTGCTCATCCAGAACTGGATGCCGGACAAGCAGTCTGACAATTTAGAGACTGTGGAGGGGTCGAGAGAAGTGGTGGTGAGGTAGAGCTGGGTGTCGTCAGCGTACATGTGGAAACTGACGCTGTGTTTTCGGATGATGTCGCCAAGGGACAACAAGTAGATGAGAAATAGGAGGGAGCCAAGGATAGATCTTGGGGGTCACCAGAGGTAATGGTGCGGGAGTGGGAAGAGAAGCCGTTGCAGGTGATTCTCTGGCTACAATTAGATAGATAAGAATGGAACCAGGCGAGTGCAGTCCCACCCAGCTGGACGACGGTGGAGAGACGTTGGAGAAGGATGAAGTGGTCAACCATGTCAAAAGCTGCAGACAAGTCAAGAAGAACAAGAAGGGATAGTTTACCTTTGTCACAGTCACAAAGAATGTCATTTGTGACTTTGATGAGACCTGTTTCGGTACTGTGGCAAGGACGGAAACCTGATTGGAGGGATTCAAACATTGAATTGCGGGAAGGATGGGCACGGATTTGGGAAGCGATAACACGTTCAAGGACTTTGGAGAGGAAAGGGAGGTTGGAGATGGGGCGGTAGTTTGCAAGGATGGAGGGGTCAAGGGTTGTTTTTTTTTGAGGAGGGTGATGACGGCAGATTTGAGGGAGATGGGGACAGTATCTGAGGAGGGAAAACCGTTAACAATGTCAGCTAACATGGGAGCCAGAAAAGGAAGTTGGGTGGTCAGCAGTTAAATGGGAATAGGGTCGAGGGAGCAGGAAGTGGGTCTCATGGACAAGATAAGCGCGGAGAGGTCATGAGGGGACATCGGAGAGAAACTGGAGAAAGATGTGAGTTCAGGGCTAGGGCAGGGGGGAACCTTAGAGGAAGTTTGGCCCAGTGGGCTAGGGGAAGGAAGGGAAGTGGCAGAGGCAGCTGATTGGATGGTCTCAATCTTAGAGACAAAGAAGTCCATGAGCTCCTCACACTTGTTGTCGGAGGTGAGGATGGAGGAGACAAGGGAGAGGCGTTTAAGAAGACGGTTAGCCAGGGTTTATCTTTGCATTCCAGAATGATTCTGGAATAGTGAGCAATTTTGGCAGACGAGAGCAGGACCCGATAGAGCTTTATGTGGTCCAGCCAGATCTGGCGGTGAATGGCTAAAATGCTGCAGATACTGAAAATCAGTGCCATAAACAGAATAGGCTGGAAATACTAAGGTCCCAGAGTAACCAGAGCATCAGACCCCTGAGTAACCAGAGCATCAAATCCCAGAGTATCCAGAGCAGCAGATAGCAGAGTAACCAGCGCATTAGGGCCCAGAGTACCCAGAGCATCAGATAACAAAGTAACCAGAGCATCAGATACCAGAGTAACCAGAGCACAGGTCCCAGAGTAACCAGAGCATTAGGTTCCAGAATAACCTGAGCATCAGACCCTAGAGTAACCCGAGCAGCAGATACAAAACTAACCAGAGCACAGGTCCCAGAGTAACCAGAGCACAGGTCCCAGAGTAACCAGAGCATCAGATTGCAGAGTATCCTGAGTATCGGGTCGCAGAATAACCAGAGCAACAGATACCAAAGTAACCAGCATTACGTCCCAGGAAAACTAGAGCATTAGGTCCCAGAATAACCACAGCATCATATCCCAGAGTAACCAGAGCATTAGATATCAGAGTAACCAAAGCATCAGATCCCAGAGTAATCAGTGCATCAGATCCCAGAGTAACCAGAGCATTAGATATCAGAGTAACCAGAGCACAGGTCCCAGAGTAACCACAGCATCAGATCCCAGAGTAACCAGAGCATCAGATTCCAGGGTAACCAGAGCATTAGATCACAGAGTAACCAGAGCATTAGATCACAGAGTAACCAGAGCATTAGATCACAGAGTAACCAGAGCATTAGATCACAGAGTAACCAGAGCATTAGATCACAGAGTAACCAGAGCATTAGATGCCAGAGTAACCAGAGCATTAGATACCATAGTAATAATAGCATCAGATACCAGAGTAACCAAAGCATTAGGTCCCAGAGAGTCCAGAGCATCAGACCCTAGAGTAACCCGAGCAGCAGATACAAAACTAACCAGAGCACAGGTCCCAGAATAACCAGAGCATCAGACCCTAGAGTAACCAAAGTAGCAGATACAAAAGTAACCAGAGCATCAGGTTTCAGAGTAACCAGAGCATTAGGTCACAGAGTTACCAGAGTCGCAGATACAAAAGTAACCAGAGAACAGGTCCCAGAGTAACCAAGGCATTAGGTCCGAGAGAAATTAGAGCATTAGGTCCCACAGTAACCAAAGCATCAGACCCCAGAGTAACCAAAGGATCAGATCCCAGAGTAACCAGAGCTTTAGGTCCCAGAGAAACCAGAGCATCAGATACCAGAGTAATCTAGAGCGGCAAGGCGGCAGAGGCAGCGGACCTGCGAGGGAACAGAGGCGGCGAGCGGCGGTATTTAAGGTGAGCCCCGAGGCGGCTTACAAATCCAGGTTCCGGGAGAGGGAAGCAAAAAATATTCGTCGTGTGACGTCACCAAAAAGCAGGTAAGTGATTGGTTGGTGAGTGTTTTCTTTCTCAATTTTTCTAAACTTAAATTTTGTGGCTTCTACGGTCTCTTTGTGTAGCGGGGACTACTGTTAAGTAAGGGCCCTTGAGTATATCACTTAATTCCAGTGTAATTGGTGGGATCCATTTAATTTTAATTTAATTTTATTAATTAATTGATTAAAGGGTAAGTCATGGCAGGACAGCTCGGTGCTGTGACATGCTCTTCCTGTGTCCCTGACAACCATGTGTGCAGGAGGTGTATCCAGCTGCAGCTACTGACAGACCGCATTGCGGCGCTGGAGCTGCGGATGGATGCATACTGGAGCATTCGCGATGCTGAGGACATCGTGGATATCATGTTTAGGGAGTTGGTCACACCGCAGGTAAAGGGTGTACAGGCAGGAAGGGAATGGGTGACCACCAGGCAGAGTAATAGGCGCAGGCAGGTAGTGCAGGGGTCCCCTGTGGCCATCCCCCTCTCAAACAGATATACCGCTTTGGATATTGTTGAGGGAGATGGCTTATCAGGGGAAGACAGCAGCAGCCAACTTCTTAGCACCGTAGGTGGTTCTGCTGCACAGGATGGGAGGAAAAAGAGTGGGAGAGCTATCGTGATAGGGAATTCTATTGTAAGGGGAATAGATAGGCGTTTCTGCGGCAGCAAACGAGACTCCAGGATGGTATGTTGCCTCCCTGGTGCAAGGGTCAAGGATGTCTCAGAGCGGCTACAGAGCATTTTGGAAGGGGAGGGTGAACAGCCAGTTGTCGTGGTGCATATAGGTGCCAACGATATAGGTAAAAAACGGGATGAGGTCCTAAAAGCAGAATATAGGGAGTTAGGAGGTAAATTAAAAAATAGGACCTCAAAGGTGGTAATCTCAGGATTGCTACCAGTGCCACGTGCTAGTCAGAGTAGAAATAGAAGGATATTTCAAATGAATACGTGGCTAGAGGAATGGTGCAAGGGGGAGGGATTCAAATTCCTGGGGCATTGGAACCGGTTCTGGGGGAGGTGGGACCAGTACAAACCGGACGGTTTGCACCTGGGCAGGGCCGGGACCAATGTCCTAGGGGGAGTGTTTGCTAGTGCTCTGGGGGAGGGTTTAAACTAAAATGGCAGGGGGTTGGGAACCTGAGCAGGGAGACAGAGGAAAGGGAAACAAGGATAAAAGCAAAAGATAGGAAGGAGAAAAACAAAAGTTGCAGTCAGAGAAAACAATGGTTTAAATCAAACATGGCCACAGTAAATACTAATTCTAATAGGTCTAAGAGCATTAAAAAAACAAGCCTGAAGGCTTTGTGTCTTAATGCAAGGAGCATTCGGAACAAGGTGGACGAATTAGCTGCGCAAATAGAGGTAAACGAATATGATTTGATTGGGATTACCGAAACATGGCTCCAGGGTAGCCAAGGCTGGGAACTTAATATCCAGGGGTACTCAATATTCAGGAAAGATAGGCAAAAAGGAAAGGGAGGTGGGGTAGCATTGCTGGTTAAAGAGGGGATTAACACAATTGAAATAAAGGATATTAGCTCTGATGATGTGGAATCTGTATGGGTTAAACTGAGAAATAACAAGGGGCAGAAAACGTTAGTGGGAGTGATATATAGACCTCCAAACAGTAATACGGAGGTTGGGGATGGCATTAAAAGGGAAATTAGAGAAGCGTGCAATAAGGGCACAGCAGTCATCATGGGTGACTTTAATTTACATATAGATTGGGCTAACCAAGTTAGTAACAATACTATGGAGGAGGAATTCCTGGAGTGTTTACGGGATGGTTTCCTGGACCAATATGTCGAGGAACCAACCAGAGATCAGGCCATCTTAGACTAGGTATTATGCAATGAGAAAGGATTGTGCGAGGCCCCTTGGGTTGGAGCGATCATAATATGATAGAATTCTTCATTAGGATGGAGAGTGAAGTAGTTGCCTCAGAGACTAGGGTCCTAAATTTAAATAAAGGAAACTACGATGGTATGAGGTGCGAGTTGGGTAGGATTGATTGGGGAATGTCACTCAAAGGGTTGACGGTGAATAGGCAATGGCAAACATTCAAAGACCGCATGGACGAACTACAGAATTTGTTCATCCCAGTTTGGCATAAGAATAAAACAAAAAGGGTGACTCAACCATGGCTAACAAGGGAAATTAGGGATAGCATAAGATCCAAGGATATAAATTGGCCAGAAAAAGCAGTAACCCTGTGGATTGTGAGCAGTTTAAGATTCAACAAAGGAGGACAAAGGGATTAATTAAGAAGGGGAAAATAGAATACGAGAGTAAGCTTGCAGAGAACATAAAAACTGACTGTAAAAGCTTTTATAGATATGTGAAGAGAAAAAGATTAGTGAAATCAAGCATAGGTCCCTTGCAGTCAGAATCAGGGGAACTTATAATGGGGAACAAAGAAATGTCAGACCAATTAAATACATATTTTGGTTCTGTCTTCACAAAGGAGGACACAAATAACCTCCCAGAGATGTTGGGGAACATAGGGTCTGATGAAAGGGAGGAACTGAAAAAAATCAGTATTTGTAGGGAAATGGTGTTAGGGAAATTGAAGGGATTGAAGGCCGATAAATCTCCAGGGCCTGATAATCTACATCCTAGGGTACTTAAGGAAGTGGCCCTAGAAATAGTAGATGCATTGCTGATCATCTTCCAACATTCAATGGAACAGTACCCATGGATTGGAGGGTAGCTAATGTTACCCCACTATTCAAAAAGGGTGGTAGAGAGAAAACGGGGAATTACAGACCGGTAAGCCTGACATCGGTAGTGGGGAAAATGCTAGAGTCCATTATAAAAGATGTAATAGCTGAGCACTTGAAAAACAGTGACAGGATCGGACAAAGTCAACATGGATTTACAAAAGGTAAATCATGCTTGACTAATCTACTGGAATTTTTTGAGGATGTAACTGGTAAAATAGATAAGGGAGAACCAGTGGATGTGGTGTATTTGGACTTCCAAAAGGCTTTTGATAAGGTCCCGCATAAGAGATTAGCGTGTAAAGTTAAGGCACATGGGATTGGGGGCAAGGTATTGACTTGGATAGAGAACTGGTTGGCAGACAGAAAGCAAAGAGTTGGAATAAACGAGTCTTTTTCCGAGTGGCAGGCAGTGACTAGTGGGGTACCGCAGGGATCGGTCCTTGGACCCCAGCTATTCACAATATATATTAATGATCTCGACAAGGGAACTAGATGTAATATCTCCAAGTTTGCAGACAACACAAAACTGGGTGGGCGTGTGTGCTGTGAGGAGGATGCCGAGAAACTCCAGGATGATTTGGACAGGTTGGGTGATTGGGCAGAAGCGTGGCAGATGCAGTATAACGTGGATAAATGCGAGGTTATCCACTTTGGTGTCAAAAACAGAAAGGCAGACTATTATCTGAATGGCAATAGATTGGGAGAAGGGGAAGTACAACGAGACCTGGGTGTCCTTGTGCACCAGTCGCTGAAGGTAAGCATGCAGGTGCAGCAGGCGGTGAAGAAGGCAAATGGTATGTTGGCCTTCATAGCGAGAGGGTTTGAGTACAGGAACAAGGATGTCTTGCTGCAGTTGTACAGGGCCTTGGTGAGACCACACCTTGAGTACTGTGTGCAGTTTTGGTCGCCTTATCTGAGGAAGGATGTTCTTGCCATGGAAGGAGTTCAGCGAAGATTCACAAGGCTGATACCTGGGATGGCAGGAATGACGTATGAAGAGAGATTGGGTCGATTGGGCTTATACTCGCTGGAGTTTAGAAGAATGAGAGGGGATCTCATTGAAACTTATAAAATTCTGACAGGACAGGACAAACTAGATGCAGGAAGGATGTTCCCGATGGTCAGGGGAGTCCAGAACCAGGGGTCACAGTCTAAGGATAAGGGGTAAGCCATTTAGGACAGAAATGAGGAGGAATTTCTTCACCCAGAGAGTGGTGAACCTGTGGAATTCTCTACCACAGAAGGCAGTAGAGGCCAATTCATTAAATATATTCAAGAAGGAGTTGGATATATTTCTTAAGGCTAAAGGGATCAAGGGATATGGGGAGAAAGCAGGGACAGGGTACTGAATTTGGATGATCAGCCATGATCGCATTGAATGGCGGAGCAGGCTAGAGGGGCCGAATGGCCTACTGCTGCTCCTATCTTCTATGATTAGGACCCAGAGTACCCAGAGCATCAGATACCCAAGTAACCAGAGCATCAGATCCCAGAGTAACCACAGCATCAGATCCCAGAGTAACCAGAGCATTAGGTCCCAGAGTAACCAGAGCATCAAATCCCAGAGTAACCAGAGCATTAGGTCCCAGAGTAACCAGAGCATCAAATCCCAGAGTAACCAGAGCACAGGTCCCAAAGTAACCAGAGCATCAGGTTGCAGAGTAACTAGAGCATCAGATCCCAGAGTAACCAGAGCATTAGGTCCCAGAGTAACCAGAGCATTCGGTCCCAGAGTAACCAGAGCATCCGATTGCAGAGTAACCTGAGCATCAGGTGCTGGAGTAACCAGAGCATCAGCTCGCAGAGTAACCAGTGCATCAGCTCCCAGAGTAACCAATGCATTAGGACCCAGAGTACCCAGAGCATCAGATACCAAAGTAACCTGAGCATCAGATCCCAGAGTAACCAGAGTATCAGATCCCAGAGAAACCAGAGTATCAGATCCCAGAGTAACCAGAGTATCAGATCCCAGAGAAACCAAAGCATCAGATACCAAAGTAACCTGAGCATCAGATCCCAGAGTAACCAGAGTATCAGATCCCATTGTAACCAGAGCATCAGATCCCAGAGAAACCAAAGCATCAGATACCAAAGTAACCTGAGCATCAGATCCCAGAGTAACCAGAGTATCAGATCCCATTGTAACCAGAGCATCAGATCCCAGAGTAACCAGAGCATCAGATCCCAGAGTAACCAGTGCATCAGCTCCCAGAGTAACCAATGCATTAGCACCCAGAGTACCCAGAGCATCAGATACCAAAGTAACCTGAGCATCAGATCCCAGAGTAACCAGAGTATCAGATCCCAGAGAAACCAGAGTATCAGATCCCAGAGTAACCAGAGTATCAGATCCCAGAGAAACCAGAGCATCAGATCCCAGAGTAACCAGAGTATCAGATCCCAGAGTAACCAGAGTATCAGATCCCAGAGTAACCAGAGTATCAGATCCCAGAGTAACTAGAGTATCAGATCCCAGAGAAACCAGAGCATCAGATCCCAGAGTAACCAGAGTATCAGATACCAGAGTAACCAGAGCATCAGATCCAAGAATAACCAGAGCAGCAGATACGAAAGTAACCAGAGCACAGGTCCCAGAGGAAACAAAGCATCAGGTTGCAGAGTAACCAGAATGTCAGATCCCAGAGTAACCAGAACATCAGATCCCAGAGTAACCAAAGCATCAGAGCATCAGATCCCAGAGTAACCAGAGCATCAGATCCCAGAGTAACCAGAGCATTAGGACCCACAGTAACCAGAGATTCAGGTCCCAGAGTAACCAGAGCATCCTATTGCAGAGTAACTTGAGCATCAGGTGCTGGAGTAACCAGTGCATCAGCTCCCAGAGTAACCAACGCATTAGGACCCAGAGTACCCAGAGCATCAGATACCAGAGTAACCAGAGCATCAGATACCAGAGTAACCAGAGCATTAGGTCCCAGAGAAACCAGAGCATTAGGTCCCAGAGAGATCAGAGCATCACGGTGGCATAGTGATTAGCACTGTTGCCTCACAGCGCCAGGGACCTGGGTTCGAATCCGGCCTCGGGTGACTGTCTGTGTGGAGTTTGCACATTCTCCCCGTGTCTGCGTGGGTTTCCTCCGGGTGCTCCGGTTTCCTCCCACAGTCCAAAGATGTGCGGGTTAGGTTGATTTGGCTATGATAAATTGACCCTTAGTGTTAGGGGGGATTAAATACGTGCGGTTACGGGGATAGGGTGGGATATGTGTCGGTGCAGGCTCGATGGGCCGAAATGGCCTCTATCTGCATTGTGGGGATTCTGTGATTCTGTGATCAAATCCCAGAGTAACCAGAGCATTCGGTCCCAGAGTAACCAGAGCATTAGGGCCCAGAGTAACCAGAGCATCAGATCCCAGTGTAACCAGAGCATCAGGTTGCAGAGTAATCAGAGCATCAGATTCCAGAGTAATCAGATCCCCAAATAACCAGAGCGTCAGATCCCAGAGTAACCAGAGCAGCAGATTCCAGAGTACCCAGAACATTAGGTCCCAGGGTAACCGGAGTATCAGGTCCCAGAGTAACCAGATCCCAGAGTAGACACAGCATCAGATCCCAGAGTAACCAGAGCATCAGGTCCCAGAGTAATCAGCGCATTCGACCCCAGTGTACCCAGAGCATCAGATACCAAAGTAACCAGAGCATTAAGTCCCAGAGACACCAGAGCATCAGATACCAAAGTAACCAGAGCATTAGGTCCCAGAGACACCAGAGCATCAGATACCAGAGTAACCAGCGCATTCGGATCCAGAGCATCAGATACCAAAATAACCAGAGCATTAGTTACCAGAGTAAGCAGCGCATTAGGACCCAGAGTAATCAGATCCCAGATGCTCTGATGCTCTGGTTACAATGGGATCTGATGCTCTGGTTTCTCTGGGTCCTAATGCTCTGGTTACTCTGGGATCTGATGCTCTGGTTACACTGGGACCTGTGCTCTGGTTACATTTGTATCTGATGCTCTGGTTACTCCAAGACCTGATGATCAGGTTACTTTGCAATCGGATGCTCTGTTTACTCTGGGACCTGACGCTTTAGTTACTCTGGGAACTAATGCTCTGTTTACTCTGGTATCTGTTACTCTGCAACCTGATGCTCTGGTTACTCTGGGACCTGTGTTCTGGTTATTCTTCGATCTGATGCTCTGGGTAACCAGAGCACAGGTCCCAGAGTAACCAGCGCATTAGATTCCAAAGGCATCAGATCCTAGAGTAACCAGAGCATTCGGTCCCAGAGTAACCAGAGCATTAGGTCCCAGAGAAATAGAGCATCAGACCCTAGAGTAACCAAAGCAGCAGATACAAAAGTACCCAGAGCACAGGTCCCAGAGTAACCAGAGCATCGGGTCACAGAGTAACCACAGCATTAGGACTGAGAGTACCCAGAGCATCAGGTACCAAAGTAACCAGCGCATTAGGACCTAGAGTAACCTGAGCATCAGGTCCCAGAGTAACCAGCGCATTAGGACCCAGAGTAATCAGATCCCAGAGCATCAGATCCTAGAGTAACCAGCGCATTAGATTCCAAAGTAACCAGAGCATCAGGAACCAGAGCAGCAGATACAAAAGTAACCGGAGCACAGGTCCCAGAGTAACCAGAGCATCAGATCCCAGAGTAGCCAAAGCATTAGGAACCAGAGCATCAGATCCCAGAGTAACCAGAGCACAGGTCCCAGAGTAACTAGAGCATCAGACCCCAGATTAATCAGAGTACCAGATTCTACAGTTACCTGATCATTAGGTCCCAGAGTAACCAGAGCGCAGGTCCCAGTGTAACCAGAGCGCAGGTCCCAGTGTAACCAGAGCGCAGGTCCCAGTGTAACCAGAGCATTAGGTCCCAGTGTAACCAGAGCGCAGGTCCCAGTGTAACCAGAGCACAGGCCCCAGTGTAACCAGAGCACAGGCCCCAGTGTAACCAGAGCGCAGGTCCCAGGTTATTGAGATCTCAGCGTACACGAGGCTGGCCAGGTGAATTTGGAGAGCTGAGAGTTTCAGAGATACACTGGGTGTGAAGAGAGTTACTCAGCAGCTCCCAGATTTACAGCTCTGAATTATGTCCATATTTACTAACAGCAGTTTTATGGACCTGGAAGGGGAATTAACAATAGTAATTGGTGTCACTTTAAGTCGCTTTTTAACACCGAATAATCAATATAGCAACAAAAGTGGCTCTTAGTCTGACTGGGCTCAGTCCCTGGGGCTGTGAGGATGCACTCTGGGGTGTTGGAGGTGCAGCATTGCACTCGGGAGTCCTGCTCCCAGCTCTGATATACGATGTGAGAGCAGTGAGCGGCCACACTATATAGGCCGCCTCGCTCCACTCACTCAGCCGTCTCCCAGATGGAGCGCTGGGCCACGGTGGGAAAGATGTTTGAAGCTGACGTCTACGCTGGGAACGGCAGCAGGGAATTCAGTCTGGGGCCTGTCGTGTCCAATCCCCATCTCCACTACACCCCCCGCAGCTACCCACAGCACCAGCAGGAGGCACTGCGACTGAAAGGTAGGCAGCAGAACATTGATGGAGCAGACACCAGTCACAACCGACTGTCCCTAGAAACAGGGCGGCGGCTGATTGGACATTTAAATGGATTGTAACATGACTGACTGTCCAAGCAGTGACAGTGGGACGGGATGAACGGGGAGAGTGTGGGTGAGGGAGGGGGTGATGGGGAGAGTGTGGGTGAGGGAGGGGGTGATGGGGGAGAGTGCGGGTGAGGGAGGGGGTGATGGGGAGAGTGTGGGTGAGGGAGGGGGTGATGGGGAGAGTGTGGGTGAGGGAGGGGGTGATGGGGGAGAGTGTGGGTGAGGGAGGGGGTGATGGGGAGAGTGTGGGTGAGGGAGGGGGTGATGGGGAGAGTGTGGGAGAGGGAGGGGGTGATGGGGTAGAGAGTGTGGGTGAGGGAGGGGGTGAATGGGGAGAGTGTGGGAGAGGGAGGGGGTGATGGGGAGAGTGTGGGTGAGGGAGGGGGTGATGGGGAGAGTGTGGGAGAGGGAGGGGGTGATGGGGTAGAGAGTGTGGGTGAGGGAGGGGGTGAATGGGGAGAGTGTGGGAGAGGGAGGGGGTGATGGGGTAGAGAGTGTGGGTGAGGGAGGGGGTGAATGGGGAGAGTGTGGGTGAGGGAGGGGGTGATGGGGAGAGTGTGGGTGAGGGAGGGGGTGATGGGGAGAGTGTGGGAGAGGGAGGGGGTGATGGGGTAGAGAGTGTGGGTGAGGGAGGGGGTGAATGGGGAGAGTGTGGGTGAGGGAGGGGGTGATGGGGAGAGTGCGGGTGAGGGAGGGGGTGATGGGGAGAGTGTGGGAGAGGGAGGGGGTGATGGGGAGAGTGTGGGTGAGGGAGGGGGTGATGGGGGAGAGTGTGGGTGAGGGAGGGGGTGAATGGGGAGAGTGTGGGTGAGGGAGGGGGTGATGGGGAGAGTGTGGGTGAGGGAGGGGGTGGTAGGGAGAGTGCGGGTGAAGAGATGGGCTGGGGTGTTCTGATGTCCTGGTTTAGGGGTAATTGAAGTAGAGAGACGGGAAGGAGAGTGCTGGAGAAGTCTAACCACAAGCTGATTGTCGGGTGGTTTGTGGAATGAGGTGGGGGAGAGGTTGGAGGGATGAGATGGGGTCATTTGTCTTTGTGAAAGTATGTGGTTGTATTGGGAGATCGGATGTGAGGTACAAGCTGAGCTGGGGGTGTTTACAGGCCCTGAACCGGTGGATTGCAGTCAGGGAGGTGGATGGAGCCAGGGCCAGGGATTGGGTTTGGTTTTGCCGACATTAAGTTGGGGGCAGTTTGGAGCCTTTTGTAACATGCTGCTTGTTTTCTGAGTGTCTCAGATACACGTTGTGGCAGAGATTAATGTGCGGCTCTCTCTCCAGCAGATTACGAGCTCCTTCCTCCCTGTCGCTATGACCACACTTGCTCTGCCTTTGATGGAGCAGCTCTCCACTCCAACTCCGCTCAACCCAACCAGATCAGGCCACCCACCTCCAGCACCCTACACAGCAGAATTCAGCTCGTCCTAGACAACAAGGCACTGTGGCATCGATTTCACGCTGTGGGAAATGAGATGATCATCACTAAATCAGGAAGGTAGGTGCCCGGGGTCTGGGCATTTTATTGTCGAATCCTGTTTACTCTGGGGGCTGAGGCTGGAGTCTGGGCCCTGACTTCAGGTTGCCCACTGGCCGCCTCGCACTGGGAGGTACCGTCATCAACAAGGAGGTACGATCCGTGCCCACAGCCGCTGCCCGCTGTGTGACCGGCCATTCCCACCTGATCACAGTGAATTTAAAACTTAACTGAGCTTAATGAATTTGAAATCTGCACAGATTCTGGCTGTAGCATATGATAACTTTTTGCATAGCGTGTGTGTGTATTCGTGTCTGTATTCAGTCAAACTGCAGATTATCACATTTTATATGTATAAAATTATGAGGGACCTAGATAGAGTGGATAGGAAGGACCTATTTCCCTTCGCAGAGAGGTCAATAACCAGGGGACATAGATGTAAAGTAATTGGTCGAGGGATTAGAGGGGAGTTGAGGAGAACTTTCTTCACCCAGAGGGTGGTGAGGGTCTGGAACTCACTGCCTGAAAGGGTGGTAGAGGCAGGAACCCTCATTGCATTTAAAAAGTACTTGGATATGCACTTGAAGTGTTGTAACCTGCAGGGCTACGGACCAAGAGCTGGAAAGTGGGATTAGGCTGGATAGCTCTTTTTCAGCCGGCAAAGACACAATGGGCCGAATGGCCTCCTTCAGTGCTGTAAATATCTATGATTTTATGATTCTATGATCGCTCAGTACAGTCAAATTGCAGTCTATCAATCAGTACAGTCACATGCAAGGTTATCAATTAGTACGTTCCCACCACTAAAAGCCAACAAATCCCCTGGACCTGATGGCCTACATCCTAGGGTTCTAAAAGAGGTGGCTATAGAGATAGTGGATGCATTGTTTTTGATTTTCCAAAATTCCCTAGATTCTTGAACAGTCCCAGCGGTAGCAAATGTAACCCCGCTATTTGAGGAAGGAGGGAGAGAGAAAACAGGGAACTACAGGCCAGTTAGCCTGACCTCAGTCATCGATAAGATGCAGGAATCCATTATTAAGGAAGTGGTATCAGGGCACTTAGAAAATCATCATGGCCCAGAAATTGATCTCGCTCTGTTCCCGCGGGGGTAAGGCTTCCCCGCGATCTCTCACCTCGCTTGTGCTTTTTCAGATCCAGCTCGCACGAACTTGATGTTCCAGACATCAGCTGTGCTGGGCATGCGTATCCCAGCGGCGTAGTGAATTCGTGCGAGCTGTGGATCACGTGACTCAGTTAGAGCCAATGGCAGCACACCATCTTCCATTCATAAGTTTCACAACATGCTGTGAAATCTATGAATCTTACACCCCCCCAAAATAACAGCTAAACCTCAATTAAATTTAAAAAAAACCCATCACATTAATAAAATAAGTATAGTTAATTAAATTAACCATTTTAAATAAAAAATAAATTTTTGAAAAAATTTAAAATCTTTTAAAAAGTTATAAAAATAAACTTACCTGTCTTTAAAGTCTCTAAAAAAGATATACCTGTTAAAAAAAATTCAAAAAAATACTTAATTCACTACTTACCTTCTTAAAAGTGCGTCTTACTCCTCCTTTTTACATTTCTAAAATCTTCAGTACTTACCCTGCGCGTCCAAAGCATGAAGTGCACAGCGTGCGCGCAGCCTGTAGCGCGCACGCGATGCACCGAGGAACCGCCCCCTTTTCCAAAGAGCAATTGCCGGTTTTCAGCGCATGCGCAGGGCATGCAGAAAACCGGCAATTGGAGTGGGAATACGCGAGAGTACGCAGTGCGTACTCTCGCGTCGCGGGATCAATTTCTGGGCCAATATGATTAGGCAGAGGCAACACGGATTTATGAAAGGGAAATCGTGTTTGACAAATTTATTAGAGTTTTTTGAGGATGTAATTAGCAGGGTAGACAAAGGGCAACCAGTGGATGTAGTATATTGTGGCGGATCGCCACCTAAACCGGCGCAATCCACTTTTCCGTCCGTGGACAATAAATCCACAGGCAGGAAAAAAGGAGTGGGCGTGGCCTCTGGGTTTTTGCAGAGAAATGTGGCTGCAGCCATTTTGACCAGATGTGATTAAAAGCTATGTGTTTGACATGTTGACTCGGCCTCAATTCGTGCTTCGCGGCAGCCACAACATTGGTGACCCCAACGCTCAGAACGTATCCCGAGCACTGCAATGGCGGACACGAACGCAGTTTCCGTGAAACTGCCGGAGTTTTGGGAAAACCAGCCCGAAGCCTGGTTTCTCCAAGCTGAGTCCCGATTCCGGCTGCAACAAATCACCACAGATGGGACGAAGTACGACTACCTCGTCACATCACACGGTAGCTCCACAGTTACGAAGGTCTGGACAGCGCTGCAGAACCCACCAGAGGAGGGCAAGTATGCACATCTTAAGGCCGCGCTCCTTAAAAAATTTACGGCCTCAACATACCAGCGAAACTGCCACCTCCTCGACCTTCCAGGCCTCGGTGATGCCTCACCGTCAGACCTCCTCTCCCACATGCTCTCCCTCACCGACGAGAGCCCACCCGGATCCCTCTTCCGCACGCTGTTCATCCGCCAGCTACCTCTCAGCATCCGCCCAGCGATCGTGGCGTCCGGCCTCACGAACCTGGAAGCCCTGGCCGATGAGGCCGACAAGCTGCTGTCCGCTCACTCCAGCTGTGACGTCACTCCGGACCTGGCAGCCACTGCCTGGGCGCGCCCCTCACCGGCCACCACGCGGCCACAAGGCCCAGCCACCAGGCTCATGGGGCCTTCGCGCCCCACTAACCCGGGCCACTGTTACTACCACGCACGGTTCGGCGCCAGGGCACAACGGTGCACACCTCCCTGCTCTTTCAAGTCCACCCCCGTACCAGCCCCCGCAATGGCCATGGGCCACCCGGGCTCCCTGCTGTTCGTCACGGAAGACAAAACCGGCCGCCGGTTCCTGTGCGACACTAGAGCTCAGCACAGCATCATCCCGGCCTCCTCCCTCGACATCCAAAAGGGCAAACGAGGACCGGCGCTGGCTGCTGCTAACGGCTCGGACATCCAGACGTACGGCACCCGCACAGTCACCCTCGACCTCGCTGGTCGCCGCTACCGATGGGAGTTCATCACTGCCAAGGTGCTCTCCCCCCTCATTGGCGCAGATTTCCTGTGTGCCCACGGCTTACTGGTAGACATCCCTCGACACCGCCTCGTGGACATGAACACCATGTCCCCCATCCTGGGCGCCCTGGCCCCCCGTCAACCCGCCGACATGGCGTCACAGTGCCACGCCCGGGCCACGGATGACTACTCGACACTCCTGGCCGAATTCCCGGCCCTTACCAATCCGACCTTCTCCACGGAGGCCGCCAAACACAGGGTGGAACACTTCATCCCCACCACAGGCTCCCCAGTGTACGCCCACGCCCGCAGGCTGGACCCGGCCAAACTGGAGATCGCGCGGACCGAGTTTGCCACCATGGAACAGCTCGGCATCATCCGCCGCTCCAACAGTCCCTGGGCCGCCCCACTCCACATCGCCCCCAAACCAGGCGGGGGTTGGTGCCCCAGCGGGGATTACCACCGCCTCAACGACGCCACCACCCCTGATCGGTACCCCGTGCCGCACATCCAGGACTTCTCGGCTAGACTGGCCGGCCGCTCAGTCTTTTCCAAGGTCGACCTGGTGCACGGCTACCACCAAGTCCCCGTCCACCCCGCGGACGTCCCCAAGACGGCCGTAATCACCCCCTTCGGCCTTTTCGAGTTCCTGCGGATGCCCTTTGGCCTCAAAAACGCGGCCCAGGCATTCCAACGGCTCATGGACTCGGTCCTTCGGGACCTGAAGTTCCTGTTCGTCTACCTGGACGACATCCTGGTAGCCAGTTCCTCCAAGCAGGAACACCTCGAACACCTTCGCATCCTGTTCGGGCGCCTCAGCGACCACGGGCTCATCCTCAGCCCAGCCAAATGCCAGTTCGGCCTGGACAAGATCGACTTCCTTGGCCACTACATCACCCATGCTGGGGCCATTTCCCTGCCCACCAAGGTGCAGGCCGTCCAACAATTTCCCCGCTCCACCACCATCAAAGGCCTCCAGGAGTTCCTCGGGATGGTGAATTTCTACAACCGCTTCATCCCCAAAGCGGCGTCCCTCATGAGGCCCCTGTATGAAGCCCTCCGGGGCAGGAGCAGCAAGATGGCAGTCGAATGGACGGCAGACGCGTCAGCCGCCTTCGACTCCACCAAGACCGCGCTCGCCAACGCCACCCTGCTCGCGCACCCACGGCCCAATGCCAGGGTAGCGCTCACCACGGATGCCTCTGACCACGCGGTCGGCGCCGTATATGAGCAGTGGGTCGACGGCGCCTGGCAACCACTTGCCTTCTTCAGCCGCCAACTACGCCTTCCCGGAGGTCAAGTACAGCACCTTCGACCGCGAGCTCCTCGCGCTGTTCCTGGCGGTCCGCCATTTTCGGTTTTTTGCTGGAGGGCCACCCCTTCACTGCGTTTGTCGACCACAAACCCCTGACATTCGCAATGGCAAGGACAACCGACCCCTGGTCCGCCAGGCAGCAGCGCCAGCTCGCAGCAGTGTCCGAGTTCACCACGGACATCCAACACGTCTCCGGCCGAGACAATGTGGTAGCCGACAATCTCCCGCCCCGCCATCCACGCCGCACACCTGGCAGTCGACTACGCTCAACTCGCAGCAGACCAGATCACCGACCCTGATCTGCTCTCTGCACCTACCAACCTACCAGGGCTACGCCTGGCCGACATCGCCTGGGGCCCGACCGCAGTCACGGTCAAGGGCGACATATCCCTACGTCAACCTCGGCCCGTCGTCCCAGCGTCCTGGCGCCGCCGGGTATTCGAGATTCTCCACACCTCTCCCACCCCGGTGCCCGCGCATCCATCAAATTGGTAGCCAACCACTTTGTCTGGCGCGGCCTTCGCAAGGATGTGCGTACTTGGGCCAACTCCTGCCTAGCCTGCCAATGGGCCAAGGTACAGCAACACACGAAAGCACCCCTCGAGGAGTTTACCGTCCCTTCGCGTAGATTCGACCACATCCACGTGGACATCGTCGGGCCCCTGCCGCCGTCGCAAGGCCACACGCACTTGCTGACCATCGTTGACCGCACCACACGCTGGCCTGAGGCAATTCCACTGACCTCTACCACCACTGCCGACATCGCCAGAGCCTTCGTCAGCACCTGGGTCGCACGGTTCGGCGTCCCCTCCGACATGACGTCGGACAGAGGTCCGCAATTTACCTCTGAACTCTGGACCGCCGTCGCACGCAATCTCGGGGTGACCATTCACCGCACCACAGCGTACCACCCCCAAGCCAACGGACTGTGTGAGCGGTTCCACAGATCCTTGAAGGCATCTCTTCGAGCCAGCTCCAGGACGGCGCCTGGACCGACCGACTCCCGTGGGTCCTCCTCGGCCTGCGTACCACAGTTAAAGAAGACCTCCACGCATCGGCAGCAGAGCTCGTGTACGGTCAGCCGCTGCGCGTACCCGGCGAGTTCCTGCCCACCGCCACGACACCCTGGTCAGCCGACCAGCAACGCCACGACTTCGCCTCACCGGCACTACAGTTCGCCCCGGTGCCCATTGCCTGACACGGCGAATCCACCTCACACGTCCCACTAAGCCTGCACCAGGCACGGTTCGTTTTCATCCGGCACGACGCCCACCGCGGACCCCTTCAACCCCCGTACGATGGGCCCTACAAGGTGCTACAGGCTGGGGACAAATTTTTCACCCTCCAAGTGGGCGACAGGACCGAAAAAGTGTCGGTTGACCGACTCAAGCCAGCACACTCGGAGCCCGGTGAGCAGGTCCCGGTAGCTCACGCGGCCGACCTGCCCTCAAGCCAGTTCACCCGGCTGCTCCACGCCCGGCCGTTCCACGTCCACCAGCGTCTACAAGAGCCGCTCCGGCCGGCCCATCAGACCGCCGCACCGTCTCGTCCACACCTCCTAAGCGGATTCTGGGGGGAGCTGTGTGGCAGATCGCCACCTAAACGGGCGCAATCCACTTTTCCGTCCGTGGACAATAAATCGGGCACCTTGCCTTTCAGGCACCTTGCCTTTAAGGCAGGAAAAAAGGAGTGGGCGTGGCCTCTGGGTTTTTGCAGAGAAATGTGGCTGCAGCCATTTTGACCAGATGTGATTAAAAGCTATGTGTTTCACATGTTGACTCGGCCTCAATTCGTGCTTCGTGGCAGCCACAACAATATTTGGATTTCCAAAAGGCATTCGATAAGGTGCCACATAAAAGGTTGTTACAGAAGATAAGGGCTCATGCGGTTGGGGGTAAGGTATTAGCATGGATAGAGGATTGGTTAATGGACAGAAAACAGATAGTAGGGATAAACGGGTCATTTTTGGGATGCCAGGGTGTAACTAGTGCGGTACCGCAAGGATCAGTGCTTGGGCCTCAGCTATTTACAATCTATATTAACGACTTAGGTGAAGGGACCGAGTGTAATGTATCCAAGTTTGCTGACGATACAAAGCTAGGTGAGAAAGTAAGCTGTGAGGAGAACACAATGAGCCTGCAAAGGGATATAGATAGACTAAGTGAGTGAGCAATAAGGTGGCAGATAGAGTATAATGTGGGGAAATAGAAACATAGAAAAATAGGAGCAGGAGTAGGCCATTCGGCACTTCGAGCCTGCTCCGCCATTCAATTTGATCATGGCTGATCCTCTATCTCAATACCATATTCCCGCTCTCTCCCCATACCCCTCAACGCCTTTTGCGTCCAGAAATCTATCTATCTCCTTCTTAAATATATTCAGTGACTTGGCCTCCACAGCCTTCTGTGGTAGAGAATTCCACAGGTTCACCACCCTCTGAGTGAAGAAATTTCTCCTCATCTCAGTCCTAAATGTCCTACCCCGTATCCTGAGACTGTGACCCCTCGCCAGGGGAAGCATCCTCCCTGCATCCAGTCTGTCTAGCCCTGTCAGAATTTTATACGTTTCAATGAGATCCCCTCTCATTCTTCTAAACTCTAGTGAATACAGGCCAAGTCGACCCAATCTCTCCTCATACGACAGTCCTGCCATCCCAGGAATCAGTCTGGTGAACCTTCGCTGCACTCCCTCAATGGCAAGTATATACTTTCTTAGGTAAGGAGACCAAAACTGCACACAGTACTCCAGGTGTGGTCTCACCAAGGCCCTGTATAACTGTAGTAAGACATCCTTGCTCCTGTACTCAAATCCTCTTGCAATGAAGGCCAACATACCATTTGCCTTCCTAACTGCTTGCTGCACCTGCGTGTTTGCTTTCAGTGACTGGTGTACAAGGACACCCAGGTCCCTTTGTACATCAACATTTCCCAATCTATCACCATTTAAATAATACTCTGCCTTTCTGTTTTTCCTACCGAAGTGGATAACTTCACATTTATCCACATTATACTGCATCTGCCATGTATTTGCCCACTCACTCAACTTGTCTAAATCGCCTTGAAGCCTCTTTGCATCCTCCTCACAACTCACAATCCCTCCTCGTTTCATGTCGTCAGCAAACTTGGAAATATTACATTTGGTTCCCTCATCCAAATCATTGATATATATTGTGAGTAGCTGGGGCTAAATGTGAGGTTATTCACTTTGGTCGGAAGAATAGAGAAACAGAATATTTTATAATGGTGAGAAACTTTCAAATGTTGGTGTTCAGAGAGATTTAGGTGTCCTCGTACAAGAAACACAGAAAGCTAGCATGCAGATACAGCAAGCAATTAGGAAGGCAAATGGCAAGTTGGCCTTTATTGCGAGGGGGTCGGAGTACAAGAGTAAGGAAGTCTTGCTACAATTGTACAGGGCCTTGGTGAGACCACACCTGGAGCACTGTGCACAGTTTTGGTCTCCTTATCTAAGGAAGATATACTTGCCTTGGAGGCGGTGCAATGAAGATTGATCCCTGGGATGAGAGGGTTGTCCTATGAGGAGAGATTAGTAGATTGGGCCTATACTCACTGGAGTTTAGAAGAATGAGGTGATCTCATTGAAACATATAAGATTCTGAAGGGGATTGACAGGGTAGATGCTGAGAGGTTGTTTCCCCTGGCTGGAGAGTCTAGATCTAGGGGGCATAGTCTCAGGATAAGGAGTCGGCCATTTAAGACTGAGATGAGGAGGAATTTTTTCACTCAGAGGGTTGTGAATCTTTGGAATTCTCTACCTCACAGGGCTGTGGATGCTGAATCGTTGAGTATATTCAAGGCTGAGATTGATAGATTTTTGGACTCTAGGGGAATCAAGGGATATGGAGATAAGGTGGGAAAGTAGAGTTGAAGTCGATGATCAGCCATGATCTTATTGAATGGCGGAGCAGGCTCGAGGGGCCGTATGGCCGACTCTTGCTTCTAATTCTTATGTTTTTACCACTGTGCTGTCACTTCTGTGGATCCACATTTCAGGAAAGATGTGATTGCACTAGAGGGTACGGAGGAGATTCACGAGGATGTTGCCAGGACTGGAGAATTTTAGTTATGAGGAAAGATTGAATAGGCTGGGGTTGTTTTCCTTGGAACAGAGGAGGCTGAGGAGAGACTTAATTGAGGTGTATAAAATTATGAGGGGCCTAGATAGAGTGGATAGGAAGGACCTATTTCCCCTAGCAGAGAGGTCAATAACCAGGGGCATAGATTTAAAGTAATTAGTCGAGGGATTAGAGGGGAGTTGAGGAGAACTTTTCTCACCCAGAGGGTGGTGGGGGTCTGGAACTCACTGCCTGAAAGGGTGGTAGAGGCAGAAACACTCATCACATTTAAAAAGTGCTTGGATATGCACTTGAAGTGCCGAAACCTACAAGGCTACGGACCAAAAGCTGGAAAGTGGGATTAGGCTGGAGAGCTCGTTATCGACCGGCGCAGACACAATGGGCTGAATGGCCTCCTTCTGTGCCGTAAATTTCTCTGATTCTATTCTATGATCCCCTTGTGATGAGCCGCTTACTCCGTGTCAGCAGACTCTTTTATTCCCTCTGAAGTTGTGGCGGGAGATTGAAGAACCAACCAGTTTCAGGGCCAATGCGTGTTGACGTCATTGGAACTGACACTGGGGAGAGATGTATAATGGGTGGCTGAATCGATATCGCCAGTTTTACACTATCACCAAAGTCAAAATAACCCCCAGTATGTCCATGAGAAACAGGAATTTTCCCGAACTCGGTGAGTTCCATTGTGAATGCTTCAGCACACTCAGTTAGTGTTGATCCCAGCAGGTTCAGTCGCTGCTCCAAGCTGAGCTTGCTGAGCTCCTCAGGTACAGCAGCAGCGAGATGCAACTAATCTCAGCACCCCTGGTTTAAGGAGGTGTAAAATCAACTTGGGTCCCATCACCTCGTCACTGTCGAGTGAAGAATGCTGGAAAGTGCATGTGTGTGTGAGGATGTCAGGTGGGACAGGAACAGGCTTAGACATGATGCCCACCATGAATGAATAATCTCAGTATGTAGGTTCACGCATGACGATTGCCACTTGGGTGGGGGACTAGAGCTGAGGCTGGTTATCCTGGAACTGGACCCAGCATGGAGTCAGTGCCTTCTTGTGAACTGCCAAACTAAAAGAATCCAGCCATTCAGTATCCTGAAGAATAGTTTGCATGGTGGATGCCGACTACTTAGATTCCTGAGAGGTGGAAGTTCCTAATTCAGTGTTCTGTTGTTTCCCTGACAGACGGACTTTCCCTCAGTGCCGTGTGAGTGTGTCGGACCTGGATCCCCATTCTCAGTACACTATGCTGATGGACATTGTTTCGGTGGATAACATACGCTATAAGTGGCAGTCCAAGTGTTGGGAGGCAGGAGGGAAAGCGGAACCCAACCTCCCCAGGCGGTTCTACATCCACCCGGATTCTCCGAGCTTCGGGTCTTCATGGATGAGCAAGCCTATCTCCTTCCACAAGCTCAAGCTAACGAACAACACCCTTGACCAGCATGGACATGTAAGATTAAGAACTCAGGGTAACTCTCCGACTTGTTAGAGTAGAGCCTGTTTCAACTAGTTGAGTAAAAGCATGTTCTACCTCAACATGGGTTCCACCACAACATGAGATTCTACCACAACATGAGATTCTACCACAACATGAGGTTCTACCACAACATGAGGTTCTACCACAACATGAGGTTCTACCTCAACATGAGGTTCTACCACAACATGAGGTTCTACCACAACATGAGGTTCTATGACAACATGAGGTTCTACCACAACATGAGGTTCTACCACAACATGACATTCTACCACAACATGAGGTTCTACCTCAACATGAGGTTCTACCTCAACATGACGTTCTACCACAACATGACGTTCTACCTCAACATGACATTCTACCACAACATGACGTTCTACCTCAACATGACATTCTACCACAACATGAGGTTCTACCACAACATGAGGTTCTACCTCAACATGAGGTTCTACCTCAACATGACGTTCTACCTCAACATGACGTTCTATGACAACATGAGGTTCTACCACAACATGAGGTTCTACCACAACATGAGGTTCTACCACAACATGAGGTTCTACCACAACATGAGGTTCTACCACAACATGAGGTTCTACCACAACATGAGGTTCTACCTCAACATGAGGTTCTACCACAACATGAGGTTCTACCACAACATGAGGTTCTACCACAACATGAGGTTCTACCACAACATGAGGTTCTACCACAACATGGGGTTCTACCACAACATGACGTTCTACCACAACATGAGGTTCTACCACAACATGAGATTCTACCACAACATGAGGTTCTACCACAACATGACGTTCTACCACAACATGAGGTTCTACCACAACATGAGGTTCTACCACAACATGAGGTTCTACCAACATGAGGTTCTACCACAACATGAGGTTCTACCACAACATGAGGTTCTACCACAACATGAGGTTCTACCACAACATGAGGTTCTACCACAACATGAGGTTCTACGACAACATGGGGTTCCACCACAACATGAGGTTCTACCACAACATGAGATTCTACCACAACATGACATTCTACCACAACATGACATTCTACCACAACATGAGATTCTACCACAACATGAGGTTCTACCACAACATGAGGTTCTACCACAACATGAGGTTCTACGACAACATGATGTTCTACCTCAACATGGGGTTCTACGACAACATGACATTCTACCACAACATGACATTCTACCACAACATGAGATTCTACCACAACATGAGGTTCTACCACAACATGAGGTTCTACCACAACATGATGTTCTACCTCAACATGGGGTTCTACCTCAACATGAGATTCTACCTCAACATGGGGTTCTACCTCAACATGAGGATTTACCACAACATGAGGTTCTACCACAACATGAGGTTCTACGACAACAATCTATATTAACGATTTGGAGGAAGGGACCAAGTGTAACATATCAAAATTTGCAGATGATACAAAGATGGGAGGGAAAGTAGTGAATGAGGAGGACATAAAAAACCTGCAAGGGGACATAGACAGGCTAAGTAAGTGGGCAGAGATTTGGCAGATGGAATACAACACTGGAAAGTGTGAGGTGATGCACTTTGGCAGGAAAAATCCTAGAGCAATTTATTATCTTAATGGCAAGAAACTGGAGAGTACTGAAGTGCAAAGGGATCTGGGGGTCCTGGTGCACGAAACTCAAAAGGTTAGTATGCAGGTGCAGCAAGTGATTAAGAAGGCAAATGGAATGTTGGCTTTCATTGCTAGGGGGATAGAATATAAAAATAGGGAGGTATTGCTTCAGTTGTACAAGGTATTGGTGAGACCGCACCTGGAATACTGCATACAGTTTTGGTGTTCTTACTTAAGGAAAGACATCCTTGCTCTCGAGGCAGTGCAAAAAAGGTTCATTCGGTTAATCCCGGGGATGAGGGGGTGGTCATATGAGGAGAGGTTGGGTAGATTGGGACTCTACTCATTGGAGTTCAGAAGAATGAGAGGCGATCTTATTGAAACATATAAGATTGTGAAGGGGTTGGATCGGGTGGATGCGGGGAGGATGTTCCCGATGACGGGTGAGACGAGAACTAGGGGACATAGTCTTAGAATAAGGGGCTGCTCTTTCAAAACTGAGATGAGGAGGAACTACTTCACTCAGAGGGTGGTAGGTCCATGGAATATGCTGCCACAAAAAGCTGTAGAAGCTACAACATTAATTAAATTTAAAACAGAAATAGACAGTTTCCTAGAAGTAAAGGGCATTAAGGGTTACGGGGAGCGGCAGGAATTTGGACATGAGTCTAGGTTCGGATCGGTCATGGCCCTGTGGGTAGTGGAGCGGGCCCAGGGACTGTGTAGCCTGATTCTGCTCCTATTTCGTGTGTGCAATTCTGTTAGATGCAGGAGATGGTTCTGTGATAGATAGTAGATTGGCGGTTAGGATCAGATCAGCCATGATCTTATTGAATGGCGGAGCAGGCTCGAGGGGCCGATTGGCCTACTCCTGCTCCTATTTCTTATGTTCTTATGTTCTTATGAGGAGTTACCACAACATGAGGTTCTACGACAACATGACGTTCTACCTCAACATGAGGATTTACCACAACATGAGATTCTACCACATGGGGTTCTACCATGACATGAGGTTCTAGCACAGCATTTGGTTCTACCCCAGCACACGGTTCTCTGTTGTTTTGTATAGAAATACGTAAAGACTAAAAGACACTCGGGCGTCAGACGATTTACTGATAGTTTTTGGTGAATTTTGGTCCTCATTAACTGTAAGGGATGTGAATGCTGGGAAATGCAATATCTTTGCACTTTTGGTATGGTGTTGATGGTTTACATGAATATTAATTAATCAGGAAGTTCAGTCAAAATTACATTTCACTCTGGAGGTTTATAATCATAATCTGATGCAGCCATTTGCCTCTCTACAATATGAATAATAATAGATGGTGATTGTCTAAATGATTAAGCTCTTTGCCAGTTCCTTATCACAGATTGCCTTCTCTTTCAGATGTAGACCTGACCACTACACAGAGCTACACCAAACTGTAGGAGCTCGAGAGGCAGCCATATACACCAGGACCATTCATTGCCAGCCCCATCATCCCAGTACACCTAGCCCCTACCTAAAGAGCTACTCTGGAGCAGTCACCAAAGCAAAGATCAGTCCTTCCTTGCCCTAATGAGTTGTCCATCTCAGCAAAGCTGTCACCAGTTTGTGGCCTTCACCGGCTGCCCAGTAATCAGTGCTAATTCCCTGGGGCTCTGCTGCCAATGGGCCAGTCCGATAGTCCACAGGTGAAGAGGCTCACTCTCTGTCTCCTGGTCTTTTTATATTTTCCCAGCCAGGAGCCCGTGCTGTTCAGTATGGGGAGGCCCAGGAGGGAGTGGGAGCTCGCTTGTATATACTCTTCTGAACTTCATAATGTTACATCTGGGTTCAGGGGATCTGGCAGCACGGTCGCCAACTCTGATTGGACGTATTCCAGGAGGTTTCATCACATGACCTCCTGCCTCCAACCTCCAAGCTCCTGTCATTGGTCGGCCGACACGTCGATTCTCGTGGCACTCCGCCTTCCCACGGCCAATCGGAAAGTGAACAGGCTCTTCATTACCCGATTAGATGATTCTTCCCTGTCAGTCAAATAACCTTTATTCCCATCTCCGATATTTTCTGATGCCCCATGACTTTCCTCCTGGCAGTAGCGTCCGGGAAATTAATCTTTAATCCCTGGAGTCTCCAGGACAGTCTGGGAGGGTTGACAACCCTATCTGGCAGGGAGCTGCCCATCCGCCCATCCCAAGGGGCCTGCCCTTTTCTGTTCGGTGGCTTGGGGTGGCCATTTTTGCTCTCCCAGAACCTCCCCCCCCCAAGGTCTCCTACATCCCGAGGATAACTAAAGAAAGGGTAGGGCCTATTAGAGATCATGAGGGTAATCTGTGTGTGGAGGCGGGCGATGTCGGTAGGGTTCTTAATGAATACTTTGCATCTGTTTTCACAAAGGAGAGGGGCGAAGCAGACATTGCTTTCAGGGGGGAGGAGTGTGAAATATTAGATGAAATAAACATTTTGAGAGAGGAAGTATTAAGGGGTTTAGCAGCTTTAAAAGTGGATAAATCCCCAGGCCCGGATGAAATGTATCCCAGGCTCTTAAGCGAAGCAAAAGAGGAAATAGCAGAGGCCCTGACCATCATTTTTCAATCCTCTCTGGCTTCAGGTGTGGTGCCGGAGGACTGGAGGACTGCTAATGTGGTACCCTTGTTTAAAAAGGGAGAAAAGGATAGACCGAGTAATTACAGGCCAGTCAGCCTAACCTCGGTGGTGGGAAAATTATTGGAAAGAATTCTGAAGGACAGGATAAATCTTCATTGAAAAAGACATGGATTAATCAAGGATAGTCAGCACGGATTTGTTAAGGGAAGGTCGTGTCTGACAAACTTGATTGAATTTTTTGAGGAGGTAACAAGGAGGGTAGATGAGGGTAATGCAATTGATGTAGTGTATATGGACTTTAGCAAGGCTTTTGATGAGGTTCCACATGGCAGACTGATCATGAAGTTAAAAGCCCATGGGATCCAGGACAAAGTTGGATTCAAAACTGGCTCGGAGACAGGAAGCAGAAGGTAATGGTTGATGGGTGTTTTTGTGACTGGACGGCTGTTTCCAGTGGGGTTCCGCAGGGCTCAGTACTAGATCCCTTGCTTTTTGTGGTATATATCAATGATCTTGACTTGAATATAGGGGGTATGATTAAGAAGTTTGCAGATGATACTAAAATCGGCTGTGTGGTTGATACTGAAGAAGGAAGCTGTAGACTGCAGGAAGATATCAATAAATTGGTCAGGTGGGCAGAACAGTGGCAAATGGAATTCAATCCGGAGAAGTGTGAGGTAATGCATTTGGGGAGGGCTGACAAGGAAAGGGAATACACATTAAATGGTAGGACACTGAGTAGTGTAGGGGAACAAAGGGACCTTGGAGTGCATGTCCACAGATCCCTGAAGGTAGCAGGCCAGGTAGATAAGGTGATTAAGAAGGCATATGGAATGCTTGCCTTTATTAGCCGTGGCATAGAATACAAGAGCAGGGGGGTTATGCTTCAACTGTATAAACTACTAGTTAGGCCTCAGCTAGAGTACTGCGTGCAGTTCTGGTCACCACATTACAGGAAAGATGTGATTGCGCTGGAGAGGGTACAGAGGAGATTTATAAGGATGTTGCCAGGAGTAGAGAATCTTAGCTATGAGGAAAGACTGGATAGGCTGGGTCTGTTTTCCTTGGAACAGAGGAGGCTGAGGGGAGACCTTATTGAGGTGTATAAAATTATGAGGGGCATAGAGAAAGTGGATAGAAAGGACCTATTTCCCTTAGCAGAGGGGTCAAAAACCAGGGGGCACAGATTTAAAATAATTGGTGGAAGGTTTCGAGGGGATTTGAGGGGAAATTTCTTCACCCAGAGGGTTGTGGGGGTCTGGAACTCACTGCCTGAAAGGGTGGTAGAGGCAGGAACCCTCATCACATTTAAAAAGTACTTGGATGTGCACTTGGGATGCTCTAACCTGCAGGGCTACGGACCAAGAGCTGGGAAGTGGGATTAGGCTGGATAGCTCTTTGTTGGCCGGCGCGGACACGATGGGCCGAAATGGACTCCTTCCGTGCTGTAACTTTCTATGATTCTATAACAACAGCCATTGCACTTCAAAGTGTGTGAACGATGTTTTGTGCTCACCTGCCGATCCCCACATCCGATAGCACGTCCCTCACCTGGTCAGGTGAGCAGTGTACGCAGAGGCTACTATTCTCAAAGGAAGCTGGGACATCAGATCCAATGGCACCACTGCGATATGGATATCTCACAAAGCCTCCCAATCACAGTATGTCCTCATATTGATCTTACTGCATGAAAGAAGGCCAATAGCTAGCAGAGCCTGATTGGCTGCACTGGCCTAGATGCCCCCCATCTATATCTGCAGGGCCTGGCACACCTGATTCAACAGCCTTGCGATCAGGCCCTTTGAATATTAATGTTTAAGATTAAATGGGTTACGGTCCTCATTAAAATAGCAGACAAATAAATGTCAAGGTCTGCAAACTTAGGGCTGGTGGCAAGAGGCTTTTCACACACAGAGTGCTCATAACATGGAACGGAGCCGCAGATGGGACAGTGGGGATGGAAATCCAGGAATGATTTAAGAAATGGGGGGAGTGTCGGGTGCTTTTGGATGGGGGAGTTAAGAATGACCTTCCTCATCTGTATGTATCCTGCGCATTAAATATTCATATGCTAATGTTCGAAGATTCCAATTTCTGGCGGGTTGTCTAACCTCAGGTAAACACTTGCTCTTCCAGATCATCCTGCACTCGATGCACAGGTACCAACCCCGCTTTCACATTGTGCAGGCCAATGACCTGTACAGTCTCCGCTGGAACAGCTTTGCCACCTTTGTGTTCCCCGAGATGGTCTTTATTGCAGTAACAGCCTACCAGAACTCGCAGGTAACCTCTCCGTCACTGGCTCTTCAATGCTCTGTCTCCACTGCCATTCAAACAGAGCTGGCAATCGCAATTTCCATTTGAATTCTGATCTGACCATTCCCACACGGCTGAATTAGAGTCCAGATTTACATTCACTATTTCACTCCCTCCACCAGTTTTTTAAAAATCTATTCTTCTTTCTCTGTGATATTAGTTCTTTCCTCACTGTGATGGGATGGGCTTCGATGGGAGTGAGGATACTGGAGTGATGGGCTTCGATGGGAGTGAGGATACTGGAGGGATGGGCTTCGATGGGAGTGGGGATACTGGAGGGATGGGCTTCGATGGGAGTGGGGATACTGGAGGGATGAGCTTCGATGGGAGTGAGGATACTGGAGGGATGGGCTTCGATGGGAGTGGGGATACTGGAGGGATGGGCTTCGATGGGAGTGAGGATACTGGAGGGATGGGCTTCGATGGGAGTGGGGATACTGGAGGGATGGGCTTCGATGGGAGTGAGGATACTGGAGGGATGGGCTTCGATGGGAGTGAGGATACTGGAGGGATGGGCTTCGATGGGAGTGGGGATACTGGAGGGATGAGCTTCGATGGGAGTGAGGATACTGGAGGGATGGGCTTCGATGGGAGTGGGGATACTGGAGGGATGGGCTTCGATGGGAGTGAGGATACTGGAGGGATGGGCTTCGATGGGAGAGTTCGGGTATTTGAGGGCTGGGCTTCTGTTGTTGGCACATTGAATCTATGTGTGTCACATTAAACCTGTGTGTCACTGGTACGTTGAATCTGTTGGTACAGTGACTCTGGTGGTACACTGACTCTGTGTACAGTGATTCTCGATATTGTGATTCTGGGGGTAGAGTGACTCTGGATACACTGTCTCTGGGTACAGAGACTCTGGGTACAGTGATTCTAGAGACAGTGACTCTGGGGGTATAGTGATTCTGGATACAGTGACTCTGGGTACAGTGATTCTAGAGACAGTGACTCTGGGGGTATAGTGATTCTGGATACAGTGACTCTGGGGGTACAGTGACTCTGGAGTACAGTGACCCTGGGGTACAGTGACTCTGGGGGTACACTGACTCTGGGGGTACAGTGACTCTGGATACAGTGACTCTGGGGGTACAGTGACTCTGGGGGTATAGTATTCTGGATACAGTGACCCTGGGGTACAGTGACTCTGGGGGTACACTGACTCTGGGGGTACACTGACTCTGGGGGTATAGTATTCTGGATACAGTGACTCTGGGGGTACATTGTCTGTGGGTACACTGACTCTGGGTACAGTGACTCTGGATACAGTGACTCTGGGGGTACAGTGACTCTCGGAGTACAGTGATTCTGGATACAGTGACTCTGGATACAGTGGTTCTCCATACTGTGATTCTAGGGGGTAGCGTGACTCTGGGCATGCAGTGACTCTGGGGGTACACTGACTCTGAGTATAGTGATTCTGCAGGGTACAGTGATTCTCGATACTGTGATTCTGGGGGTACAGTGACCTTGGGTACACTGACTCTGGGGGTACAGTGACTCTGTTTACAGCGACTCTGGGTACAGTGAATCAGGATACAGTGACTCTGGATACAGTGAAGCTGGGTACACTGACTCAGGGGCTACAGTGATTCTGGGGGATCTAGTGACTCTGGGGTAGAGTGACTCTGGGGATACAGTGTCTCTGGGGGTACAGTACTCTGGGCACAGTGATTTAAGATACAGTGACTCTGTATACGGTGACTCTGGGGGTACAGTGACTCTTGGGATACAGTGACTGGGGTACAGTGACTCTCAGAGTACAGTTACTCTGAGTGCACTGACTCTAGGGGTACAGTTACTCTGGGGCACAGTAACACTGGATACAGTGACTTTGGGTACAGTGATTCTGGATACAGTGACTTTGAGTGCAGTGAATTTGGATACAGTGACTCTGGGTACAGTGACTCCGGGGGTACAGTGACTCTGGGGGTACAGTGACTCTGGGTACAGTGACTCTGGGGGTACAGTGACTCTGGGTACAGTGACTCTGGGTACAGTGACTCTGGGGGTACAGTGACTCTGGGGGTACAGTGACTCTGGGTACAGTGACTCTGGGGGTACAGTGACTCTGGGGGTACAGTGTCTCTGGGTACAGTGACTCTGGGTACAGTGACTCTGGGGGTACAGTGACTCTGGGTACAGTGACTCTGGGTACAGTGACTCTGGGGGTACAGTGACTCTGGGTACAGAGACTCTGGGTACAGTGACTCTGGGGGTACAGTGACTCTGGGGGTACAGTGACTCTGGGGGTACAGTGACTCTGGGTACAGTGACTCTGGGGGTACAGTGACTCTGGGTACAGTGTCTCTGGGTACAGTGACTCTGGGGGTACAGTGACTCTGGGTACAGTGACTCTGGGTACAGTGACTCTGGGGGTACAGTGTCTCTGGGTACAGTGACTCTGGGGGTACAGTGACTCTGGGTACAGTGTCTCTGGGTACAGTGACTCTGGGTACAGAGACTCTGGGGGTACAGTGACTCTGGGGGTACAGTGACTCTGGGTACAGTGTCTCTGGGTACAGTGACTCTGGGGGTACAGTGACTCTGGGTACAGTGACTCTGGGTACAGTGACTCTGGGGGTACAGTGACTCTGGGTACAGTGACTCTGGGTACAGTGACTCTGGGGGTACAGTGACTCTGGGTACAGTGACTCTGGGGGTACAGTGACTCTGGGGGTACAGTGACTCTGGGTACAGTGACTCTGGGTACAGTGACTCTGGGGTACAGTGACTCTGGGGGTACAGTGACTCTGGGTACAGTGACTCTGGGTACAGTGACTCTGGGGGTACAGTGTCTCTGGGTACAGTGACTCTGGGTACAGTGACTCTGGGTACAGTGACTCTGGGGGTACAGTGACTCTGGGTACAGTGACTCTGGGTACAGTGACTCTGGGGGTACAGTGACTCTGGGTACAGTGACTCTGGGGGTACAGTGACTCTGGGGGTACAGTGACTCTGGGTACAGTGACTCTGGGGGTACAGTGACTCTGGGGGTACAGTGACTCTGGGTACAGTGACTCTGGGTACAGTGACTCTGGGGTACAGTGACTCTGGGTACAGTGACTCTGGGGATACAGTGACCCTGGGTACAGTGACTCTGGGGGTACAGTGACTCTGGGGGTACAGTGACTCTGGGTACAGTGACTCTGGGGCTACAGTAAATCTGGGGGTTCATTGACTCTTTCGGTGGTACATGAGTTTTGGCCGGGGCAGATAAAAACAAGTCACATATATAATTTTTAATTGGCTTAAATAATTAAGTTAAGCATCCTGATTGGTTGCCATAGATCAGTTTAGAAACCCCTAAGATATCATAAGAACATAAGAAATAGGAGCAGGAGTAGGCTATTCGGCCCCTCGAGCCTGCTCCGCCATTCAATGAGATCATGGCTGATCTTCTACCTCCTCTCCACTTTCCTGCACTATCCCCATATCCCTTGATTCCCTTAATATTCAAAAATCTATCGATCTCAAAACCCGACAACCCCCCGAGATATCTGCAATCCTCTAATTCTGCCCTCTTGAACATCCCTGATTATAATCGCTCAACCTTTGGTGGACGTGCCCTCTGTTGCCTGGGCCCTAAGCTCTGGAATTCCCTGTCTAAACCTCTCCGCCTTGCTACCTCTCTTTCCTCCTTTAAGACGCTCCTTAAAACCTACCTCTTTGACCAAGCTTTTGGTCACCTGCCCTAATTTATCCTTATGTGGCTCGGTGTCAAATTTTTTTGTCTTAAAATACTCCTGTGCAGCGCCTTGGGACATTTTACTACGTTAAAGGTGCTATATAAATACAAGTTGTTGTTGTTGTTGTTGTTGAATATATTCAATGACTGAGCCTCCACAACCCTCTTGGGGAGAGAATTCCAAAGATTCACAACCCTCTGAGTGAAGAAATTCTCCTCATCTCAGTCCTAAATGGCCGACCCCTTATTCTGAGACTGTGACCCCTGGTTCTAGACTCCCCAGCCAGGGGAAACATCCTCCCTGCATCTACCCTGTCAAGTCTTGTAAGAATTTTGTGTGTTTCAATGAGATCACCTCTCATTCTTCTAAACTCTAGAGAATATAGGCCTAGTCTACTCAATCTCTCCTCATAGGACAATCCCCCCAACCCAGGAACCAGTCTGGTGAACCTTGGTTGCACTCCCTCTATGGCAAGTATATCCTTCCTTAGGTAAGGAGACAAAAACTGTACACAATACTCCAGGTGTGGCCTCACCAGGGCCCTATATAATTGCAGTAAGATATCTTTACTCTTATACTCAAATCCTCTTGTAATAAAGGCCAACATACCATTTGCTTTCCTAATTGCTTGCTGTACCTGCATGTTAACTTTCAGTGATTCGTGTACAAGGACACCCAGGTCCCTCTGAACACCAACATTTCCCAATCTCTCACCATTTAAAAAATACTCTACTTTTCTATTTTTCCTACCAAAGTGGATAACTTCACATTTCTCCACATTATATTCCATTTGCCATGTTCTTGCCCACTCACATAGCCATGCACCATCATCCCTTTTGTCTTTTAATCTCTCCTGCCTTCCACCCTATCATAGACCTTCCCTTTCGTTCTTTCCTCCCCTCCCCCCTTTCCCTGCCCCTGCACTTGCTTAAAAACCTGTTCCATCTCCAGCTTTTTCCAGTTCTGACGAAAGGTCAGCGACCTGAAACGTTAATTCAGTTTCTCTCTCCACAGATGCTGCCAGACCTGCTGAGTGTTTCCAGCATTTTCTGTTTTTATTATCCATGAGTAATGTTAGTTAGAATTTTATAAATTGGGGGAGCAGCCATATAGATGTGTTCACCTGTGATGGTTTTGGGAATTAGCGATCACTGTGGGACTGACAGATGTTCCTTTTCTTCCAGATTACACAACTGAAGATCGATAATAATCCCTTTGCAAAGGGATTCAGGGACAATGGAATGAATAGCAAAATGTACGTACTGGAGGATGACAGAGTAAATACCCTCACTCCTGTTCCTGCTCCTGGTCCTGCTCCCAATCCCAATTCCATTCCCGCTCCTGATTCTGCTCCATCTCTCATTTCCACTCCTGGTCCTGGTTCTGCTCCTGCTCCTGCTCCTGCTCCCAGTCCCACACCGACTCTTGCTTCCACTCCCACTCCTGTTCCTGTTCCTGTTCCTGTTCCTGCTCCCACTCCTGTTTCTGTTCCTGCTCCCACTCCTGCTCCTGCTCCTGCTCCCACTCCTGACTCTTGCTTCCACTCCCACTCCTGTTCCTGTTCCTGTTCCTGCTCCCACTCCTGTTTCTGTTCCTGCTCCCACTCCTGTTCCTGTTCCTGCTCCCACTCCTGTTCCTGTTCCTGCTCCCACTCCTGTTCCTGTTCCTGCTCCCACTCCTGTCCTGTTCCTGCTCCCACTCCTGTTCCTGTTCCTGTTCCTGCTCCCACTCCTGTTCCTGTTCCTGTTCCTGCTCCCGCTCCTGTTCCTGTTCCTGCTCCTGTTCCTGTTCCTGCTCCTGTTCCTGCTCCTGTTCCTGTTCCTGCTCCTGTCCCACTCCTGTTCTGCTCCTGTTCCTGTTCCTGCTCCTGTTCCTGTTCCTGCTCCCACTCCTGTTCCTGCTCTGTTCTGTTCCTGCTCCTGTTCCTGTTCCTGCTCCCACTCCTGTTCCTGCTCCCACTCCTGTTCCTGCTCCTGTTCCTGTTCCTGCTCCTGTTCTGGTTCCTGCTCCAACTCCTGTTCCTGCTCCTGCTCCTGTTCCTGTTCCTGTTCCTGCTCCACTCTGTTCCTGCTCCTGTTCCTGTTCCTGCTCCCACTCCTGTTCCTGCTCCTGCTCCTGTTCCTGCTCCTGTTCCTGCTCCTGTTCCTGTTCCTGCTCCCACTCCTGTTCCTGCTCCTGCTCCTGCTCCTGTTCCTGCTCCTGTTCCTGTTCCTGCTCCCACTCCTGTTCCTGCTCCTGTTCCTGCTCCTGTTCCTGTTCCTGCTCCCACTCCTGTTCCTGCTCCTGTTCCTGTTCCTGCTCCTGTTCCTGTTCCTGCTCCCACTCCGGTTCCTGCTCCTGTTCCTGCTCCTGTTCCTGTTCCTGCTCCTGTTCCTGTTCCTGCTCCCACTCCTGTTCCTGCTCCTGTTCCTGTTCCTGCTCCTGTTCCTGTTCCTGCTCCCACTCCTGTTCCTGCTCCTGTTCCGGTTCCTGCTCCTGTTCCTGCTCCTGTTCCTGTTCCTGCTCCTGTTCCTGTTCCTGCTCCCACTCCTGTTCCTGCTCCTGTTCCTGCTCCCACTCCTGTTCCTGCTCCTGCTCCTGCTCCTGCTCCTGTTCCTGTTCCTGCTCCCACTCCTGTTCCTGCTCCTGCTCCTGTTCCTGCTCCTGTTCCTGTTCCTGCTCCCACTCCTGTTCCTGCTCCTGTTCCTGTTCCTGCTCCCACTCCTGTTCCTGCTCCTGTTCCTGCTCCTGCTCCTGCTTCTGTTCCTGTTCCTGCTCCCACTCCTGTTCCTGCTCCTGTTCCTGTTCCTGTTCCTGCTCCCACTCCTGTTCCTGCTCCTGCTCCTGTTCCTGCTCCTGCTCCTGTTCCTGCTCCTGTTCCTGTTCCTGCTCCCACTCCTGTTCCTGCTCCTGTTCCTGTTCCTGCTCCCACTCCTGTTCCTGCTCCTGTTCCTGTTCCTGCTCCCACTCCTGTTCCTGCTCCTGTTCCTGTTCCTGCTCCTGTTCCTGTTCCTGCTCCTGTTCCTGTTCCTGCTCCCATTCCTGTTCCTGCTCCTGTTCCTGTTCCTGCTCCTGTTCCTGCTCCTGTTCCTGTTCCTGCTCCTGTTCCTGCTCCCACTCCTGTTCCTGCTCCCACTCCTGTTCCTGCTCCCACTCCTGTTCCTGCCCCTGTTCCGGTTCCTGCTCCCACTCCTGTTCCTGCCACTGTTCCGGTTCCTGCTCCCACTCCTGTTCCTGTTCCCACTCCTGTTCTTGTTCCTGCTCTAGTTCCTGCTCCTGTTCCCACTCCTGTTCCTGCTCCTGCTCCTGTTCCTGTTCCTGCTCCTGTTCCCACTCCTGTTCCTGCTCCTGTTCCTGTTCCTGTTCCTGTTCCTGCTCCTGTTCCTGTTCCTGCTCCCACTCCTGTTCCTGCTCCTGTTCCTGTTCCTGCTCCCACTCCTGTTCCTGCTCCCACTCCTGTTCCTGCTCCTGTTCCTGTTCCTGCTCCTGTTCCTGTTCCTGCTCCTGTTCCGGTTCCTGCTCCTGTTCTGGTTCCTGCTCCTGTTCCTGTTCCTGCTCCCATTCCTGTTCCTGCTCCTGTTCCTGTTCCTGCTCCTGTTCCTGTTCCTGCTCCTGTTCCTGTTCCTGCTCCTGCTCCTGTTCCTGTTCCTGCTCCTGTTCCTGTTCCTGCTCCTGTTCCTGTTCCTGCTCCTGTTCCTGCTCCTGTTCCTGTTCCTGCTCCTGTTCCTGTTCCTGCTCCCACTCCTGTTCCTGCTCCTGTTCCTGTTCCTGCTCCCACTCCCTACATTACAGCAGTGACTACATTTCAAAAAGTACTTCATTGTCTGTTAAGCGCTTTGGGATGCCTGATGGTTGTGAAAGGCGCTATATAAACGCAAGTCTTTCTTCTTTCTTTCTTTCCCACTCCCGCTCCCACTCCCGCTCCTGTTCCTGCTCCTGCTCCCGTTCCTGCTCCCGCTCCCACTCCCGCTCCTGTTCCTGCTCCCGCTCCCGTTCCTGCTCCCGCTCCCACTCCCGCTCCTGTTCCTGCTCCCGCTCCTGTTCCTGCTCCTGCTCCCGTTCCTGCTCCCACTCCCGCTCCTGTTCCTGCTCCTGCTCCCGTTCCTGCTCCCACTCCCGCTCCTGTTCCTGCTCCTGCTCCCGTTCCTGCTCCCGCTCCCACTCCCGCTCCTGTTCCTGCTCCCGCTCCCACTCCCGCTCCTGTTCCTGCTCCTGCTCCCGTTCCTGCTCCCGCTCCCACTCCCGCTCCTGTTCCTGCTCCCGCTCCCACTCCCACTCCTGTTCCTGCTCCCGCTCCCGCTCCCGCTCTCGCTCCTGCTTACTGTCCTGTCACCACTGCCGGAAAGAGCCTGTGTGTGGACAGTGGGTAAGGAAAGGATTGTTCTCAGCTGTGGTGCATTTCTTAGTCAAATAGTCAAAAAAGGGATGCTCATTCTGTAAGTAATTGTTATAAGCAGCACCCCTCACTGATCAGGGCTCACACCCTAAGAGTGGATCTTTCTGTGCTTTCAGGGAACGAGAAGCAAGAGCCCTGCAGTGCCACAGACGCCCGGCTGCTGAGGAGAGGGACAGCGACTCCAACACAGGTACACTACCGTTCCAACTGCGGACCAGTTGGCATGGAGGTCCGCCTCCAGACGCAGGCGGGGAGCTGAGGCAAGGGGTCCCGGGCCATGTTATGGCACCAGCCTATGCACTCACCTGCTCCCACCCCCCGCTGAAGGTACTCTCCCAGCTCTGCGGACATTGATTTCACACCAGGAGTCATAGAATCATAGAATGGTTACAGCACAGAAGAAGACCATTCGGCCTGTCGAGTCCGTGCCGGCTCTCTGCAAGAGCACTTCAGATAGTCCCACTCCCCCGGCCCTTTCCCTGTAGCCCTGCAAATTTTTTTCCTTCAGATACTTATCCAACTCCCTTTTGAAAGCCACGATTGAATCTGCCTCCACCACCCTTTCAGGCAGTGCATTCCAGATCCTAACCACTCGCTGCGTAAAAAGGTTTTACCTCATGTCGCCTTTGGTTCTTCTGCCAATCATCTGAAATCTGTGTCCTCTGGTTCTCGACCCTTCCACCAATGGGAACAGTTTCTCTCTATCTACTCTGTCCAGACCCCTCATGAGTTTGAACACTTCTATCAAATCTCCTCTCAAGCTTCTCTGCTCTAAGGAGAACAACCCCAGCTTCTCCAGTCTATCAACATAACTGAAGTCCCTCATCCCTGGAACCATTCTCGTAAATTTCATCTGCCACGTGTCCGCCCATTCCACCATAGAGTCATATACAGCACAGAAAGAGGCCCTTCGGCCCATCGTGTCCGCGCCGGCCATCAAGCCCTGTCTATTCTAATCCCATTTTCCAGCACTTGGTCCGTAGCCTTGTATGCTATGGCGTTTCAAGTGCCCATCTAAATGCTTCTTGAATGTTGTGAGGGTTCCTGCCTCTATCACCCTTTCAGGCAGTGAGTTCCAGATTCCAACCACCTTCTGGGTGAAAAAGTTTTTCCTCAAATCCCCTCTAAACCTCCTGTCCCTTACCTTGAAACTATGCCCCCTGGTTATTGACCCCTCTACTAAGGGGAAAAGTTCCTTTCTATCTACCCTATCTATGCCCTTCATAATTTTGTACACCTCAATCAGGTCCCCCCTCAGCCTTCTCTGCTCTAAGGAAAACAACCCCAGCCTGTCCAGTCTCTCTTCATAGCTGAAGTGCTCCAGCCCAGGTAACATCCTGGTGAATCTCCTCTGCACCCTCTCCAATGCAATCACATCCTTCCTATAGTGTGGCGACCAGAACTGCACACAGTATTCCAGCTGTGGCCTAACTAGCGTTTTGTACAGCTCCGTCATAACCTCCCTGGTCTTATATTCTATGCCTCGACTAATGAAGGTAAGTATCCCATATGCCTTCTTAACCACCTTATCTACCTGTCCTGCTGCCTTCAGGAATCTATGTACATGCACACCAAGGTCCCTCTGATCCTCTGTCCTTCCTAGGGTCCTACCATTCATTGTGTATTCCCTTGCCTTGTTAGTCCTCCCAAAATGCATCACCTCATACTTTTCAGGGTTAAATTCCATTTGCCACTGTTCTGCCCATCTGACCAACCCGTCTATATCGTCCTGTAGCCTGAGGCTACCCTCCTCGCTATTTGCCACTCCACCAATTTTTGTGTCATCTGCGAACTTACTGATCATACCTCCTACATTCATATCTAAATCATTAATGTACACTACAAACAGCAAGGGACCCAGCACCGATCCCTGCGGTACACCACTGGACACAGGTTTCCAGTCACAAAAACAACCTTCGACCATCACCCTCTGCCTCATGCCACTAAGCCAATTTTGGATCCAATGTGTCAAATTTCCCTGGATCCCATGGGCTCTTACCTTCTTGACCAGTCTCCCATGCGGGACTTTGTCAAAAGCCTTACTGAAGTCCATGTAGACTACATCAACTGCACTACCCTCATCCACACACCTAGTCACCCCCTCGAAAAATTCAATCAAATTGATTAGACATGATCTCCCCCTGACAAAGCCATGCTGACTATCCTTGATTAATCCTTGCCTCTCCAAGTGGAGACTAATTCTGTCCCTCAGAATTTTTTCCAATAATTTCCCTACCACTGATGTTAGGCTCACTGGCCTGTAATTCCCTGGTTTATCCCTACTACCCTTCTTGAATAATGGTACTACGTTAGCTGTCCTCCAGTCCTCTGGCACCTCCCCTGTGGCCAGAGAGGATCTGAAAATTTGTGTCAGAGCCCCTGCAATCTCCTCCCTTGCCTCACACAGCAGCCTGGGATACATCTCGTCTGGGCCTGGGGATTTATCCACTTTTCAGCCCGTTAAAACCGCTAGTACCTCCTCCCTCTCAATGCTAATTTGTTCAAGTCTATCAAAATCCCCCTGCCTGATTTCTATGCCTACATCGTCCTTCTCCATAGTGAACACAGATGCAAAATATTCATTTAAAACCTCACTACATCTTCCGGCTCTACACACAGAGTGCCACTTTGGTCCCTAATGTGCCCTACTCTTTCCCTGGTTATCCTCTTGCCCTTAATATACTTATAAAACACCTTGGGATTTTCCTTTATTTTGCCCGCCAGTGTTATTTCATGCCCCCTCTTCGCTCTCCTAATTTATTTTTTAAGTACCCCCCTGCACTTTCTATACTCCTCTACGGCTTCCACTGTTTTTAGTCCTTTGTATCTGCCAAAAGCCTCCCTTTTTTTCCTAATCCATTCTTGTATATCCCTTGACATCCAGGGTTCCCTGGACTTGTTGGTCCCACCCTTGACCTTTATGGGAACATGTTGGCGTTGTACTCTCTCTATTTCCTTTCTGAAAGACTCCCACTGCTCTGATGTGGATTTTCCTACAAGTAGCTGATCCCAGTCCACTTTGGCCAGATTCTGCCTTATCATATTAAAATCGACCTTCCCCCAATTTAGAACCTTTATTTCCGGTCCATCTTGTCCTTTTCCACCGAATTATGGTCACTGTCACTAAAATGCTCTCCTACTGACACTTCTACCACTTGCCCGGCTACATTCCCTAGAATTCGGTCCAGTACCGCCCCCTCTCTTGTAGGACTTTCTACATGCTGGCTCAAAAAGCTCTCCTGGATGCACTTTAAGAATTCTGCACCCTCTAAGCCTTTCACACTCTGGCTATCCCAGATAATATTGGGGAAGTTGAAATCCCCAACTATTATTAACCTATTATTTCTACACTTCTCTGAGATTTGCCTACATATCTGTTCCTCTATCTCCCCCTGACTGTTTGGGGGCCTATAGTACACTCCCAGCAAAGTGCTTGCCCCCTTTTTGTTTTTAAGTTCTACCCATATGGCCTCATTAGAGGAACCTGCTAAGATATCATCCCTCCTTACCCAGCCTGTCTATGTCCTCTTGAAGTCTGTCACTATCCTCCTCACTGTTCACTATACTTCCAAGTTTTGTGTCATCTGGAAATTTTGAAACGTGCCCTGTACTCCCAAGTCCAAGTCATTAATATACATCAAGAAAAGCAGTGGTCCCAGTACCGACCCCTGGGGAACACCACTGTATACCTTCCTCAGTCCGAAAAACAACCGTTCACCACTACTCTCTGTTTCCTGTCACTTAGGCAATTCTGTATCCATTCTGCCACTGTCCCTTTTATTCCATGGTCTTCAACTTTGCTGGCAAGCCTATTATGTGGCACTTTATCAAACGACTTTTGGAAGTCCATGTACACCACGTCAACCGCACTACCCTCATCAACCCTCTCTGTTACCTCATCAAAAAACTCAATCAAGTTAGTTAAACACTATTTGCCTTTAACAAATCTGTGCTGGCTTTCCTTAATTAATCCACAATTGTCCAAGTGACTGTTAATTTTGTCCTGGATTATTGCTTCTAAAAGCTTCCCCACTACCAAGGTTAAACTGACTGGCCTGTAGTTGCTGGGTTTATCCTTACGCCCTTTTTTAAACAAGGGTGTAACATTTGCAATTCTCCAGTCCTCTGGCACCACCCCCGTATCTAAGGAGGATTGGAATATTATGGCCAGTACCTCCGCGATTTCCGCCCTCAATTCCCTCAGCATCCTAGGATTCATCCCGTCGCATCCGATCATGTTACCTTTGTAACTGAAATCAGATCAACAACAACAGCAACTTACAGGAAAATGTCCCAAGGCGCTTCACAGAAGCGTTATCAGACAGCAATGGATGCTAAGACAAACAAGGAGAGGAGACCACCAGCTTGGTTGGAGGGTGTGCGAAGGAAGGTCTAAAAGGAGGAGAGGGAGGTGGAGAGGTTTAGGGAGGGAATTTCATAGTGTAGGGCCTAGCAGCTGAAGGAACAGCCACCAATCGTGGGCCGAAGGATGGGAGGATGCACAAGAGGCCAGAATTGGAACAACGCAGAGATGTTGAAAGGCTTTAGGGCAGGAGGAGGTTACAAGAATAGTGAGGGGGGGGGGGGGTGGGGGTGAGACCATGGAGGTATTTATGTGAAAGGGTGGGGAGTTGGATGGGATACACTGTCTGTGTGAAAGGGTGGGGAGTTGGATGCAGTGTAAATGGGATGGGTTTAAATGGGACGGGTGTAAATGGGACGGGTGTAAATGGGACGGGTTTAAATGGGACGGGTGTAAATGGGACGGTGTGAATGGGATGGGTGTAAATGGGACAGGTTTAAATGGGACAGGTTTAAATGGGACGGTGTGAATGGGACGGGTGTAAATAGGACGGGTGTAAATGGGACGGGTTTAAATGGGACGGGTGTAAATGGGACGGGTGTAAATGGGATGGGTTTAAATGGGACGGGTTTAAATGGGACGGGTGTGAATGGGACGGGTGTAAATGGGACGGGTGTAAATGGGACGGGTTTAAATGGGACGGGTTTAAATGGGACGGGTGTGAATGGGACGGGTGTGAATGGGACGGGTGTAAATGGGACGGGTGTAAATGGGACGGGTTTAAATGGGACGGGTTTAAATGGGACGGGTGTAAATGGGACGGGTTTAAATGGGACGGGTGTGAATGGGACGGGTGTGAATGGGACGGGTGTGAATGGGACGGGTGTAAATGGGACGGGTTTAAATGGGACGGGTGTAAATGGGACGGGTTTAAATGGGACGGGTGTAAATGGGACGGGTGTAAATGGGACGGGTTTAAATGGGACGGGTTTAAATGGGACGGGTTTAAATGGGACGGTGTGAATGGGACGGTGTAAATGGGACGGATTTAAATGGGACGGGTTTGAATGGGACGGGTGTGAATGGGACGGGTGTAAATGGGACGGGTGTGAATGGGACGGGTGTGAATGGGACGGGTTTAAATGGGACGGGTTTAAATGGGACGGGTGTGAATGGGACGGTGTAAATGGGACGGGTTTAAATGGGACGGGTTTAAATGGGACGGGTGTGAATGGGACGGGTTTAAATGGGACGGGTTTAAATGGGACGGGTGTGAATGGGACGGGTGTGAATGGGACGGGTGTAAATGGGACGGGTTTAAATGGGACGGGTTTAAATGGGACGGTGTGAATGGGACGGGTTTAAATGGGACGGTGTGAGTGGGACGGGTGTGAATGGGACGGGTTTAAATGGGACGGGTGTAAATGGGACGGGTTTAAATGGGACGGGTGTGAATGGGACGGGTGTGAATGGGACGGGTGTGAATGGGACGGGTGTGAATGGGACGGGTGTAAATGGGACGGGTGTGAATGGGACGGGTGTAAATGGGACGGGTGTGAATGGGACGGGTGTGAATGGGACGGGTGTAAATGGGACGGGTGTGAATGGGACGGGTGTGAATGGGACGGGTGTAAATGGGACGGGTGTAAATGGGACGGGTGTAAATGGGACGGGTGTAAATGGACGGTGTAAATGGGACGGGTGTAAATGGGACGGGTGTAAATGGGACGGGTGTAAATGGGACGGATGAAAACGGGACGGGTGTAAATGGGACGGGTTTAAATGGGACGGGTGTAAATGGGACGGGTGTAAATAGGACGGGTGTGAATGGGATGGGTGTGAATGGGACGGGTTTAAATGGGACGGGTTTAAATGGGACGGGTTTAAATGTGATGGGTGTGAATGGGACGGGTGTAAATGGGACGGGTGTGAATGGAACGGGTGTGAATGGGACGGGTGTAAATGTGACGGGTGTGAATGGGACGGGTTTAAATGGGACGGGTTTAAATGGGACGGGTGTAAATGGGACGGGTGTAAATGGGACGGTGTGAATGGGACGGGTGTAAATATGACGGGTGTCAATGGGATGGGTGTAAATGGGACGGTGTAAATGGGACGGGTGAATGGGATGGGTGTGAATGGGACGGGTGTAAATGGGACGGTGTAAATGGAACGGGTGTAAATGGGACGGGTTTAAATGGGACGGGTTTAAATGGGACGGGTGTGAATGTGACGGGTGTAAATGGGACGGGTGTAAATGGGACGGGTGTAAATGGGACGGGTTTAAATGGGACGGGTTTAAATGGGACGGGTGTAAATGGGACGGGTGTGAATGTGACGGGTGTGTAAATGGGACGGGTGTAAATGGGACGGGTGTAAATGGGACGGGTTTAAATGGGACGGGTGTAAATGGGACGGGTGTGAATGGGACGGGTGTAAATGGGACGGGTGTGTAAATGGGACGGGTGTAAATGGGACGGGTGTAAATGGGACGGATTTAAATGGGACGGGTTTAAATGGGACGGTGTGAATGGGACGGGTTTAAATGGGACTGGTGTAAATGGTACGGGTGTGAATGGGACGGGTGTAAATGGGACGGGTGTAAATGGGACGGGTTTAAATGGGACGGGTGTAAATGGGACTGGTTTAAATGGGACGGGTGTAAATGTGACGGATTTAAATGGGACGGGTGTAAATGGGACGGGTTTAAATGGGACGGGTGTGAATAGGACGGGTGTGAATGGGACGGGTGTAAATGGGACGGGTTTAATTGGGACGAGTTTAAATGGGACGGGTGTAAATGGGATGGGTGTAAATGGGACGGGTGTAAATGGGACGGGTTTAAATGGGACGGGTTTAAATGGGACGGTGTGAATGGGACGGGTGTGAATGGGACGGGTTTAAATGGGACGGTGTGAATGGGACGGGTGTGAATGGGACGGGTTTAAATGGGACGGGTGTAAATGGGACGGGTGTGAATGGGACGGGTGTAAATGGGACGGGTTTAAATGGGACGGGTGTAAATGGGACGGGTGTAAATGGGACGGGTGTAAATGGGACGGGTTTAAATGGGACGGTGTAAATGGGACGGGTTTAAATGGGACGGGTGTAAATGGGACGGGTGTAAATGGGACGGGTGTAAATGGGACGGGTTTAAATGGGACGGGTGTAAATGGGATGGGTGTAAATGGGACGGGTGTGAATGGGACGGGTGTGAATGGGACGGGTGTAAATGGGACGGGTGTAAATGGGACGGGTGTAAATGGACGGTGTAAATGGGACGGGTGTAAATGTGACGGGTGTAAATGGACGGTGTAAATGGGACGGGTGTAAATGGGACGGGTGTAAATGGGACGGATGAAAATGGGACGGGTGTAAATGGGACGGGTTTAAATGGGTCGGGTGTAAATGGGACGGGTGTAAATAGGACGGGTGTGAATGGGACGGGTGTGAATGGGACGGGTTTAAATGGGACGGGTTTAAATGTGATGGGTGTGAATGGGACGGGTGTAAATGGGACGGGTGTGAATGGGACGGGTGTGAATGGGACGGGTGTAAATGTGACGGTGTGAATGGGACGGTTGTAAATGTGACGGGTGTGAATGGGACGGGTGTAAATGGGACGGTGTAAATGGGACGGGTGAATGGGATGGGTGTGAATGGGACGGGTGTAAATGGGACGGTGTAAATGGGACGGGTGTAAATGGGACGGGTGTGAATGGGACGGGTGTAAATGGGACGGGTGTAAATGGGACGGGTGTAAATGGGACGGGTGTAAATGGGACGGGTTTAAATGGGACGGTTTAAATGGGACGGGTGTAAATGGGACGGGTGTGAATGTGACGGGTGTGTAAATGGGACGGGTGTAAATGGGACGGGTGTAAATGGGACGGGTGTAAATGGGACGGGTGTAAATGGGACGGGTGTAAATGGGACGGGTGTAAATGGGACGGGTGTAAATGGGACGGGTGTAAATGGGACGGGTGTAAATGGGACGGGTGTAAATGGGACGGGTGTAAATGGGACGGGTGTAAATGGGACGGGTTTAAATGGGACGGGTGTAAATGGGACGGGTGTGAATGGGACGGGTGTAAATGGGACGGGTGTGTAAATGGGACGGGTGTAAATGGGACGGGTGTAAATGGGACGGGTTTAAATGGGACGGGTGTAAATGGGACGGGTTTAAATGGGACGGTGTGAATGGGACGGGTTTAAATGGGACTGGTGTAAATGGGACGGGTTTAAATGGGACGGGTGTAAATGGGACGGGTGTGAATGGGACGGGTGTAAATGGGACGGGTGTAAATGGGACGGGTTTAAATGGGACGGGTGTAAATGGGACGGGTTTAAATGGGACGGTGTGAATGGGACGGGTTTAAATGGGACTGGTGTAAATGGGACGGGTGTGAATGGGACGGGTGTAAATGGGACGGGTGTAAATGGGACGGGCTTAAATGGGACGGGTGTAAATGTGACGGGTTTAAATGGGACGGGTGTAAATGGGACGGGTTTAAATGGGACGGGTGTGAATAGGACGGGTGTGAATGGGACGGGTGTAAATGGGACGGGTTTAATTGGGACGGGTTTAAATGGGACGGTGTAAATGGGATGGGTGTAAATGGGACGGGTGTAAATGGGACGGGTTTAAATGGGAAGGGTGTAAATGGGACGGGTGTAAATGGGACAGGTTTAAATGGGACGGGTGTAAATGGGACGGGTGTAAATGGGACAGGTTTAAATGGGACGGGTGTAAATGGGACGGGTGTGAAAGGGAATGGGTGTAAATGGGACGGGTGTAAATGGGACGGGTGTAAATGGGACGGGTGTAAATGGACGGGTGTGTAAATGGGACGGGTGTAAATGGGACGGGTGTGAATGGGACGGGTGTAAATGGGACGGGTGTAAATGGGACGGGTGTGAAATGGGACGGGTGTAAATGGGACGGGTGTAAATGGGACGGGTGTGAATGGGACGGGTGTAAATGGGACGGTGTAAATGGACGGGTGTAAATGGGACGGGTGTAAATGGGACGGGTGTAAATGGGACGGGTGTGTAATGGGACGGGTGTAAATGGGACGGTGTAAATGGGACGGGTGTAAATGGGACGGGTGTAAATGGGACGGGTGTAAATGGGACGGTGTAAATGGGACGGGTGAATGGGACGGGTGTAAATGGACGGGTGGGGTAAATGGGACGGGTGTAAATGGGACGGGTGTAAATGGGAGGGTTTAATGGGACGGGTGTAAATGGGACGGGTGTGAATGGGACGGGTGTGAATGGGACGGGTGTGAATGGGACGGGTGTAAATGGGACGGGTGTAAATGGGACGGGTGTAAATGGGACGGTGTGAATGGGACGGGTGTAAATGTGACGGGTGTGAATGGGACGGGTGTAAATGGGACGGTGTAAATGGGACGGGTGAATGGGATGGGTGTGAATGGGACGGGTGTAAATGGGACGGTGTAAATGGGACGGGTGTAAATGGGACGGGTTTAAATGGGATGGGTTTAAATGGGACAGGTGTGAATGTGACGGGTGTAAATGGGACGGGTTTAAATGGGACGGGTTTAAATGGGACGAGTGTAAATGGGACGGGTGTGAATGTGACGGGTGTAAATGGGACGGGTGTAAATGGGACGGGTGTAAATGGGACGGGTGTAAATGGGACGGGTTTAAATGGGTCGGGTTTAAATGGGACGGGTGTAAATGGGACGGGTGTGAATGGGACGGTGTAAATGGGACGGGTGTGAATGGGACGGGTGTAAATGGGACGGGTTTAAATGGGACAGCCGATTTGATATCGCTCGCTGTGAGCTACCTCCCAGACCAATTTCACCCCACAGTGCCTCAGAATTCCTAGCAGACCCCCCGAAAGTCTCACAGAAAGTCAGGTCCGAGGGACCTCAGACTGATTTAGTGACGCTCTGGGATCAATACGGACACCTGCAGCTTCGCAGCATCTAGTAGTAGGAACAACACCAGCGAAAAGGGTCAAAAATCCCAATTTTCTTGGGTGGGGTGTTTCAGGGTGGGGTGGGAGGGGGGCGGCAGGGGTGGGAGAAGGCCTCAGGCTCCTCCCTAGAACATAACACTGACACCATCAGATCTCCCCTCCCAGCAAAGGGTCCTAAACCCACCACTGCTAAAGTTACATTTCTGTGTACCTTATTTTTTCCCTATGTTGTTAGGTATAGCTGCACCATAGCTTGTGACCAGTACATGTCCTGCTGCACTCCCATTGTAAATATTCCTTTTGTTTGTCAAACATGAGAGGCCATTAGAATTCAGTTTGCACAGTAGTACAAACTGAATTGCAGAACATGATGCCAAAACATGAAATCCACGGTAATAAGAAACAAATGAAATGTATTCAGCCGCCATGAAGCAGTGGCCTTGGTCGTAGACCTGTATTCAGAGCGGTCAGCCTTTTTTTAACTGTGGGTTAGCGTCTCTGGGATCGGTAGGCTGGTGTGTTTGGAGCCTGCATATTCACTGCTTTCAGACACGATGCTCCATAAACGCATAGAACCTGCTGCTTCCTACAGTTTAACCCTGAGCAAAATCAGAATAAACTCGCTGCTCTCTCCTCTTTGTATCTACTCCATGTGTATCTCCACTGTGAAACTCCTGGATTATCTCCACTGAGAAGCTCCTGGATTATCTCCACTGTGAAACTCCTGGATTATCTCCATTGTGAAACTCCTGGATTATCTCCACTCTGAAACTCCTGGATTATCTCCACTGGGAAACTCCTGGATTATCTCCACTGAGAAACTCCTGGATTATCTCCACTGAGAAACTCCTGGATTATCTCCACTGAGAAACTCCTGGATTATCTCCACTGAGAAACTCCTGGATTATCTCCACTGAGAAACTCCTGGATTATCTCCACTGAGAAACTCCTGGATTATCTCCACTGAGAAGCTCCTGGATTATCTCCACTGAGAAACTCCTGGATTATCTCCACTGAGAAACTCCTGGATTATCTCCACTGAGAAACTCCTGGATTATCTCCACTGAGAAACTCCTGGATTATCTCCACTGAGAAACTCCTGGATTATCTCCACTGAGAAACTCCTGGATTATCTCCACTGAGAAACTCCTGGATTATCTCCACTGAGAAACTCCTGGATTATCTCCACTGAGAAGATCCTGGATTATCTACACTGAGAAACTCCTGTATTATCTCCACTGAGAAGCTCCTGGATTATCTCCACTGAGAAGCTCCTGGATTATCTACATTGAGAAACTCCTGGATTATCTCCACTGTGAAACTCCTGGATTATCTCCACTGAGAAGCTCCTGGATTATGTACACAAAGCAGGGTTGGAGAGAGAAACCAGCAAATTACAGGCTTATTAGTTTAACGTTTCTTTGTGAGGAAGTTATTAGAATCTGTTATTCCTGACAGAGTGACTGAACACTTGGACATATATGAACTAATCAGGGAAAGGCAGCATGGATTTGTAAAGGGTAAATCATGTCTAACTAACCTAGCTGAATGTTTTGAGGAGGTCACTAATGTGATAGATAAGGGAGTGTCTATGGATGTTATTTATATGGACTTCCAGAAGGTATTTGATAGGGTTCCACATGAGAGTCTTAGCAAAAATGAAAGCACATGGAATGGATACAACCTATTAACATGGGTAGGGAATTGGTTAGGTGGTAGGAGACAGAGAGTAGGGATAATGGGTATGTCCAATTGGCAGGATGTGACTAGTGGTGTCCCCCAGGGATCTGTACTGGGGCCTCAGCTTTTCACTATATTTATCAATGATTTAGATGAGCATGACATGGACTCGATGGGCCGAATGGCCTCCTTCTGTGCCGTTATGACTCTATGATGGAATAGAGAGCTGTATATCCAAGTTTGCTGACGACAGTAAGTTAGGGGGCACAGGAAGAAGTGTAGATGGGAGCAGAAAATTGGAAAAGAGACATTGATAGGCAAGTGAGTGGGCAAAACCGTGGCAGATGGAGTTCAATGTGGGGAGGTGTGAGGTCATCCACTTTGGACTTAAGAAAGATCGATCAAAGTATTTTCTAAATGGTGAGAAACTAGGGACTGTGGAGGAACAGGGAGATTTAGGGATTCAAGGACGGAAATCACTAAAAACTGGTAGAAAAAATTAAAATAAATAAAAAGGCTAATGGAATGTTGGCATTTATCGCAAGGGGACTGAAATATAAAGGGGTGGAAGTTATGTTACAGATATATAAAGCTCTGGTTAGACCCCATCTGGAGTACTGCATTCAGTCCAGGGCACTGCACCTTGGGAAGGATATATTGCCCTCGCTGGGGGTGCAGCGCAGATTCTCCAGAATAATAACGGGTCTTAAACAATGTTCCCTTTAAACTGCACGGCTGCATGGCCGCATGGCCACGCAGCGCTCTGCAACTCCCGCGCAGCCAGCTTTTAAATATGAAAAAACGCGTATGGGCAGTATTTTGAATGGGTTGCGCAGCCCCCTTAAAGGGGTCGTGCACCCAAAAAAATTAAAAGGAACATTGGTCTTAAAGTGTTAAATTATGAGGACAGGTTGCATAGACTAGGCTTGTATTCCATTGAGTAAAGAAGATTAAGGGGTGATCTAATTAAGGTGTTTAAGATGACTAAAGGATTCGATAGTATAGATAGAGAGAAACTATTTGCTTTGGTGGGAGAGTCCAGATCAAGGGATCAAAACCTTGAAATTAGAGCTAGGCTGTTCAGGGGTGATGTCAGGAAGCACTTCTTCACACAAAGGGTAGTGGAAATCTGGAACTCTCTCCCCCAAAAAGCTGTTGAGCCTGGGGGTCAATTGAAAATTTCAAAACTGAGATTGATAGATTTTTATTAGTTAAGGGTATTAAGGGATATGGAACCAAGGCAGGTAGATGGAGTTCAGATATAGATCAGCCACGATCTAATTGAAAGATAGAACAGGCTCGAGGGGCTGAATGGACGAGTCCTGTTCCTATGTTCATAGAAACTCCTGGATTATGTACATTGAGAAACTCCTGGATTATCTACACAATGAAACTCCTGGATTATGTACACTGTGAAACTCCTGGATTATCTACACAATGAAACTCCTGGATTATCTACACAATGAAACTCCTGGATTATGTACATTGAGAAACTCCTGGATTATCTACACAATGAAACTCCTGGATTATGTACATTGAGAAACTCCTGGATTATGTACACTGTTAAACTCCTGGATTATGTACACTGTGAAACTCCTGGATTATCTACACAATGAAACTCCTGGATTATGTACATTGAGAAACTCCTGGATTATGTACACTGTTAAACTCCTGGATTATGTACACAATGAAACTCCTGGATTATCTACACAATGAAACTCCTGGATTATGTACATTGAGAAACTCCTGGATTATGTACATTGAGAAAATCTTGGTTTGTGTTTTATTCTTGTTCCATAGATAGTAAGCAGCAGAAACATGACGTGTCTCTGGAAGCCGAGGAGACTAAACCTTGCCTGGTCCGCAGTACAAGTGTGGGTATTTCCAACCAGGAAGAGGGGGCTTTGGTCACATTAATTCCCCCAACTTTAAACAGGACAAACTGGGGAAACACAAACCATGGCCAGTCCACACTCAGCAAGGAGGAGACACAGTGGTGAGTAGAATGTCCTGATACTAACTCTTACTTAATTCTTTGAGATAACATTTCAGGCCATAGAATGTTTTCCATTTGCAGGCTGCACCAGTGGCCTCATTCATAAATGCAATGCTTGATGTGACTGGGCCCTTCAATTGTGACCAGTCCTTCAGGGTCAATTGTGGCCAGTCCTTCAGGGTCAATTGTGGCCAGTCCTTCAGGGTCAATTGTGGCCAGTCCATCAGTGTCAATTGTGGCCAGTCCTTCAGAGTCAATTGTGGCCAGTCCTTCAGGGTCAATTGTGACCAGTCCTTCAGTGTCAATTGTGGCCAGTCCTTCAGAGTCAATTGTGGCCAGTCCATCAGTGTCAATTGTGGCCAGTCCTTCAGAGTCAATTGTGGCCAGTCCTTCAGGGTCAATTGTGACCAGTCCTTCAGGGTCAATTGTGGCCAGTCCTTCAGGGTCAATTGTGGCCAGTCCTTCAGGGTCAATTGTGGCCAGTCCTTCAGGGTCAATTGTGGCCAGTCCTTCAGGGTCAATTGTGACCAGTCCATTAGCGTCAATTGTCTTCTTCTTCTTAGGCAGTCCCTCGGAACCGAGGATGACTTGCTTCCATATTAAAAATGAGTTCGCAGGTGACTGATGAGTCCAATGCGGGACCTACAGTCTCTGTCACAGGTGGGGCAGACGGTGGTTGAAGGGGCGGGTGGGTGGGGTGCTCGGGTTGACGTGCGCTCCTTGCGCTGTCTGCACTTGGCTTCCGCTTGCTCCCGGCGAAGAGACTCGAGGTGTTCGGCGCCTTCCCGGATGCTTCTCCTCCACCTTGTGCGGTCTTGGGCCAGGGATTCCCAGGTGTCGGTGGGGATGTTGCACTTTTTCAAGGAGGCTTTGAGGGTGTCCTTGAAGCGTTTCCTCTGCCCACCTGGGGCTCTCTTGCCGTGTCGGAGCTCCAAGTAGAGCGCTTGTTTTGGGAGTCTCATATCGGGCATGCGGACGATGTGACCCATCCATCGGAGCTGATCGAGCGTGGTCAAAGCTTCGATGCTGGGGATGTTGGCCTGAGCGAGAACACTGGCGTTGGTGCGCCTATCCTGCCAATGGATTTGCAGGATCTTGCGGAGGCAGCATTGGTGGTACCTCTCCAGTGCTTTGAGGTGCCTGCTGTACATGGTCCATGTCTCTGAAGCATACAGGAGGGTGGGTATCACTACTGCTCTGTAGACCATGAGCTTGGTGCCGGTTTTGAGGTCCTGGTCTTCAAACACTCTCTTCCTCAGGCGACCGAAGGCTGCACTGGCACACTGAAGGCGGTGTTGGACTTTGTCATCGACGTCTGCCTTTGTTGACAGTAGGCTCCCGAGGTATGGAAAGTGGTCCACATTGTCCAAGGCCTTGTCGTGGTTTTGATAATCGGGGGGCAGTACTGAGTGGCGGGGGCAGGTTGGTAGAGGACCTTTGTCTTACGGATGTTTAGTGTAAGGCCCATGCTCTCATACGCTTCGGTGAAGGTGTTGACGATGGTTTGGAGTTCGACCTCAAAGTGTGTGCAGACTCAAGCGTCGTTTGCATACTGTAATTCGATGACAGAGGATGGGACGACCTTGGATCTGGACTGTAGGCGACGGAGGTTGAACATAAGGACATAAGAAATAGGAGCAGGAATAGGTCACTTGGCCCCTCGAGCCTGCTTCGCCATTCAATAAGATCATGGCTGATCTTGGGCTCAAAGCCACTTCCCTGCCCGCGCCCCATAACCCTTCACTCCCTTATCTTGCAAAAATTTGTCTATCTCCACTTTAAATGTATTTAATGACCCAGCCTCCACAGCTCTCTGGGGCAGAGAATTCCACAAATTTACGACCCTCTGAGAGAAGAAATTCCTCCTCATCTCAGTTCTAAAAGGGCGACCCTTTATTCTGAGACTGCGCCCCCGAGTTCTAGGTTTCCCCATGAGGGGAAACATCCTCTCTGCATCTACCCTGTCGAACCCCGTCAGTATCTTATATGTTTCAATAAGATCACCTCTCATTCTTCTAAATTCCAATGAGTATAGGCCCAGCCTGCTCAACCTTTCCTCATAAGTCAACCCCCTCATCTCTGGAATTAACCTAGTGAATCGTCTCTGAACTGCCTCCAATGCAAGTATATCCTTCCTTAAATAAGGAGACCAAAACTGTACGCAGTACTCAAGGTGTGGTCTCACCAATACCTTGTACAGTTGTAGCAGGACTTCCCTGCTTTTATACTCCAACCCCCTTGAAATAAAGGCCAACATTCCATTTGCCTTTTTGATTACTTGCTGTACCTGCATGCTAACTTTTTGTGTTTCATGCACAAGGACCCCCAGGTCCCTTTGAACTGTAGCATTTTGTAATCTCTCTCCATTTAAATAATAGTTTGCTTTTTTATTTTTCCTGCCAAAGTGGATAACCTCGCACTTTCCCACATTATACTCCATCTGCCAAATATTTGCCCACTCACCTAACCTGTCTATATCCCTTTGAAGGTTCTTTGAGTCCTCTGCACAACTTGCTTTCCCACCCATCTTTGTATCATCCGCAAACTTGGCTACATTACACTCGATCCCTTCATCCAAGTCATTAATGTAGATTGTAAATAGTTGGGGCCCTAGTACCGATCCTTGTGGCACCCCACTAGTTACCATTTGCCAACCAGAAAATGACCCATTTATCCCGATTCTCTGCTTTCTGTTAGTTAGCCAATTCTCTATCCATGCTAATATATTACCCCCAACTCCGTGAGCTCTTATCTTATGCAGTAACCTTTTATGTGGCACCTTATCGAATGCCTTCTGGAAATCCAAATACACCACATCCACTGGCTCACCCTTATCCACCCTGCTTGTTACATCCTCAAAGAACTCCAGCAAATTTGTTAAACATGATTTCCCTTTCCTAAAACCATGCTGACTCTGTTTGACTGCAGTATGTTTTTCTAAATGCCCTGCTACTGCTTCCTTAATGAAGGACTCCAGCATTTTCCCAACGATAGATGTTAGGCTAACTGGTCTATAGTTTCCTGCTTTCTGTCTCCCTCCTTTCTTAAATAGGGGCGTTACATTAACGGTTTTCCAATCCGCTGGGACCTCTCCAGAGTCCAGGGAATTTTGGTATATTGCAACCAATGCATCCACTATCTCTGCAGCCACTTCTTTTAAGACCCTGGGATGCAGGCCATCTGGTCCAGGGGACTTGTCGTCTTTTAGTCCCATTATTTTACCGAGTACTATTTCCTTAGTGATAGTGATTGTCTTTAGTTCCCCACTCCCTGTGGCCCCTTGATTATCCATTATTGGGATGTTGTTAGTGTCTTCTACAGTGAAGACAGATGCAAAATATTTGTTCAGAGTCTCTGCCATTTCCCCGTTCCCCATTATTAATTCCCCAGTCTCATCCTCTAAGGGACCAATGTTTACTTTAGCTACCCTCTTCCTTTTTATATACCTGTAGAAGCTCTTACTATCTGTTTTAATGTTTCTTGCCAGCTTACTCTCATAATTCATCTTCTCTCTCTTTATTATTTTTTTAGTCATCCTTTGCTGGTTTTTAAAAATTTCCCAATCCTCTGGTCTCCCACCAATCTTGGCAACATTGTATGCCTTCGTTTTCAATTTGATACCACCCTTTACTTCCTTAGTTAGCCACGGATGGTACTCCCTTCTCTTAAAATCTTTCTTTCTCACTGGAATATATTTTTGTTGAAAGTTATGAAGTATCTCCTTAAATGTCCGCCACTGCATTTCAACTTTCTTACCCTTTAATTTGTTTTCCCAGTCCACTTTAGCCAGTTCTGCCCTCATGCCATTATAATTGCCTTTGTTTAAGATCAGGACACTGGTTTGAGATACAACTTTCTCACCCTCCAACTGAATTTGAAATTCAACCATGCTATGATCACTCTTTCCTAGAGGATCCTTTACTATGAGATCATTTATTAATTCTGTCTCATTACATAGTACCAGATCCAAGATAGCCTGCTCCCTGGTTGGTTTCATTACATACTGTTCTCGGAAAACATCCCGGATGCACTCCATGAACTCCTCCTCCAGGCTACCATGGCCAATTTGATTTGTCCAATCAATATGGAGATCAAAATCACCCATGATTATTACCGTACCTTTTTTACAGGCCTCCATTATTTGTTGATTTATACTCTGTCCAACAGCATTGCTACTGTTCGGGGGCCTGTAGACTACGCCCACCAGAGACTTATTCCCCTTATTATTTTTTATCTCTACCCAAACCGATTCTACATCTTGATCTTCTGAGCCAATATCACTTCTCACCACTGCACTGGTCCCATCTTTTACCAACAAAGCCACCCCACCTCCCTTTCCTTTCTTTCTATCCTTCCGAATTATCATATACCCTGGAATATTCAGTTCCCAGCCCTGGTCGCCTTGCAACCACATCTCTGTAATGGCGATCAGATCATACCCATTTGTATCTATTTGTGCCGTTAACTCATTTATCTTGTTACAAATGCTGCGTGCATTCAGATATAGAGCGTTTAACTTTGTCTTTTTGAACAGTTTCCCGTTTGTTCTGTAGATTAGCTCCACTCCAGCAGGGAGCTTACTGAGGGTGAGATGGAGCATTGCAGCAAGGAAGATTGAGAAGAGTGTTGGTGCGATGACAGCCTTGCTTAACCCCGGTCTGTACGTGACTTGGGTCTGTGGTGGATCCGTTGGTCAGGATCACGGCTTGCATGTTGTCGTGAAGCAGGCGGAGGATGGTGACAAACTTTTGAGGGCAGTCGAATTTGAGGAGGACACTCCATAATCCCTCACGGTTGACAGTGTCAAAGGCCTTTGTGAGGTCAAAGAAGGCCATGTGCAGCAGTTGGTGCTGTTCCCTGCATTTCTCTTGTAATTGACGCGCGGTGAAGATCATGTCCATTGTGCCCCTTAGTGGGCGGAATCCGCATTGCGACTCTGGGAGGAGCTCTTCAGCCACTGGGAGAAGGCGATTGAGGAGGATTCTTGTGATGACTTTCCCTGTGGCAGACAGCAGGGAAACTCCTCTGTAATTACCGCAATCGGACTTGTCACCTTTCTTGAAGATGGTCATAATTACGGCATCTCTGAGATCCCCTGGCATGCTCTCCTCCTTCCAGATAAGAGAAATGAGTTCATGAATTCGCGCCAGTAGTGCCTCTCCGCCATGCTTTAGTGCCTCGGCAGGGATTCCATCTGCTCCTGAGGCCTTGTTGTTCTTCAGTTGTTGGATGGCCTTTTCAACCTCATGCCGGGTTGGGGTTGTGCTGAGGTGGTGGAGGTAGCATGCTGCGGGATGGAGTTGAGGACACTCGCGTCGAAGACATAGATCATAGAAGATAGGAGCAGGAGTAGGCCATTTGGCCCCTCTAGCCTGCTCCACCATTCAATGCGATCATGGCTGATCATCCAAATTCAGTACCCTGTCCCTGCTTTCTCCCCATATCCCTTGATCCCTTTAGCCTTAAGAAATATATCCAACTCCTTCTTGAATCTATTTAATGAATTGGCCTCTACTGCCTTCTGTGGCAGAGAATTCCACAGGTTCACCACTCTCTGGGTGAAGAAATTCCTCCTCATTTCTGTCCTAAATGGCTTACCCCTTATCCTTAGACTGTGACCCCTGGTTCTGGACTCCCCGACCATCGGGAACATCCTTCCTGCATCTAGTTTGTCCTGTCCTGTCAGAATTTTATAAGTTTCAATGAGATCCCCTCTCATTCTTCTAAACTCCAGCGAGTATAAGCCCAATCGACCCAATCTCTCTTCATACGTCATTCCTGCCATCCCAGGTATCAGCCTTGTGAATCTTCGCTGAACTCCTTCCATGGCAAGAACATCCTTCCTCAGATAAGGCGACCAAAACTGCACACAGTACTCAAGGTGTGGTCTCACCAAGGCCCTGTACAACTGCAGCAAGACATCCTTGTTCCTGTACTCAAACCCTCTCGCTATGAAGGCCAACATACCATTTGCCTTCTTCACCGCCTGCTGCACCTGCATGCTTACCTTCAGCGACTGGTGCACAAGGACACCCAGGTCTCGTTGTACTTCCCCTTCTCCCAATCTATTGCCATTCAGATAATAGTCTGCCTTTCTGTTTTTGACACCAAAGTGGATAACCTCGCATTTATCCACGTTATACTGCATCTGCCACGCTTCTGCCCAATCACCCAACCTGTCCAAATCATCCTGGAGTTTCTCGGCATCCTCCTCACAGCACACACGCCCACCCAGTTTTGTGTTGTCTGCAAACTTGGAGATATTACATCTAGTTCCCTTGTCGAGATCATTAATATATATTGTGAATAGCTGGGGTCCAAGGACCGATCCCTGCGGTACCCCACTAGTCACTGCCTGCCACTCGGAAAAAGACCCGTTTATTCCAACTCTTTGCTTTCTGTCTGCCAACCAGTTCTCTATCCAAGTCAATACCTTGCCCCCAATCCCATGTGCCTTAACTTTACACGCTAATCTCTTATGCAGGACCTTATCAAAAGCCTTTTGGAAGTCCAAATACACCACATCCACTGGTTCTCCCTTATCTCCCTGCTTTTTCTGGCCAATTTATATGCTCTCTCCTTGGATCTTATGCTATCCCTAATTTCCCTTGTTAGCCATGGTTGAGTCACCCTTTTTGTTTTATTCTTATGCCAAACTGGGATGAACAAATTCTGTAGTTCGTCCATGCGGTCTTTGAATGTTTGCCATTGCCTATCCACCGTCAACCCTTTGAGTGACATTCCCCAATCAATCCTACCCAACTCGCACCTCATACCATCGTAGTTTCCTTTATTTAAATTTAGGACCCTAGTCTCTGAGGCAACTACTTCACTCTCCATCCTAATGAAGAATTCTATCATATTATGATCGCTCCGACCCAAGGGGCCTCGCACAACAAGATTGCTAATTAATCCTTTCTCATTGCATAATACCCTGTCTAAGATGGCCTGATCTCTGGTTGGTTCCTCGACATATTGGTCCAGGAAACCATCCCGTAAACACTCCAGGAATTCCTCCTCCATAGTATTGTTACTAATTTGGTTAGCCCAATCTATATGTAGATTAAAGTCACCCATGATGACTGCTGTGCCCTTATTGCACGCTTCTCTAATTTCCCATTTAATGCCATCCCCAACCTCCGCATTACTGTTTGGAGGTCTATATATCACTCCCACTAACGTTTTCTGCCCCTTGTTATTTCTCAGTTCAACCCATACAGATTCCACATCATCAGAGCTAATATCCTTCCTTTCAATTGTGTTAATCCCCTCTTTAACCAGCAATGCTACCCCACCTCCCTTTCCTTTTTGCCTATCTTTCCTGAATATTGAGTACCCCTGGATGTTGAGTTCCCAGCCTTGGCCACCCTGGAGCCATGTTTCGGTAATCCCAATCAAATCATATTCGTTTACCTCTATTTGCGCAGCTAATTCATCCACCTTGTTCCGAATGCTCCTTGCATTAAGACACAAAGGGGTAAAAATTCAGTTGGTTGCGCCTCCCGTTAGCGCCTTAAGAGGGTGCTAATGGGGCGCAAAGCCGCTAACGCCCGGGCGCAGCGATGTTTGCGCCGCTCGGGAACTTAACTAGAGATTGTGCGGCGGCGCTAAAACTTACCGCTGCGACCACCTGCGCGCGCAGATTGTGACGTCATTCCATGGTGCAACGCCCTTGTGGCGCCCCGGAGCGGAAATTGAGTGGCGCCCCCTGCCTTACCGCCTGACGCTAGCAACGACCAGAAGACTGGAACGCTATCAATCGCTGTGGGGCTGGGGGGGGGGGCGCTGTTTAAAGGAGGCCTCTTCCTGTCTTTTATTGTTGGTGGCATTTTTGAACTACGCATTCTGAGAGAGAGAGGGAGAGACTTCTGGAGAGATTCAACGTTGTGTGAAGGAGTTTTGGGTACTGAGCAGCACTTTGCAGGTTCATTTTGATTTGCCATTCCTTGTATCGATTTAGCAGAGAGTGTGGGAGCTGCACTCTGAGCTCTTTGCCTGGTACTCTCCATTGTTCTTTCCAGCACATTTGATGTGCAAGTCTCTCCAGGCCGAGATTCAAGGCTGCAATGAGCAGGATGTGGATGGAAAGCAAGATTAACCATCCCCTTTAAGAACTGGCCCGTGCCATTGTGTGTGTGTTCCATTGCTGACTGACATTACATGAGCTTCGCCAGCGCTCTGAGGTAGCGCCTCACTCCTTGGCCTTTGCGCCTTAAGACAGGTGTGCAGCGCCTGCTTTAGCGCTCCACTCACCTCCCGGGGCGGTAAAAGTGAAGTTTCTAGTCAGTGGCGATAATTAGCGCCAGGCGCTAATATTTGCGTCCAGACGATATTTGCGCCCCAAATGGGGCGCGACCTAATTTCTACCCCAAAGCCTTCAGGCTTGTTTTTTTAACGCTCTTAGACCTATTAGAATTAGTATTTACTGTGGCCATGTTTGATTTAAACCGTTGTTTTCTCTGACTGCCACTTTTGTTTTTCTCCTTCCTATCTTTTGCTTTTATCCTTGTTTCCCTTTCCTCTGTCTCCCTGCTCAGGTTCCCAACCCCCTGCCATTTTAGTTTAAACCCTCCCCCAGAGCACTAGAAAACACTCCCCCTAGGACATCGGTCCCGGCCCTGCCCAGGTGTAGACCGTCCAGCTTGTACTGGTCCCACCTCCCCCAGAACCGGTTCCAATGCCCCAGGAATTTGAATCCCTCCCCCTTGCACCATTCCTCTAGCCACGTATTCATTTGAAATATCCTTCTATTTCTACTCTGACTAGCACGTGGCACTGGTAGCAATCCTGAGATTACTACCTTTGAGGTCCTATTTTTTAATTTACCTCCTAACTCCCTATATTCTGCTTTTAGGACCTCATCCCGTTTTTTACCTATATCGTTGGTACCTATATGCACCACGACAACTGGCTGTTCACCCTCCCCTTCCAAAATGCTCTGTAGCCGCTCTGAGACATCCTTGATCCTTGCACCAGGGAGGCAACATACCATCCTGGAGTCTCGTTTGCGGCCGCAGAAACGCCTATCTATTCCCCTTACAATAGAATCCCCTATCACTATAGCTCTCCCAGTCTTTTTCCTCCCATCCTGTGCAGCAGAACCACCCATGGTGCTAGGAAGTTGGCTGCTGCTGTCTTCCCCTGATAAGCCATCTCCCTCAACAATATCCAAAGCGGTATATCTGTTTGAGAGGGGGATGGCCTCAGGGGACCCCTGCACTACCTGCCTGCGCCTATTACTCTGCCTGGTGGTCACCCATTTCCTTTCTGCCTGTACACCCTTTACCTGCGGTGTGACCAACGCCCTAAACGTGCTATCCACGATGTCCTCAGCATCGCGAATGCTCCAGTATGCATCCATCCGCAGCTCCAGCGCTGCGATGCAGTCTGTCAGTAGCTGCAGCTGGATACACCTCCCGCACACATAGTTGTCAGGGACACAGGAAGTGTCCCTGATTTCCCACATAGTGCAGGAAGAGCATGTCACAGCACCGAGCTGTCCTGCCATGACTTACCCTTTAATTAATTAATTAATTAAAATTAAATTAAAATTAAAAGGATCCCACCAATTACACTGGAATTAAGTGATATTCTCAAGGGCCCTTGCTTAACAGTAGTCCCCGCTATACAAATAGACCATAGAAACCACAAAATTTAAGTTTAGAAAAATTGAGAAAGAAAACACTCACCAACCAATCACTTACCTGCTTTTTGGTGACGTCACACTACGAATACTTTTTGCTTCCCTCTCCCGGAACCTGGATTTGTAAGCCGCCTCGGGGCTCACCTTAAGTACCGCCGCTCGCCGCCTCTGTTCCCTCGCAGGTCTGCTGCCTCTGCCGCCTCACTGCTCTGGACGGAGTCGCGGTTAAGGAGATCTTCGAAGTGCTCCTTCTAGCGGGCACTGACTGCCTCCCTGTCCTTCATGAGTACCTCTCCGTTCTTGGCCCGCAGTGGGGTAGGACCTTGGGCCGTAGGTGGTCTTAACTGTGCTAAAGAATCCACGCATGTCGTGGTTGTCAGCTAGCTGCTGGATCTCTTGCGCTTTCTCCACCCACCATCTGTTCTTTAGGTTGCGAGTTTTTTGTTGGACCTTGGCCTTCAGGCGTCTGTAGAGCTGCTTTCTTGCTCTCGAGTTGTGTTGCTGTTTCCAGATCAGGAATGCCTTGTGCTTGCGGCTTATTAGCTCCTGGATCTCCTGGTTGTTCTCATCGAACCAGTCTTGGTGTTTCCTGGTCAAGTGACCGAGCGTCTCTTCACAGGTGCTGATTATGGAGGCCTTGAGTGCAGACCAGGCGCTGTGGACACTGTGGGCCAGAAATTCGGCTCCCTGGCTTCCCGCGGGTGCAAGGATCGCGCGCGCACCTACCTACCGCGCCTGCCGTTGATCTCTGGGCCCACGGGGACTTCAGCTCCTGGGCCTCCTGCAGCTGCCGGCGCGCAGTGCTTGTGTATCCCAGGGGCGTAGTTAGTGCGATGCGTCCCCTGGGATCACGTGGGCCATGGAGAGCCAATGGCAGCAGACCATCTTTCATTCATAGATTTGACAGGAAGACTGTCAAATCTATGAATACAGATCGGCCCCAAAACATCCCTAAAACTACAAATAATTTTTTTTTTAAATCACATTTTTAAAATAACTGTAAATTACATTGATTAACTATTTTAAACAAAAATTAAAATTTTTGAAAAAATTAATTACACTTTTTAACGGGGCTAAAACTAAACTTATCTTTCTTTAAAGTAATTAAAAAAGATAAATCTGTGAAACAAATTTTTAAATTTTAATCAAATCAACACTTACCTTGTTAAAAGAAGGCCTTGCGCCTCCTTTTTCAATGTGCATCTTCTCCGTGCTTACCCTCACGGAGGAACCTGTAAAAAAACCCGAAGTGCGAGGCGAACGCGCTGGCCCTCCGGCGTGTGCGTTCGACCTCTGAACCCCTTCCTTCAGGGGAACGGAAGTGCCGGTTTCCCGCGCATGCGCAGTGCATGCAAGAAACCGGCACTTTCGTTCCATCCACGGGTGAGTACACAGTGCGTACTCACCTGTGGCGAGCCTAATTTCTGCCCCAATGTCTCTGAATCACTGGGAGTCGTCAGGCTGGTTGTGAGGCGCAGGCTGAATAGGGCTTTCTTATTGGGGTCTTTGAGTGCTCCAGAGTTGATTTTCCTGCGGCATTGTTTCTGTTGCCGCCGCTGTTTTGGGGCTACATTGATGGAGATGACAGAACGGATTAGGCGGTGGTCTGTCCAGCAGTCATCAGCTCCTGTCATGGCGCGGGTGATGCGGACGTCCTTGCGATCCCTCGCTCGGACAATGACGTAGTCCAGCAGATGCCATTGCTTGGAGCGAGGGTGCTGCCATGAAGCCTTGTACTTGTCTCTCTAACGGAACAAGGTGTTGGTTATGACAAGGCCATGTTCTAAGCATTTCGTCAGGAGGAGGGTACCGTTGGAGTTGGCTTTCCCTACCCCCTCTCTGCCGATCACACCTCCCCAGAGGTCTGTGTCCTTTCCAACTCTGGCGTTAAAGTCACCAAGGAGGATCAGCTTGTCGCCCGTTGGGACTCGGGACAGGAATTGTTCGAGGCTGGAGTAGAATTCCTCTTTGGTCTCATCTGTGGCTTCCAGTGTTGGGGCGTACGCACTGATGACCGTAGCGCACTGGTTCTGGGCTAGGGTGAGCCGAAGATTCATGAGGCGCTCGTTTATACTGCTAGGAGAGTCTCTGAGACGCCCAACTAGCTCATTTTTTATGGTGAAGCCCACCCCATGGAGGCGGCATTCTTCTTCAGGTTTGTCTTTCCAGAAGAAGGTGTAGCCACCGCCTTTGCTCCTTGAGCTGGCCTTCCCCTGCCCGCTGGATCTCGCTTAGGGCGGCGATGTCAATGTCGAAACGTCTGAGCTCCCGGGCAACGATAGCAGTACGGCGTTCCGGTCTGTCACTGTTGGGGTTGTCCATGAGGGTCCTGACGTTCCAGGTCCTGAACTTCATTTTAAAGGGTGGAAGATGCCTGTGCGTGAATTCTTTTAACGTGGGGTGGCCGTTGCACACCAGCTACCACACGGGCTTGACAGAGCAAGGTCTTGGTCCAATGGCAAGGGGATCCAAGATGATTGGAGACCAGGCTCCGCTACAACGGCCTAGCACACACACACACAAACATACTGCTACTGTCCTCCTCCCTCCTTCCCGCAGGTCCTCTCTGCCTGGGTTTCATAGGATGCATTGTGGTCCTCCCGACCTCGCTGTTGGCCCGTGCTGCACCTTCCCTGGGCCCGAACCCCGCTGCTGGTCCACAGTGCGCCACTCCTGGGCCTTGACCTCGCTGCTGGGCTCGTCCTCGCTCCTGGGTCCCGGCCTCGGACATGAATGATGTTGTCTCTCACAAGATCAAATTAGCACTGATATTCTGGTGAAGGTTAGCCGGGGGGGGGAGGGAGGTTAGTGGAGCCCCATCCGTTTTTAGTATTTGTGCCTGTATTTGTATTTGTATCCCTGACCCCGAGCTCCACCCCCGATTCCAGTCCAGGAGCCATCTTACCTCGGGGCCACGGATCGCGAGGGGAGCTCGGGGCCAAGGATCGTGAGGGGAGCTCGGGGCCAAGGATCGTGAGGGGAGCTCGAGGCCACGGATCGTGAGGGGAGCTCGGGGCCAGGGATCGCGAGGGGAGCTCGGGGCCAGAGATCGCGAGGCAAGCTCGGGGCCAGAGATCGCGAGGCAAGCTCGGGGCCAGGGATCGCGAGGGGAGCTCGGGGCCAAGGATCGTGAGGGGAGCTCGGGGCCAGGGATCGCAAGGGGAGCTCGAGGCCATGGATCGTGAGGAGAGCTCGGGGCCAGGGATCGCGAGGGGAGCTCGGGGCCAGGGATCGCGAGGGGAGCTCGGGGCCAGAGCTCGCGAGGGGAGCTCGGGGCCAGGGATCGCGAGGGGAGCTCGGGGCCAGAGATCGCGAGGGGAGCTCGGGGCCAGGGATCGCGAGGGGAGCTCGGGGCCAGGGATCGCGAGGGGAGCTCGGGGCCAGAGATCGTGAGGGGAGCTCGGGGCCAGGGATCGCGAGGGGAGCTCGAGGCCAGGGTCAATTGTGGCCAGTCCTTCTGGGTCAATTGTCGTCAATCCTTCAGGGTCAATTGTCGTCAATCCTTCAGGGTCAATTGTGGCCAGTTTTTCAGAGTCAACTGTGGTCAGTCCTTCAGGATTCTTGGAGGTCAGTGCTGGCCAATTCCTGGTGGTCAGTGCTGGTGAGTTCCTGGTGGTCAGTGCTGGCCAGTTCCTGGTGGTCAGTGCTGGTGAGTTCCTGGTGGTCAGTGCTGGCCAGTTCCTGGTGGTCAGTGCTGGCCAGTTCCTGGTGGTCAGTGCTGGCCAGTTCCTGGTGGTCAGTGCTGGCCAGTTCCTGGTGGTCAGTGCTGGCCAGTTCCTGGTGGTCAGTGCTGGTGAGTTCCTGGTGTCAGTGCTGGCCAGTTCCTGGTGTTCAGTGCTGGCCAGTTCCTGGTGGTCAGTGCTGGTGAGTTCCTGGTGTTCAGTGCTGGCCAGTTCCTGGTGGTCAGTGCTGGCCAGTTCCTGGTGTTCAGTGCTGGCCAGTTCCTGGTGTTCAGTGCTGGCCTGTTCCTGGTGTTCAGTGCTGGCCAGTTCCTGGTGTTCAGTGCTGGCCTGTTCCTGGTGGTCAGTGCTAGCCAGTTCCTGGTGGTCAGTGCTGGTGAGTTCCTGGTGGTCAGTGCTGGTGAGTTCCTGGTGTTCAGTGCTGGCCAGTTCCTGGTGGTCAGTGCTAGCCAGTTCCTGGTGGTCAGTGCTGGTGAGTTCCTGGTGGTCAGTGCTGGTGAGTTCCTGGTGGTCAGTGCTGGTGAGTTCCTGGTGGTCAGTGCTGGTGAGTTCCTGGTGGTCAGTGCTGGTGAGTTCCTGGTGGTCAGTGCTGGCCAGTTCCTGGTGGTCAGTGCTGGCCAGTTCCTGGTGGTCAGTGCTGGCCAGTTCCTGGTGGTCAGTGCTGGCCAGTTCCTGGTGGTCAGTGCTGGTGAGTTCCTGGTGGTCAGTGCTGGTGAGTTCCTGGTGGTCAGTGCTGGCCAGTTCCTGGTGGTCAGTGCTGGCCAGTTCCTGGTGGTCAGTGCTGGCCAGTTTCTGGAAGTCAATGCTGGTGAGTTCCTGGAAGTCAGTGCTCTACAGTCTCACAGAGGTTTACTGAAGAGCTGCATCTTGTTCACATTTGTGTCTTGTGTTATATTTTGTAGTGCCTCCATTATTCAAGCTCAGATTTTCAAGCTCTTAAAACAAAATGAACTGTCCTTTCCTTTCACAGTAACTTCTCAGCCAGTGAAGAAACCGCTTCTCCTACAGACCATGGGGATGAGGGGAGAGGCTCAAGTGGGCAAACCATCTATGGGCAACCATTGGTTTTCAATGCATTTAGCAATATGGCACCTGGGTCGGAAAACCTCCCAGTGTCTGAAGACAGACCAGCAGCCAGTGTAGTGACGACCTATCCCCTAGAGTTGAGTGCCATCTTTGACCCTCGGTTGAGCAGTAAGGATTGTGGGAAGAGTGTCTGGGAGAACGGAGTAGGTCGGGATCTGTCCGTCGTCAATGCAAGCCAGTCACCAAATCCGAGGTGCCCATCAGTGCCGCAGAGGCCCTATGAGTTGAGATTGCCTGGAGTGTTGCAGAGTGCAGCGAGTCAGTTCAGTTACAGTGGGCCCGGAGTCTATGGCCATCCAAATAACATTGGGTTTCTGGAAGTCAGAAGGTGCCTAATCACCGGCCTGCAGTACAGCTGAGCACAGCCTCCATGAGTGTGCAACAGTGCCAGCTCACACTCGCGTGATGCTCGAGTGTGGAGCAAGCAACCTGCACTCAGGGAAGAAAACACCTGGAAACCAAAGTTAAATGTCAAAGAGGGGCAACTCCAAACATATCGGAGATGGTGGGAGACATGCTGGTCTCTGTCATTCTTACAACAAAGTCATATTTTACAGGTGTGACCTTTATGGTATATACTGTGTGTTAATCTATATATAATATATAATGTGTTAATCACCATATAATATACATTGTGTGTTAATCTCTACATAGTATATACTGCTTGTGTTATTCCCATCCTATATACTGTGTGTTATTCTCAGTATAGTATATACAGTGTATATTATCTCCTGTATACTATACACCATGTGTTATTCCCAGTATATTATATACTGTACATTATTTCCTATATAATATACACTGCTTATGATATTACCAGCATATATATTGTGTTATTCCCTATATAATATTTAGTATGTTATTCCCCCATATAATATGCTTTCCCAGTATAGTATATATGGTGTATAAATCTCTATCTGATATATACTGTGTGTTAATCGCTATACAGAGAATACACCCATTATATATTATAGAATGTTTAAAGCGTTCTTTCCCAGTACAATATAGGTACTGTGCGTTATTTTTATGATAATAAATATCCTGGGCGAGATATCGGGCTTGGTGGCACACGTTTCTTTGGGTGCTACGAGTGCCCTTAGGATTCCAAAATGGTGCCCGCGGCGCGCACTTACTTCTGATGCGAACCGCACCGGATGCCATCTTGGTAAAGGGGTTAGCACACGTACTTAATGTTCGCTGGAAGTATGCAGAGCAGGCAGATCATGACATCAATCAGCGTGCAATGCTGATTTAACACCAGCATTGCTACTTTGGCGCGCCACGCTCCAGCCTACGCCCTTTCTTAACCTCGCACAGCTGAGCACGTGTTAAGCAGCAGGAAAGACCCCCCACTAGCGCTTTTTAAAGGGATCATCAACTACTTACAGGTTAGTTGCTGGTTTATTTCTTCGGGCTGCTGGTACAATTCTGCATGTTTTTGGTGCTTTCCATAGTTTCAAGTTTCAAAAGTCTACAGGGTGTGGTGTGGCAGGTACAGAAGAAATAGGAGCAGGAGTCGGCCATTCGGCCCCTTTGGCTGCTCCGCCATTCAATAAGATCATGGCTGATCTTCTACCTCAACCCCACTTTCCCGCACTATCCCCATATCCCATGATTCCCTTAATATCCAAAAATCTATCGATCTCTGTCTTGAATATACTCAACGACTGAGCATCCACAGCCCTCTGGGGTGGAGAATTCCAAAGATTCACCACCCTCTGAGTGAAGAAATTTCTCCTCACCTCAGTCCTAAATGGCCAACCCCTTATTCTGAGACTGTGACCCCTGGTTCTAGACTCCCCAGCCAGTGAAACATCCTCCCTGCATCTACCCTGTCAAGCCCTGTAAGAATTTTGTATGTTTCAATGAGATCACCTCTCATTCTTCTAAACTCCAGAGAATAGAGGCCCAGTCTACTCAATCTCTCCTCATAGGACAATCCCCCCATCCTAGGAACTAGTCTGGTGAACCTTTGTTGTACTCCCTCTAAGGCAATTATATCCTTCCTTAGGTAAGGAGACCAAAACTGTACACAATACTCCAGGTGTGGTCTCACCAGGGCCCTATATAATTGCAGTAAGATATCTTTACTCTTATACTCAAATCCTCTTGTAATAAAGGCCAACATACCATTTGCTTTCCTAATTGCTTGCTGTACCTGCATGTTAACTTTCAGTGATTCGTGTACAAGGACACCCAGGTCCCTCTGAACACCAACATTTCCCAATCTCTCACCATTTAAAAAATACTCTGCTTTTCTATTTTTCCTACCAAAGTGGATAACTTCACATTTCTCCACATTATATTCCATTTACCATGTTCTTGCCCACTCACTTAGCCTGTCTATATCTCCTAGAAGCCTCCTTGCATCCTCCTCACAACTTACATTCCCACCCAGCTTTGTATCTTCAGCAAACTTGGATATATTACATTTGGTCCCCTCATCCAAATCATTGATGTAGATTGTGAATAGCTGAGGCCCAAGCACTGATCCTCAAGGTACCCCACTAGTTACAGCCTGTCAACCCGAAAATGACCCGTTTATTCCTACTCTCTGTTTTCTGTCCGTTAACCAATCCTCAATCCGTGCTAGTATATTACCCCCAATCCATGAGCCCTAATTTTGTTTAATAACCTCTTGTGTGGCACCTTATCGAATGCCTTCTGAAAATCCAAATACACCACATCCACTGGTTCCCCCTTATCTATTCTGCTAGTTACAACCTCAAAACATAAGAACATAAGAAATAGGAGCAGGAGTAGGCCATTTTGCCCTTTGAGCCCGCTCCGCCATTCAATAAAATCATGGCTGATCTGATCTTGGCCTCAACTCCACTTTCCCGCCCGCTTCCCATAACCCTGGACTCCCCTGTAGCTCAAATATCTGTCTGTCTCCCCCTTGAATATATTCAATGACTCAGCCTCCACAGCTCTCTGGTGTTAGATTCGAATTTTTGGAGCAAAACCAGACGGAGACGGAACCGAAGACAAAGTAAAAGTTTATTAGAAACCAGCCAGAAGGCTTTGTGCACAAAGGGAGAGAGGTTGGTCTCCTCAGACCCGCACCTAACTCTCAAAGGAAAAACTACATACAAGCATTGATATACCTTTCGAAAACATAACACATAATTGTTATACATGGGGCCTTCATCTAGTCTCTGGGAGCAAGGTCTGCCAGATTCCATCTTGTCTCTTAAACAAGGTCGTACCACGCTTATCTTTCCTTTCCCATGCTGTTGTATCTGACCAATACTTCGTTAATTCTCGAGAGAAGCTTATTATGATAAACAATGTCAGCTCCAAAGGGAGAAGGTGTCTGAGGTCAAGAGATAAATGGTCGACTCCCTGTACAGTTCAGTTTCCCTTATCTCTTCAGAAGGCCAACTACATATAAACACTGCTTCTGTAGCACTGATAACGACATTCTGAAATGCCTGGAAATCAGTGCTGTGGCACCAATAGTCTGGCTTCTTGTTGTAAGCAGCGATTCTTACAGTACTATTTAAAAAGGGTTAATATAATGGACAAAATAGTCCATCATGCTTTGCAACTATCTAAAGGCTATATGTACGCCTTTGATATATCTCTATAAGTGAACTAACCATCCTTTAAACATGATTTCTAATATTACCGCCCTACAACCTTGGTTAATATATATTTAAAGACTAGTGGATTTAGATTTTGTTTCACAGGCCTATTTTGCAATCCCACACTGGGTTAGAGAATTCCAAAGTTTCACGATCCTCTGAGAGAAGAAATTCCTGCTCATCTCCATTTTAAATGGACGACCCCTTATTCTGAAACTATGCCCCCTAGTTCTAGATTCCCCCACGAGGGAAAACATCATCTCTGCATCTATCCTGTCAAGTCCCCTCAGAATCTTATATGTTTCAATAAGATCACCTCTCATTCTTCTAATCTCCAATGAGTATAGGCCCAACCTGGTCAACCTTTCTTCATAAGACATCCCCTTCATCCCAGGAATTAACCTAGTGAACCTTCTCTGAACTGCCTCCAGTGCAAGTATATCCTTCCTTAAATAAGGAGACCAAAACTGCACACAGTACTCCAGGTGTGGTCTCTCCAGCGCCCTGTACAGTTGTAGCAGGACTTCCCTACTTTTATACTCCATCCCCCTTGCAATAAAGGCCAACGTTCCATTTGCCTTCCTAATTATTTGCTGTACCTGCATGCTAACTTTTTGTGTTTCATGTGTCTCTAACAGATTTTTCAAACATGATTTCCTTTTCATAAATCCGTGTTGACTCTGCCCAATCCTATTATTATTTTCTAAGTGCCCTGTTACCACGTCCTTAATAATAGATTCTAGCATTTTCCCTACTATTGATGTCAGGCTAACTGGTCTGTAGTTCCCCGTTTTCTTCTCCCTCCTTTCTTAAATAGTGGGGTTACATTTGTTACCTTCCAATCCGCGGGAACCATTCTAGAATCAATGGAATTTTGAAAGATGACAACCAATGCATCCACTATCTCTATAGCCACCTCTTTCAAAACCCGAGGATGTAGGCCATCAGGTCCAGGGGATTTATCAGCTTTCAGTCCCATTAATTTCTCCAGTACTTTTTTTTACTAATAGTAATTTCTTTCAGTTCCTCATTCTAGCTAGACCCTTGGGGGGAAAAATTCAGTATCGCCCCATTTGGGGCGCAATTATCGGCCGGGCGCAAAGATTAGCGCCTGGCGCTAATTATCACCTCCGACTGCAAACTTGGCTTTTATCGCCCCTGGAGGTGATTGGAGCGCTAAATCAGGTGCTTCACACCTGTCTTAAGGCGCAAAGGCCGAGGAGCGAGGCGCTACCTCAGAGCGCTGGCGAAGCTCATGTGATGTCAGTCAGCAATGGAACAGAGACACAATGGCCCCGGCCAGTTCTTAAAGAGGAGGGTTGATCTTGCTCTCCATCCACATCCTGCTCATTGCAGCCTTGAATATCGGCCTGGAGATATCTGTACATCAAATCTGCTGGAAAGAACAATGGAGAGAACCAGGGAAAGAGCTCAGAGTGCAGCCCCCACAGTCTCTTCTAAATAGATGCAAGGAAGGGCAAATCAAAATGAACCTGCAAAGTGCTACTCAGTACCCAAAACTCCTTCACACAGCATTGAATCTTCCAGAAGTCTCTCTCTCTCTCTCAGAATGCGTGGTGCAAAAATGTCACCAACAAAAAAAGGCAGGAAGCGGTCGCCTTTAAATAGCGCTCCCCAGCCCCTTCCTGACTGCAAAACGCTCCCCTCAACCTGTCGTTGCTAGCGGCAGGCGGTAAGGCAGGGGGCGCCACTCAATATTGGCTCCGGGGCGCTACCGGGGCGTTGCGCACTCGACTGACGTCACGATCTGCCAGCGCAGGAGATCGTGGTGGTAGTGTTTAGCGCCGCCGCAAAATGTCTAGTTAATTTCGCGAGCGGCGCAAACATCGCCGCGCCCGGGCGCTAGTTGCTTTGCGCCCCATTAGCACCCTCTTAAGGTGCTAACGGGAGGCGCAACCAACTGAATTTTTCCCCCTTGGTTCTCCATTATTTCCAGGAGGTTTCTTGCATCTCCTTCTGTGAAGTATTTGTTTAATTTCTCTGCCATTTCCTTATTCCCCATTATAATTTCTCCTGTCTCAGCCTGTAACGGACCCACATTTACTTTCGCTAATCTTTTCCTTTTTACATACCTATAGAAGCTTTTACAGTCTGTTTTTATGTCTCTTGCTAGTTTACTTTCATATTCTATTTTTCCTTTCTTTATCAATTTCTTGGTCCTCCTTTGCTGAATTCTAAAATCCTCCCAATCCTCAGGCTTACTGCTCTTTTTGGAAAAATTACAAGCCTCTTCCTTTGATCTAATACTATTTTTAACTTCTCTTGTTAGCCACGGTTGGACTACTTTTCCTGTGGGGTTTTTGTGCCTTAAAGGAATGTATATTTGTTGTAGATTATGTATTAATTCTTTAAATGCTAGCCATTGCTTGTCTACTGTCATACCTTAATGTAGTTTCCCAATCTACCGTAGCCAACTCGCCCCTCATACCGACGTAGTTTGCTTTGTTTAGGTTTAAGACCCTAGTTTTGGATTTAACTAAATCACTTTCAAACTCAATATAAAATTCTATCATATTATGGTCACTCTTCCCTAAAGGCCCCTTTACTACAAGGTTATTAATTAACCCTTTCTCATTGCACAATACTAGATCTAAAATAGCCTGTTCCCTAGTTGGTTCCTCAACATACTGATCTAGAAAACTATCTTGCATACATTCCATGAATTCGTCCTCTACACTATTACTGCAAATTTGATTTGCCCAGTCTATATGTAGATTAAAGTCCCCCATGATTACCATATTACCCTTGTTACATGTGCCTCTAATTTCCTGATTTATACTCTGCCCTACATTACAACTACTGTTTGGGGGCCTATAAACAACTCCCACCAATGTTTTCTGCCCCTTGCTGTTTCTTAGCTCCACCCAAACTGATTCTACTACTTGATTTTCGGAGATTGGATCCTTTCTCTCTACTGTCTTTATCCCATCCTTTATTATCAGGGCTACCCCTCTCCTTTTCCATTTTGCCTATCTCTTCTAAAAGTTAAGTATTGTTCAGGCTGCCGCGAAACACGAATGGAGGCTGAATCCATATGTGGAAAACAAGAAACTTTTATTCACTGCATGGCACACAAAATGGCTGAGAAAGCTGCTCCCAGAATTCTCTGGAAAAACTCCCAGAATTCTCTGGGTAAAACCTGAGGCCCCGCCCCCTTCTGCCTTAAAGGTAATGTGCCTTAAAGGGGAAGGTGCTGGAAATTTGTCCACAGACGGAAGAGTGGATTATGCCCATTTTAGGTGGCGATCCGCCACACAGCTCCCCCCAGAATCCGCTTAGGAGGTGTGGACGAGACGGTGCGGCGGTCTGATGGGCCGGCCGGAGCTGCTCTTGTAGGACGCCGGTGGACGTGGAACGGCCGGGCGTGGAGCAGCTGGGTGAACCGGCTTGAGGGCAGGTCGGCCGCGTGGAGGTGGACGAGCTACAGGGACCTGCTCCCCGGGCTCCAAGTGTGCTGGCTTGAGTCGGTCCACCGACACTTTTTCGGTCCTGTCGCCCACTTGCAGGGTGAAAAATTTGTCCCCAGCCTGTAGCACCTTGTAGGGCCCGTCGTACGGGGGTTGAAGGGGTCCGCAGTGGGCGTCATGCCGGACGAAAACAAACCGTGCCTGGTGCAGGCTTAGTGGGACGTGTGAGGTGCATTCGCCGTGCCAGGCAATGGGCACCGGGGCGAACTGCAGCGCCGGTGAGGCGAAGTCGTGGCGTTGCTGGTCGGCTGACCAGGGTGTCGTGGCGGTGGGCAGGAACTCGCCGGGTACGCGCAGCGGCTGACCGTACACGAGCTCTGCTGCCGATGCGTGGAGGTCTTCTTTAACCGCGGTGCGCAGGCCGAGGAGGACCCACGGAAGTCGGTCGGTCCAGGCGCCGTCTTGGAGGCTGGCTCGAAGAGATGCCTTCAAGGATCTGTGGAACCGCTCACACAGTCCGTTGGCTTGGGGGTGGTACGCTGTGGTGCGGTGAATGGTCACCCCGAGATTGCGTGCGACGGCGGTCCAGAGTTCAGAGGTAAATTGCGGACCTCTGTCCGACGTCATGTCGGAGGGGACGCCGAACCGTGCGACCCAGGTGCTGACGAAGGCTCTGGCGATGTCGGCGGTGGTGGTAGAGGTCAGTGGAATTGCCTCAGGCCAGCGTGTGGTACGGTCAACGATGGTCAGCAAGTGCGTGTGGCCTTGCGACGGCGGCAGGGGCCCGACGATGTCCACGTGGATGTGGTCGAATCTCCGCGAGGGGACGGTAAACTCCTCGAGGGGTGCTTTCGTGTGTTGCTGTACCTTGGCCCGTTGGCAGGCTAGGCAGGAGTTGGCCCAAGTACGCACATCCTTGCGAAGGCCGCGCCAGACAAAGCGGTTGGCTACCAATTTGATGGATGCGCGGGCGCCAGGGTGGGAGAGGTTGTGGAGAATGTCGAATACCCGGCGGCGCCAGGACGCTGGGACGACGGGCCGAGGTTGACATAGGGATATGTCGCACTTGACCGTGACTGCGGTCGGGCCACAGGCGACGTCGGCCAGGCGTAGCCCTGGTAGGTTGGTGGGTGCAGAGAGCAGATCAGGGTCGGTGATCTGGTCTGCTGCGAGTTGAGCGTAGTCGACTGCTAGGTGTGCGGCGTGGATGGCGGGGCAGGAGAGGCAGTCGGCTACCACATTGTCTCGGCGGACCAGGGGTCGGTTGTCTTTGCCATTGCGAATGTCAGGGGCTTGTGGTCGACAAACGCAGTGAAGGGGTGGCCCTCAAGCAAAAACCGGAAATGGCGGACCGCCAGGAACAGCGCGAGGAGCTCACGGTCGAAGGTACTGTACTTGACCTCCGGGGGGCGTAGTTGGCGGCTGAAGAAGACAAGTGGTTGCCAGGCGCCGTCGACCCACTGCTCATACACGGCGCCGACCGCATGCTCGGAGGCGTCCGTGGTGAGCGCTACCCTGGCATTGGGCCGTGGGTGTGCGAGCAGGGTGGCGTTGGCGAGCGCGGTCTTGGTGGAATCGAAGGCGGCTGACGCGTCTGCCGTCCATTTGACCGCCATCTTGCCGCTCCTGCCCCGGAGGGCTTCATACAGGGGCCTCATGAGGGACGCCACTTTGGGGATGAAGCGGTTATAGAAATTCACCATCCCGAGGAACTCCTGGAGGCCTTTGATGGTGGTGGGGCGGGGAAATTGTTGGACGGCCTGCACCTTGGTGGGCAGGGGAATGGCCCCAGCATGGGTGATGTGGTGGCCGAGGAAGTCGATCTTGTCCAGGCCGAACTGGCATTTGGCTGGGCTGAGGATGAGCCCGTGGTCGCTGAGGCGCCCGAACAGGATGCAAAGGTGTTCGAGATGTTCCTGCTTGGAGGAACTGGCTACCAGGATGTCGTCCAGGTAGACGAACAGGAACTTCAGGTCCCGAAGGACCGAGTCCATGAGCCGTTGGAATGCCTGGGCCGCGTTTTTGAGGCCGAAGGGCATCTGCAGGAACTCGAACAGGCCGAAGGGGGTGATTACGGCCGTCTTGGGGACGTCCGCGGGGTGGACGGGGACTTGGTGGTAGCCGCGCACCAGGTCGACCTTGGAAAAGACTGAGCGACCGGCCAGTCTAGCCGAGAAGTCCTGAATGTGCGGCACGGGGTACCGATCAGGGGTGGTGGCGTCATTGAGGCGGCGGTAATCCCCGCAGGGGCGCCAACCTCCGCCTGGTTTGGGGGCGATGTGGAGTGGGGAGGCCCAGGGACTGTTGGAGCGGCGGATGATGCCGAGCTGTTCCATGGTGGCAAACTCGGTCCGCGCGATCTCCAGTTTGGCCGGGTCCAGCCTGCGGACGTGGGCATACACTGGGGGGCCTGTGGTGGGGATGAAGTGTTCCACCCCGTGTTTGGCGGCCTCTGCGGAGAAGGTCGGATTGGTAAGGGCCGGGAATTCAGCCAGGAGTGCCGAGTAGTCATCCGTGGCCCGGGCGTGGCACTGTGATGCCATGTCGGCGGGTTGACGGGGGGCCATGGCGCCCAGGATGGGGGACATGGTGTTCATGTCCACGAGGCGGTGACGAGGGATGTCTACCAGTAAGCCGTGGGCACACAGGAAATCTGCGCCGATGAGGGGGGAGAGCACCTTGGCAGTGATGAACTCCCATCGGTAGCGGTGACCAGCGAGGTCGAGGGTGACTGTCCGGGTGCCATACGTCCGGATTTCCGAGCCGTTAGCAGCAGCCAGCGCCGGTCCTCGTTCGCCCTTTTGGATGTCGAGGGAAGAGGCCGGGATGATGCTGTGCTGAGCCCCAGTGTCGCACAGGAACCGGCGGCCGGTTTTGTCATCCGTGACGAACAGCAGGGAGCCCGCGTGGCCCACGGCCATCGTGGGGGCAGGAACGGGGGCGGACTTGAAAGAGCAGGGAGGTGTGCACCGTTGTGCCCTGGCGCCGAACCGTGCATGGTATAAACAGTGGCCCGGGTTAGTGGGGCGTGAAGGCCCCGTGGGCCTGGTGACAGGCCCTTGTGGCCGTGTGCTGGATGGTGAGGGGCGCGCCCAGGCATTGGCTGCCAGGTCCGGAGTGACGTCACGGCTGGAGTGAGCGGACAGCAGCTTGTCGGCCTCATCGGCTAGGGCTTCCAGGTTCGTGAGGCCGGACGCCACGATTGCTGGGCGGATGCTGAGAGGGAGCTGGCGGATGAACAGCATGCGGAAGAGGGATCCGGGTGGGCTCTCGTCGGTGAGGGAGAGCATGTGGGAGAGGAGGTCTGACGGTGAGGCATCACTGAGGCCTGGAAGGTCGAGGAGGTGGCAGTTTCGTTGATATGCCGAGGCCGTAAATTTTTTAAGGAGCGCTGTTCTGAGATGTGCGTACTTGCCTTCCTCTGGTGGGTTCTGCAGCGTTGTCCAAACCTTGGAAACTGCAGCGCTACTGAGTGATGTGACGAGATAGTCGTACTTCGTCCCATCTGTGATGATATTTCGCAGCCGGAAGCGAGATTCAGCTTGGAGAAACCAGGCTTCAGGCTGGTTTTCCCAAAACTCCGGCAGTTTCACGGAAACTGCGTTCGTGTCCGCCATTGCAGTGCTCGGAATACGTTCTGAGCGTCGGGGTCACCAATGTTGAGGCTGCCGCGAAACAGGAATGGAGGCTGAATCCATATGTGGAAAACAAGAAACTTTTATTCACTGCATGGCACACAAAATGGCTGAGAAAGCTGCTCCCAGAATTCTCTGGAAAAACTCCCAGAATTCTCTGGGTAAAACCTGAGGTCCCGCCCCCTTCTGCCTTAAAGGTAATGTGCCTTAAAGGGGAAGGTGCTGGAAATTTGTCCACAGACGGAAGAGTGGATTATGCCCGTTTTAGGTGGCAATCCGCCACAGTATCCTGGAATATTTAGTTCCCAACCTTGATGACTTTGCAACCATGTTTCTGTAATGGCTATTAGATCAAACCTATTAATTTCTATCTGCACTATTAATTCATCTATTTTGTTGCGAATGTTTCACGCATTCAGATACAGTGCCTTTAGCTTTGACTTTTTTCTATTTTTTCCTGATGTCACCTTAGTCACTGATGCCTTATTACCTTTGTTACTCGCTCTGTCCCTTCCTGACCCACTCTGCTTATTTTTATCCAAAACTCTGCTCTGCTCTAGAGCCTTGACATTTCTCTCACTGCTTTTAAATTTACTCTTTCCTGAATCCTCTCCCCCCCACTTCATTAGTTTAAAGCCCTGTGTACTGCCCTAGTTATTCGATTCGCCAGGACACTGGTCCCAGCCCGGTTTAAGTGGAGCCCGTCCCAACGGAACAGCTCCCTCTTTCCCCAGTACTGGTGCCAGTGCCCCATGAACTGAAGCCCCTTCCTCCCACACCACTCTTTGAGCCACGCATTTAAACCTCTGATCTGTTTGTCCCTATGCCAATTTGCGCATGGCTCAGGTAACAATCCAGAGATTATTACCTTTAAGGTTCTGCTTTTTAATTTGGATCCTAGCTCCTCAAACTCCCTCAGCAGGACCTCATTCCTAGTTCTACCTATGTTGTTGCTTCCTACATGGACCACGACAACTGGATCCTCCCCCTCCCACTCCAAGTTCTTCTCCAGCTGCGAGGAGATGTCTTTAACCCTGGCACCAGGCAGGCAACACAACATAGAAACATAGAAACATAGAAAATAGGTACAGGAGTAGACCATTCGGTCCTTCGAGCCTGCACCGCCATTCAATGCGTTCATGGCTGAACATGCTACCTCAGTACCCCATTCCTGCTTTCTCGCCATACCCCTTGATCCCCCTAGTTGTGAGTATTATATCTAACTCCCTTTTGAATATATTTAGCGAACTGGCCTCAACAACCTTCTGTGGTAGAGAATTCCACAGATTCACCACTCTCTGGGTGAAGAAGTTCCTCCTCATCTCAGTCTTAAATGGCTTCCCCTTTATCCTTAGACTGTGACCCCTGGTTTTAGTTTTCCCTAACATTGGAAACATTCTGCCCGCATCTAATTTGTCTAAACCAGTCAGGATTTTAAACGTCTCTATAAGATCCCCCCTCATTCTTCTGAACTCCAGAGGATACAAGTTCAGTTGATCCAGTCTTTCTTGATATGTCAGTCTGGCCATCCCAGGAATCAATCTAGTGAACCTTCGTTGCACTCCCTCAATAGCAAGAATGTCCTTCCTCAAGTTAGGAGACCAAAACTGCACACAATACTCCAGGTGTGGCCTCACCAAGGCCCTGTACAACTGTAGCATCACCTCCCTACTCCTGTACTCAAATCCCCTTGCTATGAAGGCCATCATGCCATTTGCTTTCTTGACTGCCTGCTGCACTTGCCTTCCCACCTTCAGTGACTGATGTACCATGACGCCCAGGTCTCGTTGCACCTCCCGTTTCCCTAATCTGCCACCATTCAGGTAATAGTCTGCCTCTCTATTTTTACCACCAAAGTGGATAACCTCACATTTATCCACATTGTACTTCATCTGCCATACATTTGCCCATTCACCCAACCTGTCCAAGTCACTCTGTAGCCTCCTAGCATCCTCCTCATTGTTCACACTGCCTCCCAATTTAGTGTCATCCGCAAATTTGGAGATATTACAATTAATCCCTTCGTCCAAATCATTAAAATATAATGTAAACAGCTGGGGCCCCAGCACCGAACCCTGCGGTACCCCGCTGGTCACTGCCTGCCATTCTGAAAAGTACCCATTTACTCCTACTCTTTGTTTCCTGTGTGCCAACCAGTTCTCAATCCACGTCAACACATTACCCCCAATCCCATGTGCTTTAACTTTGCACACCAATCTCTTGTGTGGGACCTTGTCGAAGGCCTTCTGAAAGTCCAAATACACCACATCTACTGGTTCCCCCCCGTCCACCCTATTGGAAACATCCTCAAAAAATCCAGAAGATTTGTCAAGCATGATTTCCCTATCACAAATCCATGCTATCATGTCGCCACTTTCCAAATGGTCTGTTATGACATCTTTAATAATTGATTCCATCATTTTACCCACCACCGATGTCAGGCTGGCCGGTCTATAATTCCCTGCTTTCTCCCTCCCTCCTTTTTTAAAAAGAGGGGTTACATTAGCCACCCTCCACTCCTTCGGAACTGATCCAGAGTCTAAGGAATGTTGGAAAATGATCGTCAATGCATCCACTATTTCCAAGGCCACCTCCTTAAGTACTCTGGGATGCAGACCATCAGGCCCTGGGGATTTATCAGCCTTCAGTCCCATCAATTTCCCCAACACCTTTTCCCGACTGATAAGGATTTCCCTCAGCTCCTCCCTCTTACCAGATCCTTTGATCTCTTTTATTTCCGGAAGGTTGTTTGTGTCCTCCACAGTAAACACCGAACCAAAGTACTTGTTCAATTGATCTGCCATTTCTTTGTTCCCCATTATGACTTCCCCTGTTTCTGACTGCAGGGGACCTACGTTTGTTTTTACTAACCTCTTTCTTTTTACATATTTATAGAAGCTTTTGCAGTCCGTTTTAATGTTCTCCGCAAGCTTCCTTTCATATTTTATTTTCCCTGCCCTAATCACACCCTCCTGTCCCTGACCACTAACCAGACCTGTCCCACTACCTAACCTAAGGGGTGTGACTGCCTCCTGGATCGAAGTGTCCAGGTAACTCTCCCCATCCCTGATGCCCCGCAATGTCTGCACCTCAGACTCCAGCTCAAAAACTCTGAGCTGAAGTTCCTCAAGATGCAGGCACTTACTGCAAATGTGATTGTCTGGGATCACAATGCTCTCCACAAACTCCCACATGCTGCAGTTGCAGCACACCACCTGCACTGCCATCCCTATATGACCTTGTTTTATTTAATTAAATGGAATTAAATTTGTATCTAAGTAACTTAGTTTACAGTTTCGTTTCTTGACTACTTAATTGATCTAGATTAAGTTATGGGTACTGAAATTAAATATCTACCTGTAACACAAGCACTACAGGCAGTGTCGGAAAAAAGCAGCAACTCCCTCCCCCTCTTCTCCGAATTCCCACTCTTTCCAAATTCCCAAATGAAACACTGTGTTTAAGTGCACTCTGTTTTAATCCCGCTCCCAGCAGACCGCTGAAGTACTTTTTGCTGCCTTCAAGGCTTCTGCACAAACCACTTGCTGCCAGACATGGGTGGCCTAGTAGGCCTTCCTCTTGGAATCGAGCATGACTGGGAGGATGAGCAAAGGGAACGCAGAGCAGGACAAGCTGCTAGAGGAGGGAGGAGGAGGCGGGGGAGAAAGAGAAGGATGGGGAGGAGGAGGAGGAGGCAGAAGAGAAAGGGACGCTGCCCCTTTCCTAGACAGCTCCTTTCTGTACGGACTGTAGTTGAAAAACTAATTCAAGTGCGATACCAGTAACCTTAACCCCAATTCCCCTTTCACCAACAGTCCCAAACTCCTGCCCTTCCCTCTGTCACTGACCATTACAGTGTCCTCTTGGCCACAATGGAAAAATAAAAGCCAACACAAAATAAACATTCCAAACCAAATTTATAAATGAAAGCATGTCATATTGCATACAAACTTAAACTAATCACCCTTGTGCATTACTTCAGTGCCTGTCTTCCGTGTGCCTTTGCCTGTCCTACTGCTCCTACGCAGTGCTACCCCAGTGGCTGCAGCATGGCTGGTGAAAGGCTACTGACTTTCAGTGGGGGAGACTGCAGATGGCCTTGGAGGACGACCTCGCACAGCTCTGGGCCTAGAAGACTTGGCTGTGGACTGTACCATCTCAGCGTGGGTGGCAGCAGTCTGGGCTGGCTGGCTGACAGGCAACAGCGAGGGCACTGGCAGATTTGGCAGTGGTGGGAGGACGAATGCTGTCATCCTGAGAGAGGACGGCAGGTTCATGCTCCACGGAGCCGCTGCCACGCCCCCTCAGCAATCCTAGTAATCTATTGGAGGACAAATTGCTGGACTGCTGCAGCACCCTGCAAGCCCCTTTGAACACTGGAATCCAGAGCCATGATGGCAGCAATTCTGAGCTTGCATGACAGCAGTCTGAGTTTCCACTGCAGCACTCAGACACTGGGTGGCTGCTGCTTGTGCTGCAATAGAAGCCGAGACATCGGCCATCAGACGCTGCATCATGGTTGGGTCCACAAGTGTGATAATGGAGTTGGCCACCACTTCCATGCTGGAATGGCTGGGCTCCAAGCTCTGCGCAAAGCCCTGTGCCAAGTTGGTGCCGGACTCCTCCATGCTCCTTGACATTGACTGCAGCGTTTCTGGTGGGCTTCCCAATGCACCAAGCATTTCGTTGTATACATCCATTAGCGTTCTTCTGTAGCCTGCCCCATCAAAGAGCTCATCTGAGTCCTCTGCAACAGAACTCATTGCGACCTTGCCCCCTGCCCTGGCTGCAGCACACCGTGCCCAGTATCTCACCACGCGCAGATCCCGCCTCTATGCTATCCTCGAAGATATGCGCAGTGTCAGTATCTGCGCTGGTGGCTGTGAGTGTGAAATCAAGTGACGGTGCTGTGTCTTCATCATCACTCGCTTCTTGATCTTCCTTCACTGCCAGGCCAGGTTTCACTTCTTGGGTATCTGAAAGGAAAAAGGCACAAGGGTAGGGTTGCGGTGAGGGGAGAGGGGAAAAGTAAGAAGTGCATGCTAACACCGTCTGCAGCTTCTCAGTCAGAAGAGATTATGGGATGAGAGGGAAGTGGGATAAGAGGAGGATTAGATTTGAGGATACCGTCATCTTCATAGGATTCAGCCCCACCGCTGGCCATGGCCTCAGCAATGGCCCTTCCCATGATGGCCAGCACCGTGTCCTCCATGGGGGTTCGAACATGTAGGCACGCCTCTCCCCCTTCGGTTAGTTCTTGCTTTTGTTCCTGGTTGTGTGCCACCTTCTCCTGCAAGAGAGAGAAAAGTGTGTCAGTGAGTGTGGTGCAATGTGTTTGGGTGATGTGGCTGTCATTGTTGAATAGCTGGCAGTGTGTGCAAGCTGTGAGTTTTGGGTGTGAGGCTTGCAACATTGCTAAGTGTGTGAGGGTGAGGTGAAGCTATGGAATGTTAGGTATGAGTCCTGATTGCTAGAGATTGTTGGAAGGTGAGTGATGGGGGTGTGGTGAATTGAGCAGTGGCTGAGGCTAGTGCTGTAGTTGGTAGGATATGGCATTTGTAGATGCAGTCACTGACCTTGCCCACTCGTGTGATTAAACTTCTTGCGGCACTGCATCCAGGTCCTTGCGGCTAAACTCCTGGCATTGACCTCCGCGGCTATCTGCTCCCACTGCCTTCTCATCGTGTGTCTGGAGGGCCTCCTGCCCTGCTGCGGATACAGGACATCTCCTCTCCTTCCCACCTCCTCCACCAAGGCCTCCAGTGCAGTGTCGGAGAGCCTTGGTGTTCGCGCTCTCCCGTGGTCAGCCATTGTTGATTGTTGCACAGGACTATCCCAATGATGTCAGCACCTCCAGCAACCAGAATGCACCTTCCCTTTAAGCAGTGCAGGCCAGCTTTAAGTAGTGCTCCCAAGTAACGATATTGGGGCCCCTGCTGATGCGTGCAGCCAATGAAGAGCGCGGTTAGCCCTCCATGTGTTTTCCCTGTATAATATATACTGTGTGTTATTACCAATAAAATATATACTGTGTGCTTTTCAGTACCATGTATACTATATGTTATTCTCGTGATAACCATCTATTATTCAGTATAGTATATACCAGTGCTTTCTCTGTATGTTATATACTGTGTATTTCTGTTATAATATATATTGTGTTATTCCCAGTAAAATATAAACAGTGGGCTTTCCTTGTACAATATACCACGTGTTATTCTTATTATATATAACGTATTATTCCCAGTATAATATGTACCGTGCTTTCACTGTATAACATGCACTGTGGTGTGCCCTGTATAATATATACTGCTTGTTATTCCCTGTACAATTTATACGGTGTGTTATTCATGGTATAATAGATACTCGCGCTAATCCCTATATAATACATGCTGTGTGCTCATTCCTAATTTAATATATAGTGCGGCCTAAGATAATGGCCCAGAAATTGATCTCGCTCTGTTCCCGCGGGGGTAAGGCTTCCCTGCGATCTCTCACTCCGCTTGTGCTTTTTCAGATCCAGCTCGCACGAACTTGATGTTCCAGACATCAGCTGGGCAGTGCTTGCGTATCCCACCGGCGTAGTGAATTCGTGCGAGCTGTGGGATCACGTGACTCAGTTAGAGCCAATGGCAGCACACCATCTTCCATTCATAAGTTTCACATACGTGCTGTGAAATCTATGAATCTTACACCCCCCCAAAATAACAGCTAAACCTCAATTAAATTTTTAAAAAAAACCATCACATTAATAAAATAAGTATAGTTAAATAAATTAACCATTTTAAATAAAAAATTAAATTTTTGAAAAAATTTAAAATCTTTTAAAAAGTTATAAAAATAAACTTACCTGTCTTTAAAGTCTCTAAAAAAGATATACCTGTTAAAAAAAATTCAAAAAAATACTTAATTCACTACTTACCTTGTTAAAAGTGGGTCTTACTCCTCCTTTTTCCATTTCTAAAATCTTCCGTACTTACCTGCGCGTCCAAAGCATGAAGTGCACAGCGTGCGCGCAGCCTGTAGCGCGCACGCGATGCACCGAGGAACCGCCCCCTTTTCAAAAGACCAAGTGCCGGTTTTCAGCGCATGCGCAGGGCATGCAGAAAACCGGCAATTGGAGAGAGAATACGCGAATTAGCGAATTTGATTACCATTGGATTGGTGATTGGTGTAAATCTTGTGTAAAACGGAGTAATCTGCTGGGGTGCAGGAAATTAGACTGGAGTCTTTAACGAGCCAGTTCTGGCTGAAGAGTGCAGCAGCTGACTTGTGGAGGAGCAGGACAGAAAGGAGCAAACCCGGCTCACTCCGTACAGGCTCACTCGGGGCCCGGCTCACTCCCCACAGGCTCACTCAGGGCCCGGCTCACTCCCCACAGGCTCACTCCGTACAGGCTCACTCGGGGCCCGGCTCACTCCCCACAGGCTCACTCAGGCCCGGCTCACTCCCCTCAGGCTCACTCGGGGCCCGGCTCACTCGGGGCTCGGCTCACTCAGGCCCGGCTCACTCCCCAGAGGCTCACTTGGGGCCCGGCTCACTCGGGGCCCAGCTCACTCGGGGCCCGGCTCACTCGGGGCTCGGCTCACTCCCCACAGGCTCACTCGGGGCCCGGTTCACTCGGGGCTCGGCTCACTCCCCACAGGCTCACTCGGGGCCCGGCTCACTCGGGGCCCGGCTCACTCGGGGCTCGGCTCACTCCCCACAGGCTCACTCGGGGCTCGGCTCACTCCCCACAGGCTCACTCGGGGCTCGGCACACTCCCCACAGGCTCACTCGGGGCCCGGCTCACTCGGGGCTCGGCTCACTCCCCACAGGCTCACTCGGGGCCCGGCTCACTCGGGGCCCGGCTCACTCGGGGCTCGGCTCACTCCCCACAGGCTCACTCGGGGCTCGGCTTACTCCCCACAGGCTCACTCGGGGCCCGGCTCACTCGGGGCTCGGCTCACTCCCCACAGGCTCACTCGGGGCCCGGCTCACTCGGGGCCCGGCTCACTCGGGCCCGGCTCACTCCCCACAGGCTCACTCGGGGCCCGGCTCACTCGGGGCCCGGCTCACTCGGGGCTCGGCTCACTCCCCACAGGCTCACTCGGGGCCCAGCTCACTCGGGGCCCAGCTCACTCGGGGCCCAGCTCACTCGGGGCCCAGCTCACTCGGGGCCCGGCTCACTCCCCACAGGCTAACTCAGGGCCTGGCTCACTCCGTACAGGCTCACTCGGGTCCCGGCTCACTCGGGCTTGGCTCACTCCCCACAGGCTCACCCGGGGCCCGGCTCACTCAGGGCCCAGCTCACTCAGGGCCCAGCTCACTCGGGGCCCGGCTCACTTGAGGCCCGGCTCACTCCCCACAGGCTCACTCGGGGCCAGGCTCACTCCCCACAGGCTCACTCGGGGCCCGGCTCACTCGGGGCCCGGCTCACTCCCCACAGGCTCACTCGGGGCCAGGCTCACTCCCCACAGGCTCACTCGGGGCCCGGCTCACTCGGAGCCCGGCTCACTCCCCACAGGCTCACTCGGGGCCCGGCTCACTCCCCACAGGCTCACTCGGGGCCAGGCTCGCTTGGGGCCCGGCTCACTCGGGGCCCGGCTCACTCCGTACAGGCTCACTCGGGGCCCGGCTCACTCGGGGCCCGGCTCACTCCCCACAGGCTCACTCGGGGCCAGGCTCACTCCCCACAGGCTCACTCGGGGCCCGGCTCACTCCGTACAGGCTCACTCGGGGCCCGGCTCACTCGGGCCCGGCTCACTCCCCACAGGCTCACTCGGGGCCCGGCTCACTCGGGGCCCAGCTCACTCGGGGCCCAGCTCACTCGGGGCCCGGCTCACTTGGGGCTCGGCTCACTCCCCACAGGCTCACTCGGGGCCCGGCTCACTCAGGGCCCAGCTCACTCGGGGCCCGGCTCACTCGGGGCCCGGCTCACTCCCCACAGGCTCACTCGGGGCCAGGCTCACTCCCCACAGGCTCACTCGGGGCCCGGCTCACTTGGGGCTCGGCTCACTCCCCACAGGCTCACTCGGGGCCCGGCTCACTCGGGGCCCGGCTCACTCGGGGCCCGGCTCACTCCCCACAGGCTCACTCGGGGCCAGGCTCACTCCCCACAGGCTCACTCGGGGCCCGGCTCACTCGGGGCCCGGCTCACTCCCCACAGGCTCACTCGGGGCCAGGCTCACTCCCCACAGGCTCGCTTGGGGCCCGGCTCACTCGGGGCCCGGCTCACTCCACACAGGCTCACTCCCCACAGGCTAACTCAGGGCCCGGCTCACTCGGGGCCCGGCTCACTCGGGGCCTGGCTCACTCACGTTAAAATAAAGTGGCTCCAGTTCCCGCTCCGTTCCCACTGATCTCGGATTTTAATGCCGCTGGTTTGGGCTGAGGTCGAGCCACTTGCCGGACTCAGGAAAATCGGAGATCTATGAGGTCAATAGGACCCCGGTGCGGTTTTAACCGGGGCCTGAGCGTGGATTGGGAGGCCTCGGCTCTCCCGCCAGGCTGAATCAGGCCTGAAGACAGAAGAGGCCCTGCTGGTAAGTGTAAACCTTTCCTTTGTGGGAGCCGGGAGGGTCCGGAGAGCTCCTCTGGGCCCCACAAGGAAAGTCGTGGCCTCGCCTGCCGCGTAATTGCCCCTCCCCCCCTCACTAGACCCTCCTAAACCTCCGCCACAGTCTCCCAGAATCCGCACTACAGAGGCCGCACCGGAAAACGGCTGTACAGTATCTCCCGGGCAACGGGAGGACAACAACAGAAACTCTGGGGTTTAGGCTCACGGTCCGGGTGTGGGGCTTACCGTGATCCCGGGACAGGCGGGTACAATCTGCGGCGTGAAACCCCCGCTCACTTAACGCAGTTTTCGGGCAGGTGAAATCAGGACTCGGCAAAACCGAGCGACTCGAAACTCCAGGCACTGGGGGAAAGCTGGGAGCCACTCCTCGTCCTTACTCTGCATGTCAGCGGAGCGGGAATGGCGCACTGTGCCCGCCCGAAGGATCGAGGGTGGGGCCCGTGCCACCTTCCTGCTCGGGCCTAAGTTAAATGAATGTGGCGAGCTGCCAGTGTAGAAGGAGCTCCCTGGCGACAGCTCGCCGATTAGGAGGGAGGGAAATCGGGCGGACGGCCGGATTTAAAATGCCTGCAGCAGCATCTTAAAGGGGAGGGGGGTGGGGAGGCGGGGGGGGGCATCAGGGCTGAAAGGAAGTACCGAGCTAGGCCAGCACTATTACAGCACCAATGGCAGCAAGGACGCTGAGTGCAGAAGCCTCAAAGTCTCAAAGCCCACGAGCGCCCAGCATAAAAACATGTGCCAGCCCGCGTGCCGCTCTCCCTGACGGCAGCTGAGGACCCCTTTCATGGACGCTCACAATGGTTGCCTCCTGACTCGTGCAGCCCACCTTTGGTGGGTGGGAGCAGGAACTGTCGGTAATCCAGCGGGCAGGCACAGGATTGACCTCGTTGGGAGCGGGGGCGAGGCGTCGGAACCGTATAGTTTGACCCTGATTAGCATTCGGTCATTAGCCGCCCAGATTCCGGCCCCGGCTAGGGTTGCCAACCCTCCAGGATTGTCCTGGAGTCTCCAGGAATGAAAGATTAATCTCCAGGGCCACTGTTGGGAACAACTCAGGAGAACAAGCATAGCGGCGTTAAAAAATACCGTGGATTGTTTCCATTTTCTTTCAACACTGTTGTTTATTTGTAATAAAAAATATTGGAGCTGGGGAAATGTAGGCTGTGTGACTGACAGTCCCGACTCTTCCAACCGGGTAAGCGAGAGTCTGTTGGCTTTCCAAGTGGCCGTGGGAAGGCGGGGCGTTGTGGGGATTGGCGTGTCGGGCGACCAATGACGAGAGTGTGGAGGCGGGAGGTCATGTGATGAAAGCGCCAGGAATTCGTCCGATCGCTGCCCCATCTCTCGCCGCCCGGATCGAAGTCCGGCTGAAAATCGGAATGGGCGGCAGAGTGGCCGGCACCTCCGTTCTGATCCCACTGCTTCGAGCCTGGGTGGGTGGGGGGGTGACAGGGACGAGGACATCACCCCCTGCTGGTTTATCAATAGTTCATCCCTGCAGCACTCTGCTCCGAGGGGGGGGGGGCGGGGGGCTGCATCAAAGGAGAGATTTGCTGAGTTATAAAGACTGAATCAGTTGTCACTGACTGACACCAGGAAATCAGAAATGCAAAAGTTCCGAATTGTAAAAGAGTCTCCTTGATGTTTAATTGAGCCACAGCCTGAGCTCTGAGCTCTGTTCTGAGCTTTCTTTCCCTGTATTTCCTCCTTCCTCAGACAACAGGTATGAATATTCCGCTGAAGTCCTTTTGAGACCTTGAGGCCTATTCAAACAGCCAGCTCTCGTCTAGACACTGGAATACACAGAGGGATGTGGAGAGAAACTTCAGACTTCAGCACGCCTTTACATCCAAATAAAACACTGACAAACTCTTCCCGCACAATCCCTGTTCCCGGGACAAGCTGGGCCGGCAGTCACCAAGCAGAAATTGCGAGGGGGGGTTCTTGGATCATCTCCCCTCCTCTCCTGTAGGTGCTGACCTAGTAGATGGAGCCAGGCTGGGCAGTGTTTAAACTGCTGTACTCTGGCACACAGCTAGGGGTCCCTAAACCCTGCCCTTCACCAACCTGCGCTGCAGCTCCCTGGAATGGGGTAACGGAGTGTGTCCCTCTGGAGAGGGAGTGAGCTCTCTGTATTGGGCAATCAGAAACACTGCCTGTGTGGGTTGGAGATCCTGTCAACATCCAGAGGAGTCTGTGTATGCCAGGCTGGTGTCCTACTACAAGGCACTGCTCCCTCCCTGCTACCCTACACAAGGAACCATTCTTCACTGGTGGGAGCTCAGGCAGTGAGTGCCAGCAGGCTATTCAACCACAGAGGGCAGGCCAAAAATTCCCCTCAGCTGACGAACAAACACACATAAACACACTCACACTCCTCTCACACACACACACCTCACACACACACAAACACACACTCACACTCCTCTCACACACACACACACACACACTCACACACACACAATCACACACTCACACTCCTCTCACACACACACACACACACACTCACACACACACAATCACACACTCACACTCCTCTCACACACACACACACACTCCTCACACACACACAATCACACACACACACTCACTCACACACACACACAATCACACACTCACACTTCTCTCACACTCACACTCACACTCCTCTCACACACACACACTTCACACACACACACACAAACACACACTCACACTCCTCTCACACACACACACCTCACACACACACACAAACACACACACACAATCACACACTCACACTCCTCTCACACTCACACTCACACACACACTCACACACACACAATCACACACTCACACTCCTCACACACTCACACACTCACACACCCACACACACACACTCACACACACACACAAATACACACTCACACTCCTCTCACACTCACACTCACACACACACAATCACACAATCACACTCCTCTCACACTCACACACACTCACACACACACACACAATCACACACTCACACTCCTCTCACACTCACACACACTCACACTCCACTCACACACGCACACACACACACACACACATAAACACACTCACACACACTCACACACACATCCACACACATACACATACTCACTCACAAACACTTTCACACGCACACACACTCACACACACATAAACACACTCACACACACACACACACACTCACACACTCACAGACACACATGCACACTCACACACACACTCACTCACACACACACTCACTCACACCCACACACACACACTCACATACACACACACTTACTCACAAACACACACTCACACACACACACACACTCACACACACACACTCACATACACATAAACACACTCTTGCACACACACACACTCACACACACATAAACACACTCATGCACACTCACACACACACACACTCACACACACACACACTCACTTACAAACACACACTCACTCACACACACATGCACACACACGCACATACACACACTCACTCACAAACACATTCGCATGCACACACACTCACACACACACTCACTCACACACTCCCACACACACACACACTCACTCACAAACACACACTCACACACACAATCACACACACACTCACTCATACACATACACACACTCACTCACACACTCACACACAGACACACTCACACACACACTCACTCACACACTCACTCACACCCACACACACACACACACACACACTCACAAACACACACTCACACACACAATCACACACACACTCACTCACACACATACACACACTCACACACACACTCACACACAAACACACTCACACACACACACTCCTCGCACACACACATTCACACACACACTCCTCGCACACACACACTCACACACACACTCACACACACACACACACTCACACATACACACACTCAAACTCACACAGACACACTCACACACTCACACAGACACTCACACACACACTCACACATACACACACTCACACACTCACACACACACTCACACACACACTCACACTCACTCACACACACACTCACACACACACTCACACATACACCCACTCACACTCACAC